>JAYEVI010000332.1:0-600000 GCA_036346575.1 Dendrocalamus sinicus | reverse complement strand
ATTTATAAAATAGGAGGGGAGACAAGAGAAGTTACAAGTTTGCCCTCGGGGCCTAGCTTACTCATAAGGGTATTTTCATCCTTTGCGCCATATGGATCCCGCCATGTCCGAGAGACCTCGGGGGTCGATTCGCGGCTGATCCCGGACCTCATTCGGGGTTGGCTCATGGGCTTCGCTGAGGTTGAATTGCGGACTCCGCCCGAGGTAGACCTCCGGACCTCACTCGGGGTTGGCCTCCAAGGTCGACCTCCGGGTCTCGTCCGGTGTTGACCTCTAAGCTTCATCTTGGGTTAGGCCCTGGACCTCACTGCGAGTGGGGGCCTTCGGATCATGGCCAAGGTCAGTCTTTGGGCTCCATCTTGATTTTTCAGACCTCGTCTAGGGTGACACGAACTTCGTTCAGGTGGGACCCTAGAGACATCGTCCAGATGTGTGTCGTCACGTCGAAGTTATCGTAGACCTGAGATTACGCGGAGACCCTTCCTCAACACAAGTATTAAAAAAATTACGTACCTGTTTCATCTAAAATTTTCCATTGAGTTTTCTTGTTCTAGCAACAAGTATAAAGCCAAAACACGGAGCCATAATAAATAGTTCTCTTGGAACATCTCTTGGAACAGGACTACATGAGTGTGGCCATGGG
This sequence comes from Dendrocalamus sinicus, assembly GCA_036346575.1. NCBI lineage: Eukaryota > Viridiplantae > Streptophyta > Magnoliopsida > Poales > Poaceae > Dendrocalamus > Dendrocalamus sinicus. The sequence continues at coordinate 599,357 of JAYEVI010000332.1, read as the reverse complement.
CAGCGGTTTTACTGGCTAGAACAGGGGTAAAACCGGGAAGTATGGTAGGATCGAGTCTGCCACCACACGAAGCTCCCAATTCATGGCTGCAGGGACCTCTTGTCGGCTTTCATGGCAGTGTCATCTGTGCGTCCACGTACGATACCTACATGTGAGCTTGCAGCCATTGGCAGAGGTACCCTTCCCATGAAAGCAACCAAACTCTCTCTCTCCCTCTCCCTAACTCTCAGAGCTTTTATGGGCAGACCCTTCTGCCACCGCACTGCCTGCTCACAAAGAAACACATTTGCATTCGGAATCCCTAGGGGCTCTTTGTTTTTTTTTCCGACTTCTACTTTTTATTTTTCAAACATAATTAGTTTTTTAATAGTAACTAGCTTTTAAATAAACTGTCTTTTTAATATAGGATCTATAAATTGATTGTAGTAGATACTATAGTAATATTATATATATCAACCTAAAATCATACGCCAGTGTCTATCTCTCTGTACTTTCTCATAAACAACCATAAGTTATAAGTCGCAACCCAAAACAACAAGCCCAGTAATCCATTCTCATGCTCTCCCCTAGATCTGGACGGTGGCTTCTGGATCTGGGCGTCGGGTCTGAGAAGGCCGGGCTCCTGTGGAGGTCAGCGCGAGTGAGCGGCGACCGGGGCCGGAGTCGAGCGGGCGGCCTTTCTTCTCCCCAGCGCTCCAGCGCCGATTCCCCTCCCTTACCGCTCCCCTTCGCCTTGTCGCCGCTGGAGCACGCCGCCGCAGGCTTGTGCGGGAGTTAGGAAGGCGGCGGCGGGGCTCTCTCGTTTGGATCCGGTCGGATGCTTCTGGATCTGGGCGATGGGTTTGAGGCGGCCGGGCCCCTGTGGAGGTCGTCGGCGGAGGCAGCGCATTCGTTGGCGCCCTGATGGGCGTCCGTGCTGCGGCTGTTGGTTCCGTGAGGCGTGGTGGCGGCGCCCGCCGGCGCGTCGGCGGCGATGGTGCGGAGGCGGCGGCGCGCCGCGGTATCGGTGGTGGAGGCGGAAGGCGAAAGGGAGATGATGTCAGAAGAGTCCGCGGCGGCCTGCTGCACCGAGGGGCGGAGGCTGGTGTCGGCTCGGCGGCTCCTGTTGAAGTCGAGCGGCGGCAAGAACCGGTGGGAGTGCCAGGGTGCGGCAGGAGGTGCGGTCTTGGTTTGTCCAGGAGCCATGGCGCGCGTTGCTCGGCGGGAAGGCATGGCGCGGCGGTGGGCGACTTAGTGCGCCGACGGCCGTAGGCTTGATCTGTGGCTCTTGTCACTGGATCTATTCTATGATGGCGCATAGGCGTCGCATAGTGGTTTCTTCAGTGGCGGTCATTGCAGGAAGCGGCTCGTCGTGGAGTTCAAGGGTGGCTATGCCATGGCCTTGAGGCGTGCAGGACTCCGGTGTGCTGGTGGAGGTCTATTTTGTGTGTGGGTAGTGCGTGGGTTCTTTGTGGAGGTCTTTGGCGAAAGCCTTGCCGGTGATCATACCGGTCTCGATAATTATGACGTCTTTGGACGCCATTTTCCTTCCTGGAGTGTTGTCATGGCACTCCATAGCCCTCATGCATTCTGTTCTCCAGGTGAAAGCCTTGTCTCGGTGAGGCGGCGGCGTCGGCGACCCTCGTCGCCTCCTTGGAGACGTCGCCTCGGAAGTTTATCTTCACGTAAAGTAGACCGAAATTTGGATGGCTCAGCTGGATGAGGTTAGGGGCTTGGTTGAAAGTAAGGACGGAGAAGAAGTTCTGAAACTTAGTTTTTCTAGCTTTATCATAGTCCTAAAGCTCTCTTTCTTGTTATTTTGTGCTCCTCAGTTTTGAGGCTTTGAGCCTAAAAGCTCGTGTAACTTTTGACTGTGTATATCCCAAGTGGATATAGAGGCCGGATTTTGTATCCTTATCTAAAAAAATGTTGTCTTTCAAAGAAAAATATTAATTGTCTAGGGAAAGTAAACTTAGTATTTGGAACGGATAGAGTACTTGTCATTTACATGTACAATGACTCTCAAGTTTCAAGGAAATTGTTGATGGCATTATGGAAAATTTATATATAGGGGTATGGACAAGGCCATTTTGGGAAGAAAGCAAGTACGTGACACCGGGGCCGGCGGAAGAATGACTCGTTCTCTGCGCCGTGGATCGTGTGGTGCTCCCTCCCTCCCCACGAATCCTGGGAGAGTTGGCCTGCCATTTTCCCCGTTCCCCAAAATACGTTCTGTTCAAGTAAGTAGCACTTAATATATATATATATATATATATATATATATATATATATATATATATATATATATATATATATATATATATATATATATATATATATATATATATATATATATATATATATATATATAGTGTTTCATGCACCATGGTGCCTAGGCACCAATATCAATACCGTTGATTTGCTTGAGATTCATAACGTTTGATGTGGGTATCTTCATATACCCATAAAAAGTATATTTGAGATGTCAAACTCGAAAAAATTAAATTCAACTTCAGTTTAATTAGTTTGAACTATTTTTATGGTATATACTCATCTGTAGTTGCATTGAACTCAAAAGTAGTTCAAACTAATTTGAACTGAGTTCAAAACTTACTTACCATAAATATATCAAGGGTATAAAACATTTTCATACCCAAACTCAAAAAATTATCAATCATACACGTGTATCGGATGTTGGTGCCTAGGCACCATGGTGCCTTATGTAATTTTCTATATATATATATATATATATATATATATATATATATATATATATATATATATATATATATATATATATATATATATATAATTTTAGCTTGTTAGCATCTATTTTTGTAAAAATGGCATCTAGAGCGGTAGGTGACTCTAAAATACGAACTGTTCACGTAACTAGCACCGTTATAGTTAATTTTCAATTTTAGCCTGTAGCAACCGTTTTTGTAAAATAGCCCTCTTTCCGAGCTTAGAAGACGCGACAAACAACACATGCCACCTGTCGCGCTGCCATAGCTCAACAGGAGAAGAGCCGAGAGGGATGTCAAACTGGAGCGGGAGGTGGAGCCGAGACGCAGCAAGCAGGTGTTGCCAAGCCAGCGCAGCTCGGCAGACGTCTACCAAGCTACCCCTGCTCAGCAGGAGCACATCCATCAACTAAACATGGCTACCTAACATATTCTACATTACTAAACCACGGTTACGCTAATAAAACACTAACGATATATTAAACACGTTGCTCGCATGCAAATAAATCATACCTTTTACCAAAGGTAATCACCAGCTCCACAATGCTTCCAACTGCGAAAGATGGTAAATCACAACCGCATCAGCTCCCCGTGCTCCTACTCAGTAAGAAATATCTCTTTTCTTTCTTTCCCCTCCCTGGTTGCACTTTCTGTCTCGCTCAGCAGTAATGCAACCATGGGTCATGTTTTATACGGGCGTGCGAATGTAGCATAATTAACGCGTGAATAAAATGAGAATCTAATGTCACATCATGTCATGTAATTATCCACGGGATTCCCTCGCGTCAGGAAGCAAACCGCGTGCAAATGCTTCCCTGGCCCTCACTCCCACACACGCCTGCTTGCCCGAAGTGCTGCTTATGAATCTTGGCTAGCTGTTGAGCCAGTGCAGCTCGGCAGTAGCTTGCCGAGCAGGGGCGGCTCGGTAGCTCCTGCTACCTTGCTTGTCCATCGACCTGTCGCGCGCCACCCGACTTGCCGTGTTAGGGGGCGCGGGAGTTGACACATGCCACCTCCACACCTTCCGAACTCAGGGAGGAGATATTTTTGCAAAACCAGATGCTATGAGGCCAAAATTAAAAAAAAACATTGGAACAGTACTAGGTACGTTAACAATTTCCAAAACACCCTCTCTCCCATTCTCCCTCTCTATATTTCCACAGGGATGTTCTTCTGATGCCCACAAGTACAACAGCCACTTTGTTATTATCTTCCTTTGGTTTCCCTCCCAAAGTTGCCCCAATTTTGATAAAAATCAATCATTGATTTCCCTCCCAAAGTTGCCCCAATTTGGATAAAAATCAATTATTCGTACTGCTAACTAAACAACTAGTCCGAAGAAAAATAATGAAGCCATGAAGAAGGCCGGCAGGTACAGATACTGTTGCACGCAGTGTTCTGATCTTCTGTGATCATTTTATTTTGTACGGGCGATTTGATTTGACATCTCATGTACGGTTTGGTTCGGGCTGTTGAGCAATCAAACTCTTGCGCCCATCCGAACCGATTGCAATTCAGATGCTTGCTGTCCTGTCATGGCGAGCGTTGACAAGTCAATGTCAGGCGTGCCTGGCCCGACTCGGAAGCCAGAGCAATGCCGAAGTGTTTTCTATCCGGCTTAATTATGATTCACTTATTTTATTGAAACAACCGTAGAGGTTATGCCCCTCAACTTCATCTATCTATCTATTATTATATTATTAACATGGTAGAAAAGAGAGTCATTGTGTTCGCTTTTATTGGCTAGAAATTCCCATGTTAATCGATAAAAAGAAAAAGAAAAATCTACACCGTCAATTATGGTGGATCCAGCTTATGAGTGGGTTCTTTTGGACTGTAGCATTTGGTTTTTAAATTTTAGCTATTTACAAGAGACGGTACAAAGAGAAAAATAATTGTATATGATTTCAGCTAGTATAACTAAACTCGGTACAATGTCTACTATAATCAACCTGTAGACAACGTCTTGAAAAGACGTAATGTTTAAAAGCTAGTTACTATAACAGAAAGTGAAAAGCAAAAGCTATAAGTGAAGCTAAACCCACCCTATAATGGTCTATATTAAAAGAAAGGTCTATATCAAGTATAATTTTGGAATAACTTAAATTTAAAATTAAAATAAAATAAAATTAGAAATTTGATTTCCATATGAATTCCTAAGTAAAACCCTCTAAAATTAAACAAAAATTAGCAATTGGATTTGTATACAAATTCCAACAAAAATAACTAAAATTCTAGATAAAAATAAAATAAAATCAGTAATTTGATTTCAATATGAATTCCAAAGTAAAATTGTAAATAACTATACTTCAGAATAAAACATAAAAAATAGTAATTGAGATTGTATACGAATTTCAACAAAAAAATGAAATTTAGAATAAAAATATAAAAATTTGCAATTTGATTTTCATACGAGTAAAATCTCTAAATAGCTAACATTTGGAATAAATTAAATAAAATTATCAGTTTGATTTGTATATGAACTCCAATAAAAAGTAACTACAAATTTGAATAAAAATAAAAGCTATAACGATGGTAGCACAAATGATGTCGAATGAGACCACAAAAAAGTGCAATAGCATTGACCTGTCCTATAAGAATATATTGACCCATAGGGAAGTGTAGAGCTGAGGCAACGGCAGCGGAGATGAGAACAATGTTATTTTGCTCACCTTAGGCTTTCGACGTGGACAATGTTGTGCTGCTTGTCGGAGCCATTGAAGAAAGGCTGGAGTCAGAGCAGCCAAGGGCTGTGACGACGAGTGTTGAGTGTCGGTGCTTTTGAAGAAGTCAGTGGTCATAAAAGCTCAATGATGGAGAAGCCTTGGAAGAGAGGAGATCGAGTTTTGCATTGAAGACGAGCTATGGACAATATCTGGCTATCGGTTAGTTAGAAGTGTGCCATCGCTGGTGAAAGGCGCGGCGTCACCAGCGATGGGAAAAATATTCTCCATATTGTTAGATATCAACTAAAGCAGATATCCTGGCATCGATGAAGATGTGAGGTCGCCGCGGTTAGTGAGGAAGACGCAGCGTTGAGTTGGCTGACATCGAAGAAGAGAAGCGACTGACACGAGAGAAGAGAACATTAAGCATGTATAACATCATGTATGTATGTATGTATGTATGTATGTATGTATGTATGTATGTATGTATGTATGTATGTATATATGTGCATGTGTGTGTGTATGCATCTATGAGAATAGAACATTGACGTATAGAAACAAACGAGCAAAGATCTCATAGTAGAGATGGCGTAGTCGTATGGAATAGGATCGGAGCCACCAAAGAGAGTGTGATGAGTGTCCTTGGTAAGGATCAGTAACGGCTATACGTTTATGTTTATTGATATCGCAACGACCAGTATTAAGCAATAATTAAAGAGAAGTAGAGGATAACTATGTGATAGAATATTGTATTAAAATAGGTAACAACTGAGATGATTGGATCAAGAATTGGGCTTGTTCAATTATATTAGTGTAACAATACCACCTTTTTCTTGGGTTAATTTCATTTTACTTTTTTAACGAACAAGGTCAAGGTGGCAGCATCCATTCCAGGAGAGAGTTGTACAGTTGTACTACTGGAGATGCAAGTGGAACGAAGCAGCCTAAAAAAGTTCAAGAACAGGAGAGATTCCCCTCCTCCCCATGCAAGAGAGGTTGAGCAAGCATGTCGAGGCCATCCTATCAGTCAACCTCCCAATAGTTTAATTAGTCACACTTGATAGAACAACTAATATATATAATATATTATAACACTGCTGCTGATACTTGCAAACAGTGGTGAGTGGTGACATGATCACAGAGCAAGCAGTTGCATTGCAGCCTTTTTATCCCTTTTTTGGTCCATTGCTCGCTAGTTGCTTTCTTTGCTGGTCAAACTAAGTCTTGTATGTTTTGGTTTGAGTTTCTAAATTCTGTTTTACTTTTTCACTATTTATAAATTTTTTTAGTTTTTTTGGATTTTTTTACCTATTTTTTTCGTATTCGTTTGCATTGTTTGTGATGGGCTAATCTATTTTTAATTTTTAATTTTTTTTAAGTTTAGTTACCTTTCAGTTACAGTGTAATTTTAGTCAGCTGAAATGTAATTTTAGTTATAAGCTAGCTTATTTCAATCCAACTAAGCGGCACCTAAAGGCCTCATATCTACTAGAAGGGTAATGGTAAATTGGTAATGGCTGCTGCACCTCTTCTCATCTCAAATGTGCCTGCATGCTCAATCCAAACCCAACCTAGAAGTACTGACGAGGGCTAGCTTGTTCAATCCAAACCCAACCTAGAAGCAAGTAGAGACTACATATGCTACAGAACAATCCAAATAAACGGCACCGCCCAATGGGATCACCTACAGTACATATGCTTCACAGGCTAATTATAATCGGCAATGATCGATCGTCGATCAGATGGCAAAATCTTTCAGCAGTTGCAGAGACAGGCACCACATACACATAGGCCTGTTTTTTTGGCTATGGCTTATGGTTTTTGGCTGAAATTTTTGAATTTTGGCTGTTTACGGTACAGATTACGGAGAGATCGATATTCACTTACGATTTTGGTTGGTACAGATGTTGAACTTTTAACGTGTACTATGTTTAATTTGTAGACCACATCTTGAAAAAATATTCCGTTTAAAAGTTAGGTACTGTAGCGGCTACCAAAAGCCGAACGATTTGTGCCCCGCCGAACACCCCCACACATGCGCGCACGCAGCATGCATGGAACATGGTCCTTCTCTCTGGTGGAAGCCAGGAATTTTAGGTAGATTTTAACACCCGGCGGGGCGGGGCAGCGTCATGCATAGATCGCAGGAACTGTGGCCTGGTCAGCAATTCGGCTCAGAACCTGCCTCGTTGCCTTTGAAGACTGAAGGGTCTTAAGATTTCAGGCTCAGGCACAGTCTCATAGTTGCCTGTCAGATTGGTACCGGCCGGTACAATTTCCACCGAGTCATGGATCGAGCACAAGTATGCATACCTCATACATGCACAGTCGTATTGTGCCGTGTAGTACTGTAGCAACAACTGTTAGAACTATTTTTGATATTTTATGAGTGATCATAGAAATCAATTTGTAAGTGGTTGTAGGAACTGTGAGTGGTCGTAGGAGTTATGAGTAGTCGTAATCGATAGTCATAGTCGTAAGTGGAAGGCATAAGTTGTGAACTACTGTAATAGTCTTAGAGTTACTGTAGCAGTCTTAAAGATACTGTAGCAATCGTAGAGGGTACTATAGCAGTCGTGCTCGGAAAAGTACTTGGAAGTGCCATGGTCAAAGCAGCGTAGTCGAGAAGATATGGTCGAGGCTGGGCGTCCAAGCAACGGCTGAACCAATAAGTTGAGTGAGTCTTTCGCGTAGTGCGCGATGTGCGCAAGTCGTAGAGTTGTGACCGGTAGAACCGGATCACAGAGTATCTATTTATATCCTTGTAACCAGTCTGTTAATGAGCGAGTTGAATACAAAAAAGAGACTCGGCTGAGTTTGGTCTCGCTAAACGAGTGTTATTTATAATTTCTTCATGTGTCCATCTCGTTCCCTGTGAAAGCGTGTGTCCACGGGTAAATCAAGTATGTGATCCCTGGATATATTTCCAACAATTGATATCAGAGCTTGGTAAATGCCCAAAATCATGCCGAGAAGTATGAAGATCGTCGATCCGACGGCGTCAGCATCTGCGAATGCACCGGCGAAGGAGAGTTCCGCTGTGTCGCTTCACTACCACATGCTCATGAGGAGCAACTACGTGACGTGGGCGATGAAGATGAAGGTGTACATGAAGGCCCAAGACGTATGGGACGCCATCAAGCCTGTTGACACCGACACACGCAAGGACTAGATGGCATTGGTGGCCATCTAACAAGGTGTCCTCGAAGATATGATCTTCCTGCTGGTTGGAAAAGAGACAGCCAAAACCACATGGGAGGCGTTGAAGATCATGCACGTGGGAGCCGAGCGCGTGAGGGAAGCCAAGGTGTAGATCCTCATATCAAAGTTTGAGGTGTTGTGCATGACAGAGTCAGAGACGATCGTCGACTTCGCCATCCGGTTAACAACTATCGTCAAGGGATCGGTGAAAAGATGGACGTGAGCTATGCGGTAAAAAAAATTCTTCGTGCAGTTCCCACCAAGTTTCTAGCGGTAGTCTCCCCAATCGAGCAATTTGGAGACCTCAAGGCAATGACGATCGAAGAGTTGATCAGCCATCTGAAGGCGCACAAAGAACAGTGGGTATTCCATGGTGCAGGTGCAGGGGATCAACACCTGCTACTGACAAAGGGTGAGTGGGAGGCCCGATCCAAGAAGAGCAATGGATTCAACAAGAAGAAGAGCACTTTTCACAAGGCGAAGTTGCGCTGCTAAAACTACCAAGAATTCGGGCATTTTGCAAAAGAATGCCGCGAGCCAAAGAAGGAGGTGGCTCTTATTGCTGTAGCAGATGTAGAGGACGAGTGAACATCGCTTTAAAGCCAATATTGAGTTGTATGTGTATATGACGCTGTAGAAGTGTTGCATGTGTCATGTATTTGTTTGTGTATGTAGGAGTTGTGTTACATACGTGCACATATTTATATCATAGTCATGCACGTAGGTGAGTCAGTACATGATGTATGTATGTGTGAGTTTTTGTAGTTGTGTGCAAGTTCTCATGTGATTAAGCTTTGATGAGAGTCTCTATCACCGTCAAGATGTGTCACCGACGAAAGACAATTGGAGCTGAGGAAGAGGTCAAAGTCGTCGGTAAGGTGTGTCACTGATGGTAAAGATGTGAAAGACGCCAGCAAATTGTGTCACCGGCAGTATGGTCAACAAGAAGAAGGCAAAACTCTTTGGAGACACTTCAAGAGATCAGACTTCATTTTGTGAGTCAAAGTATCAAGATTAAAGGGGGAAAATGTTAGATCTTATCTTGATATTTTGTGAGTGGTCGTAGAAATCAATTTGTAAGTGGTCTTAGGAGTTGTGAGTGGTCGTAGGAGCTGTGAGTGGTTGCAGTCGATAGTCGTAGTCGTAGTCGGAAGTCGATAGTTGTAACCGGAGGTCGTAAGTCATGAACTATTGTAGCTTCAAGTATGTAGCAATATTAGATTTAATGCAGCAGTCTTAAAATTACTATAGCAGTCATAGAGGGTACTGCATTAATCGTGCTCGGAAGAGTACTCGGAATGCCATGGTCGAAGCAGCGTAGTTGAGAAGACGTGATCGAGGCTGGGCATTGGAGTAACGGCTGAGCCAATAAATTGAGCGAGTCTTTCGTGTAGTGCACGATGTGCACAAGTCATGAAGTCATGGCTAGTAGAACTGGATCACAGAGTGTTTATTTATATCCTTGTCATCAATTTGTTAACGAGCGAGTTGAATAGAAGAAAAAGAGACTCAGCTAAGTTCAGTCTCGCCAAATAAGTGTTATTTGTATTTTTCTTCTTGTGTCCATCTCATTTCCCGTGAAAGCGTATATCTATGGGTAAATCGAGCGTGCGTGATCCCTGATATATTTCCAACAACTACTGTAGCAAGTAGTACGTACGGTAGAAAAGATGGGCAAATGGCGCAGATAAGTACGTTTCTTGCAAGCCATAGCATGCACGCATCGAGCGTCAGCATTCAGCACAGCTTCCTTACTGTGATGAGAATAAACGTTTCGTGATTGTGACACCGTATATATCTTTCTGCGTCTTGTTTCTCTCTGTTTCTCTTTCGATATTGTCATCTTTTGTAGGACCGAGATGGCAACAGAGGGGGGGTGAATGGTGCCTTCAAAAACTCCCCAAGTACTCACACGACAAATCGGGCGAAAGAACTAGCTTCTTCGATCGAACATACGTGGTCGTAAGCCAACAGATGGTCGAACACCACGTGGTCGAACACTTGCCTGAGCCGACAAAAGAAATCAAACAGTGATAACTGGGAGGTTGAACCAAGAACAGAAGAAGGACTCGAGGCGCACAATCATCCGGTAAAGTGAACTTCTCTAATTCGACTCCTGCTCTCGGGAATGAACTGGCCAAGTGGCCTTGAGGCAATTCGGTTACGAGCTAATCAAAGCACACAAAGGCAAAACAGGACTCACGAAGAAGAGAGGAGAGAAAGGATAGCATGAAAAACAAACTATCAAAACATATCGCAAACAAAACAATCACAACGACTCAAAATGACAGAAACCATCTTGAGGAAGAGAGATGGATGATTGATAATGGAGGTTTCTGACCACTCCAACCGGGAGATACATGAGCACACTTGCTCCATCCCGAGAATCCACACACTCACAAATAACAAAGGAAGAACAGAGCAACTCGGGATCAGAATCTCACAAGTACCAGAGCTCTACCCTCTCTATTTATAGCCACACACACACACACCGAAGAGGAAACCCGCAAATCCCACCTAACACCGGGTTTTCAACTCACTTTACCCACTAGCGAGAACGAGCTCCGGTGCTTTACCCGTTACACCCAACGGCTCCACCGCTTTGCCGTTAGCGCCAACAACTCGATGCTTTGCGAGACACGACTTCCCTTTGCGGCTTTCGCATTTCTCCAAAATGCCACTCCGCTGCCTCCCCGGAAGCTTCCTCTTGCCTTACCGATCACGCTTGCAACCACCTCGCAGACCTCGTCGTCTTTGGCATCTCCCGGCCGCTCACGACCTCAGCATCCCCTGCCTAGTCTCGACCATCCATGCCTCACCACGACTAGTCTCAAAGTCCTGCAAACCATCACAGACAAGCAAACATTCATAGCACCGCACAACACAATGTGTACAGACATCTGCATAAAGGAACTCAAAACATGCTTCACAAGGTCGTACATTCACTACGATCGGTCAAAAATACTTGAACATTAATTCTTAAGATCTACGATCGTTACCATAGACCATCGACCACCCGGTGGTCCATACGACCGCCTTAAAGCTTGCTACGACCATCACAAGTTTCAGTTCCAACTTACGACCAAGTTGTACCAACTTTCGATGGTCGAAACCATAGATCAAGACTTTCTTAAGTCCTCGACCACATCTCGAGTTGATCGACCATCTCGAAGTCCATACGGCCGGTTCCCGAGGCTACGACCAAAACCGAGAGATTCCATCGTGGTCGAACCACCTTCCGACCACGTTCAACGCTTTCCACCATGATCGAAACCCTTCTCGATCACGTACGACTTGTTTCACCGTGGTCGAAGCCCTTCCAACAGCGTTTGAACACTTCCGACCGCAGTTGCCCACTTGCGACCACGCTCCAAGCTCGTCTGACCGCATTCGACCGAGCTACGACCATGTTTGTCCATAACGTGGTCGAAATCCGCTTTCGTTCTTAGGAAGTGAAGTGCGACAACGTGGTCGTATGATCGCTTTCGACCACGGACTCGCCTTACGACGCATTCTCGTCGGTGTGGTCGTAGCGCGCCGACCACGACCACGCGTGGTCGCATGCGAAGCCGACCACGGCCAACGTGGTGAATAGATTTTCCACCACGGCAAAACCATCGTGACTTCCACGGTGACCTACGACCAAGGTTAGAGTGGTCGTAACCGCCACAACGTGGTCGCATGCGACCTTTCACCACAGCCAAAATAGAGTAAAATATTGTTTTCCGCTTTATTGCGATAGAGTGGTCGTAAACAACCCTACTGGCTCCCGATTGGCGACAATAAGTTCATAACACGCCCGACAAACTTCGACCACAACCAATGTGGTCGTAAATGCCTACGACCACAGTCAGAAGCTACGACTTTGCACAGAAGGCGATTCCGATCACTTCTAAGGCTATGACTTGGCAGGAAGTGCCCAACCCAAACTCAAACTTTCTAAAACAAGAGTCAATTACTCATCACAAATATGTGGTCACCTCCACATGGACTCTCATCTTTGATTCTAGCTAGGCCGTTGATCTTAGATTTCCATTCGTTTGACAGCTTTGTCTGAAACTTATCGATACATGCGTTGATGCATGTAGTGCTCTGCTCCATGGACTTACAGTTCTAGCTTCAGTTTGATCGTTTACCAAACGGAAATGCCATGCTTTAGTAGAGAGCGCATATATGGGCCAAGATCCATGGAGCCGGAGCCGAGCTAGTGAGATAGAGTGATGGGCCTTCATTTTCTTGCATGATGCATGGGCCAGTGTTTTTTTTTGGGGTTTGTTTCTTGGGGAAAAAAGAGACATGGTTCTTCAGCAGAAAGTAAACCCGTACTTTGGAACACGAGAATTTCTCTCGGTTTCCGTATGGTTTGAGCTATTTTTATTGTGAAATGCAGCGTAATTTTTGTGTTTCAAACGAGTCCTATGGAAGGAACGCGATGATCCATAGCCGTAGGGCAAGAACTGTGCTTCTTGTCAAGTAGGTAGCGTGATAGATACTATGGATCTATCCTTTTTGGTTGAACCTTATATGACTTTTGGCTATGCCCTGTCAAGAGCCGTTATCGTGAAATGGTTGAAGCTTATGACTTTTGGCTGCGGTCTGTGGTTTTTAGGCTGTTCGTGCGAGAGATTACAGAGTAACAAAAACTCATGTGCAGTTTTTGCCGATATAAATGAAATCGGTACAGTATGTACTATAATTAACTAGTAGATCTTATCTTAAAAAGATACTCCGTTTAAAAACTAATTACTATAAAAAAAAAAGCCAAAAACAGCTTTTAGAAGCCGAAAAGAACAACCCCGTACATCACATTACTCAACATCATGAGCAGACGAGATGAGGTGCGGTTTTACAGACGAGCAATCTCCAAAGCCAAAACATCCATGATGCATTGATCCTGAGGAGCACTACCTGGACCAGCTCCCTGCAGGTTCACTCGAGAGATGCAGCAGGGCCAGTGTCTCTGCAAGGAGTGACCAACAAGCGGCATTGCGTGCACAGAGAGACAAAGGAAAAATGTGTAGTTGTAAAGGAGAAAGGTAAACGCGATAAAGAGGAAATGGGCATGGAATGCAGGTGGCTGTAGATCACACGCAGATCCGCAGCGCACATGAGATGAAGATATAAAGCCAGCAAAGCTGGGTAGCAGATGCACACTGACGAGTGCCATAGCACCACCACTGCTGAACTTCAGTAGCATTGTCGGAACTAAAGGAGCAGATGGCGCGGCATCTCCTCACATGGCCCTCCTCCTGGCCTGCATCTCCTCCTCCTATTGTGTTGAAACTTTAACTTCAGTAAGAAAGGTCTCACAGATATATCTTGATGAGAAATCTTGGAGTTGTTCCCCGGGGGAAAAATATTGGAGTTGTTCCTTGAGGAACGAGCTCCAGTAGAAAGCATTCTGAACTGTTTCTATCTGTTGTTGTGTCTCCATCTAGCTCTTGGTGCATTCATGGCTGACAGTTACTTTTGCTTATAGTCAATTTGGAGGAGAAATGTAATACATATGCATATCACAACTAACAGCAATTGCTAATAAATATTTATGTGGAAAAGGTTTGCTTCTGAAACACTAAACATTGTGAAATGAGCTTGGGTAGAAAGCGTTCTGAATTTTTTTATATCTTGTTTTGTCTGCATCTAGCTAGTCCTCCATGCATCTGCCTACATCAATGTGGAGGAGAAATATAATACATATCACAACGGCAGCAGCTTAAAGTCCTTTGCTAATAAATATTTATGCGGGAAAAAAAAGGCTTGCTTCTGTAACACTTTAAACATAAAATGAACAATGACGGAGGATGCACCCACCCTGTGCATGGATTACAGGAACCTTCATCCAAACGACCAGGCTACTAGTTGACCCCACTTCCCTATCCCACATATCGTAGATCCTCTATCATAATCATACAATGACTGGAGCAATTGCATCGCATTAAAAAAATCTGCTCAGTTAAGAAATCGATGACCTAGATCAACCGAGGCATGTTTGGAAGGCAGGAATTTGCAGAGATTTCACTGGGAAAGCAGTTCCTAGGTTCCAAACGAGGCCTTTCAGCATCCTCGAATCACAAAACAACGGTCATGTTATTTTGGATATCGAAACTGCACAGAACCATCTATACTTGTCATTGCCAGGGGATGCGATTAGTCCACCAATCACTAGGTAATTGCTCGTAAAGCCTAAACATTTGCCTCTCACTCTCTCTAAAAAAGCATGCGTCCACTGTACTTTGCAAGAAGAAATTACGAGCTTTCACCCAGATCTCAGTATATATATCAATATATGGCTCTGCCTCTAGATCATTGTTGGCGCAATCATTGGCAGAGCAGAGGAGCCGAGAGGTCCCCTTCGCCTTAAGCCTAGGCAGCACCTACTCACGTCGTCTCACTCTCACTCTGTCCCTCACACCTCACTGGTAGCAGTTGCTCCAGCTCATCCCATTTCTTCCCACCCCCTGTCCCAAGAAACACCAGCCATAGCCAGAGGAGACCGAGACCGGGAGATGTTCCACCGGAGGAGAGGAGGGCTGCTGCCGGCGAGCGGCGCTGTCTTGCTGGTTCTAATGGTGGCGTCGCTGCCGGCGGCGACGATGGCGGCCAACTACACGGTGGGCGACGAGAAGGGGTGGAACCCCGACGTGGACTACACCGCCTGGGTGAAGAAGCACCGCCCCTTCTACAAGGGCGACTGGCTCCGTAAGCTCACTTCGATTCCACACATGATAGTTTCGATCCTTTCCGCCATTGAAGAAGCTGACCGAATCGCTTTGCTGCGTTTCTTGCGTCGACATACAAGTGTTCGAGTACCAGAACGGGCGGTCGGACGTGGTGCAGGTGGACGAGGTCGGGTACGACAACTGCGACAAGGCGAACGCCATCAGCAGCTACAGCAAGGGGCACAGCTACGCCTTCCAGCTCAAGGAGGCCAAGGACTACTACTTCATCTGCAGCTACGGCTACTGCTACAGCGGCATGAAGCTCGCCGTCACCGCCAAGAAGGCGCCCACCTCCCCGCCGGGGTCCAAGTCCTCCGCCTCGTCGGACAAAACCGCCACCGCCTCCCTCGCCACCCGGGCCGCGCCCTACACCACCGCAGTCGCCGCCGTCGCCGCCGTGCTCCTCAGGATGTTTTGATCCAGCTAGTACATCGAATTCGCAAAGTCGTCTCGGCTCAGATCTTCGGGCTTCAGTTCAGTCGTCGCTGTCTGCTTCCTTGGTCAATCGGTTCTTGATTAATTCCCGTTTTCCCTTTTCTTTCCATTTGATTTCAAAGGGTGTTTGATGGTGGTGGTGCTACTGTAGTTGAGGTTGCAAAGATTCAAGTGTGAATTAAGAAGAGTTGTTTACTACCAGAAGACCGGCCGATTGGTCGATTGATTTATCGTTGAAGTAGTGCGAGCTAGTAGCGATGCCTTGGATCAATCGTTTGTTTATTGTGCTGCATGTGGTTGTTGAGGGGCAACGTGCATGCCCATGAGGTTGCCGACAGTTTCTTGTACATTTGCTTCCCTGCTACGCGACGCCTCTCTTAAATATTCCGGCGCCGACGATCAGCAGTATTACTTGAATTGGCAGATGTTACTTGAGTTATTTGAGCTGCTCGATCGTGTTGATGCTTGCATGTACACAAGGAGCTAGCTCATAGAAAGCACAAGCACACGACGACGAGCGCACCACGGAACCCTGGTCCTGTTTGGAACTTAGGGATTTTGTGAGAGTCTGCTCGAGATTTCTTCAAGGATTTTACATGCCAGATAGGATTTAAGAAGATTAATCCTTGGTAGCTACACGAGAGGAGGAAGGGACGGCTGTGCTGCTTGGCACTAACCATGAATTAGTGCACGATAAGAGTGATGCCGACGATGCCCAACCTACATCAGGCGGGGAGGTAACAAATTGTTCGGTAGATGGGCTTTCTGAGGCCCACTAAGAGGATACGCGGCACAGCAAAGTTAAGGCCCATCCGACAGACATGGAAAGAGGCCCAACTTCTTCGTTTTGGAAACAGCTGTAACATCATTTCTGAAAGTAAGGGAAATACAAGGTAAACTTCACCTGGAAAGAAAACGGAGTTTAAAACTTGCTCATGGATACTATCCCAAATCTAAAACATTCTTGAAGACTAGAAAAATGAGGATAAATCTATGACCTCATAAAATTTCTATCGATTTCTATATGTATGTGGTCAATCATAATTGCAACCACTGCTCATGCCATTCTATTTTTGTTCTCACGCCCAATCGAAACATATAGGTTAAGTTTCTACGCGCAAACTTAATAAATTGCTTGATAATAGCAGGGGGAAAATATATAAGCGCCAAATATAACTTGAAATCGATTTTTTCTCAACCGACCCACACTGACAATGGCACAGGTAGAGGATCGAGACGAGTAAGCAACCATGCAAGGCCAACCAAAACACCTTCTCCCCCTTCCTCATCTCATCTCCTACTAAAAACCCATCGCGGCGAAGAACCCCAAGAAACCCCACCGTGGACACCACCTCTGCCGCCACCCGCCTCTATCGCTCCACACCCGTGCACCACACCTACACCATCCACGACGTCGCCCTCATCACCACCCACCCCGCCACTAGGTCCGCACTACCCGTTGGCTTCACCTTGACCACATCTACTCCGACTGCCTCCTCATCGGCCTCGGCGTCCAGTAGACCCCGACCCAATGACCCCCCACCGCCAGCCACCCTACAGCTCTACGTGGGGCACAGCTGCCCCGTCTTCAACCTCACCCAAGCTGACACCATCCCCGATGAGCTCCGCCACTTCCTCATCGACCCCCACATTATGCATGCTCTGTTGGTCTACCGTCTGGTGCCTCGTGTCGACCGTGCTTCCCAACCTCACTAGGCATTGGTGGTAGTCAACATGCCTGAGAGCAATAGCAAGCTAGGTTGTCCAAATATGCCGATATGGATACGTGATACGACGATATGTCATTTCTCTACAAAAACACCGATACAACGATACGCACGTGTGTATATATATGACAAAAGTTAAAAATACAGAAATGACTAGTTTTTTTATAAGAAAATGGACATCCCAACCAGATCATCACTACATCATAACCAATCAGCCTACCAACAAAAAGTAACACACCAGTCCACTTGTACAAAATAACACACTAGCATACCAGCCCACCACAGCTAGCCACTTAGGATTACCCATCTAGATCTCTCTCTACTCCTATCTGCAGCCACCACCCTACGCTAATCCCATCTCGATCTCTCTCTCTCTACTTTCTCAACAAGCACAGAGAAGAAATAAAGAAGAGAAGAGAGCGAAAAGAGGGGAGATCAGAACAAACCAAGAGGAGGTGGTGATGAGCCAACGAAGCCCACCAAGTGGCGATATATAGAAACTAGGACTCTCTTCCTCCTCTATCTCCTCTCTCCAAATCTAGTCATCGGATCTGAGGATTATGGGGGAACGGGAGCGGTGGTGGCGGCCGGCGAATGTAGGGACGTAGTAGAGGTGTGGGCAAGGGAGCAAGGAAACGGTGTCAAGGGTGAGAGGAATTGCATGTGTATATGGGAACAGAATGAGCGAACAAACAGCTTCATAATGAGTGGAATAAGAGGTAAGGATTGAGAGGTATCGGGAAAGTATTCACCAAATATTGAGAATTATTTTCTTTTTTAAAAAAAAATACAAAAATCATCAATACAGACATGATATGTATGCAGCTATATCGAGGCTATGGGAGAGAGGTGTAAGTTCAAACTCCATTGAGTTGGTTTTGGTGATAATGAAAAATTCAATTATGAGTCTAACTTGTTTATTGATTATGATATTGCTTAGTCTCATTTGGATGAAAAGGTTAAAACCATAATAAGTATGCATTTGACGTCTCATTCTTATATCTTATTGTATTCCTCGGATCTAAAATATAGATTGAACTTCACAAAGAGTCTAACTTCAATATGTGCATATGTTTCCTATATACATTCTTATATGCACATATTTAGGAAGAGTTTACTCTATGTTTTGATGTTTCATTAATATTGATTAATGTTCCAATTCCATATATTAAGGATCTTTACTTTGACACATATCATTTGAGTATATATAGCTTGTGTAGCCTATATATACTCATAATCGGGTTGTCATCGAGTTCCTCTATTATATGTTAATGGTTGGATGATTAAATGACAACCGGATAAATAAGGTTTGCTTAAGAATCTTATCTTAGAGTAAACAATTGTTGCGTATATGATGTATACTCGTAAATTCAATTTCTATCTTATTATTTGTTGAGATTGTCATAAATCATCAAAAAGAAAAAATTGTTGAATCTACTCCCTCCATTATGAGTAATGGTGCAGTTTGGTAATTAACTATAATTGGTTTGTGGACTAACATTTTTCATGGATTGGATGAATAGATTAGGTTTCATAAATGAGAATTACTTGAGATAATTTCATGTATTGAAGATCATCAAGTTAAGATGCGGAATGAAAGATGGCTTCATGAGTTGAAGACTATCAAGAGGAAAATGCATCATGAGTTGATGCATGTCCAAGAGGAGATGATCATGAGTTAATCATTAATTCAAAAGAAGACCTATTATATGTTGATGGAGTTCAAGTGAAGGATGCATTATGAGTTGATGCATATCAAGACAATGACCTAAGACAAAGGTATGACTAGTTAGGGCTAAGGATATGTTTCTAGTCTTTTACCGGTCTTGGTGTTCAGTTGAAAGATTGGATTGCTAGTATAGATTGTCATACTGTTAATAGGGGTCATGTCTAATAGCTTGGGTCTCATCATGTATTGATAGTTCAACCTCACTTGCTCTAAGCTCTCTTTTGCATGAGGCTTATATTTACGAGTGTGTTTTTGCAAATAATTGAAACTCATGTGTTGAATCCTTGTAACATATGACTATACATTACGAATGTGTTTTACAAGTGTTTGAAGTCCATGTTTCATACTGTTTGTGGTATGAGGCTTATATTTGCAAATGCACTTTTCAAATGATTGAAACACATATTTAATCCTTGTGTCATGATTCTAAAAGTGCGCAAATATATTTTGCAACTTGTTGAGAATCATGTTTGATCCTTGTGTGCAAGATACTATAGTTTGCAAATATATTTTTGCAAAATCTGTTGAAGTATCTCTAATTGTCAGGATAATCGGAACTACCGTAGTGTATTATGTGTTACTATCACTAGTCGAAACTACTGGCGTTGTAATCACAGAATTACCGTGTGCGTTAGTGGTGGTCAAAACCAGTGTGGTCAGTGGATGCCGCTAACTTTTGCCGCATAATCGAGAGTTTAAGGTATCTGACACACACACGGCCGGATTTGGCGTACTCAGTGGGGATGCTGAGCAGGTTATGCAAGCACCCAAGGAATCCCGTCTTCAGGCGATCAAGCAAGTCCTGAGATATGTGAAGGAAACAATCAACTCAAGCTTGAAGTACTCGAGAGGAGGTGAAGGGCTCTTAACAGGCTACAGTGACAGTGACCTCGTTGGAGATGTGGAAGACAGAAAAAGCACGAGCGGCTTCGCCTTCTACCACGTCGGGAGCTTGATCGCATGGAGTTCTCTGAAACAGAGGATGGTCGCACTCTCCTCATGCGAAGTATAGTTCATGGTGGCGACTGGTGCAACCTGTCAGGCGACCTGGCTCATAGGTTTGTGTAGTGAAATCACAGGGAAAAGGATCGAGCTCATAACTCTGTTCGTAGACAACAAGTCGGCAATCACACTCATGAAGAACCCAGTGTTCCATGGCAAAAGTAAGCATATTGACACACGCTTTCATTTCATTAGAGAATGTGTGGAACAAGGGCAAATAATCGTGGAGCATATTAGCACAGAGTAGTGTGTAGACATCCTTATGAAAGCACTTCATAGAGTCAAGTTCGGTGAAATGCAGGAGCTGATCAGAGTTAGGGACTTCACGATTTGAGTCAAATTTAGGGGGGGGTGAGTGTAGTCGTATAAACTTGACTCGTCCACGTTATTTGTGGTTGGTTACGACCACGTTGTGTGTGGTCGTTATGACCAGGTTTTGTGATCGTTACGACCAGTCTGTGCATGGTCGTTACGACCAGTGTGATCGTGACGACTAGTCTGTGTAGTTCTACGACCAGTGTGGTCGTAGACGACTAGTCTGTATAGTCGTAGATGACTAGGTTGTGCATGGTTGTTACGACCAGTGTGATCGTAGATGACCAACTTGTGTGTGGTCAGCTACGACTAACTTCTATAATAGTCGATGGCCACTGTAGCATAAGACGGTCACTATAGCAGTCGTCAGCGCTCTGCTCGGTGTGGGCAGCAGTTGCGGTTGTTAGGCTCTGTAGTAGTCGTCGGTGCTCAGAGCGGAGCATGGGCAGAGCGGCAAAGCAGTTGAGAACCATGAAGCTGAGTCGCCGTGAGTCAGAGTCCACTACTACAAAAAGGGTCATCACGAACGGTTCAAAATTGTCATCACAGACGGTTTTTTGATCTGTCTGAATGTATGTGTCAGTGATAATCAGAGATTATCACAGATGGTGTGTGAACTGTCTGTGAAAAACACTATCATAAACAGTTCCAACCGTCTGTGATGTGTGAGTATCACAGACAATTGGTATATAGAATCGTTTGTGATATTTCCCCATCACAGACAGTTTCTGGTTCAAGCCGTCTATGATAATTCTTCACAGACGATTTATATCACAAAACTGTCTGTGATAGTTTATTCTATACCTAAATTTTTTCTATATTTCGGCTAGTCTCAGGAATGTTAACTGTATCATTTGAAAACAAGCAAATATAACAACAAACACAATAATACATTACATTTTCTTTGTACAGAGGTGATTCAGTTCTGTTATATTATAGCAGACAAGGAACCCATGGAGTTGGAAGGTGTTTCCTTATGAGATCTTAAATGAAGGGTCAGACTACTGTGCACAAGCAGAAGCCATTGCACCAGCATCTCCACATAGGCATCTACTATTGCATACAATTTCTCTATGACTCGATTCAATCCCTCAAAGAAGCAGACTGACAAAATCGATGACATAAACGAACATCATAATCACTGTAATGACATGATGAATCGTGTTACATTATGGTACAGGTTGAGCACTCGTACTAACCAATACATGTTAACGGCAATAGATGTGCCGAGTGAAAACTACACTGCCCAAGACTGGCAGAGACAAAGGCAGCATCTTACAAACCTATACACTCATATGTACTACGATACAACACTACAGTACCCCAAAAATGTCGAAAATGACATCAACGTGTTGGGGTTCAGTATATAATAAATAGGTCACAGTTCAAAAATACGATCCGCACCAGACTGATAGTATTTGCGATTATGAGGATTCCCCGTTCTTCACTGGAGCCCACTGAGCTGCTTCCCTCTTCCTTCTGACAAGAAATCCAAAAGCAAAACCCAGCAGCAGCGCAAACATCACGCTGCCTCCGATTTCCAGGTACAAAGGAGAAATTTTCCTCACCGTGCTGACCCCTGTGCTGAGCTTTGTATCATCCACCACCTCAGCAACACTACTGTGGCTAGATACTTGCCCAGAGAATATCTCCAGCATATCATGGACTTGCCCATCATGGTTCCCGATGTACAGCAGTGTTAGCTTCTCCCTTGTAGCTACAAGTTTTGTGTATCCAAACTCGCCGCCACGGTACATGGACATCTCAGGCTGCGGAAAGATGGGAACATCCGGGTGATCATGCCTTGGTTGCCAGATCGGTTGCCAATCTTGACCACCCATCCCGATCACAACATGAACAGGAGCACCCGGGTATACAAAGCTTGATGACATGTTGAGACATTGCAAGTTCTTGATGGGGCAGAATCTCTCGTACCTGTGGACATGTCCCCATAGTGCAAGGGTCACATTGTATGTCACCAAGAGTGGTTCCAAATGCTGGAGCATCTGCTGTCTCATAGCAAAATCCCTGGCTTCATTGCTTGAGGTATACATGGGCCGGTGGCCCTGAAACACAACAAATGGAGTTCTACTTCGGTTGACCTTCTCAAGGTCAGCTTTTATGAAATTGTATTGGTCGCTGCCCTGAACAAAATTAGTTTCAGTTGACATGTATACAAAATGCACGACACCTGAATCAAAGGAGTAATAGAGATTCCGGGTGTCTAGAGCTCCAGTGCCAGTAGGTAGAATAGAATTTCCAGGCATTCTGAACTTGACGCTGTATGGTATTCCACATTCACCTCCACCATCCGTTCCATATATACCAGCAGCCCATTCTGGCTTCCAAGGTTGTGATGGCCAATCATACTCATGATTTCCTATGCAGACATGGTATGGAGTATTGGCAGCAAGAGGCTCAATCTGGCTGAAGAAATGATCCCACACCCAAGCATAACCCCTAGCGTAGCTGATGTCCCCAATGTGCGAAATAAATGCAGGTTTATCTCCAAGGGCTTGAATATCACGGAGGATCCACTTTACAGTTGACAAGCTCTCCTCTTGTGTGCGGATGTAGGTGTTATAAGGTACATAAGTGCCCATATCACCAAAAAGAAAAGCAATGGTCTCATGGGCCTCACTGTCACGTGAAATAAAGCTGTGTGTCTCGCTCCATCCTCCCAAGTCACTACCAACCTATCAAAAATAGTTCGGTTGATCAAATTCTAGAGATGAGAGAACATATATGCAAAACATGCTGATAACACTATGTTGGAAAATATGAACCACTCTAAAGCTGTCTTCCACAAGCTTAAACTTCTTTTAAAAGGGGACTGAGCATAGACCTTAAGCTAGAAAAAAATTGCAACAGCTTGGCCCTAGCTTAACCTGACAAACCTACATTTTAAGCTAGGCTAAAAGAGCCCAAAGTCAATGCTGAACTCACTGAAACAAGAGAAAAACATTCATCTAGTTCCAATTTCAAAAGGTGCTGCCATTTCATTTGTCAACCATATGAAGTAAATAATCGAAGTACGATGCATGCTACATCCTAATTGTTTCACATCTTCTGGGTTAACCCATCCTATGTAGACCTTCAGATGATTGCAAAGCAGCTACAGTGCTACACCATTCTAACTACCAATGGATTTCAGATGATTCTGTTCCACAGTTAGACAAAAAAACTCGACCTGCGGGGGGTAAGACAGCCCCCGGGCATTTCATTAAGAAGAAGATCTTCTCACGCAGATCGAGAAAATCCCCGAACCCTTGCCCCACCCTGACACAGCGGCATCAGCCCATGTGAGAACAACCAGGGTGATCCCTAGACCAACGACCTGGCGCGACCAACGACCTGGGCGAGCCTTAGACCTGTGCTTTGGCTTATGGGGCAAGCAAGGGGATTTTTTTCCCTCAGCCTGAAAATTCGCTCCCACTGGGAGTCGAACCCAGGACCTGAGGGGTGCTACTAGAGCGCTCTAACCGCTACGCTAAACATATTTCTCCATCTATACTACTGGCAAAATATCCACTACAAAACTGAGCTATAAGCTTTAACACAGGTATATGGACAGCCTAGGCATCACCAGATCATCCTTTAAAATAATGCTACAAAATTCAGAGTCAAAGTCAAATTAACTGTTGATAACTAGTATGTCATACAGAGCTCCAATCATAAAACTGTACACAGATGCAGAACAGGTATAGAACATTAGTATTCAGAATCAAAGTTCATCTATAAATTATAAAATCCAAATAAAAGAACTAACTTTCAAAATTCCCCATTACAGAAATACTGCAAACTGAGTTTTCTAATGACCCAGACCCATCAAATGCTCAGAAAGATGCTCCAGTACATCAGCTTCAGTACTTAAATGGAACACTTACAGGTAATGATTAAAGTGGTGTGCTCACTATGAATGGATACAATGGATTGGGATTGTTAATATATAATACACATCAATGCTGAGAACTTCATAATCAATCCGATCGCAATCTGTACAAGCAACAGCCAGTGGATAAAGGACACTCATGTGACACAATGAGCTAAGCACAAGTCACTCGAACAAGACTAGCTTATAAACCAAGATGAACAGTACAGCAAAATTTCCCCACATGTTTTATTTGGTGAACCCTTACTGTGCACATCATCGATATTTCAAATATCTTCAGCGGAAATTGAAGTATCTTCTGAAACCACAAATGCTCTAGCTCACTCCCAGACTCGAATCCTAAAGCCATGCGTCTACAGGAACCTAATTGCCATCTGCAGGCTTCAGCTTCTATGATTGATAGAGCTAAATTGCAGTAGTCAGATTCACAAAGAATATATCTTTGCAAGTAAGCTATCTTCACCACAAATTGGGCCTGTTAATCAAAAGTCAAAATCTTACTAAGTCCCATATGCTGAAGCAACGAAATTCAATCTCTGAATCCAGAAATGCTCCAGCTCACTCATAAACTCATCAAAACCTAGAGTCCATTCCCCTACAGCAACCTAATTTCAACTGCAGGCTCCAGCATAAATGATTGGTGGAAGCTAAATTGCTCCTCAGAATCACAAAACTTATCACAAGTTGAATCCATCCACAAATTACCTTGTAAAAGTACCTCCTTCCGGGCTCCAGCCCCTTCATGAGGCCGTCGAAGACGAATCCCGGATCCCTCCACGCGACGCCGTCGTTCGCCGGCCAATCGCACATGTGCTTCTGCTCGTACGTCCTCACCTCCGTTGCCACCTCCCTCCAGCCCTTGTCCTCCTCCCTTTGCAACCCGTACCTCACCACTCTCTTCCCGCCGTCCCCGCACACGAACAGCACCCGCATCTCGTCGACCCTATCCGCGAACGCGAGGTGCACCTGCTCGGGCCGGGCCGAGTCGGCGAACGCGACGTCGCCGGAGACGGCGACGCGGTGGCGGCCGTGGGGGAGCGGGTTACCGTCGTGGTCGACGTGGTGGTAGGAGTACTCCTTGGCGGGCCAGCGGAAGAGGCGGAACTGGTAGGGCGCCCGCAGGTTGGGAAGGCGCGGGAGGGTGAGCTCGCCGCGGCCGTTAGGCCAGGAGGCGGAGCCGTTGAGGAAGAGGTAGCCGAGGAAGTCGAGGTCGCGGGAGGACGGCGGCGAGTAGATGGCGACGTAGTCGAGGGCGTCCGGGGCGGGTAGGTCGGACCATCGGATCGTGATCTCGAGGTCGGATTGGGCGAGCTTCTCCGGGGTCGCAGTGAGGGTAGTCGCGGCGGCCTCGCCGGCGGCGAGGGCGGCGAGGAAGAGGAAGAGTTGGCGGGTTTTGGGGTGCATTTTGGCGGGGACGCCGAGCGAGCGGGTATGGTAATGATTCTGCTTAAAGAGGGAAAATGTTAGGCGGACAGCAGGTAATCGACACCTGTGGGTCACTAACGACGTGGGACCCATCTGTCAGCCTTGTGAACCCGAATCGAACTTGCGTAGGCCAAATGGAATATAAGGACTGTCATAAGTTTTTAGTTATGATTCGTGAATTTTAGATTGGTTAATTTTTATTGATACAAATAAAGTCGGTATAGTATGTACTATAATTAATTAATAGACTCTATCTTAAAAAGATACTTCGTTTAAAAGTTAGTTACTGTAAAAAACAGAAAAATCGTTTTTAGAAATCGAAAAGAACAAGTCCTAATTCTATTCAATTGGTATAAACGCACATAGAGATAAGTCTGGATGTTTTGCTTTTGTAAATTAATTAACGGTTCGGATCAGTATTTACTACATATGCAGCATTTTACACTATGAAGTTTCTTACAGTAAAAACTATGAAGATTAGTTTCGTGCTTTGGCAACGCGCATCATCTGCATATATTAGGGTCCGTTTATATAAACTTTTGATTTTAGTTTTTGGTTTGAATTTATGAATAATAACAGCTTATAGAGAAATTTGTAGAGAGATACTTATGTAAGATTTTGACCGATATAAATAAAGTCGCTGCAGTGTGCACTACAATCGACTAGTAGATCTCGTTTTAAAAAATATTTTATTTAAAAGTTAGATACATAGAAAAATTACTTACTATAAAAAATAACTTTTAAAAATCAATATAAACAGACATTCGACTAACCTTTGGGTGGTAACTGATATGCTACAAACTTCTTTTAAATGGAGTGATGGCAAGACGAAGTGGCCTACTGAGGAACTGATAGTGCAACTTTCTCATGTGTTATTTCTTGGTTTTTCTATAGTAATTAGCTTTTAAACAAAGTATATTTTCAAGATATATTTTCAAGATAGAGTCTACTAGTTAATTGTAATACATACTGTACCGACTTCATTTATATCGGTAAAACCGCACGTGAGTTTCTGTTACTCTGTAATCTCTCGTACGAATAGCCTAAAAACTACAAAATACAGTTAAAAGCCATAAACTTCAGCAAAAAAAAAAAGGCCCGAAGTGACACCAGCTTGGCTTTGACGTATCATTGACAAAGAACTGTCCTACCTGCATTCCTCTGTATCATGAAGTTTGTTCACGTAGTTAAGCAGATATGCGTCTTTCCTTATTTTCTTTCAGTTAGTTTCATGATTGTATTTTTACATGTTGTCCACTAGATGCAAAGAAGGAAGGCCTGAGGTCATATATTTGGTTGCATACGTCTCTCTACCTTTTTACTAAGCTATTGATATGTGAAGTAATTTGGTATAGTTCATAGCAACTAGCATTTGTAAATGAATGGTAGCATTTGAGCTACATGTTTTGGATTTTGCAATGTGTAGAGGTCGCCCTTGTTTGGGCAATCTTACTAGAGCTGCAACGCCGCCTGGGAAATGAATAGGACATGTATCTCGGTTTCTTTCGAGCGGGTCTGCTTTTGCAACGAACTGCTGCTCAATTTTCATGAGATACCCTTGTTTTCTTCGAAGTCAAGAGGGAAGTGCATTGATGCGACCTTTTCTCATCTAAAACTCGCCACACATGCAATCAAAAGGGTCCCCTGGAGTCGCTAATGTACAATTGTACGTAGACAGTGCAACAATGAATGAAAGCAAAAGAAACCCTTTCTTTTCCATTGAATCAGAAACGGAGCACATCCTGTTTAAGCCCGAGAGAACATACAAGAGGGAAATGGGCACAGCAAGAAAAGGAGTGTCTCCAAATTAATGGCATCTAAGTAAAGCTATCTTCCTTTCCTTTCTGCTTCTATGTACTACTACAAATGAACCCTAAACGACCTAAACCCACCTAAAGTTCCCTGTCACCTATAAATTTCCGACAATGTACAAAGCACCAACACGTACCAGTCATACTTGGACCCTTTGCCTTGTTACTCGCCCACCGTTGCTTGCCTGAGTGCTGAAGTCCAGCACTCTCGGCCCGCCAGTCCACTCTTCGTCGTCGGTATCGTCATCATTATCACCACCACCACGGCCTCTTTGAACAGCCACTGGCCTCCTGACTCTCGACGAACTTCTCGGGGTCGGACGCTTTTTCTGGACCGTAGCTGTATACATTCCATAGTCCATGGAATCTTCTCGAAGCAATGTCTTGAAATCCTGTGCATCACAGGTCACATCAAATGTTAAGAAGAGTGCCCACCAAATCCCAGACCATAAACGATAGAAATATATTTTTTGCCAGGAAATCTAAAGGTTCAGCATCACTACCTGGTATACACGTGCTACATCCTGTAGGCAGCTCGGCAAACTGATGTTAGTGTTGTTAATGTTAAACAGGATATTCTGCTTGGAGATTGTTTCACCAGATTTTGGTGGATCCTTTAGAGAAAATGCCTGTATTGAAATTTGAAACAAATCTTTTGTCATGCAAATGCGTATTAGGAATACTAATCTCCAAACAAGGGGCGATGCATACCTGACAGCGGGCATCAGTTAAACTATAGACAATTTTCAAATGTCTCTTCAGTTTCAGGAGGAGCTGCAGAGCTATCGCATCATGGCAGTCTTCCTGAAAACAAAGGGCAATGTAGTGGAAAATGATGAGATGCGAACATGTAAGAATTGCACCCATCTCTGCATCAGTACATTGACATACTCTATTCAAATCATTGCACCCAGAACTTATCTAACTCACCTGAAGTTTGGCCATGTCCATACCTAGCGTGCTGCATGGATTGTTAAGCATCCTTTGAGAAACATCTGCCAAATTCTGGTCAGAATATCCCCCAGTCTCATGCATAACATTACCTGTGTCTCTTGGCATACCCACCATATCTTGCTGCTGATACATGGAAGTCCAATTTTTCAAATTTGCCTCAATTGCTCCAGCTCTTATTTGAATAACTCGATTTATATCATAGATCAAGTAAAGTGGTTCATCAGGGCATGTGAACGGGAGAGAGGCAAGAACTTCAGCACAGTATCTGCAATGTTTACACAACTTGAGAGCCAAAAACCCATCAAAGAATAAAGGATCGACAAGCATAATTTTACTTCAATTACTTACACAAGAAAGCTGATTGTGGGGTAACTCCGGCTGTCAGACACAAATTTGCGAACGACTGAGTGCACAAATTTGTTTCTTGAATTTCGATTTGCACGGATTAGACGGTATATTCTAGATATGCCAGGTTTAACAAATGCAATCGGATTTGATTTCATGTTTGTTGCCACCATGTTATGGTTGCTGACTGTGGACTCGAAGAATATAAATGACATTTGTAGGCCATCACCTAAACGGCTTTCAAAAAATGAAGGATACCTGCAAACAACTCCAACTGATCAGATGATTTTATTCGAGAAAGAAACATAAACATGAGAAATTGTATCACCATACTTTTCATTCATGTTCATCAGCAGATGATGAGCCAACTTCGAGTTCCCCTCCAGCGGGTCAGTTTCAAGTGCTATAAGGTGTGGAACACAGGTAATGGGGTGAACTAAACCCTGGCGAAGAACAATTTCAACAATCTACAAAAAGAAAAACAGCAATCATTGTTTTCTATTGTAAAATAAAAGTGGGAAGTGTAAAAATGTGGCATCAACCTAATTCACCTTCAGTGCAGTCTGACGAACTTGATTGTTTGTATCCAAGCATCTTTCAAGAATAGAATTCCAATACAATTGGATAATACCACCGCATATGTTGGTGTCTCCAGCACCAGCAGCCACTGGCACTTCATTTCCACCATTAGTTGCATAGTGTACAGGAGGCTTGCCAGTACTCTCTGCGGTAAGTTGGCTTTCCGCATCAAGGAGATATTCATAAAGGTTTTGCAATCCTTGAATCTGGACAAGCAGGTCCAATTATAAAAACAATGCTATGCGGAGTAGATTCCATTACAAGAAGAATGTCTATACCTTTAATCTATAATCGACACCAGAAGATAGTGACGCTTCTATTAGATTTAGGATATCTTTATGTAGCATAAATTCAGGTTTTGCAATAAGTATGTATCCCAAAGCCTGCATGCACAAACAGAAATTGTCATTCAATAAGAAAAAGTTCATATACAAAATATGCAAGCACCCCAAACAACTAAAGCAACACACAGTCATGTAGACATGCTGAGTCACTTTATGTTTCTAGTTGCCAGTGTCACTAAGTGGAGTATTAAGTGTATTAATGCTCAGCACACACCTGCAAAGCTCGAACCTTCAAGCTGAAATCCTCCTTGAGAAGATACCTTCTCTTGAGCAAGTCAAGAATCTTTGGGAAATCAAGTTGATCTTCAGATGTTGCCATCAGTTGATAACCATACCTAAGGAGCAGCCCAAGACAAAACAACGAGCGACCCAATAGCTGAGCTCCAAAAAGACAAACGATCAGATAAATATAACTAAGTTATATTATATTGCAAGCACAGGAAACTAGGGAAAAAGAAATAAATGTTTCATCTCCCAAGCAAGATAAATGCACTTATAAAACAGTCCTCAATAGCACATGTTTGACAAATTCTGTGACTCACGATACCAAGGTTCCAAAAACCGGTACCGGCCTAAATCCCGGCTGGAGGCCGGTACCGGTTCCCGGCCGGTAACCGGAAAAACCGGGGAAAACCCGGTCAAATTTTGAATTTTAAAATTTGAATTTGAAAACGGTAACCGGAAAAACCGGCCGGTTACCGCCCCAAAAACCGGAAAAACCGCTAAAAAACCGGAAAACCCGCTAAAAAACCGGGAAACACAAGAAAAAGTTGAATTTCGGATGTTTCGAAGTATATTTAGCTCATACAATAGGTAATCTAATACAAAAAGGGTTTAAACCAACCTAGAAGATGCATTATGCAATCACAAAAGACTCACAAATATAAATGCACTTGAAAAACCCGGCGGTTTTTTCTCCGCTCACGCGGAAATCCGTTCTGCCGGTAACGCGGTAATCCGATCCATGCACGATACCATATAACGCTACCAAATATCAACCAATATATAACCATGCCTCTGATCAAAAAAAGATATAACTATGCCACTTGTTCTAAAACTATTCTATGGATAAAATATTTTAATATATACAATTTTACCGACAACAATGGAAAGAAAAGAAAGCACAGTTCCACATGAAGAGAAGCTCATTCAATCATACTTCATATAGTGTTGCTTGTTAATGGTGTGACATCTGTTTTCAGACATACAGCTAAAGCATGGACCACTAAAATAGGGTGTAAATTAAGAGAAAAAACTACGTTGTGCAAATAAGATTCACATATAGCAAATTTAGATACATTTTGCAGTTCACTCGATCAATCAAGTAAAAGTGCAATACCTGACTATCAGAATTAGAACCAGACAGATGCTTGTAAAAAATGTTTACGAGGTACTCCAATAACCTTGGACCTCTACCTGCTGCATTGCTAAGGGCACAAAGGCACCTGTTCATGAAAATGAGCAAATAGAGATAAATAAACAAGAATGCTTCAAGGCAAGAAAATACTCATAAAACCAAGTAAGCTCAAGTATTGATGCTTGAACCAAATGAGGTATGCATTATTGCATGTAATGTTTGATTTGCACTAGATAAGCCCCCACCCCCCAACATAAAAATGGTGAAGATTCATATGTGAAAAGGGTATTCATTAACTAATGTGTTTTAAAAAAAATATTATAAATGCTCAAATCATGCCATAATAGATAAATATATGTTAGTAGCCTATTTAACGTTGAGGATATTTATCTTTGAACTCAATCTGCATCCTTTTTCGTTTAGATAAAATTTGTACCAGTTTAACTAAAATCCATTCGGATCCCATGCCTATCCAAATTATAATCCACATTTAAAAAAAATGGATCCAGATATGGTTTTGCTAGGATCCACTCAATACAAAATCCATTTTTGCCCTATTTAGATTAAAGTAATGCTGTGAAAGTTGCTAAAAGAAAATTGCCGGATTAAACAATATAAGAGCGATGCTATGAAAGTTGCTAAAAAAAGGAGCAATCAATAATCAGAAAGCTACAAATAAGACAACCCATCCATGCCACATCAATAATACAGGAGCTTGTGAAATATGAATTCTCGAGAAGCCATATTCGAAAGTCAAGAACATACGCATCAATACTGCTCATCAGAGAAATTTGAGGGTGAAGGTAAGGAATATCATTACTTGATACAGGCATGTACTACTGTCAAAAAAGAGTGGCGAACTATCATCTGCTTCAGGTCCTGCTCAAGTTCTACTACCACAGTTTGCGGTGGCTTCCGCAGGAGTGGAAGGACAGCATCAATCACAAAAATTATACTTTCAAGCAACTGGGCAGTTGATTTATTGTCAACCTGTGGATATAGAAGATCAGGAGTAGGTGCAAAAGTTAGCAGTGAAAAAAATAAATGGGGCAAACTATAATTTATTCGCATAGCCATAAACACCCTTACATTCACTTCCAGAAAAGATATATCTCAGCAATATCATTGCACACACAACTAAATGAATTTGTAGCAGGAAAAGACGTTGCAAACTCACACAGCACATTGCTTGCATCAACAAGAGCATCAGATTTTTAAGCACGATCAAAGCCCAAGCTCTGCTGTTTTCAGTACAGCCTGGCACTTATTACACATGACATCAGAATTTTCCAACATAAGACACATATTTGCTCTTGTCTGCAGTACAACTATGCAGTATGACAAACAATACGATGTGGAAGGAATGTGCAGCAACAGGGCACAGGTTTGAAGCCACAGGACATCAGTGAGCCCTGGCTGTCAGAAAGTAGGAATTGCCCCATAAATAACACTAACAGGTGAGGAGATGAAATTTAATCATCACTCACCATGAAGATGCCTTACTAAATGTTTAAAATCATCACTTGGCTTTTAAGTTGGAAAGCCACAGTCTAAAATACTGAAGCTAAAATAATCTCCCTTTGAATATATAATTTCAGTGAACAAACAGTAGGAGGCTAGGAGAGAAGCAGGAAACCATAAACCATATAATCTCATGGACATGACACACATAACCAAAGTATGGAAGAAATCAAGAAATGCCAACTAAACATTCTTCCTAACGCTAGCTAAACATTCATTCTCTTTGCTTCTGAAATGATCCCTAAAGCGAAGAACGGAAGAAGTTCATGTAATAGGCCCAAAGTTATTCTGACAGGAGAAGATGGCAACCTAAAGTTCAACAGAAGGAAACCCATGCTCACCTGATTCTTAAGGTATGGTTGAAGCGTCACAACAAACTGAGAAGGGTCAGTTACTGGCGTGCATAGGGTGGGATCAACGATACAAAATGCTTGCAAGGCAAGAACATAAGGAAGTGCATGGACTTCTGTCTCATTAGCAGCTCCCTCCTCAACCTTCAAAACAAACACGTGTAAGAAGCAATCTTGATTATGCAAAATTAATTAGTGTTTAATTCTGGTCAGAAAATACCTGCAATATTCTTTCTAACAAGCGTTTACATATCAATTCACAACGCTTCCGAAGTGATGCCACAATGGATGAGTTAACGCCTGTTGCCTTAGTTGACTGTGGGAGGAAATCGAGAGTCAAATTACGTTTTATAATGGTAATAAGGGGTTGGTGATTGGGCATCTTTCTCAGCATGTCAACAATTTGCTCAGTCTTTTTTGCAATCTCCATAGGAACTGAACTACCATCAGCAACCAAGTGTTTATGACTCCCAGTTGGTTCTTCGAACCATAGCTCATAAAATGTTTTGCATACAAGATCCTACAAAAAGAAAGGTGAAAATCCATTTAAATTAACATGGATAATAAAAGGGAACTAAAATATTGCAGGTCCAAAGATGTTGCATTGCATTCTTTTGTGATATCCTATACCTCTATTCCTCAGCTTTACCTTTTAAGGCATCAGAATCTGACTATCAATTCAACTTCAAGTTTGATGTTTTAAATTCTACATAAATAAAGGGCAAAAATCACACAGAAGAGGATGGCAAAAGAAAAGAAAAGAGTTTTCCTGTATCAAGAATTTCCCCTATCTACTTTTACGTAACAGAAAATTTTCCTGCTGAGGGTGATTTTGATTTTGCAAAATGCAAGGGAATTTCCATGTAACAGTAACTAGTTAACTACCACTACTTACATTTATGTGCAATAAAAATTGTTGAAGCCCCTATACACATCACATTGGACCTTTGATATAAATATTTCTACTGCAATACCAAATTCACTATAATGATGTAATGTCCAGACTCCAGAGCACCAGTTAATGGTTTTTGATATAAACTCACCTGTACACTTGACTCCTCATCATTGACACGTGAAATAATCTCCACAAAGGCATGAGTTGTATCCGTGTTTGGATTTGAAGCACAAAGATCACGGATAATTTTGATTGCACGTTTGCGAACACTTACTCCAGTATCCTTTATCCGTTCAGCAACTTTTTCAATATACTGTGATGAAAAGATATACAGTTAATCACATTAACACCCAAGGATATGCCATAAGAACTTCATATATCCACTGACCTTAAGGCCCACATCAGGGTGTGAAGCAATATGCCTTCCAACAAGCTCAAGGGCAGCTTCACGAACAGAAATAGCTGAGTCACAAAACCTTCCTTCAACAGCAGATTGGACACGTTTGTCACCCAAGACCTCAGGATCAGCTTCAACTATACTGCTGACCTACACAGGAGTTATGTGCTAGGTAGTGATGCCTAGTGTCCAAATGAGAATGATGCATAACATATAGTTTCATAAATTCACATATACTCACCGCCCTTAAGGCCTTTGCTCTTATTACAGGAGAATTCTCTCTCAAGCTAGCCTGAGAATACATTGGGTATTAACTCAGCAGCTTCTAACTAAAACTAAAATCAAACATCAGGAAGCAATCACATACCAAAAGGAGGGCAAGAATTTTATCGAACCCCCGAGAAAATGAGTTCTTCTGGCCAAGTGCCAAGCAAATTTTCTTAGCCCAGTCTCTGGATAATACTAAACCATTGCCAGAGTCTCGCAGAATCTCCTTAGATTTCAATCTGGCAAGATAGTAGATAATCTTCTCCTCAGAATGTGGGTCATCTTTGTACCACATGCAGAGATAGAACCTGCACACAAAATGGTAATAAATCTCGAACGCCATTTGGACAAACAAGACTAACATACCACACAACATACCATCGAGCAAACAGGTTCCCATCATCTTGTGGCCCAGCTTCCTGGAGATAACTCAAAAGTATTTGTTGAACAGTATCCACTGCTGTAACCTCATCGGGTGTAGCAGATTTCTTCCTAAGCGAGGCAGCAGTTCGTTTACCATTCTCTTTATTTTGTAACTCGTAGTACGACTGCAACACACTGAGCTGTTGTTTGCAAAAGCATAAGGGGCAAGTGCAATCACGCTGTAAGTTTTCCTGACTACCAGCCCCCATGCAGTCTGAATGGAAACATCTTCCACAGACATCACAGGCCATATTTATACCCCTTCCACCAAGACAAACACAGCATTTATTTTTCAAGATTTTTGAGCTATCATTATCTGCACCAATAAGCTCTTGCAATATCCAAAGCTTCTCCTTGCTACAGATGACAGAATCACGCTTCAATCTTGATGCAATACCACCAAGAAGATCAATAGCAAAGCAGCGAGCAGAAGTGTCCTTCGATTTCAATCCAGCATTTTGGAGCAGCAACACACAGAGAACCTGTACATAAAATAAAGGGTACTTGAGGGCATTACTAAATTAGTAAATTGATTACAAGAGTTGTGAATTGCAACAAAAAAAATTATGCATTAATGCCAACAGTGGCTCATGCCTACATTTAGGATCTCAAATTTAGCAACAGCACTGCGGAGTGCAATTTACCTCAAGTATAGGAGCAGTAGCTGGATACTCAGGCAAGTTTAGTGTTGTTAGCAGGTCCTGAACAAGGTTTTCTATAATCCCTTTGGCTTCTGACATATCTTGAGATTTAGCAGCAGTGAAACGTTGAAGCACATTGGTCCAAAAAAGGCAACAAGCCTCTGTTGCTGCTTCATGGCATTTAATTGGATAACTAGCATCAACTGAGGCATCAATGATAGTGCTCCAATTCACCGTTCCCATTAAGCTGTCAGGAACATTTGCACTAAATTGAACCAAGTGAACTAACAGGGCTGTTATCATCTGGATTTGCTTTTGTTCTTCGTCTGCTAAATGGTAAGTTCTAATAGCATTTTTTGAAAACTGTAACTTACGAAGAAGTTGAAGTGTTTCATCAACCAAGTAACTCCTGTGTTGTGTGTATGATGAAAAAACCTGTGTAAGGATTTTCAAAGTAAGGAAACAAATTCTTTGAAAAAACCGAAAGGGCGGAAAATGGTTGAGCCAATAAACAAAAAGCTACCGTGCAAATAACACCAATCGCCTTCAATTGTAAAAGCTGCATATTGTCCACCAAGAATGTAGTAAAGCAGGTTTTTGCTAACTGCAGAATACAACTATCTGATAAGCGCACCGTTGTGAGGAGTTCCTTAAGAAAGCCCAATATCAAGCATAGTTTCTGCACAGCAGAATATATAGAAGCAGATACTCTGACATAGAAAAAGAAAATTGAACTCTATTAGTACCCCAGGAATACCCCCATCAAAAACTAGAAAAGGAAACAATTAAGCATAAATTCATCACATACTTGTTTGCAGAAGACTTTCTCATGTTTAAATTAGAAGCAGTGCGCCTCTTTTTGCTAGCTGGTCCGTTTTCCATGTCCTCTTCATCTTCATCTCCTAGATTTGACCAAGAAGAGAAAATATAAATGCCAATCTGTGTGATGTATGCATAAGTCAATCATGACAGATAAGTTTGGTTAGCACTAAATGGTCACCATGGTTAGAGCACTAAATTAGTACACACATGTCAGCAGGGCATAATAAACTTTAAGTCACACAAGACAATCTTGTTTCCCAGGAAATGATATAGTACGAAAAGCCCAAAGAACACAGAAATGTATATATCCAACTTAGAAAGCGAAGTGTGACTGCACAATCATGAAAAGTCGAAGATAGTAATAACAGCATGTAGAATTATGTATTTTGAGACTACCATCATTTGTGACATTTTCAGCTGGCTTGTAGAGAGCTCGGAAGGTTGGGTTACTTGCAGCCATACAATCCATTATCTGATGCCTTGAGAAATCAAGAATTCGCTCAATAAGCTGGTAAAACCAAAGTTTTTTTGAAAAAAGAAAAAAGTCAGCAACCTCAACAATGCCATTTCATAACAAAATGGAAAAGGAACTCAGAATGTGCATACGTCTTCTCGATACAGCTGCTTTGGCATATCATGGTGGGTCATGATTGCTAATGCCGCATGAATAGACTCCAAAGCAGAAAAAACCAGGGGTTCCACATCTGCAGCATCAGGCTGAAGGCACCCAAGCACTTGTCAGACTATAACATGCAGCATCTTTTATTCAACAATTTCTAAAACAAACCAAAAAAATAAGAAAACAATGTGCAAATTTTGAAGTAAAATAATTTTTGCAACAATAATAATGATCTTATAAATAACTCACATTTTCCTTCACGTCTATTGATAAACCTTGAGAACACCGGATCTGACGGTCTATCACATGTAATAGCCTCGTAAGTGTATCCATAGGAATCCCTTGCAGCATCTTCTTTGATCGAACAGATGTGATTTCATTTACAAGAACCTTAACATCATTCAATGGAATTGATAACCAGTCATCACCGTCTCCATCGTCAGGACTTTCTGCTCTTCCACAGAAATCCTCCACCAGCTCACAGAAGTTGGTGATGACTTTACAATACATAAGGAATCAGCTTAATGTTTTAATTTTTAAAGTAAAAAAGGAGGGAAGATGGGCCATATACAGATGAACAAGGATAAACCTTGACTATTAGGAATGCTGGGTCCAGAACTTGACGCAGAATTATCGATTTCTTTCTTCCTTACTTTTGGCTTCTTTGAAGCAACTGAATCTGGTGTTAGGTCATTCTACAATAGAAAACAGCTTAACACAAAGACCAATCACAGGGAACTAAACATTAATAAGAAGAAACCAATGGTATCTAACATACATGAAGATGCTCTCTGTGTGAGTTGATGTCATCCGGAAGAAATAAATGCTCCTTTCGTGCTTTATTCACATTAGGTGCAAGATGCTCAAAATGCTTCTCACGTTCTCGATTTTGATATTCCAGACCTTCAACTTCAAGGGGACCTAAAAAACTTGACCAATGTAGCAAAAAATTACATACAATGAGAAAAGAAAGCTTAATAGAGTAACAATATGCGAAGCACACACAACCACATAAACATGCAAGCTTCATTGCTATCATTGAATAGAAGTTCAATTGACTCACACTCTTCAAATACAAACAAACTTGGAAGTTAGAACAAGCACATAGACTAAACATTGGTGCCCTACTAAAATGCTTTCGAGTTGACATCATGAAACTGAGAGCAAAAACCAGCAAACTAGCATGATATTGCCAGGATAAGAATAGCCAAAATGGAAAAGTTTTAAAATTTTCTATCTTAATGGTTCACATATGATACACCAGGAATTGTAAGAAGTTATTAATAGCATTACATATACACAGAAGTGCCAAAACAAAGGTCACAACAGTAACACTAACACACCATCCAATCTACCAGCTTCCATAGAGCCAGGTAACGTCAATGTTATTAACAAAAGGCAACCTTAAAAAAATTCCAAAAGAATCATGTTTTTCTAAGATGGGTGTTTTTCAACCCTACTGCTGGGGATCGAACCCGGGTCAGGAGCTACGCACTCTCACCAAACTCTTGGGTTCAACTCATCAAAATATTAATTAGGTTACATTTTATTGTTTCCTACAAGCATTTTTGGAAGTGCATATATAGAAATATTTACAATGACAACCTACAAGGCTATAACGAATTGGTTCTGCATGAACATCCTACTGCTACCAAGTGGAGCATGCCGTGTTCCTGTAAAGAGCATTTATCTGATGCACTACAGCCAATACTTGGTCTCAAAGGCAAATTAATAACTCCAGATGATCCTTGGTGTGGTAGACTTTACATCTGTCGGTGCAATAATAGAAGGAATGGAGTTGTTTTAAAATAGGATCTATTAGATAAAGGGTAAATCACACATTAAGTCCCTCTACTTTCGCCAAAGGCTCGGTTTGGTCCCGCTACTTCAGTGAAGCTCGAGTCGGTCCCTCTATTTGCAATTTATTTTCAGTTTAGGATCTGGTTGACAGGGCATTGACATGGCATGTCTCAAAATGCTGATAACATGGTCCCTATATTGCAGTTTATTGTCTTTAGGATCTGGCTGACAGGGCATTGACATGGCATGTCAAAATGCTGATGACACATCCCCAATTTGGGCAACAACAAGCATGCCGAAATAGATGATGAGGATTGCAACCAAGGTTCCAAAAACCGGAACCGGAAAAAATCCCGGTCGGAGGCGATACGGTAACGGCGGTTACGGCGATTACGGAAAACCGGTAAAAAACCGGTCACAATTTAAAAATCAAAATTTGAATTTTGAGATATTTTGAAACCGGTAACCGGAAAAACCGGCCGGTAACCGGAAAACCGGAAAAAAACCGGCCAAAATTCGAAAAATCAAAAATTCATACCGCCGGTTTTTGTTACGGTCTCCACCGTAAAACGGTAACCAGCGATTACCGCGGTAACGGCGGTTACCGCCGGTAACCGCCGGGATTTTGAACCATGATTGCAACATGATTATGTAAAGCTGAAAAAGGCAGTTGTTTTTGTGCCTAAATAATAAAAAATATTATCTATCAAAAGTTGAATCTTTACAGCCCAAAATGATTTGAATTAAGCAGAGCAGCAAAACCAGTCTTTACAAGCATTTTTTTTCCATTTTTTTGGCCGGGAAAGCGCTTCCAACATAATCCTTGTGCTAAAATTGACTTTTCCACTTGTGCTAACTCAGCCTATTGAGCCCTAATCTGAGACTCTGAGTCACTGTCCAAGCGATCAAACAACATCAAACACCAGTTAAACAAGTCCTAAACAGCCAAATATTGTAAGTAAGGGCCCAACTTTAGCTATTTCCTAGTAGATAAACAAAAATGAAACTTCGACGAAAGTAAGGAGACCAAATGTGCCAATACCCTTAAATAAATACATTTTAGTTCATAAAAAATAAAATTATCCAGTGCTCTATAGAGCAGTAAGGCTTAAATCAGTGTTGACCTGTATGTGCTTAATTTCAGTATGTGGCCTTCCATGTGGTTTTACTATCACAAAGAAAAGGAAATGTT
The DNA here is from genome assembly GCA_036346575.1 of Dendrocalamus sinicus. Classification (NCBI taxonomy): domain Eukaryota; kingdom Viridiplantae; phylum Streptophyta; class Magnoliopsida; order Poales; family Poaceae; genus Dendrocalamus; species Dendrocalamus sinicus. The sequence continues at coordinate 559,206 of JAYEVI010000332.1, read as the reverse complement.
CATGCATACAGTGGTATATCATTAATGCTAAATATAGGTGATATATGCATCAAAAGAACAAAAGGAAGGCTCTAAGCACTGAATTTTACCTATACATGCACCAAATAACATAAATGCACTATGAAGCATTTGGTTAGTTCTGTTCGAGAAAATATAACCAATGTATTCCGAACAAGGCCAACACATTGAGCGGCCATTGGCGGTTGAGTGGCATAGTGGAGTGGTGGACCTACAGCTAGCACTTAAGCTCGGACACTAGCAAGTTGAATTATAACACCAGAACTTTTTTTTAGGAGAAACCGTAGGGGAGAGCCCTACTGTTATAATTTATTAAAAAAAGGTTAATAATGTAAATATAGTTACAAAAGGGAAAGGAAAAACTATCCCAGCCACTAGGAGATATCAAAACTAACTTTCTTAGAAACTCTTAACTCTCAGCAAATCAATATTAATAATAGTGGACCTCCTCCATCTAAACTTATTTGGGAGCACCCCATCAAACATACATTGATTCCTCTGAAACCAAATATGCCAACAACCAAGAGTGATTAATTCCTTGAAAAAGCTGCTTCTTCTCACTTCTAATAATTTTGCTTGTTGCCACTATTTATTATAGATGGGCCACTGAATCCTATTTCTCTGAGCTTGCCAAGTCAGACACCAGAGTCCATGTCGGAATCAAGCATCCGTGTCATGTCCAGGTAACACTGGTAATTGGTGAACTATTTAATAGATTACCCGTAAATGTACCATTGTGCACGAAACTGTGCGTGTGTGTTCAGCTGCACATCATATTTGTTCAAAGCCATGCGTTCCGTAGCAGTTCATGGAACTAGAAGCATTTGAGGCACTACTACGCAGACACGCACAAACAAAAAGGCACGGAAGCAGCAAATCTTGTACGCATCACCTCATCAACAGCCATACAACATTGAGGGGCTAAACTCAAGTTTAGCACAATGGCGTAGGAAAATCCAGTCCACGATGGGAAATTACACTGAAGACAGAGGTATTTCAAAATTCTAACATCATAATAAATGTCATCAAACGAAAATCTGAGCCCAGTCAGCCATCCCCGTGCAGGACATTGAAAGCCAAGGAGCATATTGTTAACTGCTTTGCACACCAAAAACAAGATGATACACCATACTGAGTTTACCAAGTAATGGCATATTGGCATGTCATAGCAGTTTATTGTCTAAAGGATTACATGGCACGAAATGTATTTATTCAAAGCGATTCAACCTCTACCAGAGCAGCAACTCCAACATGCACTACAACATCAGCTAACGAGATGCCACTATGGAAATTCACATATGACAACATACAATGGTAAACAGTAGTACAGCGGCATATGAAATGGCAAGTCGTTGCAAAGTAGTGTTCATGGCTACAGGCATTCCGAAGTTAAAGCTGATATTAAGCAACTGGAGCAGAGGCTAGCAACTTGAAGTCCAGACAAGCATACTGCCCATTTCAATGGACGGAAAAGTAGCAAGAATTCTGAGATGCTAGCTAGCTGGTAGGGGCTAAGGAAGGCTCAATTTGCGGAGCGTTTACCTTGCGCAGGGGCGGGGAGGAGGGGTTTTGAACTTGAAGGCGTCGGGGTTATGCTTGAGCACCTCCTTCCAGAGCCAGGAGCACTGGCTGGGATCCACCTCGACGTGATCAGCCTCCGTGAAGCCCCTGTATCGTAGAAACCACACAGAAATCAGCGCGAAATTTCGCACGGGAGCAGCGGGAGAGAGGGAGAGAGCGGAGTGGGGAGAAGGGAGGGCTCACAGGTGCGAGACGTCGGTGTTGGCGAGTATGCGGGCGATGTTGGCGGCCTGCATGATCATGTCGGGGCGGTCGGGGACGGCGAGGGGGTCGTCGTCGGCGCCGAGCGTGACGGGGAGGGTGGGGAGCGGCAGCGCGGCGGCGATCTCTGAGTGGACGGTGTTGGGCAGGCGGCACGCGCGCTCGAAGCCGCCCCTGCCGGGGTCCATGGGGCTCCGGCGGGAGAAACCCTAGATTCGTCGGAGGGGGGTTCGAATTGCGAGATTACTTTTGCGGATTTTGGAGGGGTATTCGGAAGGGGAGTTGTGGTGCTTAGCATTTACTGCTTGTGGCTGGGTGCGGATGAGGTCGTGGCCGGCCGGAGAGGGTCACCGACGACGACGACGACGACGACGACGGAGGAGGGAGGCCACTCGTGGATGGTTACAGTTGAAACAAGACCACCACAAAAGAAACGACTGGCTGGCTGGCGCTCCGCTCCGCTCCGCTCGACGAAAGGAAATTCAAATGCTCGTGCTTTTGTTTGATAAAGTGTTGGGCTGGGCTCTGCTTTACCTTTCGGATTATCAATTTGGAGTGCACATGGCATCTTATAACTACTCTATAGTTTATTTGAATGCAAAGAAAATGATAAGGGCTAGGTTCATTCGGGCTTAAAGTTGATTTATACTTGTACTGTCGTCACTAGCTTTCAAATGGTATATTTTTTAAGACGGAATTAATAGAAAAATTGTAATAAAAAGCGTACTGAGTTCAGTTGTACTGGCTAAAATCACATACGACTATTTCCCTCTATGTACTGCCTCTTGCGAACAGCTAGAATTCAAATATTTAAAAAACCCACCCAAAATTATCTTATCTAGTAGTACTCCTCTAGGTTTAGAGCTTACCACAGGTTTTAGAGAATACCCCTATAGAATCTAGAGTTTAGGCTCTACAACCAAACTTCTAGAGAAAAGAAATTTTTTAATTAGCAAATGGTGTGTCCTTGTGATGCATGCTAAGATGGAGCGGGGAAAAACCATCTTTCAAAAATATGAATTCTCACCCACACAAAGCGCTGATGCAAGCCAGCTCTTCACCATCAAGCAAAAACCCTCGGAGAGGCTCCGAGACTACTTCAAACACTTTGCTAAGGTTCGTTGCCAAGTAAAAGACGTAAATGAGACGACCATCATGAACTTAGCAGTACGAGGTCTTCACTCGAGGCTGTTAGCCGAATACAATGCACGCAAGCCCATCAAAACGGTTGCTAAACTCTTCGACATGATCAAAGAATATGCGAGAGCCGAAGAGAATGCGCAGCGGCGCCGGGGCGACTTCTCCGAGTCAAAGCAAATGCCCGACCCCACAAAGGAAGGATCCAGTCGGAAGCAGCGAAAGGGCCAGTGGCTCAAATATGTCTTTGACATTGAAGGTGGGAGCAATGATAGTAACACCCCTACTAACCGAGGGCATGATCGCATAGGCCGAGGTCGCGAAAGAAGCTGTGGCCGTGAAGAGAGCAGACGCGGCCACAAAGAACAACAGCAGCAGGGGTTATGGTGTGAGGTGCATGACCATGACGACCACCTCGCTAGACATTGCCCCACCGTCGCAACGCTCCGAGAGAGCGTCACCAAGGACAGAGCCCTAGAAGCGCGGGAGCTAGTGGTGGCACACGTGTAGTAGCCTCTGGAAGGCCAGCTACTTCAATTCGCCCCCCACCACTCTGTGCGTATAGGCCTCTGACGCCGGACAACGCTGAGTCATCAATGTCATCACAAGTGGTTCATCACTAGAATTTTCATCCGAAAGAGTACGAAAGGCCTATGCCCGTCGGCTGCATCATGTCGCCGCGTACTCCGCCCAAGTACCCCACAACTTGGGCATAGAATGATATCACCTTCACAGTAGCCAACGCGGAGGGGGTCGACTTCCCGCATCAGGATCCACTGGTGATCCAAGCTGGCATAGCAGGATGTGATGTCAAGCATGTATTGATCAATGGCGGCGGTTCTATGGATATTTTGTTCGTTGTAGCCTTCGACCAAATGGGCATCCCCCGGAGCAGACTACAGACTCCAGGGGTCCCGCTTCAGGGCTTCAGGGGCCAACCTTTGCAAGCCCTGGGCCAGATACAACTCCAAATGACCTTTGAACAAGGCGACCAAATGAGAAGCGCAGATGTAACCTTCAACGTCGTCAACCTTCCTTACCCATACAATGCCATCTTTGGAAGGCCCACACTCAATGCTTTTGGGATGGTCTTGCATCATAACTTCTTGTGCATGAAGTTACCGGGTCTGTGAGGAATCACCATTGTATTCGAAGATCAAGACCTCGCCCGTCAGATAGAGCTTAGCACCCGAGGACCTCTTCGCAAGGTGCACGTCGTCACCGAAACCTTCGCCACATCTGTGTCCTCATCGCCATGTGCACTGGGGTGGACGCCCAACCCAAACCAGATGGTGATATCAAGAAGGTCCCCTGCATGGCTCAGATGCCTCGTGGCAGATCACCATTGGCGAGGTTCTCACCCCCAACAGCTGAGCAAGACTTTCGTGAAGTCCTCCGTGCCAATGAAGACATCTTCACGTGGTCACCGGACGACATTGGAGGAGTGCACCGCTCCATCATCAAGCATCGCCTCGTCGTACACCCCAATGCTAAACAGGTTAGGCAGAAGCTCAGACGCGTGTGGCTCGAGCGCCAGCAAGCTGCCAAGACAGAAGCCATGAAGTTACTACGATCCGGCGTTATCCGCAAGATCCACCACCCGGAGTGGCTTACTAATCCATTGTTGGTTAAGAAGGCCAACGGCATGTGGCGCATGTGTGTTGACTTCATCAACCTCAATAAGGCGTGCCCAAAGGACAACTACCCTCTCCCGCGAATTGACCAGTTGGTGAACACCATGGCGGGTTGTGAGTTAATGAGCTTCCTCGACGCCTACTCCGACTACCACCAAATTCACATGGCCGAAGAAGATGCGGTCAAGACAAGCTTCATAATCCCGGGGGCACGTTCTGTTTCATTAGGATGCCATTTAGTCTCAAAATTGCGGGGGCCACGTTCACCCGCCTCGTCGTCCTCGCCCTCGCCCTCACTGCTTAGCTGGACAAGAACATTGAGGCGTACGTCGATGATGTGGTGGTCAAGAGTAAGCGAGTCGGGTCCCATGCCGAAGACCTCCAAGAAACTTTTAACAAGCTTCGGTGGACGGGCATCAAGACCAATCCAGACAAATGTGTCTTTGGGGTGCAAGCCGAAAAATTACTAAGATTTTTGGTGTCTGGCCGGGGAATATAGGCGAACCCTGAGAATGCAGACATGATTCTCTCCATGGAGCTACTGAAGACGGTAAGAAAGTTCTAGAGGCTCGTGGGACTTCCGTTCTTCAAGACACTCCATGACTACGGTGGGTTTCATTGGAATGTCGACTGCATGGCGACCTTCGATGAGCTCAAGAACCATCTCACGAGCTTCCTACGTTAGTCTCTCCAGCACCAGAAGCTCCGCTGTTGCTCTACCTGGAGGCCGCCTCAGATGCCACGTAAGCCTCCACACTGGCACGGCGCGCGACTAATGGCTTGCGTGATAGCTTTGGCCACACCTTTACAAGTGGCATGACAGAATGTTTTGGTCATATCACGGGAGGTGACGTGCTCAAAGGAATCAGAATTAGAAATAAAATTTACAAGAGATTAGCTTTAAAATAATTTTAAAAAGGGTTAAATAATTAAAAAAATCGAGAGAATCTGGGGGTGGGAGCCAAAGGCGCAAGGGGATCCACTCCGACGACGATTCTCCGCCCAGAAAACAGCAGGCTGTTCAGCGTCGGAATGCTGTCGTTTTTGACGGTGACGACGTGTGAACGAGAGAAAAGAAACCTGTAAACATTGGTCGCTGCCACCGATGTCAGCATACAGCGTTGCATTATTTGTTCGACTATTGTCCAGAAACAAAGAGGTGGTCAGTTATCTGTTCCAAGTTTTTTTTAAAAGAAAAAAAGAAGAAGAAACAAGGGACCATGTTAGTTACTCTGATATACAATAGAGCTGGTAAGCGTTTGTCGCTGCTGTATCAACCTTGCGAGTTCAGTCTGGAGAAACATTGCTGCAGACAGGGGCGGATCCAGCGGTGGGGCGGGGGGCTCGAGCCCCCCTATTGCTACCGGACCCCTGGAGTCCCTCCTAAATTTTTAGCTATAGATGTATAATGTAGAAGAAGGGTCGAGGTGGAAGATTTTTAAATCTAAAAAATTTTCCTGGATCCGTCACTGGCTGCAGATTCGTTGTGAGAACCGTTTGGACGCATATAGCTAGGCGTCCATGTGCAGGCAGCCACAATTTAGTAGAGGCTGGAAAGAGACGCGAAGTTTTGCAGTCAACTAGGAAGACCGAAGGCCGCGTCAACACCGACACGTCCACGTCGGCTTAAGCGCACCACTCTCGTCCTCTACCTCCTTGCCTACATGGCGAATCGTGAATGTACAGGGCTTGGTCTACAAAGGTGGCTTCTCTCTTGGACGGACACGCGGCCGATGCACGCCTGCCCTGGGTCTCCATTCTTTTCACAAACCCTAGCCTCGTACCCTCGGAAATTGGTCATCTCCTCCTCATTATTATTATTACTATTATAAAAAACGAGTTGGAGTTGGTGGTCGTACGTCCGTTCTTCTCTAACCGCTCTATTTTTTCAATTTCTTATCGTTCTCCATTTTCCAACCGATCAGAGCAACCCCCTTCCGTAGCATGATTCTCTGTACATCTAATGAATTCCGTTGCAACGCACAAACATGTAACTAGTTATTATAAAAGAATAAGTTAGTAGTCGTACGTCTCTTCTCGTTTAATCGTCTTATTCTCAACTTCTCATCGCTCTCTACTTTTCAACTGATCAGAATAGCTCTTTTCCATAGCATGATTCTCTATATACCTAATAAATTTCGTTGTAACGTACGAGCAGGTCACAGTCAGTCCATAAATATAACTCACTGTTACAAGGAGAGAGTTGACGACGAATGAAAGAGAGCTGCTCACTTTTTTTCTCACACTTTCGTATTCATCTCGTGTCTACGCGTTTGTGCGATTGATCCACATATGAGCAATGCAACAGCTACCAAAAATTTAACACCTTATCAGCATGAAGCTCTTCGGTCTGGGTACGTCGTTCTATATGTTGGCAAATAGATCAACTGGCTTTGTTGATTCTAATCGCACACTGATTTGTGATCTACTCGCATGATCTGGAGCACTGCTTGCACACGAAGCCTGGTTGGCATCACGCCATGATCTGCATCGAGCAAATGAAACTAGCTACATCAAGCAATCTCTAATTTTAATGCAGGTTTTATTTTGATGCAAGTTTCTCTTATGAGAATACGGATCCAGGACCACAGTCCATGCCTGATCGCTTGGAGCGCTAATTAATATCGGGTCAAAGGAAGTAATTGAGGCTGAACTATCATATCTAAGGTCCTGTTTGGCGCAGCTTCATCAACAGCTTCATGAGCTGTTGTGAGCTGTTTTTTGCCAAACACCCTTTTTGCAAATAGCTTCATAGATGAAGCTCCTTAAATCATGCTCTCACAAGGGAATGGGGTGGGGTGAAGCTGAAAATAGTAGCTTTTCACAGCTCTCTCCCTCAGGCTCGCAGTTCTAGGAACCCACTACCCTTGTAGTTGACAGAAATTACAGCACTTTGACACTGAGTCCCCACGCCTGTTTCCTCTCCTCCCGTTCGCACTTCTCTAATGATTTTAATTTTTTTATTTTAATTTTTTAATTCATACTCATTCAAATATATTATTTTTTAATTCATATGACCATATACAAACATACAACTCCAAATGTTAGAACAAGTCAGGTAGACAGGGGCATCTTGGACAATTGCCCTCTTTCAGCCATGCATGAAGCTGTTGGTGAAGCTGTTTTGCCAAACAGTTTTAGCTTCACCGGTGAAGCTGCTCGTGAAGCTGAAACAAAAAAATAGCTTCACTAGTGAAGCTGAGCTGTGCCAAACGGGGCCTAAATGAAAGTCTTAGAATCAGCGAGTTCAGACTCAATAGGTCATTATGAACATAATAAGGTGGTGAAAACTATGGTTCAAAGATCCTTGTAAAGACCGATAATCTCCCATTATAAATAAAATAATGTTCTATTACATAATAACTCTAGCAAACGGCATAAATGAAAATATGCAGTAAATGGACTCTAAAAATCCTTGACGAGAACCTCGAAGGACACAAAATTCCTAATAAGAAAGGAAATAAAATCGCAACATATATAAAACTCATACCTAATAGTCCCTACCGGAAGAAAGAGCATCTCCCTAAATGGAAATTAACTTACCAGTCAATCTCTAAATTACACCAATGGTTATATGGTTCCTATAAGTGGACAAGGACCTATCAAGACCAAAAAAAAAAGTAATGTGGAACCTAAAGACTAATAGTGCGCCACATGAGAACTTATTAAGTACATCTCTTACTAGAAATTAGTGGAATGGCAATATCTTCTAGGACCATGAAAGTATGAAGTACATTGGTGATAACGACAAATTGATTAATCCCCTTAATGCCAAAACTAAAACTAGTTATACTTTACTCTATAGTGGTACTACCATATCTGCAGATGTATTGAACAAACTATTTGGTTGTAAATTTAACCACTAAGAGATAGTTGTACAATATTAAGACCCATATGCTTTTGATAAGTCATATCCAGAAGGCATGTGATGTTGTAACTAATTTAACCCCATCCTCTATTAGGATATTTTTTTTACTTGTGTTGCACAAATAGATATCGTATTTGGAAAGCTAAACATATTACTCCCAAATTATATTTATCCTCACACTTTCTAAATGAATAGTGGGATAAGTGTCTAAAAGACTAAACATTGTGGTAATCTAGCTGATTTACTCACAATATTCTTGACTATATTCGTTACTGAAAAATATATTGAAGGCATTGGGACAAGAAGACTTCAACAGACGTCTTCATGGGGAGCGTATGATAAACATTGATCGTTATACTTGAGATTTTGAAATTTTTATCTTTTGTCAAACCTAGAAGGTATCGACTTGATGATCCCTACCCTGTGTGTGTTTACCACACAATGGTATAAATCGAGTTGACTAATGTTGCAAATATCATGAAGATCATGGTAGATCCTGATGTTCATTATCAAATCCTAAAGACAAATGTTGTACATGGTAGATCATGATGATCATTATCAAATCCTGAAGACAAATGTTATACCCTTTTTCCCTTGGTGAATTTTTTTCATTGGGTTTCTCATGTGAAGGTTTTCATCAAGACAGCAAGTGCAATACAACTTAATATATGCTATGTACTCTTTTCTCTATTCCTTTTTTCTCACTGGATTTTTGGAAGGAGTTTTTGATAAGACAAATACATAACGTAGTCTGTCACCCAAGAGGGAGTGCTAAGAAATCCTAGGGTTTTTAGAGGTCTAGTTACTTAATAAGTACTCACCATGTTAGGTCTGAAACATTATATTTGGCAAATCCATGACTATTAAGGCTCTGTTCATATTGGATTCTAAAAGCTGCTTTTCTATAATATCTAGTTTTCAAACGGGGTATCTTTTCAAGGTGGGGTTTACTAGTCAATTGGAGTACACACTGTAGTGACTTTATTTATATCAGTCAAAATTACACACGAGTGTCTCTCTCTACAAGCTTCTTTATAAGCTATTACTATTCATAACACTACTACAAAACAAGCTATACTGGATGCCTTACCACAGACAGTTCATGTGGAGACGTCTATGCTTTAATTATTACAAACGGTTCATAGCTAAAATCATCTCTAAAACTATCACAAACAGTTAATTTTTAAAGCCGTATATGATATACGCATTATCATAGATAGTTTTTAATTAGAAACATCTACGAAACTATTACAGACGGTTTTATTTACAACCATCTATGTTTTGTCCTTTGTCGTGTGAACTACAGAAGCTACTGAGCTGGAACAGATAAGTGTGCCAATGTGACTAGTCACTTTTACAAAAGACAAATTCAAGGCAAATTTATTACAAAAGTCCCTAAAAAGAGATTCCCGGATCTTAGTCTTCTAGGCTTCATATGCTTTCTCTTTGACTTTTGGACTTGAGGACCAGTTGCTGAGTTCTCGAATGCCGTGAAGATTGTCCTTGTCCTCTCCACTTCCTCCTCTAACCTGGGCAAATCATTAGCATTGCCTATAATCTCAAAGAGTATAACATGATAAGCTTCCTCAGAATCGGCCACTTCTGCTTGATCGTCAATGTTATCCATGTGTCTCTCCACTACTGTAAGAGCTTCTTCCTGTTTGTGCACATTGTAGAGAAGAACGAGGCTGAGGGCAGTTTTCCTTTCCTGAGTGGCAACGAGACACCTCTGTCGACAGCGGATGATGAGGTCCAGCTGACGGATGGAAGCGAGTCGAGGAAGGAGAGCAGGGCATGAGCGGAGGAGTTGCTCCAGATGTAAATTGTTGGCCACTTGTGTAAGATTGTGGCCAAACAACTCATGATGAATAGATGAGAGGAAGAAGATCAAAATAATAGTAGATGCCATTATTGAGAAATCTGGTGAAGAAGATGAGAGAGAGGATAGTTTAGAAGAGCTAGAGTAGGGTGCACATATTTAACCGTTATCACAGACGGTTCATATAACAAACCGTCTCTGATATGTGCATTATCACAGACAGTTCGTATAACAAACCGTCTGTGATAATGACATGTCACCGATCCATGGCGTATCCCCTAGGATTTCGATCTCACCTGTCCATTCTCTCTGCATTGAATAGCAGGCACTGGTTCCTCCCACTGCTCAGCCCTTATTAATTACTCCCCCTCTCTCTTTCCATCGGTAGCCAATGTCTGAGTTACATCCACTCCTAACTTCCTGCATCCTCCCCTCGATGACGCCGACTACCACCGTGAGCTAGCTCCTCCGCCTCCTGTTGTGACACCACGGTTCACTGCTCAAGATACTCTTGTCGTAAGTGTCGTAAAAGTGTCTTGTGCAATGTCACCATTGTGACACAAAGGTGATGCTACCGCTGCCTCTCCTTCATTGCTGGTGATATCTGACCGCTATCCGATCCCCTCCCCTCTCTTCCTTGATGGCAGGCGTCAAGGACATCGCGTGCTGCATCTAGCTTCTATTGTCTGTTAGAATATCTGCTTCTTATATATTCTTGCCGTGTTAAAGAGTTAGATTTGTAGGATTAGGAGATGTGTTCTTACCATATTCTTGCTGTGTTAGATGGGTAATCTGCTCGTTATCTTGTTATGCTATAACGGTGGATTCTAATCTTAATGAAAATGGAATGTGCTGTTGTATTTGCCACTGTATTTGCTTGTTTTTAAAGGGCATAGTTAACATTATTTCTTGAGGCTAGCCAAAAAACAGAAAAAAAATTTTAGGTATAAAATGAACTATCACAGACGGTTTGTGCTATAAATCGTCCATGAAGGACTATCACATACAGTTCTATATACCAACCGTTTGCGATACTTGCCAATCACAGATGGTTGGCAACTAGAACCGTCTGTGATGTGTGAGTATCACTGACAGTTTTTTGTTTGAGCCGTCTGTAATAGTTTTCTTCACTGACTGTTCTAGTAACAAACCGTCTGTGTTGTTTTTATCACAAATGACTTACAAACCATTTATGATAACCTCCGGTTACCACTGACACATAAATTCAAGTAGTTTAGAAAACCGTCTATGATGACAGTTTCGAACCATCTGTGATGACTCTTTGTAGTAGTGTAAACTAAAACCAAAAATCAATGTGAACGGCCCCTAATGCATTGTACAACGAACACAAGTACGATAAGAACAAACAAGGATAATTGCATGAACATGGGGACACAGCTTTATTTAGGGATTATTGACAAATTGCTACACCTATATAGTACATTATTTATCGAAAGCGCTATCTCCCATGGGTCCATTGCAAGAGTTTGCATCAAAAGCTCGTGATGCGATGATGGCTCAGCAAATGTATTGGCTACACTAGTACATTCCCCCACATCCCTCCATCTTCGATTTTGGGCAGCCAGTGACGCATGATCCTGAAAGTATAGTTAGTTTTTGAGCTGGTAGTAATTCAGGACTGGATTGGCAGAGGCATTGCTGACTACCAAGACAGTACCGAGTAACGCAGGTGTCAACGTTGGCGCCAAAAGCTGGCAAGTCAATAAGGTAGTGGGCTACTTGGAGTCAAGTGTGAAACTGCTTGACATAAAACCAAACTGATGTTGGGGCTAAAAATTGGTACTGTGGAGGTCGAGGATGTCGAAAATCTGAGTAATATTCTAATTTCAAATTTTTATTAAGAAATAAATACAATAAAAAAATTAATAATGCAATAGATAAAATTAACAACAATCAACTTATTGTACTTAAAAAATACATAAAAATAATATTATAACAGAATCGATATCGCGCGAATGACTTATAGTGGGATTGATAGAGAAAAGAGAAACGAGCAGTCGTGGAAGTAGTCGACATCGAGAAAGAAGCCAAGCGGTCACGCAGGTAGCGTTGCACAGGAACCTTATTGTCACCCAATGTATGTTCTCTCTGTGACAATGGTTCGGAGACTTCGCTACGCCGAGAAGAATTGCTGGTATGGTTGATCATCTTGATACTATAACACAACTATCTAGAGAGGAGGTGGAAGAATAGAGGAGGAATTCTATCTATTTTCCTATACGTCTTCAGAATTAAAACACTGGTAACTGCCTAATTAAACCACATAATGATATATTATGCAATGTTTATTAGCTCCGAATAGTACAAAAAGAAGAGAGAAATGCGTTGTTCTCAAAAGGAAAGGTGGATTTGGCCTACCAACTTCCTGATGCACGCCGAGAAAAAAAAGCCAACGTAGTTGACTAGTTTGATATTACAACATAGCTATCTAGAGAGGAGGTGTCACGATTTTTCACGTGAAAATACGCAAGTACACATGAGCGCGTATGTGTGCTTAGTCAAAGTCCTCCACATACCATCTCATTTTATGTGTCACGTATTTCAAAGAGTAATAAGTGCTCCACGTTATAAATTACCTTTCCTCCATTTAAATAGGTAATATGATATTAACTAATATATACTTTAAAATTATAGAAAATATACTACACTAGTGTGACCTAATTTCTAACGTATAATTCTTTGGAGACAAACGTAGGTACTGGTGTTGGTGCCAAGAGCTATAGGCTATCGGGTTAAGCTAGCGAGCTCTTTGACGACACAAATTTATCGGCGTTGGTGCCAAAAGTGTAGGTTCTGTTTGACATATAATTTTTGGCTAAAATTTTTGAATTTCAGTTGTTTACGACAGAGATTACAGAGAGATACTCGCTTGAAATTTTAAGCTTTTAACGTGTAATAAAATTAACTTGTAGACCCCGTTTTGAGAAAATGTTTCGTTTGAAAGTTAGGTACTATAACAAAAGTTAAAAACCGCTTTTAGAAGCCGTTAAAGAACAGACCCGTAGACACATAAACTAAACGAAAACTACATTCACGTAGGAGTAGAGCAGCAAATATAAGGTACTAGTTTAAATGGTTTCAACTTCTAATTTATAGGTTATAATTATTTTTTGTTTTTTCTCTTATTCCTTTACATTGTTCGTAAGTTCTAACTTAAGCCAACAAGTACAATACAAAATAAGCCATAAGTTCTAACTTATAAGCCACTTAGAGTGCCCCCTAAGTCACTAACGAATCGAATTCACCGACCAGTATAATACTCCCTTCGTTTTTTACTTACTTTCTAGAATCCGTGTTGTGAAGTTTAATTATCAATAGATTTAAAACCATCTAGATTGGCTACACAAAAAATTGTGCCATTAGATTTGTTGTTAAAAATATTTTCATAATATCATAATTTTATTAACATATTTTAGTGTAAAGTTATTAAAAATAGCAGTTAAAGTCAAGTCTCCAAGACTAAAAAAAATAAAAACGTCAAATAAATATGCGATGGTGTAATCAGCAAACCAAGGATGAATCTTCCGGGAATCAAACCAGTGAAAAGTAAAACACGAACCTGGGCCGGAAAGGAACGGCGGGCTACGAACAGAATTAGAAAGCAACAGCTGAGAAACTAACAAAACAAAACAGTAGAAAACCATCCATGCCTTGCAGTCTACCCCCTTCAACTTCATGCAATTACTGCCCAGTCCTCCGCTCATTCCATGTAACGGTGCCTTCACCTTGTCCCCATTCCATCTGCAGACTCCACACTCACCAAGGACTCAACCCCAGAGCCAGACCTCGTCGGCGAGTAGCGGCAATGGCCGCTGATCGCCGGAGCACCGTATACTCCACCACCACCGCTACCCTCTTCGTCCTTCACCTCCTCATCGCCTCCTCCTCCTCCTCCTCCTCTCCGCCATCCCAAAAGCAGGACAGGTCAGCGCTCCTCCAGCTCAAGAACGGGCTCTCCTCCGGCTCCGGTGAGCTTCCCGACCACTGGTCACCGGGCGGTCACCACTGCTCCTGGCCGGGGGTGAGCTGCGATGCGCGGTCTCGCGTCGTCGCCCTCTCCCTCCCGTCGCGACTAGGCCGGCGCCGCGCCGGGGAGTTGCCACAGGCGGCGGCTCGCCTCACTGAGCTCAAAGTCCTCTCCTTGCCCTCCCATGGGCTCCGCGGAGAGATCCCTTGTGAAGTCTGGCGGCTGCAGCACCTCGAGGTGCTCAACCTCGCGGGCAACTCCCTCCGTGGCTCCCTGCCGGCCACCTTCCCCGAGGGGCTGCAAAGCTTGGACCTTTCCGGCAACCGGCTGTCCGGGAGAATCCCACCGGGGCTGGGGACCTGCGCGGGTCTCCGGCGGCTGCGGCTGTCCTCCAATTCGTTAGATGGTTCCATTCCACAGCAGATTGGGAAGCTTGCAGAGCTGCGGGTCTTGGAATTGTCCGGGAACAAGCTGATCGGCGGCGTTCTGCCGGAGCTCCTGCATTGCAGGTCCCTTGTGAAGGTGGACCTCAGCAGAAATTTGCTTCATGGCCAAGTGCCTTCCAGTCTCAAGGAGCTCAAGAAATTGAGGTTTCTGTCCTTAGCTGGGAACAATTTCAGTGGTGAGATACCTTCTGGTCTGGGCCAGTTGAGGTCACTCAAGGTTCTAAATTTGTCCTCCAATTATCTATCAGGAGTGGTTCCCATTGATCTTGTGGCATTAAGAAATCACACTGTTCTACTGCTTGACAACAATATGCTCTCTGGGGAGATTCCTGCCCCTGCTACTGCTCCTGTGTCATCAACTCTGCTGGTTAATGTTTCTGCAGTGGCAGGTGATAGTTCCGGCGTAAATCCATCTCCCCAGCCCAGTGAATTGTTTACAGTCTCCGCCCAATTCATAAGCACGCGAGTGCTGACTGAGGTGAATCTGGGCACACCGCCTGATGGCAGCAGCAGTGGTGGTCGCTTGAGAATCATAGAGATTACTTCCATAACTTCAGCGTCAGTCATTATCGTGGTTCTGTTAGCTGTGGTCATCCTGTACATGTGCACCAGGAAATGGACCCTGAGGCCGTCAAGGCGCTCTTGCATTCCAGGGGAAGTGAAGGTTTTTGAGGGTATTGATGTTGGAGCCCCCCTTACTTACGAGGCAGTTGTCCGTGCCTGCGGAAATTTTAATGCAAGCAACTGCATTGGTAGTGGCAGCTTTGGCGCGACATATAAAGCTGAGATTGCTCCTGGAGTTGTGGTGGCAATAAAGAGGCTTGCTATCGGAAAGCAACATGGTGACAAGCAGTTCAAAGCAGAAGTTGAAACCCTTGGGCAACGCCGTCATCCTAATCTTGTCACTCTCATAGGGTTCCACATCGGTGACCCAGAGACATTTCTAATATACAACTATTTGGCAGGTGGCAACTTGGAAAGGTTCATACAAGAGAGAACTAGCAGGCCAATTGATTGGAGAACACTTCACAAAATTGCTCTGGATATTGCTCGTGCTCTTGCATACATGCATGATGAGTGTGTCCCCCGCATTCTGCACCGAGATGTTAAGCCAAGCAACATATTGCTCGACAATGAATACAATGCATATCTCTCTGATTTTGGATTAGCAAGACTTCTTCGGAACTCAGAAACTCATGCAACCACAGGTGTTGCTGGTACTTTTGGTTATGTGGCACCCGAGTATGCAATGACATGCCGTGTGTCTGATAAGGCAGATGTTTATAGCTACGGAGTTGTGCTTTTTGAACTGATTTCGGATAAGAAAGCACTAGATCCATCATTTTCTCCATATGGAAATGGTTTCAACATTGTCGATTGGGCTTCTATGCTTATCAAGAAAGGCAGAGTTCGCGAGTTCTTCATCGAGGGCTTGTGGGATGAGGCCCCACATGATGACCTGGTTGAGATTCTGAACCTGGGGGTCAAGTGTACACAAGAGTCTCTTGCTTCTAGGCCAACAATGAAGCATGTTTTTCGAAGTTTAAGGGAACTCCGGCCTCCTTACTAGGAATAGCAACCAAGCCTGAGCAGCTGCATACTGAAAAGGAGGTAAGAAGCATGGGCTCTTACATAGATTGATTTTATCCACTTCTCACCCAAGGACATTGATTTAGTCTACTTCAGGGTAGATTTGACATCATTTTCAATGTTGTTGTGATAATATTTAAAGAAAAGTTTTGATGCTGATTTTTCTTGACATTGCTACTTACTCTTCTCATACCATCATACAGTATCTCCATTCCTGTGCCAGGATAGAGTGTCCTAGGGGTAGCTGGTCAATGTATAACAAATAGAGCATCCTTCCTTCCCATTGTTGTGGAAATGTGTTTTGGTAGTATAAATGCACACCCATAGGTACAGGTGTTAATAATCACTGTGGCCTTCTTTTACTTTCAGCTTCTATTGTATCGATGAATTTGTAGTGAAAAATTTCATCAGAGTTTTTTTAATTATATACTCTTTTCCATACATAAAAGAAGTATATATACAAATTATACTACAAAAAGTGGACTTGATGAAAATTTTTATGTAACTTACTTTATAGTATCTTATAATTTTTATTAGAGTATGCTTAAAAGGATAAAGAGACATAACAATATCATTTAAGCGGTATATGATAAGTGAGTATACGTACTCCTAGGAGATGGAACCATATATAGTATAAATAAAAGGGACACCATGGTGTTTATACTCTATGATTGAGACTTTCCATCTATGATGGATTCAGCATGCTAAACCAATGATTTCTTTTCCAAATTGACGTCTTTTCGAATTAATGAATGTTAACGGGTTTGCCTGATATATTACACTTGCACGTATCTGAAAGCAATCCAAAGGTAGGGATGCTTGATACCTAGACATCATGGTGTCCCATTTCAGCCTCTTGGGTAATTATTTCCATATTGGGGATGGGGATTGCCTAACTACCCAAATATGGAGTGAAAAGAGAGAATTCGAATTAACCAAAAACCATCCGGAATTGTCTTCCCCAGGCCAAATACAGAAGATAAATTAATGGTAGTGCTTGCTGCAGAATACCCTTCTGTAATTGTCATCCGACCTCTGTGGATTCAGCTTCCGAGTGAAGCACTGGCAGGTGTATCACTGGGCCATCTCATAGTTGGGGCAATTTGTTGCACCTCCTCTCTGATCAAATGCTCCAAATGAAATTCAGGCTGGCCTATGTGGAGAAGGAAGCAAGGTTGGTCCGTAAGAGCTTGTTGCTCAAGTGAGCAGATGCCTGTGCAAGAGCTGATTGTGAACCATGTTTCTTCTTTGTAATGCGGTGGAGAGAAGATGATGGGTTGATGGGAGGTTAATTTGGGTATGCGGAAATTATATTTAGAAAATCATTACTTTTTTCAAACAAAAAACTATCAGTAGTGGCATTTTTAAATAAACCTATTTTCTAGTGTCATCTAGCAATGCCTCTCTTTCACAGTGGTATTTTGCAAGCTGCACATCTTTGGGGTGGTATATATAATTATATTATTTAAGCTTTATGGTTATCATTTGTTTGGGATGGCAAAGCCGTCATCACTGATATGTGCCATTTCCTGTATGTGGGTTGCCAGGACTTGTGGTGACAGTGGCTCCTGTTCAGTGCCCGGCAGATTTGAGGATAAGACGCCTTTTGTTCTAGGAACTCCATGCATGTACCCTTAATCTAGTTCGGAACATGGCTACCTTAACCTGATTTTTCTGGTGAGGAAGGAGCTCGAGTACTTAACCTGATGACTATTGGGATTTCAGCCGTTAAAATGCTGGCTGTTTTTTAGAGGTGTAAAAAAATGCAGGTTGAACTTGCTTCAACCAGCATTTTCGTGGTGGGTAATTTTAGCCAACTTTCATGGGCAAAGGCGCAAGTTCAGCCCGCAGAAGCCAAAGAAGCGGCTGCAGCTTCTTCCAATACAAAACATGCTGCAGCTTCTCCGATAAGCACCTTCAGAAGCCTGTTGTTTGAAGCAGAAGCCGGTTGGGAAATGGCACAAGAAGTATGGAAGTGGTACTGGTTGTTTGAATTTAGCATTGCTGTAGTTGTTCTTGTGATGTTTAGTTTAGTATCGACAACTTGCAGAGAAGTATTCGGCATGACTGAAATGTGTTGGTTTGTCGAATTTTTTTTGCAAGAGTATCATCCCTTCAAAGTGTGGACTGATGAGAGCTGAGTTGAGAACCAGCCAGAAACCCACAATGGTGGATGGCAGTGTGCATTCCTCAGTTCCCATCGGAGAAGATATGCCTGGTTAGTTCAGTCCAGCGTCTGCCATCTTGTTTGTGCAGCAATAGTACGTGCTATCTCTGATCTGATCATTTTATCTGTGTGTGAGAAAAGAATCTTCTATTCTTTCATTTGCCATGAGGTGGTCGTTTCGACTTGCATTTTCCTTGTCATGAAGCACAAATCAACAAGGCAATATATCACACGACATGTTGCTATACCAATTCACTGAATTCCAAAGGGGGACAAAATCGCAGACCAATGACGGCTGAGATGTTCAACGCCGCTGTTCTCGGCGTCGAAAAAGGGTCCCTTATCTAAAATAGTTTCAGCGGCAATCTAAATTCAGTGTGCACTGCAGACGTCCTATTTCATCCTTCATTGTTTTTTTTTCTCTCTCTTTATTCATTTTCTTGTAAAGTAGCCTAAAGCTTGAGCGACATAAGGGGATTGTGCGTACCATGAATCGACATGTTGGTAGACATGGCTAATTGCCTGAGTGCTGTGCTGCCCTTGCCTGCTGGTCCGGGAGCTAAATTGGCACTTGCAGCAAGAGAGCTCAATAGGGAACTAAGATGCAAACAAGAACTGCACAACACTTTTTTACTTCATCATTTCAGCACAAGACAAAGATTATAAGGGCAATCTATCAAGTGAAATTAGATTAGTTCTACCTGTCACTGATTACAAGTATGGCATTTAGACATCATAAGTTTATTCAATCATCAACTCAGGAGACAGCATGCATAAAGATAATAAAGCAATAAAGCACTACCCCTTCAGGCTGAAATCAGATGGCATCACAAATTCAGGTAATTACGCTAATGGATACATGGAATTCTTTTGCATACGAAAGGGAAGGCGGATGAGTTGAGAACATGTACCACCCCTTTACTCTTGTTGTTCATAGTTCTCTAAAAACCTTTCCGATATCCAATGAAGTATGAAACAGCAATGGATCCTGCTCCTGCAACCAGCCATGTATATGCAAACCCCTCAACATCTGGTGACACAATTTTCCTCTGCTGGGCCTTAACAAAGCTGCACATATGAGAGGAAAGACAAAAAGATGGTTATTAAGATGCATAGGTGAGACAGAGAACATAAATCTGATGCGCATGCACATATAACTCTTAGTGTGTTCACAAATCACAAAGCAACTCCATTTTCATCAAGGTCCTGATATTCTTGAGAAGTGGATTGACCTGTATACCAATAAAAGCATGCTAAAACCATGAACAGTGTCAGTTTAAATGTCCAAACAAAGGAGTTTTTGGCGGATTTGGCTCTTTTTGGAGGTGTATTTACAGGAATGGCGTCGGTCGCACTGCAATGACAAAAATATTGCTTTTACCGCCCGGCCACAATGCGGCGGGTGCTGAGGTGCCGACATGTCAGAGGAATGCACGGTGGTCGTGTGACCAAGGCCTGCCTCATGGCCACCGTGCGTTGAGCTCGCTGTCGCACGGGCACCGTGCGGTAGAGCCTGGTGCCACACAGTGGCCGTGCAGCAGGTGATTAGCCTTCGTAACTAATTAGTTTAATAGCCATAATTAGCCCAAAATAACGCGATGCCGCATGGTGGCCGTGCGACGGAGATTGGCACCGTGCGATGGAGGTGGGGCTAGTGTGTTTTTTTAGTAACTTTACCAAGCATGCAAACAAAGCTAGTGGGCTAAAGGCCATTCGTTGTTCTACAAAATTGTGCTCGTGCCATGCGCACGATGAGGAAACAAACCACCGAAAGTGTGGTGCCATCGCATCTGCCCCCTGCGCACATTTCCTTCTCATCAATACCGGCGTGTCATTAGGGAGCACTGTGCTCCCGCTAGAAATTATAAGCTCTCTCACAGTGGCTCTCGTAGTTGTGCTCCAACGTCATATTAGCAGATAATTTCTGTGTAATATATGTGTGTGCACATATATATGTATATTTATTTATTTATTTCATCGTAATTTTTAATTTGCAGCATTGTACTATCATTATAATCTTTGTATTAATATTTTGTCTATTCCATCTATTGTAAGGTATGTTTGTACTGGAGCTTTTGGAAGACTTCTATGATGAGAACATACACACACATATACATTTATACACACACACACACATATGTACATATATACCTATATTACGCATACGTACATATATATACACACATATACATATTATACATACATACACACACACACATATACATACATACATACATACATACATACATACATACATACATACATACATACATACATACATACATACATACATACATACATACATACATACATACATACATACATACATACATACATACATACATACATACATACATACATACATACATACATACATACATACATACATATACACACATATATATAAATATCTATATGCATATGTACATACATATATACCTACATATATACACACACATATACATATATATACACTATTTATTTTATCTTAAATTTTAATTTGTAGTATTTTATTGTCATTATAAATCTTCGCACTAATATTTTTTTTATCTCATTTGTTGCAAGGTATGTCTTTACCGGAGCTTCTAGAGAGTTCTACGATGAGAACTACTGGTGCCAGATGTGGATCGTGGGTGACACGGATGGCCCTCCGGCTCTGAAGCTCCGGGGAGGGAGGGGCATTTGGGAACTGGACGATCGCTAAGTCTCAATCCTTTGGTCCATGGGCTTATTGCTCTTTATGAGGCTGGTCTCCATCAGACGCCACTTCACCCTAAATGGCAGTCTGTTCTCGGCACTTGTGGACAGGTCGAGGCCTGAGATGCACACTTTCCACTTTCAGTAGGGGTGAGATGGTCACTCTCCAAGACGTCTTATTATTGATTGGACTCCCTCTCCGGGGTAAGGCACTTATTCCAGTTCCTCCATCGGCGAACTGGAGGGACAGGCTGACATATCGGTTCAGCTTGACCATCCTAGATGGTGCTTGTGGCGTCTCCCGTACTTGGCTGAGGTATTTCAGTCAGTGCCTGTAGGATGCACCGGATGACGTCATCAGGACGCACCTCGGCGCGTACCTTCTTTAGCTTTTTGGTTGGAGCATGTTTCCATCCACACAGGGTGATTTTTGCTACCTCGACTTCATCCGCATTACCGAATCTTTGGCTGATGTAGAGGTTGGGGCGATGTCTCAATACAGTTGGGGATCAACCGTCCTATACGCCACATATGGGGGTTGTTTGATGCTTCGCAGTGCGGCACCAGTGCTACCCTAACATGGACATATGCTATGTGGTCCTACAGCTGTGGAGTTGGGAGCACTTCCTTGTCGGGTGTCCAACCTTCGAGAGGCTAGTGAACCCGTACACTGAGTTCGTCGACCCGATAGATGTTTCCACTACAGGCTTTCGGTGGACTAGTGCCTGTCTGCACTGGACCAAGGACAGACCGATGATGTGCTACTTGTTGTGGTACAACGAGTTCAAGTCGTTGCATGAGAACAACATCATCTGAGCTCCATGAACTCCAGAATTTATGTAGAGCATAGCGCCACACGGGCTGCCTGTGCAATGCATCTAGGACGCCAAGTTATGGGTGATGACCTGCTATCTGGTGTTCTCACACATGGTCGAGGCTTATGCACCACAACGCATAATGCGACAGGGTGTGGGGAGCAAAGCATGTCCAGTGCGGGTAACTGGAATGGAGGAGCCATTCTCGACAACTATGGCTGATTGCAAAGGAAGAGAGTAGGAGAGTATACCCACATCAGAAGACATATGCGCAGAAGCACTAGTATCCATTACCCAATCACCATGCTCAGAGCCGTGTAATGACATGTTATTCATGGCGGTGAGGAAGGATGCTTGATCCCAGGAAGCTAGAGTAGGCGGGTTCAATGCCGGGGCTAGTGAAGACGACGAAGGGTGCACGAATGCGAAAGACGGTGAAGACATCATGGTGTAGGCCTAAGGAGAACCGTGTAGCGGCCTCAGGCCAAGAATGCCAGAAGCATGTGGCACATACCACTGGGGGTTCCGCTGCGCACTCTGGCCAGGATACGGGTTGAAGCAGAACCACGGTCCTGATGGCTGAGGACCACGGGCCTGAGGGTATCTTGAGCCACCAAAACCTTCCCCTTTGGTCTTGCCTTTGTACCGTCCTTAGCTAGAGCCTGGTCCACCATGAGCAACACCATGAGATCCATCATGGTTGCCACTGGAAAAGCTTTCATTCAATCCATGGAGTGTGTTGAGAACGAGCGTGTGATCCGAGGCGGCTTCCCCAACATCCTTGAGTACATCAGCGAGGCTCTTTTGCTTCTTACAATAGGCAGTGACAGAAAGATCACCTTGGAGAAGGCTGCGGAACTCGCCCTCAAGGTACATGGCACAGCTCTCTTTGTTGTCAAGAAAAAGTTCTTCGACTGCAACCCAGAGGTCCTGGGCTATCTGCTTGGGATCCATGATAATATCAAGAATCTCATCAGAGATTGTATTGTAAAGCCATGTCAGAAGGGCGAAATCTTGTTGAGCCCACAGCGGATTGTTGGGCTGAGGTTCCGAAGTGCTGTCGACTTGATCAAGAACACCATGCCTCACGATCATGGCAGTAAGGAAAGTACGCCATTTGGTGAAATTGGATGCCTGAAAGTCAAGGACAATGAGAACATGCGCCTTGATGACGATGCTGCTGAGAGAGGAGTTTATGGTGGAAGATGCGGTGGAGGGGGCGGAAGTGGTGGAGGAATGCTCTTGTGTGGCTATGGCGAACAAAAGAAAGGCCAAGAAGAAGCCTTATCTGATACCGAGTTACAGATAGAAGGTGGAAAAACAAAGAGGATGCGGGAATCGCCAGCCATTACTGTAGCCGGTCATTTGTCATATACATGGAGCAGAGTACAGAGGAAAGTTTCCTGCCGATACCAACAGCTAGCGGATTACACCATATACAGAGCCTGCTAAATATAGTTTCTCGGCGATCACAACAAATCGGAACCAAATTTGGTTACAGATAATCACATGCTAAATATACACACGGCTGAATACAGGAAGGAAAGATATCGTTATCAGAGTGCATATGCAAAAACGTACGCTGTCTGAAATATAATAATAAGGGAATCCCTTCCTTATATATAGGTTATGTAGAACAACAAGGAGGTGTGTGGGTGTCTGAAACATGCATTCCTCCTAGCTCAGGCTTGTGCACTACTCAATGCTTATACAACAACCTATAACCCCTTCCTTCTCTTCAGGCAAATCCATCCTCATATATAATAAACAAGCTACTACTACATTACACTTCACACACTCGCTCTGCGTTAAGCGAAGAGCCGCCTTCTGCGCCTGCAGGCCTTCGCCTGCACCACCTCGTCGACCAGCTCCTTGAATATCGACCTCTCGATCTCCAGCACCATCCCTGGAAGCTCCCGGCTGAAGCTCGTCCACCCCTGCAGCCTGTGCAGGATCTCTGCATCAGGTATCACGCTGCTGTCTTCTTGGCACATGCGTGACCTCTCCGTCTTCAGGCCTTCCATCTCTGAACATACCATCTTTACCAGCTGCTGACCGCTCGGTGGATCCCTCGCTCCGGTGAACGAGCTGACAGAATGAACCGCGGTTTCTTTCTCAAACTTCTCAAGGAGAAGCTCATTCACAGCGTCAAACATTAGCTTCCGGTGCGCTCTCTTGGGATCATCGGGTTTTGCGATGCTTCTGCTTTGATGGACGCCCTCAGGTTTGGAGGCCCATCCCGACTTCCTTTGCTCCAGCACGAGGAACAGGTCGGGGTTGATGGGGTAGCCAGAGGTGTCGAGTTGGATTTGTGACAGGCCTGTCTGTCCTGAACCTAGGTCTTTCATCAGAAGGCCTGACGCCAGTAGAATCTCAGACACGTAACGATGGTCTGGACTTTGCGTCTCACATAAGAAAGCGATGTGATCAACAGGAGGGGCCTCGTCATCTTTGTTTACACTCAACTGCTGGAGCTTCTGAAGAAGGCTTGCTACGTTTGCGAGCTTACTGTTCTTTGGCTTTATAACAGAACGCTTCCAGGACTCCTCCGATGGATGGTGCTCATCATCTGCAACTTACAAGGAAGAAGACATCAGTCACTGGAACACATCACATCAATATCAGCAATTTCAGTGACTGGTATTGCATATTAGTTCACGCTAGTGCGCATAGCATTAATAAATAGCAAGGCGACTCAGCAAAAAAAAAAAAAACTTTAGCATTCTTCTATTGATATCTATTCAAGGAATTCTAGGTTTCCTCATCTAAATTTTGCTTCTGTTATTGTGATACCTACTGTTCTGTTATAAACTATTTAAAGAGCCAATTCAAATATTGTCAGAATGAACATATAATGCACAACAACCAAATCCGGATTTACACTTTATTGATGAATTCTGGAACGTTGCATGATGATAGTGCATTATTAATGGAATTAAGATCATATGCTAATACAGAAAAGATGAGAGCAGTATCATTAAAACTGTACTGTTTGCAGTACTTGGGGAATGCAGTACATAAACAATGTTTTGGTCTAGCCAGCAAGCCATGTGGATGTGTTAGAAAGGAACCATGTATACAGAAGATTATTTGAGCTGGTAGTGGTAGGTGCAATTGTAGGACCACAACAGTACTTTTGCTTCTATTTCCAGTTATGTCCTTTTGCTCCTTGAGGACAAATAGAAAGACTAGTGATGGTACACACTACTCTATATCTGAGGAACACTCAAGGACATCTCTACTTGCTTACTATGTAAGCATGAACTTCCACCTGTGGACTATAGTACTACTTGTGCTGTGCAAAACAACTAATTTGGAGAGGTCTATTTACTGGGGAGTGTATACATTAGAAATATATGACAACGAGTATACATCAGGAGATCCTCTCAACGCAGGGAAATTGAGACATCAAAGCAGGGAGTGAAGTAAAGGACTTGTAAGTTCTTTCCACTAACAAAATTCTATTCAAGTTTCCATTTTTTAAAAGGAACACAGTTTCCTGTTCATATGATCAATAAACAAAGTTAGGAAAGCTGGTGAAGCAGATGATCTTACCAACATTAGGTGAATTTGAGGCCTTGTTGGTACAGAAAAAATCCTCTTGATCAAATGACGGGTCCAATACAGAAACTGGACTTGGCCTCTCAGGGATGGTTGCTGCAGGATCTATAGATGGCAGGTCCTTGTTCTGAACAAAAGATGAATATCATAATAATTAGAAAAGTGTCACGGCATATTGTAGGATTTAAGTCTGCAGTATTTACCCCAACTAGTGTTGGACAGAGTTTTACAGAAGAACCGCCAAGTATTGTCTCCACTATGTAGTTCTTTTTACACTGTAGTGGTTTTAGGAAGGTAAAATTGGGAATTATAATATTATCTTTACACTAACAAAGCTTTTAAAAGATACAGTTTTCTTCTCTATAAATGAAACCACTAACTGGAAGAAGAGATGTTTTACCACTTTTGAGGATTCCTTCCTGATGGAGTTTGATTGCCTTGCTGGCAGCTTGAAATGTTGACTTCTGCAGATCTGTCAGCACTTGTTACTTCTATGTCCAGCTCTGATGCAACACTCATACTGCCATCTGACCTCGCGGACATATCATTGCCTTGCTGGTTCAGGCTCCTTGTCCTGCTACTTACACCATTTTTATGGCCATCTTCACCTCCTTGAGCTTGAGCAGGTTTTCTTCTAACTTTGCTTCTGGGCAATACGGTATCCAAATGACTCTTATCTGCAGATTGCCTCTGGTTCCTGTTTGACTCAGGAGAAGGAATAGGCGGTCTAGCCCTCCGCTCCACATCAAGCTTTTTCTGTTGTAATCTGGGGCTAGTGGAATTTTTATGCTTTAGCAAGCTTCCTTTATTGTCTCTTGGCAACTGCTGTCTTCTGGATGAACTCTCAATCATCAGCTGTGAACCAGACTTTTGTTTGCTGCTGATCTCTTCATTCCTTCCATTTGCTCTCCTGTCAGAAGTAGCAAGGGGTTGAGGAGCAGGCACCCTTGGACTAGATTTTGGATGTTGCTCCATAGCTGCCCTATTGATCTGTGAGCTTTTCTTTTTATCAGTGCTATTGCCTGTTCGCAGCTGCGGTAGATCTGATAAACCCCCTGATGGAGTACCATTAGAATCCGCATTGCCCAACATGTCCGCAGATTCTGCAGGCTCCATTATTACAATAGGTGATTTGAAGGATCTTTCCGCATTGCTTTCTTCTTCCATTGAAGATGATGATGCTCCTTCAGGCATCTGATTGGGCTTAATGTTACAGTTCAGCCTCAGGTTTGTATCAGTCTCCTCTTTGCTACCGTGGTTGCCATCATATAACTTTACCACAGATGCTTCCTCACGTTTCTTGTTCTGCAACAGTCCTTTTGCTTGCATTGAGTCCAAGATCTGCTTAAGTGCCCTGAGGTCCTTATTTGATTGCTGAAAATCAAGGTCCTTGAGCCGTTTCTCTATCTCGCTGTAAACTGATGCAGCAGGTTGCTCTTTTCCATGAGCTCCCTTTGATCCCTTTGGCAATTTCCTAGGTAGGACAATCCTTTCTTGTTTCCATGGTGCAGTTTTGACGGGGAACTTAGAGTTAGGAACATTCCTGATTGTTGCATCCAGATTCCTTTGCTGCCTAGGAGTAGTCTCATTACTGGAGGTGAGGCTCAAAGGGCTCAGCATAGGCTCTTGCTTCCTCTCTTGAACTGATTTGGATACCTGTGAGGACGTCATGTTGTTAGGCTCAGGTAACTCTTCCAATCCCATGAGTTTTGCAACGACACTAGGAAGACGCTTACAGGCAGGTTGTTCTTGCTGGGTCTCCAAGGCTGCATCGAATTCTTTATCAGTGTTGCTGCTCCTGTCTTCAGTGATCATGCTTGGCTTTGGCCTCAAGTCCATTTCACGAGTCCTAAGAGGGCCTTCCTTGATGTCCAGTGACAATCTAGGCACCTCCCTAAGTTTTGATGCTGATTCCCTCCCATCATACAAGAACCGAGGAGCATCATACGACAGCCTTGGTTGCTGGCCAGATTCAGATGGATTCCAAGAGGCTTCCCTGAGCTTGGCTAACACTCGGAGCGATTCATTGATGTCCATGGTCCCCTTGCTTTTTTCTTGGATACCACTACCAGGAGGTTCATCCAAGGATCTAGGTGGATCTCCACATGTGAATGGGTGATCTTTTACTGCTTCCTTGGTGAAAGTTCTGACTGATATATCACGAGTATCTCTATGAATCGAATCCTTTACGAGATTCCTTATACCAAGAGTTGGGTGGCTGGATTGAGCTGAGGGCATGTTTGGGGGCTTGGTGAGGGTATCATCAGGGTAGTAATTGGGTCCGTTGTCACTGTCAAAAGAGCTCTTGAGCTTCGGTGAGCACTTGAATGGCTTATCTGGAAATAGCATTCGATCAGTGGAGGATAGGTCTTGTTGTGTTGACCTGTTGCCATCAAGGGAGGAGAACGACGAACAGGATGACGATGAATAAGAGGTTTGTGACAACTCCACTGTTGACGATGCTCTTTGATTATCAATCCAGCTTTTACTCAAGTTCTTGTCCTGAACGCAGATTGCAGCATTAGATTGTGAAAGCCAATCAACAAAGCATGCAAGTCTACTGAATATATAAAAAAAATTTGAAACTTACAAGAACAATCTGAGGTGAGTATCTCGTGCGCTCTTCCCCTACACTCGGGCTGCTTGACAGTGCATAGCCTGTTTCAGAACAGTGAATATTTCTCAACGCCGAGCCAGCCTAAACAAACATATCGCTTCGTATACCAAGAAAGAGAAAATATTAAATGATCTTTTAGCATTATAAAATAAAAGAAACAAAATGTCAGTGTCATTGCTCATCAAAACAACCACATTTCTTGGAAAGAATCCTCCTTTAATTTAAGAAGCAGTCTTGTCAGCATTCGGAAAAAAGATTTCTTATCTACAGGGCATAATGACTTATTTTTGTCGGTTGCCTGGGACCATTTTCCTGCTAATTAGCGGGGGTACAGAGAAAAGGAGGTTCATGGCTGAAGATTTCAGAAATAAACTTCCATGCAATAGTTAAATTCCAAAATCTCTCCCAAAAAGAAGGGGGGAAAAAGCTAGATCTCAGCAATTGCCACCAGCACCTAGCAGTTCAATGCAGGATGAAGGAACACCAAAAATCCGGAACATGCAACAGAAGCATTCATTTTTGAGATCATACTAAATAAAACCCTGATTTATCTTCTAAAAAAGTAGAACCCTGGTCCAAAGTTATTAGCTTCTGCATCAAACGAGCTCACTCAATTCTTGCACCAATTCTGGGTTTAAGGCTATAAGTAGAAGAGCAGAAGGAAAGATTAGTCACAATTGGAGGGAGATAGGCCTCAAAGACACTGATCAACACTACATGTACATATAAACCAAATTGCCATTAGTATGTTCCAGTAACTTAGTTGGGCAAAGAAATGCAAATGCATAGGATACACCTACACAAGAAATTTCCATGCCCCGGAATGAATAGTCAAGAAAGGAAGAAAAATACCATCTTTGAAGGAAGCGATAGCACTAGGAAGGAAAAGAAGGGAAGCACTGAAACACACCTGGGGGCAGAAGCCTCTTGTGGGAATGGTGGGCGGCGAGAGGGTACCGGCGGTCGAACGCCTGAAGGATCCCGGTGACGCACCCCATCTGCTGGTGCAGCTCCGGCCGCCTCTCCTCGCCCAACGCCTGCAGGTACTTAGCCGGCATCTTCTCCTCCTACTCCTTCTTCCACCAAGCACCTCAGTAAGAATTCCCCAAATGCAGGGAGAAGTACCAACCAGTGTCCTTGCTACCAGCTCAAGAGCAAGAAAAGGAACATCTCAGAACCGTCCTAGCACATGCCCTTTCCTTTGAGGGGACCAGCCCAGAGGGAGGCGATCTTGTGACTCTGTGAGCATCAGGAGCATAAGTACATCACCACCCTCACTCTGCAGCTCCAGCTACCAGAAGGCCTGATGGAGGAGAAGTGTGGGTGCAAGAAGCTGCTGCTCAAGCACCAAGTGTGGTCTCCCTCCTCCTCTTCCTCTTGCTGCTCCCATGGGACTCGGAGTTACTAGTAGAAAGAAGGAAGACTTCTGAAGCTTAGAAAAATAAGGATGAGCAGGAGACTTGAGATGGCCTGGCATTGCATACCCTTGGGCTTTTGCATTTTCTAATTCATTTTACCATAATGTGACTTTGTGAGTCCATTTATACTCCTGCTAGATGCAGTTAAAGAGGAGTTGAAGGAGACTGAAAATGTGTATCCCAAGGTTTCCATGGGCTACTGCAGACTGGGACCAAGTATTCCAAGAAGATATGTGCTAATTTAGGGGCTGTGGGTGGGCATAGGCCATAGGGGTGCTTTGTCCTCTTCTCAGCACCCCATGTGCTGTTCCAAAGTCCTCCTGTCCCTACCCACCATGAGAGATGGTGTCTCTGTGTGTTAGTGAGAGACTGTGCCGGTTTGGCATTAGGCAAAAGTGTAACAACATTGTGGAGAATGTGAAGAAGGCAAGGGAGACTTCTGAAGAGTTGGTTGGGTTCAGTAAAAAATTTGTTTTGTTCCTAACCGGTTGGTGAGATGCTGCTGCTGCTGCTAAATGATCTGACAGCGTGGCCTTGCAAACATTAGCTGTGTGTTATTAGTGCTGCTAATGATCTATCTGTATATGTAACTGCACTGCATCTTTGAGTCAAGGAGGTATTAAATGGGAGAGGGAGGGAGAGCAGGGCAGGGCCAACTAACAAACAGTGCATATTGATGGTGTGGATCCGTAAGGTGAAGAAGACCACCAGCAATTCTTGGCGTTGAAGCATTGG
This sequence comes from Dendrocalamus sinicus, assembly GCA_036346575.1. Lineage (NCBI taxonomy): Eukaryota > Viridiplantae > Streptophyta > Magnoliopsida > Poales > Poaceae > Dendrocalamus > Dendrocalamus sinicus. Next base: position 528,914 of record JAYEVI010000332.1, on the reverse strand, counting down.
TGCACGCCATGCTGTGCAGTGCAGCAGTGATGCCAGCTGCATCTGCAGTAGACAGGAATCCAAATCCTACAGGAGTCACATTATCACATTTACATATGATCTAGTGATTCTCCTCTCTGTACAGCATTTTTCTTCTTTTAATCTTCACCTTTTCCTTTTTTTTCCTTTTCCTATTCAGATTTCAGACCACTGAGCTGAGAAGATGAATGGATTATATGGATTCTTGGCTGAACGAAATGACCTTAGTACCCCCATGCAATGGTACAAGAAATGTGACTATTTGCCTTTCAGTTGCACAACTGTTTCAACTGTGGATGACTAGTAGCATTTGGTCCACATTTGTGTGTGAAACTGAGAGTTGACCTAACAGAAGAAGCTGATAAGCATGGAAATTCCAAGTATTTTGTTAGATCATGCACTAGTATTTATCAGTGAAAGAAGGTTTCTGCAGCAAAAGGAATTATATATTATATATTGTTAGGGTTAGTAATCTTATTTTCAGTTTGTGGATCGTAGTCATGTATAAGTCAGTGATCATAGTCATGTACGAGTTCGAGTACGAGTCAGTTTTTTGAGTTCGTGCCGTAGTCGTAGAAGTCGAGTCGTAGTCAAGTCCGGTTCCAGTCTGTTTTCGAGTTACATGCTTTTCCGTTTCTTCATTCTGCGATATGGGTGAGCCCTCCGAAGGAACCTACAGTAATGCATGTACACGGTTTTGCATGAGTGCTTCAGCCACACACTCTCGATATCATCTAAACAGTGAGTATAGGCTTTGGCCCCCTTTTGTAGTCTGGCCTGACAGGTTAGCAAGGGCAGGATAATCATTTATGGTGCAAAACAACAACGAGCGTAAAGTAAAGTTCTCTCGTTTGTACGTATCCCATACCTGTACCCTTTCGATCCATAATATTTTTAGATCTTCCACCAATGGTGCTAGATACACATCAATATCATTCTCAGTTTGTTTCGACCATTGGATAAGTATCGACAATAAAATATACTTTCGCTTCATACACAACCAATGAGGAAGGTTGTACATACAAAGAGTCATGGGCCAAATGCTATGCTGGCTGCTCATGTTACCGAAAGGATTCATTCTATCTATATTCAATCCGAACCTTATATTCCTCGGTTCTGCATCGAAGTCTACAAACCTCCTATCGATGTTTCTTCACTGGGAGGAATCAGCAAGGTGTCTTAGCATTCCATCATTCTTATGCTTCTTCAAATACTAACACAGCAGTTTTACTTCCTTTGTATTCGCAAAAAATCGCTTCAAATGGGGAATTACAGGAAGATACCATACCACCTTAGCAAGAGGTCCTCTCTTCACCTCTATTCCCTCACCGTTATCTGATTGATTCTTACATTTGTATTAGGGGGCGTTACACACCGGACATGCATGCATGTTTGTATACCCTTTACGGTAGAGGATACAGTCGTTCGGACATGCATGTATTCTTTCTACTTCCATTCCCAATGGACAAAACATTTTCTTGGTTTTGTACGTGGTTTTGGGCAACTCGTTTCCCTCCGGAAGCATGTCCGCTAAAAGACCTAATAGTGCCGTGAAATTCTTGTCAAACTAACCGTTGTTTGCCTTCAATTTCAGCAGTTCAAGCACAGCTGATAACCTCATGTATTTTGACTTGTAGCACGTAAACAAAGGTTTCTCTAAATCTTCTATCAAGTCCTGGAATTTAACATACTCTCTCTCATCATAGTTCTCTTCTGCATCGTGAAGCATCTGATATAGATTGTCATTATGTAGCATATCCGAATCAAAACCATAGACATATCATTGACTTCATCGGCGATATCATTATGACTACTTTCTTGTGTAGTTTGCTCTTCACTATGACTAGTCCAACACGCATACCTCTTTATGAAACCCATTCGAATCAAGTGTGCTTTAGTATGCGCTCGGTTCTTAAACATCTTTAGATTATCGCAATCAATACATAGATTGTACATATATTCCACCCCCTTATTCAATATATCTTCCTTGGCAGCTCTTGTGAAAGCAGACACGCCATTAATGTGCTTTTCACTCACACGGTTCCCAGCGTCCATCCAGCTTCGGTCCTACGTTACGCATATAATTAACAGTTTAGCAAGAATAATTAATTAAATTAAATTAAGTAGAAATAGATTATAAATTGACTAAACCCTAAACAATACTAGATGTAAATAAACTTCTCTCTATATCTAAATCTATGGTTAATAAACTACCTATAGTTAATAAACTTCTCTCTAGATCAAGCTAGCTCGATTTAAACTATCTTTAATTTTTCTTTCACCAAAAGCTATAGATCTAAATTACAATGTAATTAGGAATAAATTACTAACCATATGTAGTCAAGAAATGAATGGATCTACAATCACTCTTGCTCCTACCTCCAACTCAAAGCAGCAGCTAGATCTGGAATTTAAGACAGGGGGTCGACGGGTTTGCGCATAGTTAATATAGTGGAATTATCACAGACAGTTTATATTACAAACCGTCTGTGATATTTGGCAATATCATAGATGGTACTTGGTAAGAACTGTCTATCACAGACGGTTCTTACTATGAACCATATGTGATATTATCTCTTCACATATATCATATGTAAACAAATCAATAGGATCATAAGGATCCTAACAAACTAAACTTAAGGATCATAAGGATCTTATCTAATCATGAAGGGATCTTAAGGATCTTATCTAAACATAGAAATAGAAGATGCTAGCTTGGTGGCAAAGAAACCCAAGCTGGAGGAGGTCCTGCGCCACGAGGCTTGGGCGGCGGTGTAGCTTGTCTGCCGACCGGGATCAAAACGGAACAGGACAAATCCCGCCACGCAAGTCACGTAACCGGCCGATTACGCCCGAATCGGAAATCCCGATTCTAACCGGTCAAAATTAAATCAAATGTTTTTGTTGGGCGGGCGGGAGAAGACCGTGAATCGCGAGAGGGGTTTGGCTAATCCAGTTGTTGATTCAATTGAGATTTTTGAACTTTGATGTTGAAGTGATTTCTCAATCTATTGTTTTCTGGTAGATGAGTAGATCCTTGGCCCCTGTCTATTTGTGCTTCATAACTCTTGATTGATTGGGCAATCTTAGAGAAGTGGTTCATTTTTCAAGAACTCACTTGGGAACCATTTTTGAGTTTGGTTTGTGGTGGAAATGTTGGAGTTTGCTAAAGTGCTGCAAACCACTCTCAAAGACAAGCATCCAATGCTCTTTCCAGTACAATGGGCCCAACATGTTTGCTTCCAATCAACACTAGCTGTCAATGACAATAATTCACCCTTTTTTTACTTCCAACAGCAGCTAATCAACCTAATATATCAAAAACAACATCCAAACTAATATACCCACTGCATTAGCAAGTCAAAAATTCAAATATTCAATTCAAAAAATTTCGGGCGGTATTTCGAAACCCGGTTGCCACCGGTATTTCCGGTCACCGGCGGTTAGCCGGTTTTCCCAACCATGGTGCCGACCATGACAATGGAACCCCAAGAGAACAGAAAAGCAAAATGTGCATCACAAAAGGGAATAGAAAAGACAGGCTTTCACATGCTGCATAAGATGATGTGTACAATTAACCTCCTGAGCAAGGAAGAGCACACAGGCCGCTCGAAATCTTCAGGAGCTTTGTGCCCTTTTCTCTGAAAGTGATATGCTTGTTGTTACCTGTCCAGAAAGAAGTTGAATCGCACCTTTCATGATGGTGGTCCATGCTTCATTTTGTCATGCTCGCAAGTCATAACCATGCATGCACATCAATTAATTGATGTTTGATTAAGGCATTTCAAAGCAGCCCCAGTTTGGGCATCAGCCTGAGGATCCTAGCATACTAGCATGGCAAGATGTATACATGGAGACATAAACTATTGGTGGACTACTCGAGTTCAGCAAAATCTTGCTAAGATCACAAGTCTCCCTAGCACGTGTCTGTGAGGATGCATGTGCAAGTCCCGTTCCAAAAAAAAAAAAAAGATGCATGTGCATTCGCATTGTCTCGTTCTCATTTATGAACATTGCATTGCTATGGTATGACCGTATGAGGCGGATAGTGAGGTAGTATAATTGTATTTGCTCAAAACTTGTGTGATTCTTGAAAACTTTAATATTTGCTCAAAAAGGAAGCCTAATATGCACTAAGCATAACTTGTCAACATAGTAATAAAAAAGGAACTAAAGCCGGGCTACTTACTTAGTTTGCAATCAGTCACTCAGTGACAAGCCTTTGTCTATTATCAGAACAGTGTGGCAATGGAAGATTTCAGCTAGATCAGGTGGGAGCTTCTCCAGGATGCGCTGTGCTGCCTGCTAGTCTCGTGACCGCACTGCACTTGAGCAAGCAACTCGTGACTCTGCAACCTGCACTTAACATCAAAACAGAGACTCTCGTCAGGCATTTGCTGCTGCATTCATCAGTACCAGGACAAGCAAGCTACATGTAACATGCAAACCACTCACCATTGGATCTCCAAAATGGCTTCCTGCTCCGTCCAAGAGCTGCATGCACGTATGATGTATCTGAGGAGTTCAGCATGCACTATCAAACAGTGTAGAGAATAACTTCTGGAGCATGAAAGAAGACATGTTCATCTCGGTGCGATGAGTTTGCCTGCTGGTCCATACAGCATCTTGGCAATAATTGATAATATATGTTTACATGTCTCAAGCACCGAGATCAGGCTTTGCACGAGCATGCAAACCCCGAGGCACAATTCTTGCTAATCACATTCATACAAATTACCATCATCATGACCAATAAGTTCAGAAAATAACAGCCTTTGGAGGTGTCTTGCACATACGGCCACTATCAGTGATCGCCGAAAGGCCTTCCAGAATTGGACGGTTCAGAACAAAATGGTGAGAAAAATCTTTTCAAAAAAATGGCGAGGAATGAAAAGGAGATTACAAGTTCTAACATATACACCATTGAACAATCGATCGCATCTGTTCTGTCACAAGTGGCAAGAAATGGAGTTACCAGAGAGTTCAACGAATGTGAAAAGATTACAGTACTGAGTGAAAAGGAGAGATTACAGACCTCAAAATTGCAACATTCTTACAACATAGTTCACCAAAATCTTTCAATGGGAACTAACAATTATAGCAACCCTGTTATCCTTGATACAGGGAAATGAATGATTCACCGCGCATGTGTAAAGTACAGGTGAACAGGTATTAGGTACTTCCTTGTGAACACTAACTAGCTTCTCTAGTTCAGGATAAGCAGGGACCAAAACAACAGCGAACCACCAAAATTGTTGGAATCGACAATTGCCCCCTTGTCTAAGGCTCTATGCAACTAGTACTAAAGTTGTCTACAAGTAGTCGTGCCAAGTGAACAAACAAAACTCGAGTCAAAACTTCCTGCAATGCAACACAACCCCATCCAATGCTTTAGAAGACTGGCCATAGGAAAGCTCAGCACCGTCATGCTACGGACTTGTCCAATTTATCAAGTATTTGCACATAGAAATTCCAATCTGGATCACTCTCTGTAATGGAAGGTTGACCAAATGGGTGCTCTCGAACATAACACTGAACATCATCTGCAGTAGAAAGGTTCTCCAGATACACACGAAGATCTCCACCCGGTCCTGTTTATGGAACATTATGATCAACATTAGCTATTTCGATGCACCATCTAAAATAGTACATAGCATCTTAACATGGTGAAGCTGATCTTAACATGGTGAAGCTTACCCAACGAATCATCCTTCTTGTTATGATAGCTGTAGGGATGAGGAAAAATGGCAGTGTGTGGCTGCACATCACAGGTGTCAAAAGAAATATGTGTGAATCGCAACAAATGGATCTTAGCATTAACAGATATAACCCATATAAGAATAAGGTAGAGCTCAGTACCGGATTGCGCACAGCCTTGTAAGGAGAATCATCCACAAGTAATGTATTCGAAGGTGAAAATTCTCCTTGCTCCCATGGAAGATCAGGTTCCTCTTTGTTCCACAGTTTCTTTAGTTCCTTCAATACTAATGGTTTGTGCTTGTTTTTGAGAGTTTTACGCCCAGTAGCAGTGCATTTAGATAAGTCCTGGCCAAATTTAAACAACCGATGCCTTACGACTTGTAACTAAAACAACAGAAAGACAAAGAAAACAATAAGAGTACCCAAAAAATAATATAGCAATGCAAATGACATGTTCTAAAACATATCCTGGACTACAAATACACATCACCAGGCTTTCATTAAATTAATATCTAAGTGGAAATCATGAATGAAACAAATAATCCTGACTCCTGAGATTAGTCATAGCAAGTATACATAGTCCATTACTTACCCAGCAGAATAACAGGTACTGTTTCAGATCTTTCATAAGGATATTGACAACCGAATCCACATTTGCTCTGGAGAGTTAGAATTTTGCAATTAGCACCATGCGGTGAAATCATGGCAAGTAAAAGAAATGTAACGGCAAAGAATTAGTACTTCATTCTTGACGACCATATCCCTAGCTCAAAGTTCTGGAAGCAAAATCTCAGAAAATCGTCATAGTAGGGTCTTTTGAAGACTGGTATAATAGCGAATCATTGTAAATTAGCATCTGTTTTGATCCTAGTTTTTACAAACAACAACAGTAAAAAAATATTAAACAAGTAACTTTACCTAATTTGCCTCGAACCTTTGCATGTGACATGTGAGTGTTGTGGTGATCTTGATTGATATCCGCAAGCAAACCATTAAGATCCAGAATAAGAAGTTTTTTCCTTTGAAACCTTATCAGTGATCCTCTTGGTGAGTAGATGTGCCGAGCCTTCTCTTTATGTGCGTGACCTAAACTCAAAGGGCCTGTGCAGGTAAGGTCATGATCTGTTGATGAGCAAGCTACTTCTTTCTTGTGCAGCCTATTTCTCTTGGTATCGGTACAACTCAAAGAGCTGCTTCTACATACATTGCTTGACCCCTGCAAATGCGCATCATGACAACCAGCCATGCCATTCTCAGGAACGCTTTCACTACTCTGAAAGGAGAAGCTTGGACCTCCATCGGACGAATATAACTGGCACTTCTGTTTTTTATAGGGTACAGCTGAACTAGCAACCTCAATGACACCCCTAATAGGTGAAGCAGGCCCCGCTTTGGGATTTCTTCCTGAAGTGGAGGTCTTGCACATGACACCTGACTTATCGCTCATTGCATGTAAGTGGTCAGCCTTGGCCGTTGCATTGAGTTCAACACCATGAACCAATGTCAACGACACATTATTCCCAGTAACACCCGCTTGATTCCTCTTCCTCTTCTTCTTTGATTTCTTGCGTTCAGAGCCTGGAGTATTATTCTCGTCAGCAGTCATCACCAAGCCAGCCTCACCAGCACCAGGTTGCAAAGAAGAACTCTGCACACTGCTTGTTCTGTTGGTGTTATTATTCCTTCTCCTCCGCCTTGTTCTTCTCCTTCGTCTCTTTCTTTCCACAGAGCTCTCCTGCAACGAGCTGCAGTTCTGAGAGATATTGCCCTTCTTTCCCTCCACCGAATCTTCATCACAGTTTAACTCGGAACAGTTTGGATCATGTCCATTTCTGGGACTCGTACTAACATCAGCATCTCCTGGTGCAGCTTCCCCATTTGTGCAGCCATTTCCAGATTTACCTAGCACATCTTTATCCAACGCAACAGCACCAGCATCCGATACAGCACAAGGGGATTGTTCGTGCTTATTCTTCTTCCGTTTCTTCCGCTGAGGCTTCTTCCTCTCCGGTGTCCCCTCCGCTGCAGAGGCGGTAAAACCAATTCCGGTAAGCATGCTTTCTCGACGCAACTCGACACAATAACGAAATCGGCATGGCATGTGCAAACGCAATCGCAGCTCGTAAGGTGAATTGAAGCATTAAACTCCCGCATGGATGAACCCTAACCCTAGGCCCTAGCCATGGCTATAGACACGCGCATGGGCCCCAATGTTGCGACCTACAGTGAGGTGTACGTGCGTACCTGAAGCGGCGGCGGCCGAAGCATCCCGCTCGGCCATCTCCGTCTCCGCCTCCGGCGCCGCCGTGGTGGTGGCGGCGCTCTTCCCCAATGTTCGATCCAGTTTTAGGCGGCGGCGGCGGCGCCGCTTGCTTGTGGTGCGGATCGGGCGATTGGGTCCGTCCGTGCGCTGCATCCAGGTCGGGTTCGGTCAACGGTCAACCCGCGCCCGACTCCGCAAGGCAAGCCTCCTCTTATTGGGCTAGTGGGCCCTGCTGGCTCCCAGTTTCCAACCGGAGTTCATCGCCAGCCGCTGCGACGACCATGGAGTCCAACACCGATGAGCTCCGGCTTGCGCGCTGGTATGGCTGGACCTGGTGAACCTCCCCTCCGGTGAGTCCTGCCGCCGCTACGGGTTCTTCGGCGAGCCCATCTTATTGGGCTTGTGCGACTGGTGCGGAACGGCGGCGTACTGCTCCGAGAAGCACCTGGAGCTGCACCGGCGCTCTGGCCATGGCAACGACTGCCACAGCAGGATCATCCCCTCTTCCGACGACGCTTCTGGCTCTGCTCCTGCTCCTTCTCTGCCGCATGCACGACATGCCTTCGCCGGCGCCGCATGGCCCGAATACGAGATGGAGACAGTTGAAGAAAAGAAGCTCAAGTGCCACGGCGACGCGAACAACTTGTCTGATTCTTCAGTGGCGCAAGAACAGAATGACGACGCCGTGGATGGACAGCTTCGAGGCCGACGAGGGCAAGGCATCCTTCCTGGACCGCGTCTCGACGGTGCTGCAGGTGCTGCGGCGAGCCGAACGCGAGGCCTCTCTGGGCGGTGGCGTCCACTGCCGTGGGCCGCTGCGCTTCGAGCTCCAGTCCAGGTGATGCAGCAGCTGCTGGACTACTTCCGCGTGGAGACCGGGGACCCCGACACGAGTGGGAACGGCAAAAGGAGAAGAAAATAAAACGAACGAACGGCGGTGGTGGTGGTGACAGGCGGGAATACGAGAACGACGACTTCACTTGCTTGCCATCTCGTTGCCCTTTCCTCATTGTTAAGCGCATCTGCAGCACATTTGTAGTACAAGTGTGTTTATGGTTAGTTGGAATGCTCTATGTTTGAGTAGGTCTAGTTGTGTGTGTTTGAGTGCTCATTCTGCTATTTTTTTATATCTAAAAAATTCGTCCATATTTTTGTTGCAATATTTTTTATTTCATGTATGCAACATTGACTTTTGTATCATGTATTTTTGTTGTATACAATGATTAAAATTGTTGCACACATTATCCAAGAATATTGCATCGGAGCGTATGATGCGAATACTCATATCGTTCTTTATTTTCTATTGCATACATAGCTGACAAATGCTAAAGACATGGACGAGAAATGTTGCAGATGGGAATACTCACATCATTTTTTGTTTTTATTGCAAATGTGGGCAAAAAATGTTGCAGTCGAGCGTCTGGAGCTAGCACCCGGATCGAACATCTGGGCGCTAGCATTACCCATATATATATATATATATATATATATATATATATATATATATATATATATATATATATATATATATATATATATATATATATATATATATATGAAAAATACTAATTATTCCCTGAGTAGTTACACCTGTGCATCCAACGTTCTTGACTATTTGAGATTCGTGCTTCACTTAGAGTCTAACGGAGCTGAAAGTCACGGGTTATTGCCACGAGCTGATCCAATTCAGACTATGAAACACGTAGCCATCAAGTATCTTCCATCAGTTTCGCTATGAATCGAGATCTTCCGAGAGTTTCGCTATGAATCGAGATCTTCCGAGAGTTTCGCTATCCATCGAGCAATATCTGGGATTTTGGCCAATACATATCCTCGGTGGGCGACGGGCTCCTGGACGGTGCCATCCCCTACACCAAGCTAGTGTGGGACCGCGCCGAAGGCGCACGCGTCAGGGGAGCAGCTAGCACAGAAGTAGGACATGTTCTCCTTTGACATGGTCCTGCTGGAGATGCTGACGAGGCAGGGGCTAGCGGACCATGTGTCACCGTCGACGTCGGCATTATTCTCGGCACCGTCGATGATGACAGACTAGTCTAGGAATGGGGAGCACGGGACTATGCCGAAGGTGGTGCGGTGGGTGCGGCACGGATTCGAGGAGGACGTGCGGTCGGTGGCTGAGATGGTGGACCCGGCGCTGCTGCGAGCGTGCAAATCCAACCACCCTCAGCACCAGATCCGATCACCCTGCCGCCTTCGAGCTCCTCCCTCACACCCCCGAGCTCTTCTCTCCTCTCTGGCCCCCTCGGACCCATATCTAGCCTCCTCACCACCACTGAGCTCCTCTCTCCCGCCTGCGAGATCCTCCCCGCCCCCTCAGTGCCAGATCCGACCACCCTGCCACCCCCGAGCTCCTCCCTCCTCCCCGACCTCCTTGGAGCCAGATTTGGCCTCCCCATCGCCCCGAGCTCCTCCCGCCCCCAAGATCCTCCAACCACAGCGTCACAACCACGCCGCCTCCGACCACAACATCACGACCATGGCACCACGACCACACTCTTCGACCACAGCACCATGACCACGGCGCCACGACCACCCTCTTTGACCACGGAATCACGACCATGCCGCTTCCAACCACGCCGTCACGACCACGGCACCTCCGACCACGGCATCACGACCATGGCGCCTCCGACCACAACGTCATGACCATGACGCCTTCGACCATGGCGTTAGGACCACACTTTTGAACCATAACGCCACGACCACACTCTTCGACCACAGCGTCTTTGACCATGCTCTTTGACCACGGCACCACGACCACCCTCTTTGACCACGGAATCACGACCACGGCGCCTCCGACCACGGCATCACGACCATGGCGCCTCCGACCACAACGTCATGACCATGACGCCTTCGACCATGGCGTTAGGACCACACTTTTGAACCATAACGCCACGACCACACTCTTCGACCACAGCGTCTTTGACCATGCTCTTTGACCACGGCACCATGACAACACTCTTCCACCGTAATGCCATGACCACCCTCTTTGACCACGGTGCCTCTAACCACGGCATCATGACCATGGCACCTCCGACCACGGCCTCACGACCATGGCTCCTTCGACCACGGAACCACGACCACACTCTTCGACTGCGGAGCCATGACTACACTCTTCGACCGCGGCACCACAACCATGGCGCCTCTGACCACGGCGTCACGACCATGGCCTCACGACCACGGAGCCTTCGACCATGTTGTCTTGTGGCTCGTGATTTTCAGTAGGAGTAAAGTCGCGACTACGATGAGACTTTTACCCCTGTAGCCCATATGACCACTGTTCATACTCTTGTTGCGGTTACTTCTATTCGTCGGTGGTCTATCTGTCAGCTAGGTGTTAAGAATGCCTTTCTTAATGATATTTTGCATGAGGTCTATATGTAGCCACCACCTGGATATTCTGTTCCAGATGGGCATGTCTGTTGTCTTCACCAATGCTTTTATGGCCTCAAACAGGCTCCTCGTGTGTGGTTTGCGTGTGTTTACCTCAATGATTACCGCTGTTGGTTTCACTGTTAGTTCCCATGATCCTGCTCTTTTTGTCCATATCTCACCTCAGGGTAGGGTACCGCTTCTTCTGTATGTGGATGACATGCTCATCACTGGTGATGACTCCTTGTTCATCACATATATAAAGAAGCATCTCAATGGGCAGTTTCTAATGACTAATCTTGGTTCTCTTACGTACTTCCTTGGGATTAAGGTTTCTTCTACGCCTAAGGGTTACTACCTCTTCTAGCATAAGTATGTCTAGGATTTTCTTGATCGATCTGGTCTAACTGACACTCGCACTATTGAGACTCTCATAGAGCTATCCGTTCAACTTCGTGGCACTGATGGTGATCTTCTTGAGGATTCTACTCGATATCGTCATCTTGTTGGGAGATTGATGTATCTTGTGAGCATTCGTCTTGATATTACTCATGATGTTCATATCTTGAGTCAATTCATGGATAATCCTACCCATCTTCACAACAATCATCTTCTTCGTGTTCTTCGCTACTTGCGTAGGACTATCTCTTTTCGTTCGTTTTTCCCTAACTCTAACTCACTACAACTTCAGGTATACTCCGATGCGACTTGAGCTAGTGATCCTTCTGATCATCATTCTCTTTCTGCTTACTGTGTTTTTCTTGATTTCTTCCTGATTGCCTGGAAGACAAAGAAGCAGACTGCAGTTTTCTGTTCGAGTGCAGAGACAAAGTTGGGAGCTATGGCAACAGTAACAGCAGAGATTACTTGGTTGGGGTAGCTACTTGTAGATTTTGAAGCGCTTGTGATGGGACCTACGACTCTTTTATCTGACAATACAAGTGCTATTGGTATTGCATGTGACCCAGTGAAGCATGAGTTCACCAAGCACATTGGTGTAGATGCTTCATACACTTGTTTATAGGTGCAGGAGAGAGTACTTGCTTTATAGTTTGTGCCCTCAGAGTTACAGATTGCTGATTTCTTCACGAAACCACAAACTAGGGTATCATGAGTTTGAAGGTGTTAGAATAGAAATTCCTTATATGTCTTTGTATTTTCTTATATGTATATGGCATATTCTCTTATAATATTCCTCTGTACTCTCTATATATACTGTCTATTGGGCCTTATAAATATACACACAATATTCATAATATTTACTTCATTCAACATAAGGATTGGTTGTTGAAATTAATTTAGTTCCAGTTATATTAACTTGTTTGAAGTTATGTTGCTTTGTTTTTCCAAGTTATATAATGGTAATGAGTCTGTCCTGTCTTTTACAGATGGGTCTTATGGTTAACCCTCCTAAACCTAGAGATATCTCATATCTGAAGTATGCTGCTGAAAGGTTAAACATACAACCCTTACCAATTTTTACTCTGTCTGCATTTCCATTGGAAAAAAAAAACCTAAACGGGATACTCAATATTTATTTCCAATATTGCACTTTCTTAACTTCTACGTATAAAATGCTTCCAAACGATTTTGCAGCAAGGCTATCCTTGAGTCTTTGAGGAGGAGAGCACGCATAATGACAGATGGTTTCAATAGTTGCCGAAATGTTGTCTGTAATTTCACAGAAGGTGATATAAAAATTTCCAGCGTGTCTTTTTTCGGCAATAGGAGGACAAAGCCGCTTCTCTAATACTCTCGCAATTTTGTTGTCGCAGGAGCTATGTACTCCTTTCCCCAAATACGCCTACCACAAAGAGCTATTGATGCAGCCAAAAGTGCTGGCAAAGCGCCTGATGTTTCCTACTGCCTCAAGCTCCTGGAAGCAACAGGAATATCTACTGTTCCAGGCTCAGGCTTTGGTCAAAAAGAAGGGTAAGTGCTTTTCTTATATGACTTGCCTGTGATTTTTTAAAGTTTTGTAAATTTAAGAGATGCCAACTAAACATGAAGCATCACTAGCAGGGAACATTTTTGAAAAATATAACTACCGGGGAACATGAAACCTGAAAACTGAACAGCACCACACTGTGAATAATGTTCAATATCATAGGGATTGACATGTTAACACGAATCATTGTAGGAAATTGATCGCCGTCCTCTTCATTGATAGAATGCACGGCATAGCATCTTAATATCGATGCCTGCAAAGTGGCTGTCAGATAATTTTTTGTGTGAACTATTTTTTCGTATATGTTTCGTTTCTTTGTACTAGTAGGCATACCTTGCACCTTCCTTTTTCTGTTATATGTTGTTCTTGTCTATTTACCCCCTTTTTTCTAAAAAAAATGAGCTTGTCTATTTACTTTTTTTTTTTGGAAAAGGAAAACTTTATTAAATCCCAAGTTCGTTACATCGAGTTGATACACGTTCTTGGAACAAACTTCCAGCCTCTGCCTAAAAGGCACACGACTTATAAGTAAAGAAAAAGCGGCGAGAATCTAGTGACATTCAATCCTAAGACTAGATCGCCACCCATATGCCCGGGTAAAGAAATCCTTCGCCAACTGCTCCAACTGTCGCGATGCCACCACAACCTTATCCTGTAATTCCGGTCTTTGCGGATAGCCCACGAACGGAGACGGTGAGCGCATAAATAACTCGCAAAGGAGAATAAGAGTTGTTCTTTTCAAAAACAATATCATTCTGTACAACCAGATAGACCAACATGTTGCTGCTGCCCCAAGCAGTACTAATGATTTCAAATGATTAGTTATACCATTTAACAAGCTACCAAACTGAAGGACTACGGGTAGGATACGCTAGCGCAAATTAATAAAAATTCTACCCGTAAACCAAGATCACTGCGATTATAGATCACGGAATTACCACTAGACGCGCAGTGCGGAATTGATGCAAAGACGTCGGGGCGAGTAGTCGTACTACGTCGATGCAAAGACGTCGGGCGCAGTAGTCGTACTACTTCCTCGTCCACGTCGCGGCGTCCCACGCACAACTCCTCTATGCGGTTCGTCCAAACGCTACGATGCGCCGCCAAAAGGTATCCACACGTGCGGGAGGAAGCGGCGCGCGCGGATTACTAGATCGCGCGGCGCCCGGGCGTGGGAGGGTGGCGGCAGGGGTTTGAGGATGTCACAAAAACTCCCTCTCTTGTGCGCCCTTGCCCTCCTTTTATAGACGTCCTCACAATGAGCTTCTACGAATGGAGGCCCATTAGGACTCAATACCAGTCTAACCGGATCCAATCCGAATTAGGCTTCACCCTTAAGTGTGTGACCCTATAGGTTCACGTATGTTTAGACATGGCGAGTACACATACTTGGTCAATAGTTGGCGATGGCCTCTAGCAAGACGTGCCAACTCCTAAACATACACAAAGATCATATCGGACGAACCATCACAACTTTATGTACATGCCAATCCCTTTGCCTCACGATATTTGGTCGAGCTCCAAGCTGACCACTCTTTCTCGATCTGTGATCCGGAATCCCTTACTAGGTTAACTCTTAACCTTAAGTAGCATGGCCATGCATTTACGGATCCGATCACTCGAGGCCCAGAGATATCTCTCTCGTAGAGAGGGGCAAATCCCATCTCGACCGACCATGCCTCGCACATGCTTCATGACAAACCGAAAGCTATCTTTATAACTACCCGATTCACGAGTAGCGTTTGATAGCCCTAAGTAGGTCGATTCACATCTCAAGTACATGCGACAATCTCAGGTCTAAGGACAAGGCGTACACATTGTGTAGAGAGAGAACCATAAGTATAATTATTATGTCTCATGTTGGGTCGGTCCAACCCCATGTTCTAAACATGTGTCCACATTATTGGTTTGACATCTCCATGTCTATGACCTGTGAAACATGGTCATCAACCGATACATGTGCTAATCCATTATTCACGTGTGTCCTCACATGAACTCCGACCAGGGACAACTTTAGAATAACCATATAAGTAAAGAGTTTCACAAACAAGTCACATACTTGTTAATCAACACAAAGGCAATATTCAAGGAACATTTATTAAATCATGGATACAACGAAATATCATCATCTCTATGATTGCCTCTAGGGCATATTTCCAACACAAACATATGTGCTACACTTTGAGGTTTTGTGAGCTTGAGCGCCAATTGAGAGAAACCCCAAACAGCTCGCGCAAATCGGCAATCAAAAAACAAGTGCTGAATTGTCTCATCATTATGACAAAAACAACATGACTTGCTCCCTTGCCAATTACGCTTGATTAGATTGTCTTTTGTTAGAACCACGCCCCTCCTAAGGTACCATAAAAAGATCTTCAACTTGAGCGGCGCTTTCAGTTTCCAAAGGCGTTTATTCAAATTAGGGACAGGAGTTTGAATCATCGCTCTATAAAGGGAATTCACCGAGAACTGCCCATTTGGGTGTAAAGACCAGCGAAATTCATCCTGACCTTGTGTCAGCTGAATATTGGATAATCGTGCTAATAAGTTAGTCCATTCCACCAGCTTGGGACCAATTAAATCACGGCGCCAAGAAAAATTAGGCGGAGAACAGCTCAAAGCTTCGGAAATTGTGATAAATTTTGGTCTAACAATGTTGTATAAACCTGGATATTGGTTCATCAAACTATCATCGCCTAACCATTTGTCTTCCCAAAATCTGACTTGTGAGCCATCATGAATAATAAAAGATCCATACCGGAGGAAAATTCTTTTGCCTTTAATGAGACTAGACCAAAAATGTGAATCGTTTTGTGTACGTTCGACTTGCACTAAGGGTTTAGATCCCAAGTATTTATTTCTCAACAGTTGTTGCCAAGTACCATCCGTCGTTAAAAGCTTAAAAAGCCATTTACTCAACAACGCTAAGTTCTTGAGATTTAAGTCAGCTATTCCTAAACCACCCTGTTCTTTTGGCTGGCATAGAATATTCCACTTCACAAGTCGATATTTTCTCTTATATTCATCACCTTGCCAGTAAAATCTGGATCTGAAATAATCTAATTTTTTTAGAACTCCTTTTGGAATCGCAAAAAAAGACATCATATACATTGTAAGGCTACTCAAGACGGAATTTATCAACGTTAATCGACCCCCAATTGATAGATGTTTGCTCTTCCAACTGCTAAGTTTTTTCTCAAACCGTTCCTCTACCATTTTCCAGTCGACATTTCTCAATTTTCTATAGTGGATCGGAATACCGAGATACCTAATTGGAAACTCTTCGGATTGACACCCAAAAAGGTCCACATAATCCTGTCTAGCATCTTCAACATCTCCGAAACAGAAGATTTCACTTTTGTGAAAGTTAATCTTCAACCCAGATAGTTGCTCAAAAGCGCATAGCAAGAGTTTCAGATTTTTCGCCTTGTCAACATCATGATCCAAAAATAACACCGTATCGTCCGCATATTGAAGAATCGACAAACTTCCATCCACTAGATGGGGTATAATGCCGTCAAACTGACCCCCCTCAATAGCCCTTCTAATAAGAATGGCGAGCATGTCCGCAACAATATTAAATAAAATCGGCGATAAAGGATCACCCTGACGAAGTCCCTTCCTAGTCTGGAAAAAATGACCAATTTCACCATTAACATTAACAGCCACACTACCCCCTTGAATGAAGGATTGAATCCAAGTTATCCACTTGGATGAAAATCCCTTCATGCGTAAGGTTTGTAATAGGAAAGGCCATTTAACTTTATCATACGCCTTCTCAAAATCAAGCTTCAAAATTACCCCATTCAACTTCTTGCGATGTAACTCATGTACCGTTTCATGTAGTATGACGACTCCTTCGTGGATATTTCGTCCACGCATGAACGCCGTTTGAGTTGGGCTAATGACTCTATCAGCAATTAGATTAATTCTCATTGTGGCCACTTTAGTGAAGATCTTAAAACTCACATTAAGTAAACATATGGGCCTGTACTGCTGAATAACATTAGCCTCCTGGACTTTTGGTAATAAAGTAATCACCCCAAAGTTCAAACTAAAGATAGGCAGCTCACTTGCGTGGAACTCATAGAACATGCACATCAGGTCGCCTTTTATGGTTTCCCAAAATTTCTGATAAAATTCAGCAGGAAAGCCATCCGGACCTGGCGCTTGAAACATCTTTCTCCAATTCTGTTATATGCATAATGTGTAACGTTGCACTAAGAATTCTGAAAAAGGCGTCGCTGATCAGTTGCATACCTGTAAGTAAACTGATGGACCCTGTGGTATTGGTGGGCATATGCAGGGTGTTCCACCTGAGGACGACCATCCTGCCCGCGGAGGAAGACATGCCGGCCATAATGTCGAGCTTCAAGAAGTTCAACGACTCATTCATGGAGCAATACGAGGGCTACGGTGGCGGGGGCTACTCCAGGATGTGAGCGCACCGGTTTCACCATGCATGGTCGAGTAATTCTGAAGACATTATAAATTTACGAAAGTTAATTAGCGGTAAGATGTAACTCTCTTGAGGAAAATTGAAGTTGTTGCTGTCCTTGAAATGTATAGGGAAAATTCTGCGGGAATATTCAATCCATTTACCACACCATCGTCATCAATTCATCATATTGTAACTCTTGAAGATCTGTTGGCTCTATTAATAAAAAAAACCCCCTTTTGCTATACTGCTCCACTAGCATAGATTTCATTTCTGTTAGATTTAATCTTGACTTAAGAGTCCTAGCGTAATTGAGTTCGATTTCATCTGTAATTCGAATTGAAGTAGTGTTCAATTCGAAGTCCTAGTCGTTTGCTATTAGGAGTTATAGGCATATAAATTTAGATGCTTGTAATCAGTTTATGCATTGCAATATTTGCGAGAAATAAAGCAAAGAATTTAGGGCAATATTTGTAACAACTTCCTTTCCTTCCGTGGTTAGAAAAGGTGAACTTATCGTCGAGATGTAGTGCAAACTTGTTAAGATCCGGAGTAGATAGTTGTAGTAAGGAAGCTCTGAACACTGAGTAAGAGTTGCTGCGTATATGCAAAGGGTTGATTTTGGGAAGGTGATTGTCACCGTAATGACGACATGGTCGAGCTCGAGCGGTTGACAGTTTGTAGCTGGTCAGGCAATCACTTCACTGGCGCTAGATACATGATTCGAGTCAACGAACGAGCTCACTCTCCAAGAAAATGTTAACCATATAAATATATGTTAAATATGCCTCCAGTCCAGGCCAGACTTCTGACCAGACTTGTTCTCTGCTGGACATGTCAAAATTGGCACGAAAACAAATCGACGCCACAAGTACAAACTACAAGATCAACGTGTCCTTCTTCTCCTCCTCCTTCTTCTAGAGAAAAAAAGCAAGCAAACAGTGAACAGGTGTAGTGCGAACGAGTCCTGGCTAGTGAACAGGGAAGCTTGATTCGTGGAACTGTGAGTCGGTCTCACGCTGCTTCCATCTATATATCTGCACACCACCGTGCCCACGACGCGGCGCCTGCAGTGAAGAGATCACAAAAGCACAAGCGAAGCTTAACAGAGTAGTAGTAGTTAAGAAGACAGAAGCACAAGCAGACAGTACTAGCGGTGTCCACCATCTAGTCGGAGAGGGAGAGAGAGAGAGAGAATGGCTGGGGAGGGGGCAGCTGCTCCTTTGCTGGATGATGGGAGGAGGACCCATGGAGGCAAACAAGGGGAGGAGGAGGAGGAACTCCTGCAGGGAGGTGGAAGGAGGAGGTGGTGGGACTGGGAGGAGGCGGCGGGGCAGGTGGCCTTCGCGGCGCCCATGGTGGTCACCAGCATGGCCTACTACGCCATCCCTCTCGTCTCCGTCATGTACGCCGGCCGCCTCGGCGAGCTCGAGCTCGCCGGCGCCACGCTCGGCAACTCCTGGGGCACCGTCACCGGAATCGCCCTCATGGTACGTACGCTTCTACGATCCATCTATTCCGACGGATCGCATCGCATACGCTCCGATAGTTAATTAATAATGCAGCATTCATTTGCTCGGCATCTGTTTCTTTCCTTCTTTCTTTCTTTCCATATATTAATCTGACTGGGCGATTAGCAAACATGAAGAATATATTGAAGCATCTCCTCCGATCCGGCCATCTCCGGCCGAGATGCTTGCTTGGTCGGATCGGATGCATGCTATGCTACTTAATTAGCATCCTAATTTAAAAGGGAGAATTTTTTTTTAAAAAAAGGGAAGTAAACAAGTTGCTTGCTGCTCGATCCACCCACCGTAGCAAGCAGGAACGCAGTCAAGCGTTGTCCTGTTCCCAGTGTCCTTGTTGCATCGAAATGAGATGGATTTATTATTGTTGCGCGCAAAAATTGCAAACTGAATATTCCTACATGGGATGGGATGACAAATATTGGTACCTCAACTTATTTAAAGTTGCTCTTATGATGCAGTGGAGAAAAGAGAGTAAATTACACTAGAGGCATTCTCAAACTTGCTCGATCACACTAGTACAACTTAGATCCTTAAATATAGTAATCTGTTAGGTCCTTAACTTCAATTTTGGTTTCTGGTACTTCTCTAAACTTGATTAAGTATGGAAGAACCATAGGCATAGCACAGAGTTAAACAAGTTGAGCGAGGTCCAAGAGGACCCGTATACCAGAGTTAAATGACCAAAATGATACTTCTCTCAAAAATTTACATGTTGTCAATAAGAAAACAATAACCCCTAGGCCAGTCAAATGCTGCATTTTGCTTTCTTAACGACCAATTACATTAGTTGTACTAAGCATTTGGGTTAGTAGTTTTTTTTCCTATGTTTCTTTCAGCTTGATTACCGTACACACATACGTATTGTAAGCCAAAAAAAAATGAATAGCGTATCCGTCATCATATAAGCATGAAGAGGTGATAGCAACCTAGGTGGTGTGCTAATAGAATGACAAAGGACGTGGGAAAACGTTTAGTCTTTTTTTAAAAAAAAAAACTTCTGTGCAGTACTGAATAATAAAAAATTGTTATAGCGAACCTTTTTTTTTTTATAAAACGAACATAAAATTTTCACCTCGAATACAATGGACAATGTTTGCCTACCACTGAAAACTTGATAATCTTCAAAGTGTCAAGGTTATATTACAGTGAAAGGGAAACCGGAAGTTCCAACATTGTTTTTTCGGGAAGAATGTTTCAAAGAGTAGACTTGTTTTAATTTTTTTATGACAACTCAAAGAAGACTTAGACCAGACAAATTATAAATCCCCTTCTATATTGGCACCTACAAACTGTCGCTTTAGTCCTTACGCCATTGCCTGGCTACCGCCTAACCTACTTGCTAATGTTAAAAGTTTAAAAAAAAAACACTAATGTTAAATGGATGGAAGGAAAAACACAAACAACTTCAACGTGCCATTCGGGGTCGAAATTAGAAATGTTACATGGCTTCGCAGAAAGCACAACATTTACAAAATGTTTCAAGATAAGTTTGTAATCACCATGCATCATGTCACTGGTATAAAGAAATAGTTTTTGCAATGTAGGGTATATGAGTAATAATATAAAAAAAAAGTATCGAAATTGGTAAAATATGTATACACTGAACTTTTTTCTTTGCAGATGAAAGCAATGTCATTCTGTGTTATTTCTGATTTCAAGTCAACCAGTACATCAGCTAATGAAAAGATAGCATTAATTGTCTCGGTATGATAAGATAGTATGTAGTCAACTCCTAGGCTAAAGTCATGGTTATATAGGAATATGTTGTGGTTGCAAAGGCAAAATTGGCTGTAAAGTATCAAGTCAGCTTTGCAATGTTTTTCTTAAGATATAAAATATGCAAAAGTTTGTTGGGACCGTTGTTTAAGATATCATACATCTTTGCCAATATAGACAGATGTGCACATACCCTGAACCCTGATGACATGCATACCAGTCAGAATATCCACCCTCAAAAAAAGTCAGAATATCCCAGAAATTAAGCATGGGTCAGACTTCATAGTAAAACGTGGCAGATGGTCACAGTTTAAGACCAACTCAAGTCAACACCCTTGTTCTCAGCTATGGGATCTTACTAATCAAGTGAACTGTGAACTCTGATAAATGGTAGTGTGTTGCTCTAATTCCTTCAGCCCTGATTTCAGTTAGCTTGATATGGTCTATTACTCGATGTTAGTTGATGTTTTGTGTGTCGTAGAAGCTGGATATGGGAGCTTGGGAGGGTACATCTTCATAATAACATGAAGCAAAGTGTGGAAGTAGTATAATCAAGGCAGAGAAGGAAAGATTAAGGAAACTGGCAGACGGGTATGGGACATGTTGACTGACAAAATTTCAATAGAAAGCTTCACAATGATCAATGTTTACTTTGGCATTAGTCAAACTTGATATACCCAGGTTTCAGATTGCGACAGTATGTGATCTTGATTGTAGATCGTAAGACATCACAGCTTTGCAAGAATTTGATATTTCCATTTGGTTCTACAGTAAAACTTGTAGTACAGGAACCGAGAGGAACTGTGTTTGCTTCCTGTGCAGCTATGCTGATGAGCTGCTGTACCTTGTTCCTATGCAGACTGGACTAAGCGGGTCTCTGGAGACGCTGTGCGGGCAAGGCTATGGCGCAAAGGTGTACCGCATGCTGGGCGTGTACCTCCAAGCATCCATCATCACGTCGGGCCTCTTCTCCGTCCTCGTCTCCCTCCTGTGGCTATACTCGGAGCCACTCCTCGTCTTCCTGCGCCAAGACCCCGAGGTCTCGAGAATGGCAGCGCTGTTCCTGCGCTACTCAATCCCAGCGCAGTTCGCCTACGGCTTCATCCAGTGCACCCTCAGGTTCCTGCAGACGCAGTCCGTGGTCATGCCGCTGGTGGTCTTCTCGCTCCTGCCTCTGGTCTTCCATGTCGGGATCACCCATGCTTTCGTGCACTACCTGGGGTTCGGCTTCGCCGGTGCCGCCATGTCGGCGTCGGTGTCGCTGTGGCTGTCCTTCCTCATGCTTGCTGCCTATGTGATGCTCTCGGAGAGATTCAAACACACCTGGGAGGGCTTTTCGGCAGAGGCGTTTCGGCACGTTCTGCCTAGCCTGAAGCTGGCTATTCCCTCTGCAGTGATGGTGTGGTTAGTACACGAAATAATGATCCAAATGCATTGATTGAATTTGATTGCCTGCCCTTAAATATTGTTCATGTGATGTTTAACACTGAATGGAATTTACTATTGATGTTTTGCCAAACATAAACGACAGCCTCGAGTACTGGGCGTTCGAGGTGTTGGTGTTACTGGCCGGGCTGATGCCAAATTCTCATATGAGTACCTCTATCATTGCAATGTGGTAATTATCTTTCTCTTCATCTTTGAGAATTCAATTTCCTGTGTTTTTTTCTCTGTACAATTCTAACCCCAGTGCAATGCCTACTTGACAGTGAAAACACTGAAGCAATATCATACATGATCACCTATGGGTTTGCTGCCGCTATCAGGTAATTAAATTCTACAGCAATTGACCACAGCCATGACATCTATTCATTCCTCATGGCTTCAAGCTGACTCTAGTGATGTTTTAACAGCACAAGGGTGTCAAATGAGCTGGGAGCCGGAAACATTGACAAGGCGAAGAAAGCGCTAACAGTGACACTCGCACTCTCCCTACTGCTGGGAGTGACCTTTCTTCTGCTCCTAGGCCTTGGCCATGATTTGTGGGCAGGGCTGTTCAGCAACAGCGAGGCGGTGATAAGCGCATTCGCTTCAATGACTCCATTGCTCATTGGGTCAGTGGTGCTGGACTCTACACAGGGAGTCTTGTCAGGTTAGTTCAGGGGATATCTCTGAAGAAATGTTTCAACCTTGTTCAAGTGAAGGCCATTTGCAGTAACTTGTATGCAAAACTGTAGGGGTTTCAAGAGGTTGTGGTTGGCAGCACCTGGCAGCATGGACCAACTTGGTGGCCTTCTACATAGTAGGCTTGCCACTGTCTGTTCTCCTTGGATTTAAGCTTGGCTTTCATACCAAGGTATACAGGCAGACAGATCTTTCTGAAACTTTGCATCTATCTCATGTTTGGTCGATACCAACGGATGCTTTGAATTGCTATTTTTCTCACTAGTCATGCATTGTTGCTTGTTTCAGGGGCTGTGGGTGGGTCAGATATGCGGCCTCCTTTGCCAGAACGCCGTTCTCCTGTTTATCACCCTCCGAACCAAGTGGGAAAGGTTAGACCTGACGGCGAACGGCAAAGAGGACGGTTTTGTGTGTTAGAGAACTGATAAATCCTGTTAGTATCGTATCATGTAGCTTTGCTTGCGTTGTGGTTGACTGGAACATCGAGCTAGAAGTTCGAGAGATTAACCAGATCAGTCTGGTGTCTAATGTGCCATCATACTGTAACTATACACAAGCACTAGTATGTAGCAACCTACCCTGAGCATTGCTTGGGCGTAGCAAGTACCGACTAAGAGCTGCCAAATAAATGTTGCGGCAGTTTTGTGTGACGGAAAATCTGGAAAAGTGTATCAATATTTTTGAAGCAGAGTGTTTTCTATTAAGGAGTTAGAATACAAGAGTTAGAAAACATGCACATTGTGTAAAATTCGCAATGCGCTCTGATGCTATATTCCACACAAACAGAGAGATATACATGGCATAAGTTCCCAAAAAAAATTCTTGTAAGAAAACATCAGCATAGCACTAACACATTGCATCACCGAATATCGACGCAAGCAGGCCGAATATCAACACCGGCGGCGGGAGTAGGCTAGATAAACAGCCTCGGCGTCCCCTTTAGCCGTCAGGATGACTTGGCGTCGCCTAGATGACTAGGCGACGCTGTAACAACCATGCTTAAGCACTGAGCCGCCCAATGGGGGCACCATGCTCACCCGCCAGGTCATCACGACCTAGCGAGTCCGTCCAACCATCGCAATCTACTGAGTCTGTATGGCATCGTAGTACTAGCCGCCGATCATTCGTGTGCCATACCGACGAGGAGGTAACTTACGTACCGACGAGGAGGTAACTTACGTACGAATCTACATTTTTGTCCTATTACGCCTTACGTTCCACTAACATTATGGTGTTCTCCCACGGCAGGTCCATCGTCGAGATGCATCCCTTTTGCCGTCCGCACCACTTGCACAGACTACCGCTCCCCATCGTTCATCTTCGTTGCACATTCGGGAGGTACGAGATTCTCATTGTACATCCGAAATATTTATTATGACTAATATGATATCGTTTCATCTTGCAGCCTCCAATTCAACATGGTGGTGACGACGAGTCCACTGATGATGACACGGGCCTCCCAGATGCTTCTAGGGAGCAGTACATGGCACTAGAGTTTGTAGCGTACGTAGGGCAAAGCTTAGCGTTCTTGGCATACCCAGAGTTTGGACACTTCAGTGAGCAGAGCTCTTCCGGTTTCGCTGCCACGTCGTACGGTCAGGGCGAGGACTCCTTCGTATCACAAGGGGGATTTCTAGAATCTTTCGTACACGACATTATTGCAGACGGCTCGCAGTTCGACATGTCTTGGTTGGATGACTTTGACCCTTACCGGACCCAACCTATTGTACCTCAATCTACTGTACCACCACCGGCCACTGAGTAGACCGTATGGTCTCCATACCTCCTTTGACCCAAGACGCAAACTCCGGACTGACTGACGTACCTAACGGGATATGCTCGTGCGCAACGGAAGACAAGGCCACGTACGGGTAGGCAAGCGAGGCGAGAAGATAACAGTGGCTCAAATGAGTGAGCCATATCGCATCCAGTGTGATGCATTTTTTGTACAACTGTAATTACTTTTAATTGTACAAATTCCTAATGTATAAAATTGTAAAAAAAAAGTGAAATATTCGTAAATTCATGATTAAGTTAACCCGAATAAACGTGGTAAATTTGTATGACATAAAATTTCCAAAAAATTACAAATAACTATTACTATATTGGGAGGCTTCACATAAAATTTCGTAATTTTTTGAGTTCGTTTGCTATATGTAAAAAGTCGTAAAAATATCAAAATTGTATGAATGTTTGAGCAATATTCGCAATGGATAAAATTATCCAAAAATTACAGCGCAAGGTACTTGTGTCAAGAGGCTATACATAAATTTTTGTAATTATTTGATCTCATTTGATATATTTAAAAATTCAAACAAACACTACAAGAAAAAAATTAGGGCAGGTAATTAAACCGGTTTAATTACCTGTCGCCCCCTCATTGGACGTTAGGCCTGTCATCGGCGGCAGCGTCGCGTGTCATCTCATGGGCGCTACCGTCCTGCCCCTAGACGGTAAAAACGATATTTTTGTCATACACTCGTTATACTACTATTTTTGTAAATACGATATGAAATAATGCTAAAAGTGGCTTTGATTCGGATGGTAGAGCGCGTACAGGAGATCATATATATGCAGCTAAACCGCAGCTGGCAATTAATCAGCGTGATTACGATATATATGACATCTGATGATCTGATCTGATTCCACAAGATGGATCAAAAAGATAGCGAGATGGAAATTAATAGGTGGTAGGCCAGGAAGATAAATGTAGTATGAACTCGAGACTTTGACTAATTAACCAGCATCAGCATCAGGTGTACATACATACGTACATACATACATTGAATATATGACGAGTCATACATACCTACATACATAGAGCACTCGTAATAGCTAGGAGCATAAAAACGGCCGGCCGGAAAGACACGTATAATACGAGGAAGGGAAGGGAAGGATGCTGATGCATCATCTCCGGCTAGCCCCGTAACGTACAGTAGGTCTCTAGCCAGCCGGGGCATATCATCCATCATACACCCGGTAGCCATCAGTTGTTAGTTGCCGGCGGTGGCTCCGGCTTCGGTTCAGGTTCAGGCTTCGGTTCAGGTTTAGGCTTGGGCTCTGGTTTGGGTTTTGGTTCGGGCTTAGGCTCCGGCTTGGGCTCCAGGGCTCAGTTGATCTATTATTCTATTATCTATTAAGAACCGATCTAATTAACAAATTGCAATTCACACATTGACAAATAGCTTTATTCAATTTCTCACATCAATCACACAGCATAGGGCAATTCTCTTCAATTAAAGCCCAAGATCAGGAAGAGAGAAATCAATATAAAAAATTGTGATATGAATCTGGACGTGGAGTGATATGAATCTAGCAAGCCCACTCGAGATGATTTGGGCTTGAAGAACGGAATTGGTGCGAAAGAGTGACATGAATCTGGAAAGCTCACCTTAGCTTGCCAATATATTCTAAAAAGGGTCCTGATGACAATGTTGGCTTTACTAATTTTGTTGATTTGGTTCTTCTCTATTTTCGGTTATTGATTCTCCCTACAGGTGCTTGATCCGCCTACTACAAAACGTACCAACTCTAATAATCTCGAAGAAGCTCGCCAATTGTGATCGTATAGAGTCATATTTATTTATATGTATGGACACGTCTGTGTATTCTTTTGTGTGCATGTAAAGCACATGGAGTTGTAGAGTTTGTGAGTTGCTGTGTATTATTATAATGGGATGAGACTTGTGAATATATTTTATTTACTTCAGGTTCGTATCCTGTAACCTGGTCTTGTGTATGTTTTATAGAAACTTACTTGCCTCGTAATTCAGTCAGTGGGTGTTAAATAAATTTCGTTCTAAGGCCAATCTCAGTGGGAGTTTCATCTGTATTTAATAGGCTGTCACATTGGCATTTTTGATGATATAGCAACATTTTTAAGAGAGAGAAGAAGTGAGTTTCATCTAGATGAAACTCTCGTGGCACGATTACCAACTCTATATGAGTCATGAAATTAAATGTCTATGAAACAATAGAATGAAACTATGCATTGAGGATGGATGTTTTATTTCATTTTACATGATGTGGCAGTTTTGGAAACAACGCCGTGAAACTCTCCACTGAGAATGGCCTAACTCTCTTAACTCACCGTTTAGGGTTAATTAAGAGTACGCGTCATTTCATGCAGTGCATTGGTCCATTGGCGTACAGGTTGGACTTTCCTCCATGTAGTCAGTTCCACCCAGTGGTGAATGTGTCTCAACTCATACGATATGTGGCAACTCCAGATCAGGTCAATGACGACTTGTCCCTTGCGTGTTCTGACTGAAATTCTGGATTGCCTCTAATACCTGTACGTGTGTTGTAATGAGTACTACTATACAGTCCATGTCCTCATCAATGGTCGGGACAACCATGGTGACTTGGGAAGATGCTATTGACATCAAGAACCACTTTCCTTGTGCTCCGGCTTGGGCTTGAAGACCAAGGCGAAGAGCAACAAAGAGAAGCTGAGTGAAGGCCTTGGCAATCTGGATCGACTGGGCCAACATAATTAGGAGTAGCGGTGTAGCTCGTGAACCACAGCCGAGCATAATTAAAAGCTGAGGTTGGGGAAAGGCACAAGCGAATGAAAATAAAAATTCTCTCTCTCTCTCTCTCTCTCTCTCTCTCTCTCTCTCTCTCTCTCCCCTATCGTATCAATCTAAATCTATCTATCTCCCAAATCCCCGATTCTTGTTGCCTATCCTGAATTCCCAATTGCTGCTACCAATCTTTGGAATGTATGTATTACCCAGCTTTGATCGCATAGGAATTACTTGTCTTTGTTTTTTTGAAAGAAAAACTCTTACGTCTCCTTCACAGTAGGAGGAGAATATCCATGAAAATTCTTCACGTACAGAGATGAATTAGAAAACAAAATGAAGTATTTTGCGAAACATTTGGGAGAATGTGGGGGAATAAAGGAAGTAGTCAGAAGTGCCGTGGCAATGCTTGATATGTCGTTGGTTTGAGGTTGAGATGAGTCGTGTCGTGTCGGGCCCGGCAGAAAGGCGTGGGAAGGATCGAGTCCGACCGCAACCGACTGACCAGGGAGGCAAGGAAGAAACGATATTTTTATCCATACACTCGATATACTATTATTTTTATAAATACGGTATAAAATAATATCAAAAGCGGTTTTGATTCGGATCGCAGAGCGCGTACAGGAGATCATATATGCAGCTAAACCGTAGCTTGCAATTAATCAGCTTTATTACGATATATATGGCATCTTATGTGATTCCACAAGATGGATCAAAAAGCTAGCGAGATGGAAATTAATAGGTGGTGGGTCAGGAAGATAAATGCAGTATGAACTCGAGACTTTGACTAATTAATCAGCATCAGCATCAGCATCAGGTGTACGTCCCGGCCGTCTCGTCTAATCCACAGTAAGCGCAAGAAAACGGGCGGGGACTCCGGCACCTCATATTCGCATTTCACCTTTTTGCTTTCTCTCTGCCTGGCCTGGCCAGCTCTGGTTCGAATTTCTTTCACTTTTATGCTCCGAGTATCTACTATATCTATGGGCATCAACGGAAAGATTGCACAAGTTTGATTAGTTGGTTCATGGTGACCAAAGTTATCATGTTTATATATGTCGATGAGCTCCTCGATCCATCACAGTTGATTTTAATTGTAAGTAAATTAAATCAAGCAGGATGCTCGTACGTAACAAGATGGCTAAGCATGCAAGACACTAGCGTTCAAATTTAGGGGGAGGTATGCTGCGCTCGGTGAAGCCTTAAGTCCTCGATGGGCGAGTGATGCCAATGTAGTGCGTGTTGGGCCTGCCTAGCCCTGTGAAAGAAAAAAAAAACAAAGGAATCCCTCCCTCTACTAGATAGGGTAGGATAGGAGTACTGCTTAATTTCTACTCATGTGGCATTGCATATACGGCATACACGCACCCCATGAACAAGCCTTCTTATAGTATACTACGTACGTGCTCTCTACCCTCCGTTTCAGGATACTTCATTTTTATTATATCCCTCCCAAAGAGAGCATCTCCCTCCAATGGACAACAAGTCACGCACACGTGCAGAATGAAAAAACAACAAAATCCGCGCGCGTACATACATACATATATAGAATATATGACGAGTCATACATACATACATACATACATACATACATACATACATACATACATACATACATACATACATGCATGCTTAGGCTTCGGCTCTGGTTCAGGGTTTGAGTTCAGGCTTAGGCTATGGCTTGGGCTCTGGTTCGGGCCTTGGTTCAGGCTTAGGCTCTGGCTTTGGTTCAGGCTGAGGCAAAGGCTTGGGCTCCGACTGTGGTTTGGGTTCAGGTTGAGGCGGAGGCGGAGGGTTATAATATGGCCACCCCGGCGGGGGCTTTAGTGTGGGCCTTGGTTTAGGCTTGGGCCTTGGTATGGGTATTAGTTCAGGCTGAGGCTCCGGCTTTGGTTCAGGCTGAGGCTTGGGTTCGGGCTGAGGCAAAGGCTTGGGCTCCGGCTGTGGTTTGGGTTCAGGTTGAGGCGGAGGCGGAGGGTTATAATATGGCCACCCCGGCGGGGGCTTTAGTGTGGGCCTTGGTTTAGGCTTGGGCCTTGGTATGGGTATTAGTTCAGGCTGAGGCTCCGGCTTTGGTTCAGGCTGAGGCTTGGGTTCGGGTTGAGGCAAAGGCTTGGGCTCCGGCTGTGGTTTGGGTTCAGGTTGTGGCAACGGCTTGGGCTCTGGCTGCGGTTGGGGCTCCGGCGGCTTCTGGACGGCGGCACGGGCGACGTGAGCAAGGCCTCGGGTGGAGGCGGGCATGGGTGACCCAGCTGCGAGGAGGAGCATGGCGAGGAGGAGGCAGCAGCGGGAAGACACCAGGCGATGCGTCGCCATTGCCCTCGCCTCTCTCTCTCTCTCTCTTGAAGCTTCCTCAAGTGTGCTGTGCTTTGCGCACCAGTGAACTGGGGGTTGGGGTGGATTTATAGGGTGGCGGAGGGGAGGGGAGGTTCGGCGCGCGCTTGCGGTGGATCTCCAGATGGATGGATAGGATTGCGTGTACGAAAAGCAAGATGTAGCGTCGCCTTCCCTCTAGCTAGCTGCAGCAGCAGCAGGCCAGTCCACCTCTCATGGATACGATCGATCTGGCTTCTCTTTCACGCGTGGCCTAGCTCCACTCATTTTTGGTCGGTAGGACTAGTCAGTACACAATTATTTCTGAGTGCTAAAATGAAGGGTGGGACTGGGAGTGGTCGGTAAGAAGCACACGGCTCCAAACGGGTCCACATAACATACTTGATTCATATCGTCACATCACAACGCTGCTGTCCAAACGGGCCGTCCTCTCCTCTCCCAATCGCTGGGCGCAAAGGTCCTCCAAGCATCTATCATCACGTCGGGCCTCTTCTCCGTCCTCGTCTCCCTCCTGTGGCTATACTCGGAGCCACTCCTCGTCTTCCTGCGCCAAGACCCCGAGGTCTCGAGAATGGCAGCGCTGTTCCTGCGCTACTCAATCCCAGCGCAGTTCGCCTACGGCTTCATCCAGTGCACCCTCAGGTTCCTGCAGACGCAGTCCGTGGTCATGCCGCTGGTGGTCTTCTCGCTCCTGCCTCTGGTCTTCCATGTTGGGATCACCCATGCTTTCGTGCACTACCTGGGGTTCGGTTTTGCCGGTGCCGCCATGTCGGTGTCGGTGTCGCTGTGGCTCTCCTTCCTCATGCTTGCCGCCTATGTGATGCTCTCGGAGAGATTCAAACACACCTGGGAGGGCTTTTCGGCACGTTCTGCCTGGCCTGAAGCTGGCTATTCCCTCTGCAGTGATGGTGTGGTTAGTACTGTTGGATTGGTCTCTCTCCCAATTTAGCCCAACGGCTAATCGGGACCTTAATCCGCGTCCTGATCGGAGGCGCCCAGCCCATCTATTGGCTGGTGGGCCCTCGTCGCGCTGCGCACTATATAAAGGGGTGGGGGCCGGCGGCTCTAGTTACGAGGTTCACCTGAGCCGCAAATCCCCACCGACACAAACCCTAGACCGATCTAGAGGGACGCGCAGTCGGCGACGGGAAGCTCCATCACCACCCCCTTCACCGGATCTACGCCGCCGCCAGGGAGCCACCACCGCCCTCCTCTTCCCCGACCGTCGCTGCCCGTGTGCAGACTTCACCGACGAAGCAGCGATGGCCAGCACCCTCGGATCTAGGCTCCTAGGCGCAAAAGAACCTTACAATGGTATCAGAGCCACCCTATGGAGCCGATCTAGAGAGCTACAGTGAACCCTAGTTCTAACCCTAACCGCATGATTATGTTTCGGATTGGAGTTTTACTGAATGTTAATCTTGTTCTTCTTGGGCTCGGGTAGCATGAGAGAAGGAGGGGAATCAAATTCTAATGCAAACCCTAATGTTTTTCCCCAAGCCTGGATGAATCCCGAACCCTTGAAACCCTAATGGAATCCCCAAATTGAACCCCTCTTGGATCGGCGGCAAACAAACAAAAAAAAAGGAAAGGGGGGATTGGGACTCACGGCGCGCGCCGCGGCAAGGGAGGTCTTCGGCGCGCCGCTGCGCCTCCCAGAGCCGCCTCTCCGCCGCCGCTCCGTCGCCGAGGCCGAAGCGCCGCCGCTTAGCCGCCGCTGCTCAAGGAGCGAGCCGCGCAGCTCTGCGTGCGCAGCCAGCGCTGCCGCTCCGCGGGGCAGTGCGCGCATCGCCGCCATCTCGCGCGGCGGCCGCCGACGCCTTGCGCTCCGCCGCGCTTCCTCGGGCGCCGCGAAACCCTCCTCCTGCCGCTCGCCGCCTTGCGCTTCGCGCGCATGCGCCGCCCATCTCCGCGCGTGGGTTGCCGTCGCCCGTCCGGTTTTCTCGCATGGAGGCGGGCGCAAAATGGGATTAGGGTTAGGGTTGTGGGATTTTGTCCCGCCCGCAGCGCGCGCTCGGCCGTCTGATTGCATCGGACGGTCATCTTTTTATGGGCCGCGCGCTAAGTTTTGGCCCGCGCGGGATTTTTCTGCCGTGCGGGATTCTTTTGGGCCGCGCGGGTGTTTTTTTGGGCCGAAGGGGTCTTCTGAGTAAGAGTTAATTTTAAAATAATTTCCTGTTTCCGCTGCAAAAGTTAATGTTGATTAATTTTTCATTATTAAATTCGA
Organism: Dendrocalamus sinicus; assembly: GCA_036346575.1. Lineage (NCBI taxonomy): Eukaryota > Viridiplantae > Streptophyta > Magnoliopsida > Poales > Poaceae > Dendrocalamus > Dendrocalamus sinicus. The sequence goes on along the minus strand of JAYEVI010000332.1, from coordinate 496,701 downwards.
AGCAACGGGAGAATTTAATTTTGGAAAAATAGATATAATTTCCAGATAATTATGATATTGTTATTTTCTGACCAACGTTGATAATAACAGTATTATGATTTTTTAATTGATGATTTTATGCATTATTTCTATTTCTGCCCAACGGTGATGTAGATTTAATGTGTAGATAAAATTGTATGTCGTATTTTTGACCAACGTTGGAAATAAGGCATATAATTTTGCATGTTATGTTCTCACTTTATTTGAATTATTTTTCAGGCGGATACAACTTGATGAGTTGTATCAAAGAGATCTCCACTCTCAAAGGAGATAACTATGGAGAGTGGAAGAAAAAGATAGACTTAGCGTTTATCTTGGCTGAGGTGGACTGGGTTCTTACCACAGCACGTTCCACTGAGCCTGAGGCGCCAGTGAGAAAAGAAAATGAGGTCGATGCTTGGCGGCACTGCATGAGGGACTATGCTCCCATAAAAATGTCATAGATCTTGATAATAAAAAGTGGGTCACTGCCAACAAGAAATGTTTGGCTGTGATAAAGAACACGATTGAGTCTACGATTGTGGGCTCAATCGCAGAGTGTGACTCTGTCATAGAGTACCTTGAGAAAATAAAGAGTCGGTTCATCGACTCTTCAAAGACTTATGCTACACACGGTGATTAAGCGACTTGTGTGAAAGGTACTCTGGTGGTGGCAGTGGTATAAGAGAGCACATACTAAGCATGAGCAACTTGGCATCCAAACTTAAACCAATGGATTTGGCTCTCAATGATGAGTTCCTTATTCATTTGATTTTTGCTTCCTTGCCGAAAGAGTTTGACACCTTTGTTGTCAACTATAACATGCAGCCCGAGAAATGGGACTTAGAAAAGTGCATAGCTATGTGTGTGCAAGAGGAGAAAAGAATTAAATCCTCACATGGTGGTTCTATCAACTATGTGAAGGACAACAAGAAAAAGAACTTCACCAGTAACTCCTCCTCAAAGAACAAGGTAAAAGCCCTTGTCCATCAGGCTCAACAGAATAAGTTTGCAGTAGACAAAGATCAGTGTCTTCACTGCAAGAAGACGGGACACTACAAGAAGAACTGTCCAGATTACTTAAAGATGATAATGGCAAAGAAATGTGAGAATATTATTACCTTTATAAATGAATCCCTGTATGTGCAATATTCGAAATCTACTTGGTGGATTGACTCAGGAGCAACTGTTCATGTTGCTAATTCTTTACAGGGATTCCGTTCGACGAGGACTACGCAAAGAAAAGAAAGATGCGTTAAAGTCGCAAATGGAGTCCAAGCTGAAGTTGAAGCCGTTGGCGATATTTCATTAGAGCTAGCTGATGGCATCACTCTTTTACTTAGAGATGTTCTTTATATTCCTCTTTACAGAGGAATTTGATTAGTGTTTCATGTTTGGACAATGATAGTTATGATTGTCATTTTGAAAATGGCAAGTGTGAAATAATGTTTAATAAAGAATATGTTGGTCTTGCCATCTTACAAAATGAGCTTTATTTGTTATCATTACGTGATGATGTGAATGTCGTATGCGATAATGAGAACGTCGCATGCGAGAAAGTAAATGAATCCTCGTCTACGAATGTAAACAGGAAACGAAAAAGAACTCTAGATGCGTCGTCGAAATTATGGCACTGTCATTTAGGCCATATTTCGAGGGGGAGAATAGAAAGACTAGTTAAGAATGATATTCTTCCTCCATTAGAGTTCTCAGACTTAGAATAATGCAGAGAATGCATTAAAGGAAAATATGTAAAGAAAATTAAGAAAGACACCAAAAGAAGCACAGGAGTTCTACAAATTATTCACACAGACATTTGTGGTCCTTTTCCTGTGAAAAGTGTGGATGGTTATGACTCATTCATAACATTCACGGATGATTACTCCCGTTATGGATATATTTATCCAATCAAAGAAAGGAATGAAGCCTTGGATAAATTCAAGATATTTAAGGCTGAAGTTGAAAACCAACACGATTTAAAGATTAAGATAGTTCAATCTGACCGTGGGGGAGTACTACGGTCGACATACCCCATATGGACAAGTTCCTGGACCTTTTGTAAGGTTTTTACAGTAAAATGGCATAGTGGCCCAGTATTCTACACCGGGCGAACCTCAAAGAAATGGAGTAGTGAAAGACGCAACTGCACCACGATGGATATGGTGCGAAGCATGATGAGCTATTCCACACCGCCATTGAGTTTATGGATGGAGGCGTTGAAAACCGCCATTCATATTCTCAACAGAGTGCCTAGTAAGTCGGTGCCCAAAACACCGTACGAGTTGTGGACATGAAGAGTTCCCTCACTAAACCACTTACGTGTGTGGGGGAGCCCTGCTGAGGCTAAACTATTTAACCCAAACCTTGGGAAGCTTGATCCCAAAACAGTAAGTTGCCATTTCATTGGCTACCCTAAAAAGTCAAAATATTTTCGTTTCTACTGTCCGGACAGATATACAAAGTTTGTAGAAACGAGACACGCTGTCTTCTTAGAGGATGAAATGATGAGGGGGAGCATGGTAGCTCGAGAGATTGACCTTGAAGAGAAGCGGGTGTATGCGCCCACTCCGATGATTCAAGAGCCATTCTTCACACTACCTGATGTCGCTGCACGACGGTGCAAGACACTGTGGTGCCAGCACCTGTTATTGTTCCTCCTGTGGCAACAATGAATGAGAATGAGGAACCTTTCTTGAGATCCTATAGAACCCATTGCCACGGATGAGGGGAGCAACAACACCTCAAGCAGAAGATGTACCAAATGAGGAGGCCCCGAGAAGGTCTCAAAGAGTAAGAAGATCAGCTATTTCTGATGATTATCAGATTTATCATACGGAGGAATTTCAAATGGAGGACGATCCCACCTCATTTGAAGAAGCCATGAGATGCGAAAACTCTTCAAAATGGCTTGAGGCCATGGAAGAGGAAATGAGGTCCATGAAGGCTAATAAAGTCCGGACTTGGAAATTATTCCTAAAGGAGCCAAAACAAGAGGGTCAGTAAATGGGTCTACAAGACAAAGCTTGACTCCCAAGGGAATGTAGAAAGATACAAAGCGCGACTTGTGGCAAAAGGCTTTACGCAAAGAGAAGGGATTGATTACAATGGGACCTTTTCTCCAGTCTCATGTAAAGATTCCTTCAGAATCATAATGGCATTAGTAGCACATTATGATTTAGAGTTACATCAGATGGATGTAAAGACGGCATTTCTTAATGGGGATTTGGAGGAAAATGTTTACATGGCACAACCGAAAGGTTTTGTCGTGGAAGGAAATGAAAGAATGTGATGCCGCCTAAAAAAATCGATTTATGGGTTAAAGCAAGCTTCAAGACAGTGGTACTTGAAGTTTGATAGTACAATAAGAAAATTTGGGTTTAAAGAGAATGTAGAGGACAACTGTGTTTATGCAAAGTTTAAAGATGGGAAGTTTATCTTCCTAATCCTGTATGTGGATGATATCCTACTGGCTAGTAGTGATGTCAGTCTACTACTGGAAACAAAGAAGTTTTTGTCCTCAAACTTTGATATGAAAGATCTTGGTGAAGCTTCGTTCGTTCTAGGGATCGAAATTCACCGGGATAGAAATAAAGGGATATTGGGACTGTCACAAAAGACATACATAGAGAAAGTCTTAAAGAAATTCGGTATGCATAAATGCAGTCTTTCACCTGCACCTATAGTCAAGGGCGACAGATATGGGGATTTTCAATGCCCTAGGAATCAGTACGAGCTCGATCAAATGAAATCGGTTCCATATGCTTCAGTTGTCGGAAGCTTGCAGTATGCTCAAGTGTGTACGCGCCCTGACTTAGCGTTTGTTACCGGAATAGAACATTGGAAATTGGTAAAGAAAGTCTTGCGTTATTTGCAAGGAACAAAAGGCCTCATGATAACATACAGAAGATCAGATTCACTCCATATAGTGGGGTATACAGATTCTGATTATGCGGGAGATGATAGAAAGTTGACATCCGGATATGTGTTCACTCTCGCTGGAGGAGCTATATCGTGGAAAAGCTCAAAGCAAACCGTCACTACATCGTCCACAATGTATGCCGAGTTTGTAGCATGTTATGAGGCTACGGGCGGTGAATCGGCTAAAGAAGTTCATACCGGTTTAAAAGTAGTTGACGACATCAATAGACCACTTAAGTTGTATCGCGATAATGAACCCGCAGATAACGTATGCCCACAACAATAAGTCAAGTGGTGCTACCAAACACATTGACATAAAGTACTATGTTGTGAAAGATAAAGTTCGGGATCAAATTATAAGTCTTGAGCATATAAGTACCGCAAAGATGTTAGCGGATCCGCTTACAAAAGGCTTACCACCCAACGTGTTCAGAGAACATGTAGCCGGCATGGGTTTAAGGGAAAGCCTATGATTCCTGGACTAAAAGATGGCCCAAAAGATTAAAGTAACTATTTTAGAACAGAGAGGTGTATTGTAGCTGTTAAATCTATCGGCGATTGACCGTGACGATGAGACATGTTCTATGCACTAATCTGCGATGGAATGAGTAAAGTCAAAAGTAATTAAAGTTAAAGCATAGAGGAGATCAAGGGGAGAATGTTGATTGATCTCTCCCCATTAGCCCAACGGCTAATCGGGACCTTGATCCGCGCTCGATCGGGGCGCCACCATCTATTGGTGGTGGACCCCGTCGCATGCGCAATATATAAAGGGGTGGGGCCGACGGCTCTAGTTACGAGGTTCACCTGAGCCGCAAATCCCCATCGACACAAACCCTAGACCGATCTAGAGGGACGCGCAGTCGGCGACGGGAAGCTCCATCACCGCCCCCTTCACTGGATCTACGCCGCCGCCAGGGAGCCGCCACCGCCCTCCTCTTCCCCGACCGTCGCTGCCCGTGCGCAGACTTCACCGACGAAGCAGCGATGGCCAGCTCCTCCTCCAATGCATCGGACGGTCGGTACTGTCCTCTCCCTCTCCCCTTCTCTCTCGAATCCGAACAAGAGCACCCTCGATCTAGGCTCCTAGGCGCAAAAGAACCTTACAAGTACACAAAATAATGATCCAAATGCATTGATTGAATTTGATTGCCTGCTCTTTAATATTGTTCATGTGATGTTTAACACTGAATGGAATTTACTATTGATGTTTTGCCAAACATAAACGACAGCCTCCAGTACTGGGCGTTCGAGGTGTTGGTGTTACTGGCCGGGCTGATGCCAAATTCTCATATGAGTACCTCTATCATTGCAATGTGGTAATTATCTTTCTCTTCATCTTCGAGAATTCAATTTCCTGTGTTTTTTTCTCTGTACAATTCTAACCCCACTGCAATGCCTACTTCACAGTGAAAACACTGAAGCAATATCATACATGATCACCTATGGGTTTGCTGCCGCTATCAGGTAATTAAATTCTACAGCAATTGACCACAGCCATGTCATCTATTCATCCCTCAGGCTTCAAGCTGACTCTAGTGATGTTTTAACGGCACAAGGGTGTCAAATGAGCTGGGAGCTGGAAACATTGACAAGGCGAAGAAAGCGCTAACAGTGACACTCGCACTCTCCCTACTGCTGGGAGTGACCTTTCTTCTGCTCCTAGGCCTTGGCCATGATTTGTGGGCAGGGCTGTTCAGCAACAGCAAGGCGGTGATAGGCGCATTCGCTTCAATGACTCCATTGCTCATTGGGTCGGTGGTGCTGGACTCTACGCAGGGAGTCTTGTCAGGTTAGTTCAGCGGATATCTCTGAAGAAATGTTTCAACCTTGTTCAAGTGAAGGCCATTTGCAGTAACTTGTATGCAAAACTGTAGGGGTTTCAAGAGGTTGTGGTTGGCAGCACCTGGCAGCATGGACCAACTCGGTGGCCTTCTACGTAGTAGGCTTGCCACTGTCTGTTCTCCTTGGATTTAAGCTTGGCTTTCATACCAAGGTACAGGCAGACAGATCTTTTCTGAAACTTTGCATCTATCTCATGTTTGTTCGACACGAACGGATGCTTGAATTGCTATTTTTCTCACCAGTCATGCATTGTTGCTTGTTTCAGGGGCTGTGGGTGGGTCAGATATGCGGCCTCCTTTGCCAGAACGCCGTTCTCCTGTTTATCACCCTCCGAACCAAGTGGGAAAGGTTAGACCTGACGGCGAACAGCAAAGAGGACGGTTTTGTGTGTTAGAGAACTGATAAATCTTGTTAGTATCGTATCATGTAGCTTTGCTTGCGTTGTGGTCGACTGAACATCGAACTAGAAGTTTTGAGAGATTAACCAGGTCAGTCTGGTGTCTAATGTGCCATCATACGGAAAATCTGGAAAAATGTATCAATATTTTTGAAGCACAGGGTTTTCTATTATGGAGTTAGAATGCAAGAGTTAGAAAATATGCACATTGTGTAAAATTCGCAATGCGCTCTGATGCTATATTCCACACATACAGAAAGATATACATGGCATGAGAAGTCCCCAAAAAATTCTTGTAAGAAAACATCAGCATAGCAATAACACATTGCATCACCTCTCTGAAACCCATTGTGTGTGACAACAGAGTTCAATCGCCTTTGATGCTTCTTCCAAAACACAACCAGCATGTCCTTCTCGAGCCAGCTTGTGCTTCTTCCTTCTTCCCGAGCCATGGAGGCAAAAGCAGAGGCAATAGCCCACTGCTCATGGAAACACTAGGCAACAACAATGGAAGCTGCCAACACAATATATCAGAATTCAATAGCAAGTTGGCTGATTACAAGAATCCAATCGCAAGAAAATTAATAGCTTTGCTATAGCGAATGCTTACTGATCAATATGTTGATTTGGCAAAACACAGCCATTTATTGCAGTTGAGCAACAATTACATCATGTCTTAACTACCAGGGCTTCTGTCTGGGTTATCAAGCAGCGAAACTGCAATATGGTGCAATTTTGATGTGGGCAAGATTTCCAAAAGACATGTAATCGTTGATTCATGGTAGAAGAAAATAAGTATATCCAGCTAAATAACTAAACCGCAGACAATAAAACTAACGAGAACTAGATGATAATCTTGACACCTTCAGCGCTGCAGTTTCCTCCTTGCAAGGGCAGGGCCTTTCTTTGGTATGTAGACTTTGTAGCTGACCTAACAAATGCAAGAAAGCCAATTAGATATACTGAATATAGTTGAAGCATGACAATTCAAGCATCTGAAGCAACAGTGGAAGGTTTATGCTCACCTGCACAGTCTCACCATCATGATTCATGCATCCTAGAGAAAGTCTTTTTCTCAAATTGAGAACCATCCTTGCCCTCAATCCCAGCCTGGCTGTTGCCCTCAGCAGCCGACAAAATAGAACCGTTAGGAGTTGAAGCTTCACTTGTCTTTCTATCATCTCCATTAGTTCCTTCAACATTTTTAGTCTCAATAGGAGGGTGCCTGACTTCACTACTGCTTTCAACAGGGGCTGAAGAATTCTCGCAAGCCGTAAGGGCCGTGACAAATGTACTACCATCGACCCCTCCCCTACTGGGTATGCTCACAACTGATCTAACTTTGGGAGTTCCATTCACAAGACTCACCCCTGCACTGCTTCTTAACCTTTGCTTTACACTAGCAGAACTCCCCGGAACGCTTCCCAACCTTTGCATTACATTGCCACTATTGCTACCATCCTGTAACCTAATTTGAGAAGCTGAAAGAGTCGCTTCTAGACCACTTCTCTGTTGTTCAATCGGACTGCTAGTATCACCAGCCTCAAGTATTCCAGGTGATCCAGCCCCACGACTCATAGCGGGACTGCTTTCCGGCTTCAATGGACCCGTACCGTTCCCAAAATCATTTAATCTAGGTGATCCAGCAGAATGGCTCACTCCAAGACTGCTTCCTTGCCTCTGAAAGGGGGTGACAGCAGACCTTGCTTCAGCAATTTTCGTGACAGTATTCTGGGAGCTATCTGTTAACACTTCTTTGCCTGTACCATTGTTATCTGTCTTGCCTGCCATGACGGTTGCTCCTTTGAACTTTCTGAAGTTCTCAAGAGCTTTCTGCCTGAGAATCAGCTCCAGATCCTCAGCTTCTGGGCCTCCACTACCTGCAGGTAAGATCTCTTCTGTTTCATTGGCATCCTTGGGAGGTGGGCTCTCCATCATCTCGAAGCCCACATTCTTCTCATGACCATCAATATCATCCGTCCCCTTCTTGGCAACAGCAACAGCTTCCTCATCCCTACCAACATCCGTGATCGAGTTCTTCTCGGTCCAGGAAGCACAGCAATTGTCGTAGTATTGTGCAATCTCATCCCTACTTGCATCATCCCTTGTGCCGGCCACCCTCCGCTTCTTGCTCCTACGCCTGCTCCGGCTCCTGCCACTACTTGATGTACCGCCCGAGTAGCTCCTCCGTCTCCGCGTCCTTCTTCTCTTCCGATCCTTCGCCCTGTCCCTCCCCCTCCCTTTCCCCTTCATAATATCTCTGGAGTGGCTCCTGGGAGGTGGGCTCACTGACCTCTCAGAGGCACTGCTGCTGCTGCTGCTGCTATGGCACGTCGAGCAGCTGCGGTGGGAGTAGCTCCTGGACACGGAGGAAGGGCTACTACTGGGGCTACGGCGGCGGCGGTGGCTGCGGCTGCCACCCTTGTTCTTCTTGCTCTTCTTGTCGGCAATCTTCTTCTTGGAGCGCTTGCGGGCCGGAGAACCAGAGTCGGAGAGGGAGCGGCTGCGACGGCCACGCCGGCGCTTACGGCGTGAGGATCGGATCTTGTTGGACTTGGCCTCATCCTAACAAGAAGCTTCAGTTAGTAGGGTTTCCCGAAGAGCACAGTTGAAGAATTGGCATCGTCCCAATTTTCAGTCTAAAATTTAAGCAATTGGCATGGCACCGCCAAAGTTCAGTCCAAGAAACAACAATTTGGCACCATTACTGACAATAAGATCCTAAACAAAACCGGAATTCTTGAATCGAACAGCTCTCGCCAAGGACAGTGCCCTAATTTCAAGAAAATTTCAAGAAAGAAAAGAGCGAGAGAGAGAGATCGGGAGGGTGCTGCGGTTACCTTGTCGGCGGCCTTGTTGGCGGTTCTGCCCTTCATCAGGCGGCACCTGGAAGGAGGAGAGAGAAGAGAGAAGAGGAGGGGAGCAAGGCAGGACGGAGATGATTACCCCGAGGAGGAAGGAAGAAGAGGAGGTCGGCGTTGGGTTCGGCCCTTCCTTGGGGTAAAGTTCTCTCTTTTTTTTGTTTCGGTTTCTTTCTCTCGGTCTGCGCGTGGCCTGCCCTCCTCTTGTGCAACTTTGGAATCAACTGCACCAAATATGCGGCTCTTTTGTATGCTAGCTACATTAGCGGGTATCACACCGTGCTATCCGTTATATGAATCAAAGTAAAAAAGATGATAATTCGTAAGGTGTTACTAAAAAAAATTGAGGATGTATGTGTAGTTTCGAAAAAAAAAAACCAAAGAGGAATCCTGCGTCGGACGTTTGTTTAAACTGCCGCTACGCAACAACACTCGCATTGCATCTATCGCGTTTGCTTTGCCTGTGTGTGGCAAACAACTAAAGCAGGGAGAACCTAAAAATTTTGCAATCTGGACCGGCCACCCGATAATCCACCTGCCGAGTGGTGCTTCCATGCTCTCCCAAAGACAAATTTTCACAAAGCTCGCAGCGCTACTAACAGTTAGTGATGGACGATTAAAGATCAAACCATTGATGCTCGTGTTTTTTTGCCGCACACCAAGTGCTGCATTCTGACGCGGCAAACCAAGCCAGTTGGAATCATGGATCAGATGATACAGGTACAGGGTAATTGTTAGTATACCTAGATGTGTTTTGCTTGCCCCAGCTCGGACGGGTGATTTGGCTTTGACAGTTTCAGTCTGTCAGGCCAAGCCACCGGTCTATTTGGCACTAGAGCTTTCTTGTTTTTAGCTTCTAAAAACTGAAGACAAAAAGGACTGGTTCAAGACCTTTGCTTGCCAAGTCACGCATCAACCACAACCATGGCCGCTGGTGAGTGGCGGCCTGCTGGCTCCACTGAACAAGGATCTGTCCAACAAAGAAAAGTTGGCAAAAACTTGCAACTCAAAACTTGGTTTTAACTGCCATTAGGACCGCTTTCGAGAATAATGAACAGAATGCAAATGTGAAAATTCCTTCCAAAATGGCATAATAGCCAACCAAAAGCATGCAGCTTATACCAGCAGTTCTTCAAAACTGAAAGATTAGTACTACATGTTACTAGTAGTTGACGAGCGGTAGCACAAATTTTATTTCTGAAAACAGGTAAAAAAACATGACCCCTGCAATTCAGTCTTCACAGAGAAACCACAGTGCACACGAGTTGAGAAATACTACATCACATACTATTCAGATTAAACTGCAAGAACATAAGAGATGAAAATTTCGGTGTTATGTTAGTGTAACACTGAGTTTCAGAAAACAGAAACAAGACCCAAGTTATTTTTTGGTTCGCCATATACTGAAAGAGCACTACGGCTATACACAACAGATGGATAGGCTGCATTTTCTAAATTGTTGGTACTCGGGTTGCTTGTCTACTATGCTTACTTCTCATGTGAAGAGCTAGACTTTGATCAAATATGAAGAACCGGGCAATTAACACGCCATAATGATCACACGCTGTCAAGCCACACGACAGCTTGTTCTATCGATGGTTCCTCAAAATGCCAGCCACTGGAATGGTTCCTCAAAATGCCAGGTTCAAATGTAAAGGTAAAGGTAAGTAAATAAGGAATTAAGAAATGCTACAATGGGAATTGAAGAAATTTGATGAAATTTAAAAATAGAATGGATTGTGATTGGTTGATTTGTTAGATTTGAAGAGCTATTTTAGTATTGCTTCGACCGGCTCGACCGCAAGTACTAATGCAATCGGAAATGTTGCGGTGGCTAGAGAAGCGCAAGTAGACAATGTTGAATTTGTCAGTTGTGGTAGTCGGAGCGCAAGCGCAAGTTGATGTTTAATAATTTGAAAATTTTTCTTCACAGAGAAACTGGTGCATTTGAAGCATTGTTTTATCTGCAGGTCCGTCCATCAAATAATTTGCTGGATTTTGCAAATCGTCAGGAACCACAAAACTGTACTGTTAGGAATTTATGTGTTTTTACCAAGTATTTACAGCTTAACTAATTTGGATAGATGCACTAAACTATAGAGTCCATAATAATCGTTTATATCCTCTCCAAATCGCAAGGCCGTTTATGTTGTTATGGACCTGTTTGTGTTAGAGATATGTATAGTTTGTTATTCCCCATTGTTATGAGGGGTTCTTTGCATATTTACCACTTGTACTTTGTGTATATATTCTGGCCCATTGGCCTCATATGAATACAAGCGCTATTCATAACATGGTATCGAGCCAAAACTAGGGTTTTGGCTTACCTAGGTTCTCGCGCGCTGCGTGTGCCGCCTCCGCCGCCGTCGCCGACTCCGGCCTCCGCGCCCGCCGCCGACTCGGCCTCCGTCGCCGGCCTCGGCGCCTCCCGCCGCCTCGGCGTCTCGCTTCCGGCCCGGCGCTTCCGCGTCGCCGCTGCGCCTCCGCTTGTTCTCGGCCGACGCGCCTCCGAGCGTCGTCCCTCGCGGCCGACGCTGTCGTCGTCTCCTCCATCCCGCCGCTGCGCTGAGGCGGCCTCCGCCGCTCCGCTCGCTGCTGGCGCGCCGCCGCGCGCGACCCCGATCCGCTGAGGCCGCCGCTCGCCGTCGCGAGCTTACCGCCTCTGCCGTCATCGCCGCTCCTCGCCGTCCGCCCGCCTCGCTGCGCCGCCGCTGCTGTCCGCCGGCCTCGCTGCCGCTCTCTGCCGCCGTCGGCCTCGCCTGCGCCGGCGCCCTCTCGCGCCGCCGCTGCGCGCGCGCTGCTAACCCTAGCGGCGTGCGCAGGTGCGTAACGGGCCGAAGGCCCGTTTGAGTTTTTCTACCGCGCGCGGAAGAAGCAAAAGAAAAGCAAAAACGTCGTTCTAACCGCGCCGTCCAGCGCCGCCGTTAGACTTCGTTCCCTTGGTCGCCGCGCCGTCCAATACGCCTACCAATGGGCACCGCTTCCCTCCTCGCCGCCGGTGAATTTTGATGGTGTTAATTACACCGACTTCGTGTCTCACATGCGCATCCACATGCATGGTCTTCGTCTCGGGCATCCTCTCTCGGCGATGTCACCGCCCGCTTGCCCTATTCCTCCGACGAGCCTACGCTGTGGCATTGCCCCGACACCGATGAGGCTGCCGCGAGGCCGCTCGCCTGATGATGAAGAAGCCTCGCCTACCACGAGGCTCGGATTTCTACAAGGATCGTCGACCGTCTACACTCGGTGGTACGATGACGACGCTGGCCGCCGCTTGTCTTCATCGCCGTGTCTAGCCTCGCCTTACGAGGTTGTGGGACTCCTTCGGCTTTTCAGATGTGGACTCATCTTCGCCGGCCGCTACGAGTTACGCGCAGAGGAGACTCGTTTGAGTGGTGCTGGTCCGATGCCACTCCCTCTCGTGCTCGCCGCTCGTCCGCTTGCTACCGCCTCCTCCAAGCGGCTATCACAGTGGTGGTGGCCGTCCTCCGTCTGGAGGTGGCCGTCCTCACTGCTTCCTCTGCGACAAGGATGGCCACATGCGTCCCAGTGCTACAAGAAGAAGCGGCATCTTTCACGCCGTTCTTCTCGGCGGTGAGTGCTTCTACGACGGCGTCGCCTCGACTTCTTCAAGAGCTTCTCTCACCGAGCGAGAGATAGCCGGACTCGACGCCTACTTGCCGCTTCAGTTCTCCTCGGCAGTGTTCTCGCAGTTCTCGCTCATCGACTCTTGCACCGAGAGACCACCTCCTACATCAGCACCTCCCGTGGATTCTTGATTCGGAGCATCTTTTCACATGACTCGATCCTTCCACTGTCTTCTATTACACCTCTTGATTCTCCCCGCTGTTCTTACTGCTGATGGTACATCTCTTTTTGTCTCAGGTCGAGGATCTCTTAGCAACTCATCCTTTCATGTTCCTTCATTGCTCATGTTCCTCGCCTTACCTTACGACTTCTTTCTGCTGGGCGATTATCGACCTTGGTTATCGGGTCATTCTCGACTCGACTCTTGTTGTGTTCGGGATCGCCACACGGAGCTCGGTTGGTTCGGCCTCGCCGCGCGTGTGACTCACAGCGTCTCGGGAGCTTGACTGCTTCACCTTCCTTCCGCCCACCACCGCCGCGCCTCTCCGCTTCGCCACTTCGTCATCGCTCTTTCCAGCGGTGGCATCACCGTCTTGGCCATCTGTGTGGATCCTGCCTGCGTCCTTAGTTTGTCGTGGTCTTCGGGTGCATCTCGGGAGATGTATCTTTAGATTGTCGTATGTAAGTTAGGTAAATGATTCACTTCCTTATCCTCATAGTGAGTCTGTGTCTCGGCGTCCTTTTGATCTTGTTCATTCGGACGTTTGGGGTCCGCTCCCTTTGTTTCGAAAGGGGGTCATCGTTATTATATTATTTTTATAGATGATTTCTCTCGCCACACTTGGATATATTTCATGTCTTCTCGTAGTGAGGCCTTGCCTATCTATAAACAATTTGCCACTATGATACACACACGCTTCTCCACTCCTATTCGTGTCCTTCGTGCCGACTCTGGGCGAGTACCTCTCTCGTCACCTGCGCAGCTTCCTTGCTGAGAAGGGCACTCTCGCTCAGTTTTCTTGTCCTGGTGCTCATGCTCAGAATGGTGTCGCTGAGCGCAAGCATCGGCACCTCCTTGAGACGGCTCGTGCTCGATGATCGCCGCCTATTCCACCTCACTTTTGGGCCGAGGTCGTTTCCATCGCCACCTATCTCGTCAACATCCACCCTCTTCTCGCTCTTAAGGGTGCGATCCTCGTTGAGCGTCTCGTGGTCTTCTTCCGACTACTCGCCCTTCATCTGCTTGGCTGCGTTTGCTACGTTCTCCTCGCCGAGAACGCACCAAACCGACCGCCGATCTGTTGAGTGTGTCTTTCGGGATACTGATGCGAGCACAAGGGCTATCGGTGGTGGGATCTGTTGGTCGTCGGATGCGGGTTTCTCGGGATGTGACTTTCGACGAGTCTCATCCGTTCTACCCACGCCCCGCCTCTCCTTCGGCTTCCTCTGTGGAGTCTCTGTCTTTCTTGACCTTTCCGGATACACCTATATCTGTTTTGCCTCGTCCACTGCCCCACCGAGTCTCCACATATTCCTCCCGTGGCCTCTCCGCCGTTGTCGCCGCTGTGTCATCTCCTACGACTCCCGTGCTCCTCCTACTCAGTACCTCCTCCTCTTATCTTCTACACTCGTCGACCTCGTTTTGAGGATCTTCCACTGAGCCATCTTCTTCGATGTTCCCTCTTCTTCGATGCTCCATCTTCCCCGATGGGCCATCTTCTCCTCGCTACGCTCTCGCGATCGCGATTGATTCGGCCTCCCGCCCGCTTTGCCTTTCTTTGCGCGGCTACTCGTGAGCTCGTCTCCCACGGGATGTCATTACTCACCCCGAGTGGCAGCTTGCCATGGCCGAGAGATTGCTGCCCTTGAGCGCATCGGTACTTGGGATCTTGTTCCTTGTCCATCTCATTCTCATCCCATCACTTGTAAGTGGGTCTATAAGATTAAGACTCGCTCGATGGCTCTCTTGAGCGCTATAAGGCGCGTCTTGTTGCTCGTGGTTTCCAGCAGAGCATGGTGTTGACTACGACGAGACTTTGCTCCTCGTAGCCCACATGACCACTGTTCGGACTCTTATTTCGGTGGCGTCTGTCACATCGGGTCTGCTTTCTCGACTTGATGTCAAGAATGCCTTTCTTAATGGCGAGTTGCGTGAGGAGGTCTACATGCATCCGCCACCGGTATTCTGCCTCGAGGGCATGGTCCGCCGCCTTCGCCGCTCTCTCTATGGCCTTAAGCAAGCCCCTCGTGCTTGGTTTGAGCGCTTCTCCTCTGTGGTCACCGTTGCTGGTTTTTCAACTAGTGATCATGATCCTGCGCTCTTTGTCCACACTTCGTCTCGTGGTAGGACTCTTCTTCTCTGTATGTTGATGATATGATCATTACGGAGATGATTCTGAGTACATTGCCTTTGTCAAGGCTCGTCTTAGTGAGCGATTCCTTATGTCGGATCTTGGTCCTCTTCGTTACTTCCTTGGGATTGAGGTTACTTCCACTCCGGATGGTTTCTTTATGTCCGGCGAAATATATTCAGGATCTTCTTGATCGCGCCTCTCACCGATCAACAGATCGTTGAGACTCCCATGGAGATCAATGTTCACCTCCGACTCTCGATGGCGAGCCTCTTTACGATCGACTCGCTATCGTCATCTTGTTGGGAGTCTTGTCTACCTTGTCATTACTCGTCCGGATATCACTTATCCAGTTCATATTACGAGTCGGTTGTTTCAGCTCCCACTCAGTTCACTACAGCCACCTTCTTCGAGTTCTGCGATACCTTCGTGGGACTATCTCTCGCCGTCTCTTCTTTCCACGTTCCAGCTCGTTCTGACTTCGAGCCTATTCGGATGCTACTTGGGCGGCGATCCTCCGATCGCGGTCTATCTCTCGCTCGTGTTTTTCTTGGTGGTTCTCTTATTGCACGGAAGACGAAGAAACGCATCGCAGTGTCCGTTAGAGTGCAGAGGTCGAGTTGCGAGCTATGGCTCTCTTGACAGCAGAGATTACTTGGCTACGGTGGTTACTTGAGGATTTTGGTGTTTCACACTACACCGACCCTCTCTTGTCGACAAGACAGTGCTATCGGTATTGCTCGTGATCCCGTGAAGCATGAGCTCACCAAGCATATTGGTGTTGATGCTTCTTTCATGAGGACTTGTGTGCATGATCGGTGATTACTCTTCGTATGTGCCTTGAGCTTGGATAGCGGATTTCTTCACGAAGGTCCGGACTGAGCACAAAGACGCCTTCTACCTCTCCAAACTCAAGTGTGGTTGATCCACCATGAGTTTGAGGGGGTGTTAGAGATATATGTATAGTTTGTTATTCCACATTGTTATGAGGGGTTCTTTGCATATTTACCACTTGTACTTTATGTATATATTCTGGCCCATTGGCCTCATATGAATACAAGCGCTATTCATAACAGTTTGTACAAGACGTTCTAGAGAGCGGCAAACCCACCAGATCTCTCTCTCTCTCTCTCTCTAAGGATAGGCTATTGTAACAACAAGTTAATATAAATCTTAATGTGTCTGCCAATGAGATTGTAAAATTAGATCCCTCCATTGAACAATTGAATTCAACAAGCATGGAAGAAATCCGTGCCACATATTTGGGGCCCAATCAAGCAAGAGTTGGCTCAGCAGAACGGTCCACTTCACTCAAGAGCCCAGCTAGATCAAGCTTTTGCTACGGATGGCAAGCTGAAAGCCTGCAACTCCAGCAAAGAGCGATCCAGGATTGATTCGATACAACCAACATTTTTTTTTTCTTTTGAAGACTCGTCATATGTATTGTATTGCATATACAACCAACATATTCAAATTTGTCTAAATCATACTCACCTGCAACAAAGCATAAAGCATGGCACCTGCAAGAAACGAAGGCTTCGACGACGGCTACTGCGGCGACTTCCCCAACCTCCGCAGCTGCTACTGTACCAACAACTGTGGCCGCTGAATAATGTACGACGCTCATGTATGCGTCGTGCATGCATGGAATTCCGGCATGGCACGAGGGTCTAGAGCTGGGAGTTGGGCCATGCCGTCTCTGATTCAAACCTGAGCCGTGGCCGTCTCGAATTCTTGGCAACCGTGCGCCATAAATAGCCGTGCTGCCCCTCGTTCTTCGCATCATAAGCTGCAGCCTCGTTCGTCAAACCACCATCCCTCTGACCGATATGACTGCCATTGCCATGGCCGACGGGTTGGACCGCTTAAGTTCATCAGGAAACACCATCCCTAGATTTTTTAGTTAATCTCTATCTAATTTCTGCTTGAGTGTCCATTTCAATGCCAACTAATGTAAACTCATCCTCAAACACTCCCACATTAGTGTTTGGTGTTCATTCTCTCTATAAAAGCACTAGCGCACCACCGGTTTGACTGTTGTTCAAAGGCCGGTCAGATCGCAGCTCCTATGTTGATCTGATTGCCGCTTCACCAAACGCTCTGACCAGTCAGACCATAGCTCCCAAGTTGGTCTGACCGCGGCCTTTGACAGCAACTCTAAAATTGTAATTTCTCAAAAATCAAACTTAAATTTCTTGAACTCTCTCAAACTAAAGTCAATTACTTGTGTAACTATGCGGCGACCTCTACATGATCTCATAGTCGCCTTGTGGCAAATTTTCATGATGATTGAGTGGTCAACCAGAGAGACGTTGGCAGGATTGCACCTAGCTAGGTAGCTGAAGGATCAACCATTAACCGAGAGACGTTGCTCCATCTGTTTACAGTCAGAAGCTACAAAATTTGCAAGACTGCGACGTGCCAGCCAGTTCAATTTGGAAGCAGAATCAGCAAGAGTAACTTACGACTGCTTTACAGCTTTAGTGAAGAATTAATTAACTGAGTATACAGATAGACCGGAGGGGTTCCAACAGTAAAACCAAAGTAATGCATTGGTTTCTCGATCTTGACCTCCATGAAAGAGAAAGGAAACGCGGACGTCTCATCAAACAGCAGGGAGAACAGAAATAGAGAAAAGAAGCAGAAAGCAGGCATGTGTAGAGGCAGGCAAGGCATCTGAGTAGCACGACTGCACGGGTCCCCTCATGAGAGAGAGTTGGAGCCATGAGGCGCACACACAAAGCAAGCAATGTAGAATTAGCCCATCATGAATAGTTTCATGTCCTACCTACTAACTCGTCCATACAAAAGTTTACAACGCTTCCGAAGCTAATAAGTAATATACTTTGATTATATTCGACACTTTTTTTCACGTTTAGGCATCGTCCAGTCTGGCCATAACATGGGTCAAAAGGTAGCTGCCGTTTTTTTTTCTTCTGAAAGTTGCATCGGCCAGGCCTCGACTTGCTCTTCAACCACCACTCGCTGTACCAAGCAAGGAACAAGGCAAACGTCAAGCCAAGCACCAGCATCATATCATTCACCTCGATCCCGGCTAGTTGGTCTTCGTTCGTTCGTTCGTTAATCGTTCATATCAATTACCAAGCATATATACTTTTTTCTATCACAGCATAGCTAACCTAGCTCAACAACTATTCCTACCTACCTCCATTAGTTGCTCTCATTCACAACAACCTAATTAAGTACTCATTGCATGACGCTTAAGTTCTAAGCCATTAGTTTCCGAGAGCGCATCTATTAAACCACCTCCTGCACGGTTGCACTGCTGAACTGCACTGCACCCTCCAAAGTCCTAAGCTTTTCCTCTCACAATTACTCCACCAGCTCGCTCGATCGATCCATCGATCATGGCGGTCACCTCTCACGCCACCGCCCTCCTGCTGCTGCTGCTCGTGCTCACCTGCACGCCGCTGGCCCTGCTGCAGGCGGCCGACACGCACCTCAATTTCTTCCTCCACGACGTGCTCGCCGGCAGCAACCCGACGGCGGTGCAGGTCATCAAGGGCCCTGCAGCGTCCGGCGGCGCCATCCCGGGCCTCAGCTTCGGGGACACGACCGTCATCGACGACGCCCTGACGGAGACCTCGTCCGCGACGTCGGCCTCCGTGGGCCGCGCGCAGGGGTTCTACATGATGTCGTCGCAGTCGGGCGCCGTGCTGATGATGTGCGTGAATCTGCTGCTCACCACCGGGGACTACAACGGCAGCACCATCGCCGTGATCGGGCGCGACGACACCGCGGCGACAGTGCGCGAGCTCTCCGTGGTGGGCGGCACGGGGAAGTTCCGGATGGCGACGGGGTACGTGCTGTGGAAGACGAGCAGCATGAACGGGGCCGACGCCACCTTCGAGCTCGACGTCTACGCCACCACGCCCAACGGCACGATCGACGCCTCCGCGCCAGTCTCGCCGATCGACGTCGGCGGGAAGGGCGCCGCGGGGACGTCGTCGACCTCGGGAGCCGCGCAGGCAGTGTACGGGTGGGTCAACGCGTGCGTCGTCGCCGTCGTGGTGGCGTTGGTTGGAAGCGGTTGGTGAGCCGCGCGCCGAGTCCCTTCCCTTCTAGAAGGAGGTGACACAGTACAGTTGAGATGTCGGTGTCGTGGTGTTTGGTGAGGATGATGCTCCATCCAACATGAATGAATTATTAGCTGCAGGATTATATTCTCTGCTAGCTTGGCCATCTCCCTGCCCTGCATCGAGTAATTTTTCACAATTATTTTCTGGTGCTTGTGTTCCTTGTCATACATAAACAATTGTAAGCTATGGAAGTACCATGGCCTTTCTTCTAGGGTTATGTATTTGTTAAAGAAATGCTCCGCGGGTGGGTGATCTTGATCAGCAATGGCCAGAAATATATATTTGTTTCAGAGGCATAATGGCTTGAAATTTTGGTGTGTACATCAACATGTGTTAGTTGGTCTCTCGTGTGTTTCCCGGGATTTTCTAGAAGAGAGAGGACAGAGACACTTGCAACTTGCATGTATCGCACGTAGCCGGTGGAGTTGTTGGAGAAAACTTTAGTGGTGAGATCGAGAGAGACTCACCAGTCAAGATGTAGCTGTTAGGAACCTTGGATCTGGGCTGAAAGTCTTGGTTTATGATAGATATCTTATCAGTAGATTATAAATAGGGAGCCGTACTGGTAGATTTTGTACTCATGCAATCAAAAGAATAAAGAAAGACCAGGAGTTCTCTCTACCTCTCTGTGTGTTTTCAATTTATTATTATGTCTTCTGTAATTGATCTCGTTTCGTATTAAGCAGAGCAATCGATCGGACTGGTCGCCAGCGACGGTTCCTTAACACGTTATCAGCACGAGTTCGCTCTGGTAAATCGAGGTAATCATCAAAACTATAATAGATTGAATTATCTAAATCGCTCTAAATTCGCAGTTTTCGCGTTCTAGATTAATTTTCTACGGTGCAAATACGCTCTAATCTACCGCGAGCAGACTTGAAGTTGCTGGCACAATGTCGATCAGTAGATTGCATCACAGAGTAGATGTTGATTGCACTATAGATCGAAAAAAAGACAAAAAGGGAAAACGGGAAAACTCGCACGGGTGCCCCGTACGGCCGCCGCACGCAAAGCTGTTCGTCGACTGGCCGCACGGTTGCCGCCTCGCATGGCTGACGCCGCCGGCCGCTCGGCCGCTGCCCGGGGAAGCGTGCTCGAAGCTGCGCCGCCGTGTCACATCCCAGTGAAGAATCCGACGAGGAACTGGATTATCACGGGAAGTCTGGTTGGAATCACCAGGGGAAAAGGGAAATCGCCTCAGAATAGACACACGCTACAGCTAAGAACTAACTAGGGCTACAGTGTTTTAGTTGGCAAAAGCATATGCCCTTCTCTCCATTCAGCGCACATATAAGAGTACAGAGAGGTTTAGTCTTAAGCGGGATTACAACCAAAACAACACTGCATTAAACTCTAAGTAAACAAGCATTAACTTGACTAATGTAGACCGTTGATCCATCCTCTCCAAGAGATGAGACAATCCTGGCCGTTGATGCAATTTGCTTGAACTGACGAAGCGGTATCCTTCCAAAAGAAATAGTGAACTTCCAGCTGGGTTTTACCCGATTCTAACATTCCCCCCTCCTCAAGATAATACTTGTCCTCAAGTATTTGATTAGGAAACCAAGATTGAATTGTTTGTGAATAAAATTCAGGAAATGTCCCTTGATGAAGTCTGCCTCCTCCCAAGAAGCATCTTCAGGAAACGAATTGACCCCTTGTACCATTGAATCTTCACTGTATTGAACAAGTTTTTTTTACCCACCTCAACTGAGAGAGTGTCATCTAGTAGAATGTTAGGACCCTGCTTTTCAGGCCCAAAAGCCCCTATTGACTTTGCTGCAATCACATCCCATTGATAACATTGCTGAAAGAAGTTAGTGATTTCTTTGTCTTGAGTCAAAACTAACAAGACCATTCTCGATATCTTCTGCCCAGCCTTTCTCTAGTAGTTTGGTTACCATTGTAACTTTGTTCCTCTGGTTAGGTGTTTCAGCAAAACATTTCATAGAAGAAATATCAACAACTGTTTTACAAGAAGTCACAACTGGATCTGCAACCTTCACTTCTACCTCAGAATTAAGCTCTCTCTGGTCCTTCCTTATAGAATCTAAATACAACTCACCAGTTTCAAGTATAATGTGTTCTCCTGACTCTTCTACCTTAGTAATAGCCGAAGGGTAGCTCTTGCTGATTTTACGAAGACATTCCACCCTCTTAGGGAGCTCACTTGGGTTAAGAGGCTCAGCTGTTAATTTTACAGCAGGTAAGGTATTGAAATGTAGTGGTCTGAATATATACTCACTTTCATCCATGTTCATAGGGCATATAGTTGCAGTTTTCATGACTGATGCATCTTCGACCTCAATGAGAACCCAAGAACCAGCAGGCACAGACCCATGGAGGTGGTTTTTACTCAGATTCAATTCAAGGAGATGCTCAAGATCATCAGCATAAACAGGAACTGGTCCAGAGAATTCAATGTAGGAAGGATCCATTCTGTCCACTTTGATGATGCGACCAAGTTCAGAGGGAACTCCACCTTTAAAATTGTTCGAAGATAGGTTCAAGTAAGTCAAACTCTCCAACTTCACTTCATTTTCGCTCATGTCAAAAACGGCATGGGTCTGTATGAGGCCAATTACTTCTAGAATTTTCCCAGTCAGTCTGTTTCCTTGAAGTGACGGTGTGGCTACTTGAAGGAACCCTATGTTGTAAGGTTTTTCTCCAGAGGTTTGGTTATATGATACCAATTGTTGTACAAAGTCCCTGTCTTTTGTGCCCATCTCCAGATTGAGGATTCTCCCTGTTCGACCTGACCAGTGTATGTAAGCTTCCCCATCACGTGGAAGTTCGCACTGAATGATAAGCTGCACATCATTGATATCCAGCTTGAGAAGCAGCTTTCCAGTCATATAGCCCAATGCAAGCTCCGGGAAAAGGGACAGAGTATGATCAATAACATCCTCACACTCAGCGTAGCATTTCAGATTTGTAGCTATTTTCCCAACAATGGCATTAAGTAAAACTAAATGGTCATTCAGTCCAAGTAGTTCAGACAATCTTGCATACAACTTTGCAGAATGCATTGCTGGGTCTCCTACATATGACCTTCCGAAATTTTGTACAAAGATGAGAATAGCTCGATCAAGCCTTTGCTTACTTAATTCTTGATATCTCTGAGCATGAACCTCGTCTCAGTAATATTTATCAACTGTAACACACGGGCTGAAAGTTCTGCATCAATTAACTCCTGTAATTCTTGGCTACAACCAATGGTCTGCCTAATCTTGAGAATGGCTGCAATTATATGGACCATCCATGCAATCTGCCCTTCAATGACAGAGAGCTCACCTGCATCATCTAGGACACAGAATCTCAAAGACTTCAAATTGAAAGTTCCCTTTACAATAAAATCCTTGACACGACTCGAGTTCCAACTATAATGTCAACCCCTTCTGATTGATACTTCTTGATGCCGATAATCAGAACCCCCATATACACAACATGAAGAAAGCTCAAATATTGCTCCATAAAACGCAATTTCAGTGTGCACCTGCTTAGCTAGCTCTCTTGGTGTAAGAATGGCGACTCCATCAAATGTAACTTCAACCAACTCGAGGATTCCACATCGTTTCTCCTTGCATCCGAGTCTGTGATACATCCGCTAGAGAGACTTCAAATGCTTCCTCAGAACAACATTGAAACTAAGCATATTGCCACTGGTTTCAATTCTGCCCCAATTATGGCTGCAAATAGAAATATGCAAAGTTGTGTCACACATTACAAACTCCGGATTAAGCATAACTGGATCTCCCCATTTTCTACTTTTCACTCTTGAACCAGATCCCAAACACGGACACCCATTTCAGCATCACCGAAACAAGCGAGGATCTGTATCATTCATAGCCATGCATAAAGCTGAGTCTTTGTCCTTTACAAATGATACAAGCTTGACTTCATGAATCAATATACTGTTAGTTGGAACTACAGCAAGGTCCTGCTTCAACTCAAGAAAACCAATTGCATATTCGGGATGAATTGTTACAAGGACATCCTCACCCTTCTTCATGTTTAACACAAAGATAGTCAAGACCATCAATAACCTCCTCTTCATCGGTCTTAAACTCAAATGGTTCTTCATCATACCACTTTTTCAAAAATACTGTGTCATCATGAAATTTTCCTTCATTTTGACATTAACAATCGCACCATAAACAGATGATAACAAAGATCGACACCATCTCTTTCTCCTTGTCACGCTCGTCCATTGCTACGAAACAAGCCTTTGAGAAAGTAATCAAATCCGATACCAATTTTTCATATGAATCCAATGAAGAGAACTTAAAATACTCTAACATCAACCTCATAAAGTAACAATAGTGACTTTTAATCAACATCCGAGCCTCAAGATTGTAAAGGAATGCACCGCTTCATATGAAAATGAGCTCCATCCTCAATTGTGACTCCACTTTTATGAAAATATCTCGATTTAAACCATCGATAACACCAACAGCTTTAGAGTATGGTCGAAACCAAAAGGATTTTCAATTACTAAGCATTGTGACCAACTCTAGGAACCAAGATAGTCCCACATTAATTGGCTTCAAGAGGTCTGTAGGGCCGTCCATCTCAAGAATAGCAAGATTTTTAGCACGATCAATCGCATCCGGCAGAGAAAGTTCAAACAACCGTGATGGAATTCCAAATTCTCCTCATCGTATCTTTGGGTTCTCCTCCTCTATTTCTCTCCAAGAATCATTCGGCAATAGGTCCTGCTCCCAACCCGTTGCGACTACTTGTAAAGACCAGAAGAGGAGAGTTGAGGTTACCTTCGTGCTTCCTCGGTTGGATTTGTTGAGTGCTATTGAGATGAATCCGCCTCACTCATCACTCCTTCTTGTTGTCTCCATCTCTACTTCGCCGGTTGAACCAGATCCTCAAGATTTCTTGGTTCCTCCGACGGCGCAAGTTGGGTGTCGAAACTATTCTCCGGATCGTGGGATCGGCCGCCACCTCTTCATACCTCACCACTTGCCTCATCGCCGTGAGCTCAGGCATGGTCTTGGTCCTCTTCCGCCGATCGACGGGCTTAGGATTTTACCCGACGATGTCCGAACCTTCACCACGCACCGATCAGTCCGCCAAAACCGGATGAGGAATAGGGTCTCGTCGGGGATCGGATCAGACGGGGAAGTGCCTCTGGGCGAAGGAGGGCTTGGGCTCGGAGTTTCTGCCAACGACGCTGGCGGCGATGTGAAGGCGTAGTACGAAATCGCCGCCATAGTCCGCCGCCACAGGCCGGAAGAGATTTGGGGATTTTACGGGAACTGAGTTCCCAACCCAATCATTCCCGACCGATTCTTGCCGAGGATAGGCATGCTCTGATACCATTTTGTCATATCCCAGTGAAGAATCCGACGAGGAACTGGATTATTGTCACATCCCAAAAATTTGGCTTTTTGAAAAATTTAAATTCAAATAAATTATTTTAAGTTAATTGGATTTTACTTGGCTTTTATTTGCCTTTCTGGATTTTCTGGAATTTAAAAACTATTTTTAGAGCTTAAAAAGTAATTCAAAATATGAAAATTAAATATCAACAGTAGTTGGAAATAATTTTATTTAGTCCAAAATATGTCCAGAAGCTTCTGTGAATTTTTCTGGAATTTTTGGAGGTATTTTCATATTTTTCTGAGGCCTAAATAATTTTCTAGCCTTTTCTGAAATTAGAAATCAAATTCTGAAAAAAAAATAAAATAAAATCTCCCTCTCCTCCAGCCGACGCTGGGCGGCCCAGATCGCCACGCCGCGCTCGGCCTAATCCAGCCGCACCTCCTCTCTCTCTCACGCCCGGGCCCGCCACCACCACCCGCCTTCCTCCTCCGCGCCGACGCGCGTGGACGGCTCGGATGAGCCGAGTCCCGTGCTGGCCATCCAGCCGCCGCTCCCACCTTTCTCGCCTCGCTGACCCGCGGACCCGCTGCTCGATCGCCGCGCCCCGCTCGCCGCCACCTCGCCCCGCCGCTTGATCCGTCTCCCCGCGGAATCGCCCTTCCTTCTCTTTTCCCCTCTTTCCTTTCTCGCCGCCGACCAAATCCGAGCGGAGCCGGCCTTGCCTTCCCAGCTCTCCCGGTTTTGAAACCCCGAGCCCCGCCACCACCGATCCCCAAATCCCGCGCCTCCCTTCCTTCCGCGCCTCATTCCTTTCCTCCCGCGCTTTCCTTTTTCCGGCCGACCACCCCGGCGAGCAATTGCCTCGCCCCGCTCCCTCACCCCTATAATGCCCCCATCGGCTTCGCTTCTCCCGCACCGCATCCCAACAGACTCCACCGCAGCTCCCGAGCCCTCTAGAGCCCGATCACCGTGCCCTCCTCCCTCGAGCTCCGCCCAACTCCGGCGAGCTTTCCTCGCCGCCTCGGTCATCCCGGAGTCGTCGCCTCTCCGAGCATCCCCGCGCCGGCGATCCTCCCGACCCTCGGCCGCCTCCCGTCCCCCCGAGCGCGTCGCGTCGGGCTCCCGATCCGTCGCCGCCGCCTCCTCGCCGCGGCCACCTCCGTTCACCCCGAGCCTCGCCACCCTCCAACCGGATCCCCTTCGCGCTGTGGTTGCATTTCACGCGCCGCCGAACCTCTCCGCCACTCTGCGTCGCGGCGCCGCCGCCTCGACCATCTTCCCCGACCTCCCCCGGCAGTACCTCAAAAGGTATGGTTGCCCTATATGGGTAGGCAAAGCCTCCCGCCCATCCGTTAGCCGCGCTCTCTCAACTCCCGGTGCTGCTCGAGCCCTCGGCTCCATGCCGGGTTGAGTTGAGTTTCGTTTAATTTCGCGATCGACAAGCGGGCCCCACCTGGCGTGCCGCCGGCTCATGCGCCACTGCCGCTGGCCCCACCCGTCTGCGTCGACCTCGACAAGTGGGTCCGGACCCGATGGGTCCCACCGTCGCTGACCAGCAGATAAGGTCATCGACAGAGGTCCCACATGTCGCTGACCGCCGATGGTTACTGTTCATGGGCCCCACTGTCAGTCTCTCGAATTAAAATAAAAGATTAAAATTTAATTCTCCAAGGGTCCCACTGTCAGAAATTTCCGAATTTCTCGATTTATTCAAATCTGAGATTTTCAAATGAGCATAACTTTCTCATTTTAACTCCAATTCCAGCCATTCAAATTTCTAAATTCATCTAAAATCATAATCTACCCAATTATGGCCTCTGTTGAATTTTTGGATTTTATTTGAATTTTCTTTTGTATTTATTTGTTTTGTTGCTTCGTCTTTCCTCGCGTAGATTCCAACGTTGTCGACGATCCCTCTTCACAGCAGCAAGAAGACCCAGAAACCCTGCAAGAAGGCAAGTCTCCTTTGATCATCTTGAGCCTATGCTTTCGAAATGTTTTTAAAGTATTTTAAATGTTATGCATTGCTATTTACATAAAATGATAATTCAATCTTAAGGTAGTAGTTAATCCAACCTTGTTATGCCCGCCATTGGAATTGATTGTCATGTACCCTTGTCACCATAGAATTTCCCTTGTCTCATTAAGGAGAATATTATAATTACTTGTTGATGTTAGTATGGTAGGATAATGCTTAGTCATGCTATCTAATAACTTTGAAAAATCTTGAAAATGGGAAACTATGATTTATTAAATCCTTGTGTTTGAAAGTGAAGTGGCAATTGGAGTTGTCACTGTGATTTTAAAATAAAATAAAAATGTGAAAGTTGGTTTAGATTAGGGTGGATGGTGTTTGGGTTGGTGCAGTAAGCACGAGAACTTGTTAAGTGTATGTTCCACCTAGTCAATTAAGGACCGACGCTTGTGTTTGTCCAAACTGAGCATTAACCGTACAACCACAAGTCTATATGGGTGCGACCTAGCTAACTAACCTATAAAGGTGTAGTTTAGATATCACCGTGGTGTATTGAGTGCCGTATGCATCGTTACTCATAGTGAGGGACAGGTTACTGTACTCATATGGCGCAAGAGGGCTTGATTGGGCGGTTTAACCCTTCATGCGTGAAACCTCGGTGGGTGGTCTCTAGCTATACCGGAGTAGGTGAAAGGCTTTGTGATGTTTTATCCGGGTCTCATGCCAAAGGAAGCATGTTGACTATTAAGATAATTTATCTCTTGTGGGTAAGTTGTACAACCTCTGCAGAGTGTAAAACTATTCGAATAGCCGTGCCTACGGTCAAGGGCGGCAAGGAATGCATTCACATGGTAGATTTCTGGTTTTGTTTTAAAATCAAAGTTTTGTATTCGAGGTGGAGGAACTCTCGGAAGGAATCTGGCGGATGGAGCAGAGAGGGTGGATGGAACCGAAGTTTAAAATTTGACCAATGGTAATTGGTTAGCTAGTGTTGGTAGTTGGAACCTTCACTAGAAAGTTAATTGTTAAAACATTTACTTCATTAAAGTGATGCCTTCAAAATAATTAGTAGTAATGGAGATTTTAAATATTGCTTTGTGCAAAAGAACCATATGGCCTTCCTTTGTTAAGCCTTGCATCTATGCATTTTTCCCAAGACTTGCGAGTACTTTATGTACTCACATGCTACACTTAAAAATAAAATCTCGAGAGGAAGTTGAAGCTCAAGAAGGTGACTACGACTCTCGCTTCGCTTGTGGTGTGATGGATTCTTCCCGAGGACTAGGTCGCGCTTCCCATCAATTGCCCGTGGCGAATTGATGGGTCGATCCTCGAGTTTTATTTGCTTCCATTGTGTTTGATTGTGCGAGGTCTTAAACCTCCTTGTAATAATGAGACCGGTGGTCGTGACTTTATTTATTGTAATAAATCGTTGGTGGTGATGTTTTCCATTCTGCTTGATTGTGTGCACTAGCTTTGATCCGGGACTAGTCTCAGTAATACACGAGAGGTCCGGTTCGAAACCGGGGCCCAGAGATGGTATCGAGCCAATTTGATAGAGGACGTGACCTAGATTAGGAATGGCAAACCATAAGGACTTATGTTTATAAAAAGAGTATATTAAAAATGTGTAAGCTTCTTTGCTTCTACTCTCTTCCTACTTAGAATCTTGTTCTTGTCTCCAACTCCATTTGTTAAAACTTTTACTAATCTTTTCTTCCTCTCAACTTTGTAGATGGTGGTTCATCCTCCGCTGCCCGTGGGACTACTACTCACATGGAGAGGATGTCTTTGGAGCATTCGCTAGCCTTCTCCGGCAATGATGCGAGAGTCCGAGTACCGTCACCGCCCATCTTCGTGGGCTCAAGACGCGGATCTGGATCGAGACTCTTGGACGATGGAGGTATTCCTGTATGCACGGAAGAGGAATTCAAGTCCCACACCTACCCCACCAAGCACCTCGGTCCCCATTGTTTCGATGTTGTCCAGACGCAAAGACGCCTCGCCATTGACGAGTTGTGCCACTGCACAAAGATGCAGTACATCGCCCCCCTTTGCTTCTTCATCAACCTCGCCAGACAGAGGTATCCAGATCCTTTGATATTCCAATGACGATCCTCGATCATCACATCAGTGCAGCTCACCTGCAATGGCCGTCACTTATGCTAGAGCTCGGAGGAGATTGGACAACTTCGATGCTTCTCACCTCCAAACTACCAAAGATTCGGACACACTTCGCGCACGGCTTCTCCAGAGCGAGCGGTGAGTTTGAGCTGGGGCGCCTCGGGCGCAGCTAACTACGCCGTCTTCACCCGTAGTTGACTACACGCCGTCTTCTCGGTACCGGTGTCATCCCCAACAACCCGCACCACTCGACTCTCGGGACTCGCATCGATGACAAAGACGCAAGAAGGTGCGACGCCCGATCCGCCACTGTCATTACTCTCAAGAAGCGCAAGCCTTCTCCTTCCGTTCTCGGCCGATCGCCTCGGTCGTAATCGTGCCTCGGCCGAGTGTGATCGCTTCACGTCACCACGTGAGAGCGCGGGAAGACCGGAGGAGGATCCGAAGAGGACCGGAAGAAGATCCGAGGAGCGCGTCTTTGGAGAGGATTAGTAGTCTTTGAGTCCGTAGTACCCAAATAAAATGTCCGCGTCCTTAGAACGCTTATTGTTATGTTTTGGTGTGCTAGATGGACTGCACTGTGCCTATGCGCACTTGTGGTACAGCCATCCTTGGAGTTATCTTGATTTTAATAAAAAGTTTCCCTAAGTGGTTGCTAGTTCTTTCTTGTGTGTTGGCTTGGGATGTGGTTTAGTTCCCTAATCTCTTACCTTTGCTATTTCCTTCTTACCTTCGCTAACCTAAACCGCCTCGGATGGTGAACACGAGAGCAACCCCGGCAAAGCCGTGACGCCAACAACCAGTAGGAGGACAACATTCCACCACCTCCCGCTCAGGCCCCCAACTTGGAGCAATGATGGCTATGCACCAGCAGCTACTTCAAGCTCGCCTGAAACCAAGTGCACAAATTCAAGCAGCACTCCAACTGTGCACCCAGTCTAGATTGGGGAATTCATGAGGACAAGGCCTCCCACTTTTGCTGGATCGATGGATCCTTGGAGGCGATGATTGGATAAAGGATGTGGAAAGAAAATTGGTCCTAGCTCAGTTGCAACGATAATGAAAAGGTGTTGTCGCGCTCATCACTCAAGGGAATTGCTGCTAATTGGTGGGAGAATTACCGCGCGCCCATCAAAATGCACAAGCCATCACTTGGGAGGAGTTTGTCGCTTTCCAAGATCGCCCATATCCCTACCGGGATAATGGAAATGAAGAAGAGAGAATTCTACCAATCGCAGCAGGAAACCTCAAGAGTTTCAGCACTGAACAAGTTCACCCAACCGTCCCGGTATGATCCAAGAGGTCACCTCGAGGCGACCAAGATTTGGAGGTTCACGCAGGACTTGACCCCAACCTCAAGGTGCAGTGGTGTCCAATGACTTCCCAACCTTCCAAAGACCTAGTGAACAAGGCCTTTGTCCAAGAAGATGCTCGGCGCCGGTGCATTTAAAATCGTAAGAGGAAGTTTCAAGCCCGGCAAGGAGCAAGCAGCTCGATTCCGCCCCAACGCACTCACTATCACAAGCTCTCGAGTCAAGCGTGCCGAGGACTCCCTTTTCAGACCCCGCCCAAATCCACAAACTCCCGGGCAAACAATGGTGGCCAACCCCGCAGAACAAGACTTCAGCAGCAGGAGTGCAAGGCTTTAATCGCAAGAACATGGGGCACTATGCCAAGAATCGTCCCCGTAAACGCCCAAAGAATGACTCGGTTCGTTTAACTGGGACTACGCCAAAGAAGAGCTCCGATCGCAGTCAAGGCCGTGGGGCACCACAAACCCCAAGGACTCCACAAGTGGTGAGCAGAGGGCATCTCAACCATGTGACCGCTGAGCACCCAGATGCACCGACGTAGTTCGGTAAGTTTCTTGTCAACTCGAAATTGCATCGCATTATTTGATTCTCGAGCTTCGCATTCTTTTGTGTCAAAAGATGTGGTTGAAAGGTATAATTGGGATGTGAGTAAACTACGAACCCCATGCTAGTCCAGTCCACGAAAGGAAATGAGGACTAACACGCTTTGCCTTGACGCAATCAGGATATAAATGGAGTTAAGTTCTTAGCAAATCTTATTATAATAGACTCCAAGGGTTTAGATGTAATACTTGGAATGGATTGGTTAACCAAGTATAAAGGGCGATAGATTGTCCGATCGAGTTGTTACAATCACTAACTCGATGGGATTCAAGTAGGTATAAGTCAAACTCCCTACCCAGAGCGGTGTAGTTTGAACAGTGTAAAGGAGTGACTCGGAAAAAGTACCTATAGTGAGTGAGTACCAGACGTATTCCTCAAGATCCGCCTAATGCCGCGAGACGTGGAAGTAGAGTTTGTCATCAACCTAGTACCGAATAGCTCCAATTTCAAGAGACCTTATCGGATGTCCGCAAATGATTTGGCGGAAGTTAAGAAGCAAATTGAAGAGCTGCAGATAAAGGATTTGTAAGGCCAAGCTCGTCACCTTGGGAGCACCAGATCGCTAGTAAAGAAGAAAGATGGTAGTCTTCGCATGTGTGTGGACTATCGATCATTGAATGATGTGACTATTAAGAACAAGTACCCTTTACCTGCAATAGATGATCTGTTTGATCGGTTGAAAGGATCATGTGTATTCTCTAAGATTGACCTTCGATCGGGATATCACCAATTGAAGTTAAGACCGGAGGACATACCCAAGACCGCATTTGCCACCGTTATGGATTGTATGAGTATACTGTGATGTCTTTCGGTCTAACCAATGCCCAAAGATACTTCATGAATCGATGAATAAGGTGTTCATGGAATATTTGGATAAGTTTGTGGTTGTATTCATCGATGATATTTTGATATATTCCAAGAATGAGGAAGAACATGCCAACATTTGAGGATAGTTTTGGAAAAGCTCCGAGAAAATCAGTTGTACGCCAAGTTCAGTAAGTGTGAGTTTGGTTGAAGAAAGTAGCTTCTTGGGCCATGTGATTTCAAGGGGAGGAGTATCCGTAGACCGGAAAAAGTTAATGATGTGCTCAATTGGACACAACCAAAGTCGAGATCCGAGATCGAGTTTTCTTGGATTGGTGGTTACTATCGTCGATTTATTGAAGGATTCTCCAAGCTCGCAAGACCTCGACCCATTCTTTGAAGAAGGAAAAGAAGTTTGAATGGAGTAAACCATGTGAGGATAGTTTCAAGAGTTGAAGAAGAGGTTAACTTCGCACGGTGTTGACGCTTCCGACATTAGGAAGGATTTGAAGTCTTCGTGATGCGTCAAGGCGGGGACTAGGCCGTATCGATGCAAGAAAGAAAGGTAGTAGCATATGCCTCAAGGCAATGCGACCCCATGAAGGAAATTACCCAACGCATGATTTAGAGTCACGCCGTAGTGCATGCAATCAAAATATGGAGGCATTACTTGATTGGTAACTGTTGTGAAATTTACACGGATCACAAGAGTTTGAAATATATATTCACTCAACCCGATCTCAACATGAGGCAAAGGAGATGGCTTGAGTTAATAAAGGATTATGATATTGGAATACATTATCATCCAGAAAGGCTAATGTGGTAGCGATGCCTTGAGCGAAAGAGTTATTGTGCCAAGTCAGTGGATTAAGGATGATGCCCGCCCTTCAAGAAGAGTTCCAACGGCTCAACCTAGAAGTAGTGGAGGAAGGATTTCTAGCCACTTTGGAAGTTCAACCAACCTTAGAAGATCAAATCAGAGCGGCTCAAAAGGAGGACAAGTATGTCCAGGAGATCAAGGATAATATGAAGAAAGGAAAAGCTTCGGATTTTCAGAGGATGAAAAAGGTACCCTTTGGTTTGGGAAAAGAATTATTGTACTGAAAAGAAAGAGGTAAAGGAGTTAATATTGAAGGAAGCCCATGAATCGGATATTCAATTCATCCTGGAGCACCAAGATGTACCAAGATCTCAAGGGAAGGTATTGGTGGTCAAGTATGAAACGAAATTGCGAATCACGTGGCCTTGTGCGATGTATGCCAACGGATTAAAGTCGAACACGAGAGACTGCGGGACTTCTGCAGCCATTGCGAGATCCCCACGAGTGGAAATGGGAAGAAATTGGTATGGATTTTATAACTGGATTACCAAGAACCAAAACAGGCACGATTCAATTTGGGTTATAGTGGATCGTTTGACAAAAGTCGCCATTTCATTCCAAAGAAAGACCACATACTCGGGATAGACTTGCAGAGTTGTACATGTCAAGAATTGTGTGCTTGCATGGGATCCCAAAGAAGATTGTGTCAGATCGAGGAACCCAGTTCACTTCGAGATTTTGGCAAAAGCTACATGAACTTTTGGTTCCTCCGACGGCCGCAAGTTGGGTGTCGAAACTATTCTCCAGACCGCCGTGGGATCGGTCGCCACCTCTTCATACCTCACCACTTGCCTCACTGCCGTGAGCTCCGACATGGTCTTGGTCCTCTTCCGGCTGATCGACGCTGGCTTAGGGATTTTACCCGGGACGATGTCCGGAACCTTCACCACGCACCGATCAGTCCGCCGCCAAAACCGGATGAGGAATAGGGTCTCGTCGGGATCGGATCGACGGGAAGTGCCTCGCGAAGCGAGGGCTTGGGCTCGAGTTTACGCCAACGACGCTGAAGGCGCTGCAGAAGGTCGTAGTCGAAATCGCCGCCATAGTCCGCCGCCACAGTAGGAAGAGATTTGGGATTTTACGGAACCGAGTTCCCAACCCAATCATTCCCGACCGATTCTTGCCGAGGATAGGCATGCTCGATACCATTTTGTCATATCCTGGTGAAGAATCCGACGAGGAACTGGATTATTGTCACATCCCAAAAATTTGGCTTTTGAAAAATTTAAATTCAAATAAATTATTTTAAGTTAATTGGATTTTACTTGGCTTTTATTTGCCTTTCGATTTTCGGAATTTAAAAACTATTTTTAGAGCTTAAAAGTAATTCAAAATATGAAAATTAAATATCAACAGTAGTTGGAAATAATTTTATTTAGTCCAAAATATGTCCAGAAGCTTCGTGAATTTTTCTGGAATTTTTGGAGGTATTTTCATATTTTTACGAGGCCTAAATAATTTTCTAGCCTTTTCTCAAATTAGAAATCAAATTCTGAAAAAAATAAAATCTCCTCTCCTCCAGCCGTACGCGTGGGCGGCCCAGACCGCCCGTCGCCGCTCGGCCTAATCCAGCCGCACCTCCTCTCCCTCGCCGCCCCGGGCCCGCCACCCACCCGCCTTCCTCCTCCGCGCCGACGCGTGGGCGGCCGGATGAGCCGAGTCCCGTGCTGGCCATCCACCGCCGCTCCCACCTTTCTCGCCTCGTGACCCGCGGACCCGCTTTGTCGCCGCCGCGCGTCCGCTCGCTGCCACCCGGCCCCGCTGTCGGATCCGTCTCCGCTGAATCGCCCCTTCCTTCTCTTTTTCCCCTCTTTCCTTTCGCCGCCGACCAAATCCGAGCCGGAGCCGCCTTGCCTTCCTCGGCTCTCCCGGTTTGGAAACCCCGAGCCCCGCCGCGACCGAATCCCCAAATCCCGCGCTCCCTTCCTTCCGCGCCTCCTTCCTTTCCTCCCCGCACTTTCCTTTTTCCGGCCGACCACCCGCGAGCAATTGCCTCGCCTGCTCCCCTCACCCTATAATGCCCCATCGGCCGCTTCTCCCGCACCGCATCCCAAATAAGACTCCACCGCAGCTCCCGAGCCCTCTAGAGCCCGATCACCGTGCCACTCCTCCTCGAGCTCCGCCCAACTCCGGCGAAGCTTTCGCCGCCTCGGTCATCCCCGAGCCCGTCGTCGCCTCTCCGAGCATCCCCACGCCCGGGCGATCCTCCCGACCCCTCGGCCGCCTCCCGTCCCGGAGCGCCGCGCGTCGGAGCTCCCGATCCGTCGTGCCGCCGCTCGCCGCCGCCACCTCCGCTTCACCCGAGCCTCGCCGACCCTCCAACCGGATCCCTTCGCGCTGGTTGCATTTCACGCGCGCCCGAACCTCTCGCCACTCGCCGCCGCGGCGCTGCCGCCTCCGACCATCTTCCCGACCTCCTCCGGCAGTACCTCAAAAGGTATGGTTGCCCTATATGGGTAGGCAAAGCCTCCCGCCCATCCGTTAGCGCGCTCTCTCAACTCCGGTGCGGCGTTCGAGCCCTCGGCTCCGCGGCCCGGTTGAGTTTCGTTTAATTTTCGCGATCGACAAGCGGGCCCCACCCGTCGGCGCCGCGGTCATACGCCGCGCGCCGCTGGGCCCCACCTGCTGCGTCGACCTCGACAAGTGGGTCCAGACCCGATGGTCCCACTGCCGCTGACCAGCGAATAAGGTCAGCGACAGAGGGTCCCACATGTCGATGACCGCCGATGGTTATTGTTCGATGGGCCCCACCTGTCGGTCTCAGAATTAAAATAAAAGATTAAAATTTAATTCTCCATGGGTCCCACTGTCAGAAATTTCCGAATTTCTCGATTTATTCAAATCTGAGATTTTCAAATGAGCATAACTTTCTCATTTTAACTCCAATTCCAGCCATTCAAATTTCTAAATTCATCTAAAATCATAATCTACCCAATTATGGCCTCTGTTGAATTTTTGGATTTTATTTGAATTTTCTTTTGTATTTATTTGTTTTGTTGCTTCGTCTTTCCTCGCGTAGATTCCAACGTTGTCGACGATCCTCTTCACAGCAGAAGAAGACCCAGAAACCCTGCAAGAAGGCAAGTCTCCTTTGATCATCTTGAGCCTATGCTTTCGAAATGTTTTTAAAGTATTTTAAATGTTATGCATTGCTATTTACATAAAATGATAATTCAATCTTAAGGTAGTAGTTAATCCAACCTTGTTATGCCCGCCATTGGAATTGATTGTCATGTACCCTTGTCACCATAGAATTTCCTTGTCTCATTAAGGAGAATATTATAATTACTTGTTGATGTTAGTATGGTAGGATAATGCTTAGTCATGCTATCTAATAACTTTGGAAAATCTTGAAAATGGGAAACTATGATTTATTAAATCCTTGTGTTTGAAAGTGAAGTGGCAATTGAGTTGTCACTGTGATTTTAAAATAAAATAAAAATGTGAAAGTTGGTTTAGATTAGGTGGATGGTGTTTGGGTTGGTGCATTAAGCACGAGAACTTGTTAAGTGTATGTTCCACCCTAGTCAATTAAGGACCGACGCTTGTGTTTGTCCAAACCGAGCATTAACCGCACAACCACAAGTCTATATGGGTGCGACCTAGCTAACTAACCTATAAAAGTGTAGTTTAGATATCACCGGTGGTGTATTGAGTGCCGTATGCATCGGTTACTCATAGTGAGGACAGGTTTCTTGTACTCATATGGCGCAAGAGGGCTTGATTGGGCGGATTTAACCCTTCTCGGTGAAACCTCGGTGGTGGTCTCTAGCTATACCGAGTAGGTGAAAGGCTTTGTGATGTTTTATCCGGGTCTCATGCCAAAGGAAGCATGTTGACTATTAAGATAATTTATCTCTTGTGGGTAAAGTTGTACAACCTCTGCAGAGTGTAAAACTATTCGAATAGCCGTGCCCACGGTCAAGGCGAACAAGGAATGCATTCACATGGTAGATTTCTGGTTTTGTTTTAAAATCAAAAGTTTTGTATTCCGAGGTGGAGGGAACTCTCGGAAGGAATCTGGCGGATGGAGCGAGAGAGGTGGATGGAACCCGAGTTTAAAATTTGACCAATGGTAATTGGTTAGCTAGTGTTAGTAGTTGGAACCTTCACTAGAAAGTTAATTCTGTTAAAACATTTACTTCATTAAAGTGATGCCTTCGAAAATAATTAGTAGTAATGGAGATTTTAAATATTGCTTTGTGCAAAAGAACCATATGGCCTTCCTTTGTTAAGCCTTGCATCTATGCATTTTTCCCAAGACTTGCGGAGTACTTTATGTACTCACATGCTACACTTAAAAATAAAATCTCAGAGGAAGTTGAAGCTCAAGAAGGTGACTACGACTACTGCTTCGCTTGTGGCTGTGATGGATTCTTCCCGAGGACTAGGTCGCGCTTCCCACCAATTGCACGTGGCGAATTGATGGGTCGTCCTCGAGTTTTATTTGCTTCCGTTGTGTTTGATTGTGCGAGGTCTTAAACCTCCCTTGTAATAATGAGACCCGGTGGTCAGTACTCTTATTTATTGTAATAAATCGTTGGTGGTGATGTTTTCCATTCTGTTTGACTGTGTGCACTAGCTTTGATCTGGGACTAGTGCTGTAATACACAGAGGGTCCGGTTCGAAATCCGGGGGCCGACAATTATCACGGAAGTCTGGTTGGAATCACCAGGGAAAAGGGAAATCGCCTCGAAACGCACACACGCTTCGCTAAGAACTAACTAGGGCTCTGATGTTTTAGTTGGCAAAAGCATATGCCTTTCTCTCCATTCAGCGCACATATAAGAGTACAGAGAGGTTTAGTCTTAAGCGGGATTACAACCAAAACAACACTGCATTAAACTCTAAGTAAACAAGCATTAACTTGACTAATGTAGACCGTTGATCCATCCTCTCCAAGAGATGAGACAATCCCGGCCGTTGATGCAATTTGCTTGAACCGACGGCGGTATCCTTCCAAAAGAAATAGTGAACTTCCACTGGTTTTACCCGATTCGACACGCCGCTCGAAGCCACGCTGCCTCCAGCGCGGCGCCGCCACCACCGCCACCGCGACGGCCGCCTCGGGCTCGGGCCTGTATGGCCGACAACGCCGTCGGCTCCGTGCTCGACGCGTCGCCGCCTCTGTGCACGCAACCGACGCCACCTCGGTCTTCACGCGTCGGTGTGGCTCCGACCGGCCGCCAATCGCTCGTGCCTCGGCCACCCGCGACGGCCGCGAGACGCGCTGCCTCCTTAGCCGACCCGCGCCGCCGGTGAGTCCTTCGGCCGAAGCTCGCCGCGAACGCCGCCGCCGCCCTAGGAGATGCTCCGATGGCGCCAGAGCGTGCGTCGGCTCGCCTTCGCACGCACGCGCGCTGCTGCCCGCCACGCGCCTCGCATCCCAGCGCGCACGACGCCTTGATTGGCCGCGCGCCTCGGTTCGGCCTGCCACGCCGCGTTGCGTCCCAGCAGCGCGACGCGCCGTCCGGCCCTTAGCCGACGAGAATTTGTTCCGAATAATGTTTGCTTCGGAGCTTTAATTTTTGTTTTTTAAAGAAAATTTTTGCTTTTTGGCTTTTTAAAACAAATTCATACATATAGAGCATATTTTTTTAGCTACAACTGATAGTTTTTATTCTTGGAAT
Organism: Dendrocalamus sinicus; assembly: GCA_036346575.1. Classification (NCBI taxonomy): domain Eukaryota; kingdom Viridiplantae; phylum Streptophyta; class Magnoliopsida; order Poales; family Poaceae; genus Dendrocalamus; species Dendrocalamus sinicus. The sequence goes on along the minus strand of JAYEVI010000332.1, from coordinate 458,957 downwards.
AAATACTTATGCGAACGAACAGAATATCTATAAACCATTTCGAAAAGATCACCTCGGTAAGCTGTTTTGACAAGAGTTCCATTGCCTTTCTTCTAGCGTTATGTATTTGTTAAAGAAATGAAATTTTGGTGTGTACATGTGTTAGTTGGTCTCGTGTGTCTAGAAGAGAGAGGACAGTGACACCTGCAAGTTGCATACATCGCACGTAGCAGGTGGAGTTGTTGGAGAAAATTGTAGTGGTGAGATCGAGAGAGACTCATCAGTCAAGATGTAGCATCCCAGTAGAATCGGTTCAACGACGAGGGTACATCCTTAAACAGTTTCTGCTTCTGATCTTTAATTTTTGTTTTTTAAAGAAAATTTTTGCTTTTTGGCTTTTCAAAACAAATTCATACATACAGAGTATAGAACATATTTTTTTAGCTATGATTGATAGTTTTTATCCTTAGAATAAATACTTATGCGAACGAACATAATGCCTATAAGCCGTTTCGAAAAGATCATCCTGATAAGCGGTTTTGACAAGATGACGAAGAAACCATCATGTTTGTTTGAGGGAAACTATAGCAATATAAGTTAAAAAAAATGTGTTGTGGCTACTGGCCAAACAGTAAACTAAGAGAGTAACGGAGTGGTTATGATGGATGAATAATGCTTGCCCTCTCCATGCTCAGGGCACACACACATACACACATATATATCTCCATAAGGTATAATTACAACATTACCCTTGCAGATGTATATTTCTCTTAGGGCATACATGTCATTACATATATCACATTGGGCCCTACGATCCCCAAACAGGTCGGATGGACTCAGGTAGGGCCACCCCTACTACAATGGAGTTTTGATGTTTTTACATATTCAATCTAAATATTTTAATAATAACAATAACTAAAGTCTTAAAATTTTAATCGGGTGTATCTCAGAATGACGTATACACGTGACGGTCAGCTAAACGTTTTAGGTGTGCTGACTCATCATAAGCCCCAGTAGCCAGTACGTATGACGTGGCCGTGTCAGCTGTAGCAATCAGAAAGGGAGTTGGTAACTACTAAAACTGATGGTACCCTCCACCAAATGGGTGGGCCCGCAAGACATAAGTTAGGTGTACTGGGCCCTAGCTCGGTTGATACTCTCTCTGCTTCAAAATATAAAATATACGGTTCTTACAAATTTATTTAAAATATATAGAATATGTATGCAAATTTATTAATGTTTTTCCTTAGTTTATCACATCTTCTCTTTTGCATTTATAAGTAAATATTCTCACAAGCTATTCACTTTCATATTTTCGAGGTATTTATAGCATAGATAGCATGGTGTTTCCTTTTGACTTTCTCTTAATTTTACAACCTCTTAATTTTCGCGCCTAGCTAAAATACGCCTTGTTATACATATAAAAAAGAAACTGGGGGAGTACCAAAAGATGCGAATTTTGCCGGCACAAATCAGAGGAAGTCAAGTGATGTGCATTTATAAGTTAAAACTCTCACAAACTATTCACTTTCATATTTTTAAGGTATATTTATAGCATGGTATTTCCTTTTGACTTTCTCGTGATGTTACAACCTCTTAATTTTCGTATTGAACATGTTGGATTAGTATTTCAGTGCAATTAAGCAAGTAGAAACAGCCAGCGGCACAGATCTGAATCATTTGTACGTACTACTCCGAACTGACCACTGCATCATTGCTACGGCTACGACGAGCGGCCGCGCTGCTCGGCACTGACGCGTGCACGTCCAGCTCCAGCACGGCGTGCAGCTTCGACTCCACCTTGGCCGTCCTCCACAGCACGTGCCCGGCCGCCCGCCGGAGCTGGCCTGTGCCGCCGACCACCGCCAGCTCCCTCACCGCCTCGGAGGTGTCGTCGCGGCCGGCCACGACGATGGTGCTCCCGTTGTAGGGCCCCTCGGTGAGCACCACCGTCATGCTGACCACGAACACCGGCCTCTGCATGGAGGCCAGCATGTACGTCCCCTGCGCCCGCCCGACGGCCTTCGACTCCAAGCTAGGGCCCTCCGTGAGGACGTCGTCGATCGCCACCGTGTCGCCGAAGTAGTTGCCCGGCGACATGGCCGGGTTCGGCGGGCCCGGTCCCTTCACGAGCACCATGGACGTCTGCCCCGGCCCACCGACGATGTCGTGCATATACAAGTGCAGCTGCACGGGACGCCGGCGGGCTAAGGCCGGGACGGTGAGGCTCAGAGCGACGGCGGCGAGGAGCAGGCGGTGCTTCGCGATGGAGCTGGCCATAGGATATCTAGATTGGGGAGAGCTGAGACAGGAGGAATTGATAAATTCAGGGCAAGGCAGCTGCTTATAGCTGCGAGGAGCCAATCATGTTCCGCAGAAGAACAGATGCAGGGTCCTTGTCTCTCTTGAAGACACATATTGACGTCGTCGGTGGCGTTGGTCTTTTCTCTGCTGTAAAAAATCGGGGGAATCGCGTCCACAAACACTCCGATGTTTTCCTTCCAAAACGCTCAAATTCCTCGCTGTGGTATTTACATGAGGATCCGTGACAGCGATGTATCTAGCTACCGCTCCGGCGAGGTTAGATTTCAGCGGGACGGTGGTGGTCCGGTGGTAGTGGGCGACGGCGGTAACACCACTGCTCACATGCTCAAAGGAGGGTGGTGGGCAGCGGTACGGTGAGGAGGTGAATATATCGTTGATTGTGGATTTGGAAACAACAAACAATGGTCAGAATGTGAGGTAAATCAGAAAAACAAAATCTACCTCCGTTTTTTTTACTTTGTTTTAAACCTCGATACAATCTCTAATACACATCTTTCATCGTTACTTTTTTTTTTCTAATTATATGATGTCGAAGCACTTTCAATGAGAAATCGACTCATATCTCATCTCTTGTGATAAATGTAAATATTTTTATAAGTACCAATGGTTAAAGCTTAAAATGTTTACTACATGCATTCTAAAGCCACGTCTACTTTGAGACACGAGGGTACAGCAGAGACATATGTATAAAAACACGCAACAACATTATTATTTATTGATGAGCCCTATTTAGCGAGCGCTTGGGGATAAGTTTCGCTACGTAGCAATTTGGCTGGTCGATTTGTCACGTCGATGATTGCGAAGCGGCCGTGCCGACCTAGCAATCGGCTGACATACTTCTGTTACTCGCAACTGACCAATAATGGCGACGGGCAGGAGCAGCGCTGGCCGGCACAGTCGCGTACACGTCCAGCTCCAGCACCACGCCCCCCGACACCTCCTTGGCCGTCCTCCAGATCACGTGGCCGGTGGCCCGCCGGAGCTGGCCTGTCCCGCCGACCACCGCGAGCTCCCTCACCTCCTCGGAGACGTTGTCGTGGCCGGAGACGACGATGGTCGATGGTGCTCCCTTTGTAAGGCCCCTCGGTGAGCATCACCGTGATGCTGACCAGCAGCACGGGGTCTTCCAAGGAGGCCAGGATGTACGTCCCTCGCGCCCGGCCGACGGCCTTGGACTCCAAGCTGGGGCCTTCCGTGAGGAGGTCGTCGATCACTGTCGTGTCGCCGAAGTGTCTTTCCCCCGGGTACGGGTACGGGCGCGACGGGCCAGGTCCCTTGATGAGCAGCATGGCCGTCTGGCCTGGCCCGCCGGCGACGTCGTGCATGTAGAAGCGCAGGTGCACCGGACCCCGACGGGCCGAAGCAGGGACGGCGAGGATCAGAGCGACGGCGACGAGGAGCAGGTGGTGCTTTGCAATCCAGTTAGCCATTACTGATTGTGCGTACCTGGAGCGCTAGGCACTCGGGCTATATGCTTATATATATATGCGATGCGAGGATCAGCGTACAAGTACCTGACCGACCGACCCCTAAATGAAAACAAATGATAAAGATTTATATATATTGCCTTCCAACAATCCAACGTCTCCTCCCTCAGCATACACACTACTGTCAATACACACATTGAAGAAGCAATCAATGAGGGTGTTGTTGAATCTACACTGGCTGGATTTTTTTTTACTCTGTGACTTATGATTTATAGATTAAAATTTTAAATTTTAACTATTTATGAGAGACAATACATAAAAGATAATAGTCATATGTGTATTTAATCGATACAACTAAACTCAGTATATTTTTTACTATAATTTTTTTGTTTACCCAATCTAAAAATGTAAGTTATAAGCCAGCATCCGTCAGTACTACTGACAGCTCAGTTACTTAGCTCCTTTCTTATCTGTCAATCGCATGCTCCATATGGTCACATGGCGTGGTTGATCTTTCTTGATCAACAATGGCCACATGTTTTACCTTAAGAAAAGGCCCGCCTTTTTTTAGAGGAACAGTGGCCAGAAATTATTATGTTTTATTTGCTTGTTGCAAATAATACATAAAAAATAGAGACAAGAGACACGAATTTTTACGTGGAAAACCCTTGCGGGAAAAAAACCACGGACGCTCGAAGGCAAATCACTATAATGTGGAGAGTTTACAATGGAACGCTTGCTTTTGCTATGGGCTACCGAGGTACATATTTATAGCGTGGGGAAAAGAGTCCCACACGGAGAGGAAACCGAATCAGAGTCGGTTGCTACAGATTGACACCACGTCTGATACAACCTGTGCATAAACCTGCCATGCCACGTCTGGCATGAGGCGATGAATACGAATTCGGATCAACTTTAACAATCTCCACCTTGAGCCGAATTCCTTCCAGTAGACGAAGAATATGATAGACTCATCCAATAAAATTATCATCCATACCTTGAGCGCCAAAAGTCCAAAAGACTAATGAGTAATACCAACTAAGTCTGAGCATAGCTCAAACTTAGATGCAGGAACTGGCTTTGTCAACATATCAGTTGGATTATCATGAGTACTTATCTTGCTGACTTTAATATCATCTTGAGCAAGGACACCTCGAATGTAGTGATATCAATGTGCTTTGTTCTCTCATGGAACATTTGATCTTTTGTAAGGCAAATAGCACTCTGACTATCACAAAATATTGTAGTGCAAGATGTACTTCCACAAAGCTCAGCAAATAAACCTCTTAGCCAAATGGCTTCTTTGCAAGCTTCAAAAATAGCCATATATTCAGCTTCTGTAGTAGACAGGGCAACGGTAGCTTACAAACTTGCTTTCCAGCTAACGGCACACCCTCCAATAGTGAACACATAACCAGTGAGAGATCTTCTTTTATCCAAATCTCCAGCAAAATCAGAATCTACATAACCAACGAGTCCTTCTCTAGTCTTCCCAAATTGTAAACAAGCATTAGATGTGCCCCGCAAATATCTGAAAATCCATTGGACTGCTTTCCAATACTCTTTTCCAGGATTAGTCATGTATCTACTAACCACACTTAATGATTGGGATAAATCGGGGTGAGAACATATCATAGCATACATAAGTGAACCAATTGCACTTGCATATGGAACTTTAGACATGTACTCAATTTCATCATTTGATTGTGGACATGAAGCTAAATAAAGTTTGATATGTGCAGCTAAGAGAGTACTCACAGGTTTGGCCTTATGCATGTTGAAATGACGAAGAACTTTATCAAAATATCCCTTTTGACTTAGATATAATTTGCCAAACTGTCTGTCTCTAATGATTTCCATACCAAGAATCTTTTTTGCTGTACCGAGATCTTTCATATCAAATTCACTATTTAATTGTGCATTCAACTTTGAAATTTCAGCCTTGTCTTTTGCAGCAATCAACATATCATCAACATATAGGAGCAAATAAATAACTAAACCATTAATAGTCTTCAAGTAAACACAGCTATCATAATTAGATCTTTTAAAATTCTGAAATATCATAAAGGAGTCAAATCTCTTATACCATTGTCTAGGTGATTGCTTCAAACTATAAAGAGATTTCTTCAATTTGCAAACAAAATTCTCCTTTCCCGGAATAATGAAACCTTCCGATTGCTCCATATAAATGTCTTCTTCTAATTATCCATGTAAAAATGCAGTTTTCACATCCATTTGTTCAAGCTCATAATTATGCATAGCCACAATACTGAGTAAAGTGCGAATAGAACTATGCTTCACAACAGGGGAAAAAACATCTGTAAAATCAATACCTGGAATTTGACTATATCCTTTTGCAACTAGCCTTGCTTTGTACCTAATCTCTTCGGTTGGTGAAACTCCTTCTTTCTTTTTGAAGATCCATTTGCAGCGAATAGGCTTCTTCTCAATTGGCAACTTGACCAGCTCCCAAGTGCCGTTCTTGTCAACAAATTCCATCTCATCATTCATGGCGGTCATCCATCTTTCTGAATCACTAGAAGAGATAGCCTCTGAATAAGATGAAGGTTCTGCAGTACCTTTAATTTCTTCTGCCACATTTAAACAATAAGCTACAAAATTAGCTTCTTCAATCAATCTCTTAGGAGGCTGAATATTCCTTCTCTGTCTATCAACTGCAATGGAACGATGTGTTGGCGGCTCAACAATAGGGGCTTCTGAAATATTTTCCTTGTTGACTTAGGTGTAGATCTGAATCAATAACATGCTCCACTGCACGCTTGATTGCTTCTCAACGGAACATCAATAGATGGTTTATCATGCAACATAGCGACTCATCAAAAGTAACATACGCTAATAACCACCTTTCTAGTTTCAGATTCCACAATTTATATCCTTTCACACCAGTTTTATGACCAAGGAAAATGCACTTAATCGCTCTAGGCTCTAATTTACCATTGTTAACATAAGCATAAGTAGGACAGCCAAATATTCTTAGGTTTGAATAATCTGCTGGAGAGCGAGACCATACCTCAATTGGAGTCTTCTTATCAATAGCCAAATTTGGTGATCGATTAATCAAATAACAAGCGATGGAAGCGTCTTCACCCAAAAACTCTTAGATAATCCGAATTTGATAACATGCAACGTACCTTCTCCATGATGGTTCTGTTCATGCGTTCGCTACTTGTTTTGTTGAGGAGAGCACGAACAAAGATAATGTCTCACAATACCTTCTGACTTGCATAAAGCTTCAAATTCTCCAGAACAGAACTCCAAACCATTGTCGGTACGCAGCTTCTTGACATGCTTGCTCATAATCTTCCACTCCTTGAATGTTTTGAATACATCTGATTTGTGTTTAACAAAATATGCCCAAACTTTTCTTGAGTAATCATCAATGATGGTCAACATGCTTGCACCTCCAAGTGACGGAACATGGGATTATTCCCACAAATCAGAGTGAACATAATCCAATATACCTTTTGTAGAGTGAGTCGCAGTACTGAATTGCACCCTCTTTTGCTTGCCGAAGACACAATGTTCACAAAACTTCAACTTGTCAATGCTTTGACCATCAAGGAATCCTCTTTTGCATAATTCCATCATTCCAGCTTCACTCATATGCCCCAGGCGCATATGTCAAAGATTAGTAGTATCAGAATCAAATAATTTATTTGAGGCAACAGTAGCATTACCTGAAATTGTGGTGCCTTGTAGATGATATAAGTTGATAGCCTTCATATCACCCTTCATCACAACAAGAGAACCTTTGGTGACTTTTAGAACTCCACCTCCACCTGAATACTTGTACCCTTTAGCATCAAGAGTACTCAACGAGAGAAGATTTCTCTTCAAATTTGGAATGTGACGAACATCTGACAAAGTTCTGATGGTTCCATCAAACATCTTGATCTAAATAGAACCAATACCTGCAATCTTGCATGGTGTATTATCACCCATCAACACTGATCCACTTGGCATAGCTTCATAAGTAACGAACTACTCACGGTTCGGGCTCATGTGGAATGTACAGGCTGAATCAAGAATCCATTCATCGTCGGCTTTGCAATTACCGGCGAAGGCGATAAGAACATCTCCATCAGAATCTTCTTTGGTGACAACGGTGGCTCTTGGTTCATTTTCTTGTTGATCTTTCTTGAAATTGTTATTTCTCTTTTCCTTGTTCTGCAACTTCCAGCATTCGGATATGTCATGACCATCTTTCTTGCAATACCTGCATGACTTCCTGTTCCTGGATTTCGATCCGCCTCTGTATTTGCTTTTGCTTTTGCCATTTGAATATCCGTTTGAACCCTTCTCGTATTGCCTGCCGCGGACAGACAAACCTTCTGCATGCGTACTTGAACTTTCATTGGGAACCATAAGCTTCATCTTTTCCTTAGCATACAGAACTTCATAAACTTCACTAAGAGTAAGAGTATCTCGGCTATATAGAATAGTATCTCTAAAAGTAGAGTACGAACTGGGTAGGGAGCATAACAAAATAAGACCCAAATTTTCATCATCATATTTTACCTCCATAGCTTCCAGATCTGCAACAACTTCCTTAAAAGCTGTCAGGTGGTTCAACAACGAGGCACCCTCCGTCATCTTGTGGGAATAAAGCTTGTGCTTTAGATGCATCTTGCTGGTCAGATCCTTGATCATGCAAATCTGCTCTAGCTTCAGCCATAATGCGGCGGCGGTTTTCTCCTTCATAACCTCCTGTAAAATATTATTTAATAGATGAAGATGGATTTGAGATAAAGCCTTACAATCTTTGCGTTGCTTCTCATTAGCAATTTTGGCCAAAAAGTAATTCACCAAAAGGATCCACACGCTGCTGCTCCTGACGCAAAAGAAATTTTTTTTATTTCCTCGGGTTGCGTGCGTTACCTTTTCTTGGACCTGATTGCCTTTTTTTTCTCGGTTTCTTGCGCTAGCTTCTGCTGGCTCCTTTTTCTTTTGAGTTGTTGCGCGGGCTGTCTTGATGAAGAGATCACGCGAGGACGAAGAAACGCAGCGCGACTTGGCTTCGGAGACGGCGATGTCAGATGCGACTTGGAATCGGCGACGGCATCCGACCGATTTTTTTTCCCCGAATCTCAAACTCTAAATTCCTGCGCTCTGATACCACTTGTTGCAAATAATGCACAAAAAATAGAGATAAGAGACACGAATTTTTACGTGGAAAACCTTTGCGGGAAAAAACCACAGGCGCTCGAAGGCAAATCACTATAATGTGGAGAGTTTACAATGGAGCGCTTGCTTTTGCTATGAGCTACCAGGGTACATATTTATAACGTGGGGAAAAGAGTCCCACACAGAGAGGAAACCGAATCAGAGTCGGTTGCTACAGATTGACACCATGTCTGATACAACCTGTGCATAAACCTGCTATGCCACGTCTGGTATGAGGCGATGAATACGAATTCGGATCAACTTTAACAGGTATGTACTATGCAGTTAGGTATGCTCATCACAAGCCTCAGTAGTCAGCACGTGTGACGTGAACTTTCAACATCTCTGCTCATGAGCCATGGCTAATGAAAAAACCCCTAAGAAAGAGGGTTGGTAACTCATCTAAGAAATGGGACTCGTTAATGGACGGGTTCAAGAGGAACTTTTGGCTTATGTTATAATAACTAGTTTTTAAATGATGTGTTTTTATAAGATAAGATATATAAGTTGATTATAGTAGATATTGTACCGAATTTATCTATATTAGCTAAAATTACACGCAAGTATCTTTTTCTGTACTCTGTCTTGTGAACAGAGATAATTCAAAATTTTAAGTAAAAAGTCATAAGCCACAGTTCAAAACAACCCACCTAATATACTCTCCACCAGACCAAACAGGTTAGTTGGAGATAGATTTATGGTAGGAATTCCCACGAGTAAAGAATAGTCACAATAAGACTAACGACTACATGGTCGCATAAGGACTCACGACCAAAGGGTAGTCGCAGTAAGACTAACAACTTCATGGTCGTAGAAGGACTCACGACCAAGGGATAGTCGCGGTAGGGCTAATGATTACATGGTCGTAGAAGGACTCATGACCAAGGGGTGGTCGTAGTAAGAATAATGACTACATGGTCATAGAAGGACTTATGACCAAGGGATAGTCGCTGTAAGACTTACGACTATATGGTCGTAGAAGGACTCACGACCAAGGGGTAGTCACAATAAGACTTATGACTACGAGGTCATAGAAAGACTTACGACCAAGGGGTAGTCACAGTAAAACTTACGACTATGTGGTCGTAGAAAAGCTTATGATCATATGATTGTAGAAGAGCTTACGACCATCCTACAATCACAGAAGAGCTTACGACCATCCTATCGTATTTATTCTTTATCGATAAGGGGTATATTCAAGGAATATAATGACGTAATAATTTGAGAATTATTCTATCCTTGTCAGACAGCAACAACCCTAATGGGCCCAACCAATTAAACCTATTAGGGAAGCCTATCAACTACACTAACATGAGTTTTATACACTCATGCACGCTTCTTATAGTGTTTACAAGACTCAACCCGCTAACACTTTAGGGATTGATCTACTTCATAATTCTAGCTCCCCTCAACCTAAACCACTTCTCCTTTATGTGCCTCAGCGACGCAGATTTGATCAAGGCAACAACCTGGTATTTGGTCAACTACCAAAATACCCCCGACAAAGCTCGCGAACACCTTCCCTTGGCTCTGTCTTCATCTTCATCTCAAAGCATGTATACATATTTTTACACGTTGCCTATAGTGCCCAATAACTAGTCATCACATCTTCACTCATTCAGTCCCCCATGAACTGCCTCTACGTGTATCGATCTTGTTACTTAGCATACCACATGCACCAACTGGCCACTTTATGATCCTTGTTTTCTCTGTGCTTCCCGCTTGAGCCACGTAGCTTCGCCCGGACTTACACGACCGCTCGGATCTCAACTCCCTCGCCTAGTCCCAGTCTATTGTCATCGACCGTAATGTTTTCTATGCCACATATATATATCGAAAAACCAAACAACCATCTCAAGCACAAGTTTTATGGACTCGACTCACCTTAGTCAAAACACGCGGTTGTGGTGAACTCAAGTGCTAATTATTCATCACATACATATTCTAAACTTTCACATGGTCTCTCACATTCTTACTACTCAGAACTGACCAATGAATTATTGCTGTGGTTGTGACAAGCAGCAGCACTGCTCAGCACTGACGCGTGCACATCCAGCTCCAGCATGGCGTGTAGCTTAGACTCCACCTTGGTCGTCCTCCATAACATGTGCTCGGCTGCCTAACAGAGCTGGCTTATCTCGTCGACCACCGCCAGCTTCCTCACCCTAACCTTAGGGCGTTTTCTTTTCAGCTTTTAAAAGTTATTTTTCGGTTTTTCTACCGTAACTATCTTTCAAACAGAGAATTTTTAAGACGGGATCTACAAGTTGATTGTAGTATACACTGTAGCGACTTTTTTTATATCTATCAAAACTATACACTAGTTTCTATTATTCTATATTTTTTCTCACAAACAACCTAAAACCATAAACCACAGCAATAAGTCAAAATAAAAAGAAACAGGCCTTAGATTACAGCGGGACAGCAGTAGCATGGCTGGTGGTGGAGGGTCACCGCGGCAACCCCACTGCTCACAGGCTTGAGGCAACAATTATTGTCATGTTTACATAACGAAGGAACCCATTTAACAATCAGTGTATGATGGTGGCGTTGACAGATCATAGCCAACACACGCACACACGCGTACTGCATTTAGAGCATCAAATCGCATGAAGTCCGGCGCAACGCACGCCACACGCACTCAACGCGTACGCGCAATTAACCCGACACACGCACTCAACGCGTACGCGCAATCAATGTACACGGTTTATTCCAACAAGGAAGGAACCCATTTATCATGATCACACTCGACTAAATCACGTGGACAATTTATACTACACAGTAGACACATCAATATCAACATGTACACGGGAACATAATTTACCGAGGACACCTATTTAACGCGCTTCCGCCGGATAAGTTTCCAGTGGATGCCTAGCACTCGCGTTACTTATTACATTGTTGCAACACGACTTTGCCGGTCGATTTGTCACGTCGATGCATGAATCATGATTGCCAATTGGTGGTAGTGGCAATCTTGATTTAGGAATCCGCTGAATCGGCCGAGATGTTTCTGTTACTCACATCTGGCCAGTAATGGCCACCAGCAGGAGCAGCACTGCTCGGCACAGTCGCGTACACGTCCAGCTGCAGCACCATGTATAACGCCGACACGAACTTGGCCGTCCTCCACAGCACGTGGCCGGTGGCACGCCGGAGCTGGCCGGTGCCGCCGACCACCGCGAGCTCCCTCACGTCCTCGGAGATGTCGTCGCGGCCGGCGACGACGATGGTGCTCCCGTTGTAGGGCCCCTCGGTGAGCACGACGGTCATGCTGACCACCAGGACGGGATCTTCCATGGAGGAGAGCATGTACGTCCCCTGCGCCCGGCCGACGGCCTTGGACTCCAAGCTGGCGCCTTCCGTCAGGAGGTCATCGATGGCCGCCGTGTCGCCGAAGTAGCTGCCCGGCATGGACGGGTGAGGCGGGCCAGGTCCCTTGACGAGCCGCACGGCCGTCTGCCCCGGCCCGCCGACGATGTCGTGCATGTAGAAGCGCAGGTGCACCGGGCGACGACCGGCCGAGGCCGGGACGGCGAGGACTAAAGCGAGCGCGACGAGGAGCTTTGCAATGTAGCTCGCCATTGTTGTGTGTGTGGCTCGTTGGATTGGAGAAGGGTGAGAGTGCAAGGCAATGTAGCTAGGTAGCCAGCCACTATTATAGCTGCCAGTGCGAGGAGTCAATCATTGCTCGGGGAAGAAGAAACACGAGGACGAACGACATGAATAGCAGACGATCCATCATTGTTCATTGTGGGGGTACGAATCAGCTGCAATTTCCAGGCTCACTATGCAGGGTCCTTGTCTCTTTAAAACATGTTTTGTCGTTGGTGACAGACACCCATGCTCTTCTAACACCGGTGCACTCAGGCCTCTGTTCCGTTGCCCTCCTTGAGTTCCAGATGGCAACTTCAATTCTATCAGCTTAAGACTCTGTTTTTTTAGGTTTTGTCTTCTGTTTTTTTTTTCTGAAAGTCGAAATAAATGGGACAAGTTTTTAAAGCAAATTCTCTAAACGGTTTTTCGAGCCTAAAACTGTATGTGTCGTTCGCGTCAGTATCTCTGCTGTTTTGAAAACGTAGCATCTAAAAAAAAGGCCTAAGCCTAATAAAGTCTAGCCAACAAAATTTGGCCCAACGCAAGCCTAATAAGGTCTAGCCCAGTCCAAACTCAGCCAGGCCGAAGCCTAATTAAGGCCTAACCTAGCTGGAGCTGGTCAATCTGCGCCCTATTAACCTAGGCCAAGTTCAGGCCCAGCACATTTCAATAAACATTATGGTGTTTCAACTTCAACAGTCCGATAAGCATCCTCCACCAATCCAACGGTTACTGTTTATTCGGTGATGGCTTTAGCCTCACTTTGTACTCAACTTTAGATGCAGGGTATAAAGATGCAACTCCCGTCTAAAATCCTGCACTAGTGCTTAATTTATTCCTTCTTGCCATTTGCCAACTATGACTAACGTTTCAATGCATAGCACTAAATATACACATTAAGTGAACTCAGAAGGCTCAGAGTGTGTTTGGTTTGAGGGATGGGGTGAGATGAAATATGATGATTCCTTTGACCAGGCCTATCTTTTTTTTTTGAGGGATGGGGTGGGATGGAATAGTTCAAAGTGGGATGAGTCTGTGCAAATTTAGAGAATATTCTTCTTAGATGCTGGACCATGTGGTTCCACCTTTTTTGGGGAACCATCTCATCTATTTCATCCTATCCCATTTCACTTTCATCACTCCAACCAAACACAACCTTAAGCGCTTCCTAACTTGTGATGTGGTGATGATCCCAAAAAACTCAACATCAACCGTTTCAATGGAGCTTGTTTGCCTTATCCATCAATGGGTGAATGCATACCCAAAATCCAGACATTAGAATGGGCACACCTAAGGGCATCTGTAGTGTATGAAAAGAGGAGGTCTTAAGTCACCTTAAGGTCAACCTTATACATTACAGGGGTGACCTTAAGCAGACCCTAAGCAAAAAAAGCTTAAGGCTGGTCCTCAAGCTAAAGACCTGGCCATAAGCATTAAAATACAATTTTTCTTTATCTGCCAAGTGGGACCGTCTTAAGACCCCTTGGGTTATATACACTATGGAGTTGGTCTTAAGGTTTAGATGAGATCCATCTTAAGACTCTTTGAGTTATATACACTACAGATGCCAATATTCACCAGATCTGGCTAGTGGAAGACAAACATTCAGCAAATAGTATTTTCCATTCAAAAATAAGGTCATGACCTCATGACTTTCAGAACTCAACTAACGACACCTTTGCTAAAATTTAATGCACAGCCAGAAGAGCAGGGCTACCGGTTGAATTTCCCAATCTAATTTATATGAGCAACGCATTAGGAAGCTTACTTTGCCTAACTTCTGACCTAGAATTATAGTGCATATCCCAAATTCGCACTAAATTTCTAGCTCAAATACACCAAGAGCTCAAAAGGCTCTCAGATTTCCGAAATTTCTGAGCGTAAAGATGTTCGTGCACAGCCCAAATTCACGCTAAATACTTAAAGCAGACACAAAAGCAACTCAGCAAATGTGAAGATCAAACAAAATGATCACTGCTAATTCAACTCATTGTCTCTGCACATGCTGCACCTCTAAAAAAAAAAGAAGCTTTTTCCACTAAATCGTCATTGCTACATCAAGAGCTCTACATAGATAGGAAGCTGATAAATTTGATCCTGGAGCAAGTATTGGGAATAACAATGCGTGCATTGATGCCGCAGTATGGAACGGATAAGTAGTAATGGATTGGATAGCAAGATGCAGGCAACGATGGGTACCTGCTTCATCCTGCCGTGACGTTTCTGGCGGCAGAACTCGAGGCATCGGTCTTCGTGTCCCAACACAATTCCAAGGTTCTATCCACAAAAATGCAATATATCCCAACACTGGAATGGAGTTCGCGACCTCGAGGTCTTCGTGTCCGCCGCTTTCGTCCCCTCTCCTCTCCACCCACAGCCGTGACTCGGCTGCAATGGCGGAGCCCAAGGCCTCCACGGCGACATCCGGAGGCAGGCGCCTCCACAACGCCTTTGGCGGCGTGCTGTGCATTGTCGCCCTCCTCATCGGCGTCCTCGCGTTCTTGATCCGCCTCTTCTCCGTACGATCTGATCCACCCACATGCCTCCAGATCCAGTGTTGGAATTTTCGGAATTCTCTATGCTTACGTGTCCCGCTGTTTGGTGCCGCAGGTGATGAAGTATGAGAGCGTGATCTACGAGTTCGACCCCTACTTCAACTTCCGCGTCACTCAGGTTGGATTGCGTGGTTCCATTTATTTAGTTTAGTTTTTTTTTGTCCCGGAGTATGTAAAATCAAGCTCAGCTCATAGGAGATCGCAATATTTCGCTGACTGTTGAGTGTTGGTGTTGGAGGGTTCTGGGTTTTGGAAATAGACTTTGTCTGGTAGATTTCGTTTACTGTGGGATGATTAGTGGAATTATACAACAAGCAATGGTTACATAGGAACATGAAATTCTGGCTTAAAGCAGTTATGGATTGCATTTGATCTAAATTTCCCCTTACTTGTTACAGTTTTTGTTGAAGAATGAAATTTACAAGTTCTGGAACTGGTTTGATGATAGGACATGGTAAGAGCCTCACAGATAGCAGAATCATTTAATAATATGAAAGTTTTATGCAAAATGGAAGGTGTAATACACACACTTGGCTGATTTTTCTTGCTGCTGCTTCTGATTTAGGTATCCCCTTGGCCGTGTGATTGGTGGCACTGTGTATCCCAGCTTGACATTGACAGCTGGATCCATTTGGTGGTATGTTATCAAAGGAACACACCCTTACGTTCCTTTTAGTTACTACAAATGTGCCTGAAGTATTTGATTGCTCTACTAGGTTGCTGAACTCTCTTAACATTTCATTGTCGGTGGAAACTGTTTGTGTGTTCACCGCTCCAATTTTCTCAGCAAATGTTTCCTGGGCTACTTACCTCTTGACAAAGGTTGCTTTTTCACATAAGCATGGGTTCTCATAGTACTTGTACTCATCTGGAAATTCTGTGCTCATTAGTTTTAACTTTTTCTATGGGAAGCAAAGGGCACTGGAGCTGGATTGATGGCACCAGCCATTTTGGCAATGGTAAATTGCACTAGCGACCTTTCTCCTGTCACTTTTGGCCATGAAAAATCTCCAGTTTCATTTGTCATGGTGGAAGTAGAAATATGAATTCTTTTGGATTAAGATAGAGATATTGTTACATAATTTCATCTTTACCCGCCTGTGGGTAGGTGGAACAAAGAAGAGTGGAACAATATGGGATACTATTTATGATGGTTCATTTCTTTATGCCAAATTAATATTTCTAAACTCGTTGGAAATTGCTGAAAGACTGAAACTGTGTTATGTTAACACGTGACAATTTGGATATAGTTTGGTGGTCATTTTCTCTATTGAGTTATTCCTTAACTGAGTTTCTCAGTATTTTGGGTTTACAGCATGTAAATCTTTTACATGATCTTATTTTTGCACCCCAATGTACCACTGCATTTGGATAAAAGCAAGATGTACTATTTGTTGCTAACATGAGTCCTCCCTAAATTGGCTATCTTAATTCATATTCCAAAGCTATTCTCTATCTATAGCTGAGGATGCTCGTCGTGAGGCTCTTTGCACAGAACTAAAGGATGAGGAAGCTAACATGGAAAAAATGAGTGTAAGCAAATAGAGTAGCTATTGTGTCTGAATTGAAGGAAGCATTATAGGAACAGGTTAGAATAACTATTTTGACCAATAATGGTAATGCATTTTTAAATTTTTTCCAGTTCCTGTGTGCAACTAAATTGTTATTTGCTTTGTATCATTCAACTTTGTATTTTGGAAATGTGGAATCTTACTTGTAAAGTTAATCAGGAATCTGAGCTGGAGAAGGTCCGCACTCAATTATAGGTATTTTTGTCCAAACAGCCCAAAGCATCAAAAGGTTGATAATATAGCATATCTGTAAGATGTAAACATATGTCATTCTTATATTTCAATTGATTGGTAGAGAGAGGATCCGATTGTTGTAGGATATACTATTTGGTTGCCTATTTCATGGTGTTATTGTACATATAATGCAAGGAAACTAACAGGAAGATTTAGATAAAGCTTTGAGCCGTCACTCAATCCTGCAGATGAGTGGTAGGGGCGCATGAGCGTGTCTGTTGCTTAGTCGATAGTATTGCACGTTTAGTGTGTTACAGTCCAATTTTAGCCTTTTTCTTGTTTGGGACTGGGAATAACACGTCCATTACAGAGAGGATTAAAGTCGTGATGTGATTGCCGAATTCTCTTTATTGTCATAGCAAAAAATAAAAAATCATTGCGTTAGTTTGTGAAATGCAAATAGACTTGTTAGTTGTTATGTTGCAAATACAATTACTCGGTGCTTTGGGCGCGTGTACTAGCCACGGCCTGACTGTATCCTCCGGGCTTGTCGTCATCAAGGCTCTTGGGAAGTCTTGGTCAGTTGGAAGGGACTTCAGCCTGCCGACACAACATGGGAAAGGCTGGCTAATTTCATAGCAGCGCACCCTCAAGTTAGCTCAAGGGCGAGCTGTTTCTCTAGGAGGGGGAAATGTTGCAACACAATTACTCGGCGCTTTGGGTGTGTGTACTAGCATTGCACACCACGCGGAGAGCCAAGGGCAGAAGTTCAATATGTAGGGCCAGCCACAGCACCGCAAGCATCTAGCATGCCGGACGGGGGAATAGGAGCAGCCACTGATATGTTCCCTTTCTGAGATGGATTAGTTTCTATTTGCATGATTTGGTAATTTCCTTAATCTGGATTTTTCCGCATTAGTTAAGATTTGGATTGAGTTTGTTAGGAGATGAGCACCTCATGTTATAAGAGGATAGTCGCAGTAATAAAGGGTAAGCCAGAATTACTTATCTTTTACTACTTATCTTCTACCTCTTCTTCCTTCTTTACTCATGCTCTTCCTCTACTCGAGCTATTCCCCTAGCCGAAAGGCTGCTACCACGGCATCTCCTAGGTGCTCGTTCTACCATGCTCGCTAGCAACCGCATCCCCACTACAACGTGCGGTCCAATCCGGTCCACATCATGTTATTTCTGAGTTTGCCATTGTTCAACTAAATAAATTTTGAGAACTAGCTTTCCGCTAAGAATTTATTTAGGGGGCCTGACGGTGAGATCTTGGTGGTAAATTTTGTAAAAATGTCTCTTGTATTTACCTTAATTGTAAGGTGCACGTGCTTACAAAAATATTCTTACATCTTAGATGTCTTATCAAGAATATGATTTACAAAGATGTTCTTACGTCCTAAATGTCTTATGTAATTCATTTGTACTAATGTTGTGCAAGAAACACTATACGCTATTAAATGTAGACATGCATGTGTATAAGATAAATAAAATGTTCATGGAACGTGTTGTAGGGGTGGCCCCCACCTAAACCCAGTAGGCCTGTTGAAAGGTTATAAGGCCCAGAATAGGCCACGTGTAATAACATAAGTGCCCCTGAAGGGCATACTCGGATGTAAGGGTACAATTGTAAAAGCACGCCCCATGTATATATATATAGCGTACAGGCTACGGGGAGAAGGCAGGCCATTACTGTCACTTACTCCCAACTCTCCACTACCATCTCTCTCTCTGTTTGGTCTGTAGCCACAACAGTTGGCGCCGTCCGTGGGGAGGACGGGAGTAAGCCCGAAGTTCGAAGAAGGATGGCACCGAAAAAGGCTTCATCGACGGCGGCGAAGGGAAAGAAGACGGCGGAGGCGGAGCGCCGCGTGAGTACCAGGGCTTCGGCATCGGCTGTCGTGGGCACGGGTGGCGACGCGGGCGCGGCGGCCGAAGACGTCAACGCTCGTGCTGCGACAACCAGCCCCGTCGCTGGAGCTGCGACGTACGACCCCGCCACCGGCACTGCGACAACCAACCCCGCCACCGGCACTGCGACAACCAACCCCACCACCGGAGCTGCGATGACCGACCCCGCCGCTGGAGCTGCGACGTACGACCCCGCCACCGGCACGGCGACAACCAACCCCGCCACCGGAGCTGCGATGACCGACCCCGCCACTGGAGCGACGACAACCAACCCCGCCACCGGAGCTGCGTTGACCGACCCCGCCACTGGAGCGACCACAACCAACCCCGCCACCGGAGCTGCGATGACCGACCCCGCCACTGGAGCTGCGACAACCAACCCCGCCATCGCCGCTACCGACAGTTTGGGAGCCCGCGAGGTGATCGTACCCGCGCCAATTCGTCCGCTGGGCACACCGGCGGCCCCGCCAGCGTAGGCGGCGGAAAGTGCCCTGCTGGCGGCCCTCAGGGCGTTTCAGCAAGAGCTAGGCGACCTTCGTGGGGCCGTCCGAGACATACAAGAGACTCGGAGCTAGCAGGCCGCGCCGGTAGTCGCGCCAGAGCCCACGCCGGAAAGTCGTGTCCCGCTGCGACGCGTTGATCCGGAGTCCCCGCTTTCGGCAGGACTACAGCAGGCGGCGTGGTCCGACGACTTTAAGTTCCCCAGTGTCATCGAGCCCTATAAAGGCGACACGGACCCTCGCGAGTTCGTGCGGGTATCTGAAACCGCATGTCGAGGCGCGGCGGAGATGACACCACAAAGCGAAAAGACTCCCCTCGCGTTGCAAGGAGTGGCACTCTCCTGGTTTTTTACCATAGAGTAAAACTCAATCTACGCGTGGGAGCAGCTCCTAGACCGTCTTCACAACAACTTTCAAGGCAACTATGTTGAGCGAGTCGACGCGGACCAGCTCTTTGCCGTGAAGCAGAAGCCTTCGGAGAAGCTCCGAGACTACTTCAAGCGCCGCAAAGATACGATGCCAAGTCAAAGATGTTACGAGACCACTTTGTTGTCAATGCAGCCATACAAGGCCTTCGCGGGCACGATGGCGAGTACAACGCACGAAGCCAATCAAGGCGATGGAAGCTCTTCGACAAGATGGAGGAATACGCCAGGGCGGAAGAGGACGCGCGGCGGAGACAAGGGGACGACTCCGACACCAGTCAGGCCGGCATCTCGGCGAAAACCGAAGATCCGCCGAAGGACAGTTCTTCGAAGGGAAAACGCAAGTAGGAGCCGTCGAAGGACGCGTCCGAACGCAGCGACGCCCTGCACAGCGAGCTGTCCGGTAGGTCCAAGCGCGGCCAGCAGAAGTCGTGGCGAGGCCGGCAGGTCTTCGACATCGAAGGTGGTTCCGAAGAAAGCGCTCCCGCAGGTCGTGGCGACCGGGGGCGCCGGGGTCGAGGGCGCGGCTGGGGCCGCGACGATAGAGGCCGTGGGGACTACGAGGACCAGCACCAGGGGCTGTGGTGCGAGGTCCACGGTCGGGCACCACGACACGCGCATGCGTCTCCATCGCGACCGCCGCCAAAGTGTCACGAGGATAGGAACCGGAGGCACGTCCGCGTGGTGGCCCGTCGGCATCCATCTGAAGCCCCATGCAAATCCAAGCGCAGGCGCGCCCCCGAGGCCCCCTCGGATCGAGCCCATGTGCAGCGGCCTCGGGGGCCTCACGCAACTCTGAGCCGGAGGCCGCCCATCGCGAGGTCATCAATGTCATCTCGGAGGCTCTCGCTGGAGTTCGCCTCGGCACGGCAGCGGAAGGCCTACGCACGGAGGCTACACCACGTAGCGGCGTACCGCCAACGCGAGCACCATCGGATGGCGCGGCATGAGGTCACATTCACACCGTGGCGGCGCTCAGGCATGGGCTCCTCTCCACGACCCACAGTGCGTTCGAGTCGTTATAGCGAGATGCGATGTGGGATGCGCCTTAGTGGATGGCGGCGACTCGTGAACGATACATTTGCGGCGACCTTCGACCAGATGGGGATCCCCCGAAGCCGCCTTGGTCCCTCAGGGATCCCGTTGCAAGGCTTCGGAGGTCAGCCTTTACGGGCGCTCGGCCAAATATGCCTGCAAGTTTCCTTCGGCCATGGCGACAATGAAAGGGTCAAAGACGCCACTTTCGACGTCGTCGATCTCCTATACCCCTACAACGCCATCTTGGGGCGTCCAATCCTTAACTCCTTCGGGGCGGTCCCACATCACGGCTATTTATGCATGAAGCTCCCGGGGTCGCGGGCCATCATCACTGTCCGTGGCGACCAGGACATGGCCCGGCGCATCGAGCACGGCTCCAGGTGTCCCCGTCGCGTCGAGCAGCGGCAAGCCTAGGATTGGCACCACCCCGCGGAGATCCACGGCGTCATCCGGAGGCAGCTCGGCAAGCCTTACCGATAGTACAACGGCTAGAGGCTCCACCCGTGCCGCGCACAAAGGGTTAGTACCTTCGTAATATGCAAAACGCTCACCCGCGCAAACGGGAGTGTAATAAAGTTCCGTTTATCGCCAACACGTTACCATTGTGCAAAGGTACGCGGCGGGAACACGTGGAGGCTTCGCTTACGCGTGTCCCCGCACCGCAAACCAAAGACGCACGTTCGCGTGTGCACTCTCCGTAGCCAGGGGTACGGGTATGAGTATAAACCAAAGATGCACGTTCGCGTGTGCACTCTCCGTAGCCAGGGGTACGAGTATGAGTATAAACCAAAGACGCATATTCGCGTATACACTCTCCGTCAAAGACACGGGCATGAGTATAAACGAAGACGCGCGCGTTCGCGTGTGCACTCTCGTCAAAGACACGGGCATGAGTATAAACAAAGGCGTGTGGGGGCGCCTCGCGCGCACTCTCACGGAGTATAAATTAAGTCGTGGCGTCGAGGTCGCCTCGCACGCGCCGATCTGGGACTCTAAATAAGGCGTGGCGTCGAGGTCGCCTCGCCGCGAGTCTGCGGACTATAAACAAGTCGTGGCGTCGAGTCGCCTCGCGCGCGCGATCTACGGACTCTAAATAAGGCGTGGCGTCGAGTCGCCTCCGCGCGAGAGCTGCGGACTATAAACAAGTCGTGGCGTCGAGTCGCCTCCGCACACGCCCGATCTCGGACTCTAAATAAGGCGTGGCGTCGAGGTCGCCTCGCCGCGAGTCTACGGACTATAAACAAGTCATAGCGTCGAGTCGCCTCGCACTTTGCCGATCTACGGACTCTAAATAAGGCGTGGCGTCGAGTCGCCTCGCGCGCGAGTGCGGACTATAAACAAGTCGTGGCGTCGAGTCGCCTCGCACGCGCCGATCTATGGACTCTAAATAAGGCGTAGCGTCGAGGTTCGCCTCGCGCGCGAGTGCGGACTATAAAACAAGTCGTAGCGTCGAGTTCCGCCTCGGCACGCGAGAGTCTGCGGACTATAAACAAGTCGTTGCGTCGAGGTCCGCCTCCGCACGCGCCAGTCTGCGGACCATAAATTAAGTCGTAGCGCGCGGGGTACAGGGGCACCAGAGGCTACCCCCACCTCGTGGTAGGAGTGCGGAGGTCCGCCTTCGAACGCGCGAGTCCACGAGACTTTAAACAAGTCGCAGTGCGGAGGTCCGCCTTCGCACGCGCTAGTCCATGAGACTTTAAACAAGTCGCAGTGCAGAGGTCCACCTTCGCACGCGCGAGTCCACGAGACTTTAAACAAGTCGCAGTGCGGAGGTCCGCCTTCGCACGTGCTAGTCCATGAGACTTTAAACAAGTCGCAGTACGGAGGTCCGCCTTCGCACGCGCCAGTCCACGAGACTTTAAACAAGTCGTAGTGCGGAGGTCTGCCTTAGCACACGCCAGTCCACGGACTCTAAACAAGTTGCAGCGTCGAAGGTGGAGACTTTGCCTCAACACAGCATGACAACCCGGCGCGCAAGGCGCGGCGCATATCCCAATTGCCAACAGATGTATACACCGAAAAAATCATACAAGTACAAAGGCCTACCACCATGTCTGCCGCTCTAAGCCGTTATTCGGTGGGCTCGTCTTTAACGCGCTCCAGGGTCGAGACCCTGCCCGAAGGGGATCAGCCTGCCCAAAAATTCAGCGACTTTTCGGCCCTTTGCCAGCGTCGAAGGCGCCGCCGGGTTGCGAGGTCGGACGCGAGCAGTCGCCCCAACAAGGAAGCTGCCCGGGGCACAGGGCAAATAGTCAGTTCATAGAACAAATGCGCGCTTTATCCACGAAGGGGTGGACGTTACAACGCACGTGTACACCTAGCCACCCTGACTTCGCACCTGCGAATCCTCGGCGCCTTCGGAGGCCCCAGCATCACCTTCGTCGCGTCGGGGGACCTCGTCCAGAAATTGGCCAAGGCTCCCCTCCCCGTAAAGGGACCTCCGAAGTTCGACCCGCGTGGCGGCCACCCCGCAGTAGTCCCAGATCCGCTCGTAGAAGTGCTTGATGGCGCGACGAACGGCGCGGACGACACCGGGCATTACTCCAGCCCCGCCGGGCATTTCTAGCTGGGGATCCTCCAGCCCGGCGACGTGCGTGCAGCCACGGTGCCGCAGGAGCACACACACCAAGCAGGACGCCACGTAGGCACAGTGGTTGCCGAAGGTCGTCGCGGCGCCACTCGCAGTGTCGGCGGCATCTTTGATCCAGCGAAGGGTCCGCGACAGCTCCTCCAGGCCAAAGGCGTGATCTGGTACTTTGGCCACAAGCCCTTGGAGATGGCTCTCCAGCGCCTGCATGGCATCCCATGCAACTACCGAAGCATCGCCAAGCGTCTGGTTACGCTCCGCTAGAGTCAAGGCGAGTTCGCCTTTTTCCTTCTCGGCAAGGCGACTGCTGCGAAGGCCATCTCGCTCCGCCGCAAACCCTGCGCGCGCCTCGCGGCCGACTCCGCGCGACGCGGCGAGTCGCCGGCTTGCGCCGCTGGCGCGATACGCCTCGGTGGCGGATGCGGGAGTCTGAAGCGGCCGGGCTCCTGAAGCCGCCGACTCCTCGGTGGCTCGCAGCCTATCCTCAAGCGCCCTTTGGGCACGAGTATAGGCCATCTGCAAGGCCCGTCCCAGCACAAGCGTCTGCAGAGCAGAAAGGCTTAGCAAGCGCAGCAGGCACAGACGTTGTCGCATGAATGCTTACCCTCACCCCCGACACCTCAAAGGCATCCCGGCGCCGTCTCGGGGAGGCCGCGAATCGGCCAGGTCCGCATGCAGCGGCCCCATGTTCCGCCAAGAGCTCCTCCGGAATAAGTGATGCTCTGAGACAGCGCGCGGTGAGTACCGCGGCGCAACGCCTGATGCCGGGTAGCTAAGCCACCTTACCTTCGGCAGCGGAAGGAGGGCTCCGGGGGCCCGCCCCCCTAGCCCCAGGCAGGGGAGCGGCGGCGCAAATCCCCGCGGAGGGCGCGGTCCCGCAAGGAGCAGGAGACTCCGCGTTTGGGGCCGGCGCCGATCCATTCTCGCATGGCGGGCCAGCGCGGCCGAGAGCGAAGGCGAGCACGCGGAGCGCCGGCATGCGCATCTGAGTCCCACAAACTCCCGATGCCCGTAGCCACGACGAACCCCCTCGTCGTCGGTGGAGTCGAGCGCGAGCACGGCGCTGGCCGGAGCAAGCCGCGGCGACACCGCCCGCTGCCGGAGAGGCCCCCGCGGCTGCAGAACCCGGGGGCGAAGGACCCGCCGGGCCGGCTTCTGTGGGGGCACCTCGGTCTCCGCCGCTGCTGTCGGGGAAGGCACAGGTCCGTGCGCCACAGAGGACATCTCTGGCACCGGGGTGGCCACGGTCGGAGGTTCCACCTCCGCATCACCAGTCCGCACGGTTTCTATCTCAACGACCGCGGCGGACGGCGAGACTTCCCCTCTCCGGATGCTTGTCGCAAGCCCGCCGTCCAGGGCACCCGCCGAAGATCCCTCGCCCCCGCCGTCTGCACCATCCAAGCCCGAATCGGCGTACCTCGCCGAATCCGACTCCGCGTCTGCTGCCCCCTCGGGAGCGTTTGTAGCGGCGGTGGCAGCTACCGCGCCAAGCACGGCAGACGCTCCACCTCGGCCCCTCTTGCGAGACGGCGCCTTCCTCTTCGTCGCGCCGTCATCTGGAGCGGCACGGTCCGGCACGGCAAGGCCCAGGGCCTCGCACACACGGTTTATCCGCCCCAGCCCCGCCTCGGCGGTGGCGGAGGCGCGCTACTCGTGCTCCCTGCCGGTATACGGCCCCAAGAATACGCGCGCGGCCTGCTCCGCATCCTCCAAGCGCATCCCTGAGGCAAAGCAGGAAGTAAGACTGAGGTAACGCATTTCGCGCAAGCAAAAGGGGGATGTGGTCAAGACTTACGAAGACCGGAGGGTGCCGGTAGAGAGCAGATCGACGGCGAAACGGTGTCGTCCCGACGCTTCTCGGCGGCAAGGCGCCAATCACGGGCGAGCGGCGCCACGCCGTACATCACGTATTCTTCGGCGAGGACGCGCATGTTGAGGCGGGCGGCTATTCCTACGAGCCGCCGGGCCCTCCGCATGTCTTCATCATCGAGCGTCCGGCCGGGCGAGGTCTTGAATGCGATCGGCCGGCCCGTGCACTCAAGACCGCTCCCGTGCTCCACGCGGTGGTAGAACCACCACTTCATCCAGTGAGACTCCCATTTCCCGCGAGTGGAGTTCGCGGGGAAGAGCTTGCTGCAAGCCGACCGAAGAATGAAGGTGACGCTGCCGAAGCTCGACAATGTCCCGTCCTGCCGCTCCTTGCGCTGGTACCGCGCCTCGTGCAGGTAGGCAAACAACGGCGGGCCGCCAAGACGCTCTGGCGCAAGGCCCAACTATACACGCGACCGGGCCACGGCGTTGGTCGATTGCGCCCGCTCCAGCCCGAATGTCGCGACACGTCGCCGCTTGTGGCCGCCGCGGGATGCGGAGCCCCGCGTCTAAAAAGGCGACGAATATGAGCGCCTCCGACTTCTCGGGGCGCGGCTCCGTCTCATCGCCGGCAGGCAATCGTACCACCTGGC
This sequence comes from Dendrocalamus sinicus, assembly GCA_036346575.1. Lineage (NCBI taxonomy): Eukaryota > Viridiplantae > Streptophyta > Magnoliopsida > Poales > Poaceae > Dendrocalamus > Dendrocalamus sinicus. The sequence continues at coordinate 433,219 of JAYEVI010000332.1, read as the reverse complement.
GCTCGGACAGCTTCCCCGCGCGCAGCAGCGCTTGGATTGTCTTCTCGGTCACGAGCGAGGGGCCCAATTCGCCAGAGAACACACCTTCCTTCTCCGTCGCCAGCCACTGCTTGTTCACCGCCGCCGGGTCGCGCTCGCTGAACGAGTATTTCACCTCGCGTGGTGAAGACCGCCGATGGATGCCGCAGAAACCAGCCGCCTGGCCACGCTTGCCACCAGATGCCATCGCTTTTCGCAGAAGGAGGATAGCGGCGAGAAAACGAAGGAGAATATGGAAAGCGATGCAAGCAAAAGGGGGCGTAGAACTGCGGGGGCGCGGTTACAAAGGTTATTTCAAGCCACCTCGCCCCGAAGCCGAAGCGTCGCGATGACCGCTGTACCGGACGCGACCGCAGTTATACAAAGGCCTGCCCCGCACAATCCCCAATAACTGAAGCTGAAGGGGCGCGACCACAGCGGTAAGGACCGTCAGAGCACGACGCTCCAATGGCCTTCCGCCGCGTGCCAGCCCCCACACGGCACACCTGGAGCACACGGGACCAGGTGTCGACCCAACTCCTGCCGCCATTAAAACCGCACTAACGGGCCACGGGATCGCAGCGGCTTCGGCGCAGCGCCACCCTTCGCCCGCCCCGTGTCCCCCCTCCCTAGGGAAGAGGCAAGCAGCTGCGAGCACGCAACCGTTCACATCCCGCCACGTACCAGTAGCAAGTCACCGCGTGCCCTACACGCGCGCCAGAGCGAGTTGCACGGTACAACAACCTAGCCCTGGTAGTCCGGGGGCCGGCGCGAGTCCAGGAGCCTTTACAGCACACCCGCTTGGCTGCATCGACTTCAGCGGCTTACCGCGGGCAACCTCCGCGGCAGCCTCGACACGACCCCTACCTCCGTCGGGAAAGAGCAGGCAGCCACTTCGGTGTCAAAACCCGCGTGGCAACTGCATGACCCAAGCCGTCAAGGATGAAGCATCTGGACTACTCATATCTTGGGCGCAACGACTAAGGCGCGGTCACACCTCGCCATCGCCATACGGGAGCATGACGCGCGCATAGGAGGCCATCTTCTCGATCGCTGCACCAACTTGGCCGTGGCTTCGGCCTGGACCATGACTTCAAGAAAGCGGTCCGCAGCGTCACGCTCGCGCTTCGGCGAGCAAGGGTCTGTCTGCGAAATCGCCTCGGTCTTCCTTAACAGACCACCTACAGTGCATAAGCATTTTTTCAAAGCAATGTGGCTGGGCTCCATCAGGAACGCCGACTGTAGGTGGGTCTATTAAGAAGAACAAGGCAAACCTTGCCGTCGTATGCAGAAACGTAGCACGAGGGCAGGAAGCGCGATTGGTCACCTATAGCAGACGCTAATCAAGCTCCCGAGGAAAAGGGACCTCCTTCTGTGCATGAACATCTCTCGAGCCGTTCAGCGTCGCTAGGGAATGTTGATGCACAGAAGAGGCCCGTTTTCAGGGGGCAGCTTCTATCAAAAGAAATGCAGGAACAACGCCGCACCAGCGCTTCATATATACCCCATCCAAAGGGAAGCCAGCCGGTGGGAATCCAACCGGCGGAAGTCCAACCGCCGGAAGCCCATCGTCACCTTAAAGGGTCGCGACGCCTCAGGTCCCGCACCGCGCCAAGCACGCTTCGCCACGTCGGCGACCGAGAAGGAACGTCGCAGCGCATCCGGCATCACTTAAGGCATATGCGCCAGCTCAGGGACCCGCTACGCTCACCTACGCCGGCGCAACACCCCCGACTCACTTCGCCTGGGCGCCGCGCACGCGTCTACCTCAACCACCAGTCCAACCATCGGGTTCGGCTGCGGCCCCAACTCTCGGTCAAGTCCGATGAAGATTCACAGGCCGCAGGGACGGAGGGGGCCAAAGGACTCGGCAACATGGCTTCGGCCCTGTGAAGCCCTTCACCATGAGAGGCTCCTGTTGTAGGGGTGGCCCCCACCTAAACCCAGCAGGCCTGTTGAAAGGTTATAAGGCCCAGAATAGGCCACGTGTAATGACATAAGTGCCCCTGAAGGGCATACTCGGATGTAAGGGTACAATTGTAAAAGCACGCCCCATGTATATATATATATAGCGTACAGGCTACGGGGAGAAGGCAGGCCATTACTGTCACTTACTCCCAACTCTCCACTACCATCTCTCTCTCTGTTTGGTCTGTAGCCACAACAGAACGGTTTTGGATCACGTTTGTTGATTTGTACCACCTTATTTGGTACTCCGTTACAACGCACGGATACTTTACTGATGCTTATATATATGTGATGCGAGGAGTCGAATCATATCCCTGGAAATAGATGATGCACATGCTAGTACCTCCGATTGCGGATACATGCCTCTTCGAAACACACAAAACAAATTAAAAAGAATAGGAATAGAAAAAAACATGGGAATTAAATGACATGTACAGTGTCATCCCATAGGAAAACGAAAATGCAGGAATTGCTCACATGAGGTGATTGAATGCTTTACAGGAAAAGTGCAGGAATTTTAGAATTAGATGTTTATCTGTAAGAGAAACAAAGGAGAGAGAGAGAAATTCATTCAAACTCTCAAAGTAATTTGTACAACGAGGTTACACCTCAAGTTAGATTTTCTCCAAAAATGTGTACTGTCCTTTGAAATTCCTTTGAAGCAATTCTATAATCTAAAGACCCCTCATAGGATTTTTTCCCCCTTGGGTTGAATTCCACAATTTTCCCGCCAAAATTCCTTTGTTCCAATTCCCAAAGAGGCCTAAATCGAGTACTATAGTCCATGCCTGTCAAACCTAAGATTTTTTTCAGTTTGACCATTAATAATGTATATATATGCCTAAAAAGATAAAGACAAGGGATAAATTCACGATCTCATAAAATTTCTACTGAAAACGTAATCATATATTTACAAAGATAGGTGCTCAGATTTAAACTCTGGTGGGGGGAGTTGTAAATCCACAGCACCATCTCGGAGAGTTGGTTCTCACCGATCGAGGCCATTGATCCTACGTAGGCCCCAAGATCAACCACACGAACAAAAAGTAAAACATTTTACTTCATAATGACTGCAAGAGACATGTAAGAGCAAGTACAATAATATAGCTAGCTATTAGCTACAATACTTCTCCACCTCATATGTAGCTGGCTGGAGAAAGTTTGATACAATAAGATAGCTATTACATTGGCTATATTAAAACACATAATTATTAGAAGCAAGTATGGACAGCAGATCACTAGTAATCATCATCTCTGTGGTCATGTATATTGCTAGTGTATTCACCAGATCAACCACCGAAGCAAATATGCTTCAGTTCAACACGGAAATTTAATTAGCCAAATTACAAAGAGAATGTTTATCAACCAGATAATTTCATTTCCAAAGAAAAGAGCATCTTGTGACACTTTTTCTAGATAATCACTATATGCCATTGGGACATATCCTTCATAGATCTCACAATGAGACTCAAGATGCGAAACAAAAGCACGTACTAAATTAGGCATGGTGAAAGCAAAGTAACAAAAGAAACACAAGCATCAACTTGTTCTTCACCTTGCTCAAATCTCATTCTAATCGCATGACTGTTACCCACCCAACATACAGATGTAAATTCACATAACATAGTGATACAAGATTACAGCCCAAAATACATTAAACTGACAATGACAATAAGCAAAAGCACTACTCAATTAAGGCCAGCAACATGCAAACCACAAGCTGTTGATTGTACTGGCTGCATCCTTCCTTTTGTTCAGACAAAACACTGGTCACCATTGCATCAAGGACTCTATCGACTGCGGACACCTGAAACAAAAAGATGAAAAGATAAGTTAGGGTTGGGGGGGGGGGGCGCGGGGGGATTGCTGCGGGGGCGCGCGCGCTGCGGGGGAACAAAGACTACATCGCTGCTGGCCAGGATCATGCTGCGCCAATCGCCAGCCTAACGCCAACGCGGGCGACACGAAGACTACATCGCGTGATATCGCTCGGCGATAATTTTGTCGCCAGCTACGCTCTCTCTCCTCTCTTCTCTCCCTTCCAGCTAGACATTTGCTGACATGGCATGAGCTTATAGCCTGCCTACTTAGCTTATTGTACTTGCTCTAAGTCCACTCATCTCCTAGGATGAATTGAGAAAAAGAGCTCGCTGCAGTGGAGAGCTTGCTCCCTTTTCCTCCCTGAGATGAGAGCGCTCGCCGATAGATGCTGCAAATGGTGTACTCGGATCTCACAGGACCAGCGCAGCGTAAATGAGGTACATGGCGCTCTTTACTTCCTTGCAACAATCGTGGATCGAGCCAAATCACCCTAGTGCAGCGTACTACGTCTTCCCAACGTGACAAAGTCATGGCCCGCCCCTATGGTGGCTTTCGCAGTTCCGTATACGTATACTGTCCATTTTTCCTGTTTAGCGATGTACTATCTTTACCATATAACGGGCTTACTAATTTTTTATTTGTGCATAGGTCGAGCAAATAGACCTGGAGGCCAGCCAATTCCAGGTGTCACGGCACCTCGAGGCATACTTGTTGTGGCTATTCGGCTGTGTACTGTTTACCGGCAGCCACAGTGACTCCATTGACACCTACCTTGTGGGGTATGTGAGGGCCATCGCCGATGAGGAGGTGCAGATCAGCTGGGGATCAGCTGTACTTGCCACGATGTACCTCACATATGCGAGGCGTGCTGCAAGACGAGGCCGACCTCTATTCTCGTAGCCTGCCCCCTCCTACTGTAGCTGTGGTCGTTTGAGCGCTTCCCCCTCGCTCTACCGGTGGACTACTTGGACACTTGGCGTGCAACCGTTGGGCGAATAGCCCAAGTTACGCAATAATGGAGCAACAGAGGATTATTAGTGTAAAATAAAAGGCAGAGGTATGTTACTGTAATTTGGAATAATAATAGGTTATTAAAAAATTCCATATTTCTAACCCAAAAAAAGTCTTCTAGAAAATAATCGGTTTGGCGAACCAATCAAGAATTTCTGCACTCAGTTGCTAATATTTTTTCCATGTGAAGTTGGGCATGCATGCGCTGAAAAAAGGGAGTGTTTATACAATATTCAACTATTTTTAAGACAAAATTAGTCAAATTTTGAGGCATTACATGGAGATCCAATGCCTCATGTCTTTTTTTTAGGGAGGCTTGTATGGGTGAATCCGTTGGATAGAGATCTAACGCCCTAGATCATTTTTTTGGATGGGGGCTTGTATGGGTGGATCCGTTGGATGGAGATCTAACGCCCCAGATTATTTTTTGGAGAGTGTTGTATGGGGGGATCCGTTGGATTGAGATCCAACACTCTAAAATCTGACTAATTTTGCCCTAAAAACAGTTAATGTTCTATAGCACTTCTGCAAAAAAAAGTTGGACATGCAACGATGTGACAAACTGACAAGCCCAGAAAGATGTATATATACATGTACATTACAACAAGATCAAACCCAATCGATCACCAAATACAAAGAACTTGAGTTCAAACTTAAAAATATAGCATGCCACAAACTAAACAATAAATCACAAAGATAATGCATCGAACACACAAGGCATATTATGCCACTTATTTGCAGTATTAGGCCAAGTAGAGAGAGAGAGAGAGAGCACGATGAACATGTCTGCTAGTCCAGGCTCCAGCAAGGTGATCGATGCGGCGCTACACGCTTCCGACGTCGTGATGCTCCTCCTCCCGGTTGAGGATGCCTGCATGAGAGAGCAAAGCCCAGAGATGGGTCACCAACTCACCACCCCGCGCGAGGCATTCGATATGGTACTTCACATTGTTTGATGGCGCGACGTAGAGCATCAGCTCCGCCCAGAATTCCGCCAGCACCTTCCAACGGAAGCGCTCTTCCATCTCCTCCAGCTGCCTCCCCAGCTTCACACCCCTTCCGAAGGTCGTCTTCGTTGTCGTTGGTTCTGTTAAAGGTTTATTCTTCATGGGCACATACTTGTCCCTTTCACCCTCCAGAAAATGCACTGCTTCTTCTGCAACTGCATCAAACACACGCTCTGTATCATAGTGGTGCCCGGGAAGCAACCGTGGCTCAGAGACTACCAGGTATGCACAGTATTTGGACAGTGTTGTGGCAACGTCAATATGGAGCTTGAGATCTGTTCCCTTATTTGGACAAAGATATCTCGATGGTACCATCTCACAGTAACATGTTGCAATGTGCCAAGTCAAAATAAGGCGCGCCAGATTATCATTTTTCTGGGAGCAGCTTGGGTCTGCATAGGAGCCCATGCCCTGCTCACAAGCCCATGAAATCAGGTCGGGATCTACTCCATTGGAGACAAACGATGATTTCCCATTTGTCAGTTTGCCTTTACTTTCAGTACGTTTGAGGGACTTGACAAGTGCACCCTTTACATCTTCTGACAACCCGATAGGTTTCCCGAGTTTCTTGCGGGCCCACCAAGCCTTATCGTTTCTGGGATGAAGGATCACTATGTCCAAAAGATAGAAAAGCCTCATTATTGGGATAATAAAGTTCCAGAACTTGGATGTTTGATTAGGGGGTTTGCAGCTGACTGATTCAAGTAGCGAGTACTGCCCAAGCTTGTGTTGCCAGTAGTGTTTGTTTGACGCACAACGCACACCAATCTTGGCAAGACGCTCTCTAAATCTCATCATGCGGTTGCACCAGCTTCCTCCCCTTGAACTACTACTGTTGGATGGTTCTGTGGATCTGAGCCTGATATGCTGACATACAAAGGATACACTTCCCCAAATGCTGGCATAGTAAAACAACAGTTGCAGCAATTCAATCAAAGCAGCGGATGTAAGCATCAGCAGCGCGATTACAACATCAGCTGTTGGGTTTTTGTTGATCACGACAGCTTCTGACCTAGCCAGAACAGTGGAAACCCTCACCGCACGGCCGGCTGACAGATATACTGCAAGAGATATTAAGCAGCTGGCTGAAGCCAAGGACCAAATCGCTGCAACACTTGATCCATAATAAAGGACGGCATGCTTGGTGAAGAAGAAATCGTACATGAAAGCTAATTCAACCTCGATAACCTTGAACACCCTATCGTAGTCGCATTTGTCGGTGGCAGTAATGTCGTCCTCTTCTTTTTTAAACAGCAGCAGTCCCTTGAAGACAAAATCACGCGTCTTCGGTAGTGTAGATTCGGCACAGTCAAACCCGAAGAAGCGCCTTCTCAAAAGATGGAAAAGAGAGAAGGAAAGGCATGCATCCTTGAGCTCTCGGCTTAGTGACCCGTCTTTGATCAACCATACCTTCTCTATGTTGATGAATTCTGCTGTTAATTCTGCTGCATATGACGTCCCAGCATCCAACTTGGACATGTGGAGGGCGATCAACGGTGTAACGGTAGCCTTGCATCTTTGGCGGGATCGTAATGCGTATTCCACCATTGGTCTCGGTGTGCTCCTGATACATGTAGTCAACAACCATTTTATTCAAGTTCCATGAGAGGCTTGCCAGCCAAGATGCTGTCACTCTATGGGTCAGCTTGAAGGCAGCAATGACAGCCAGGACAACAACTGTGATTTGACCAATGCTTGATGATATGGTAGCACTGATCAACAACACATATGTATAGCCGAGCATATATTGGTACATCCGTCTCGAGATCTGGTTGTTGTCATCGAGGCTATAAGCTGTGATGGAGCCGGCACAACCGAAGAGGATGAAGAGGGAGATGGCCCACATGGGGTACATGCTGCTCTTCACAGCCGAAGATTGCATCGAACCAAGCGTGTATGTTACCAGGGAGGAGGACAGGGCGAGTGCCCCCAGGACTCCATTCTGAATCACCCTGCTTCTGCTTCGGCGACGGCAGGACCCAAAGAAGGCGAGGAGTAGCAGGACAATGCTAGTAACTCCTACAAGCACCTTGATGCGGATTACTGTTCCCCTTGGGCTCTTCCAATAGTCTGTCCCATTATGCTTCTCTATCTCGCAGTAAACACCACCAACCTTCAATGTGTAGACAGATAGGATCAATGCATTGTAAGGTAGTACATATATACACAATTAATCATCCTAAAAACACAAAATCCACATCTACGAACAAACTGACCCCCAACGTTCAAGTTACTATACATGCACATGCTAGTACCTCCGATTGCACATACATGCCTCTTCCGAACGCATGAAACAAAATTAAAAGAACAGGAATAGAAAAAACACGGGAATTAAATGACATCTACAGTGTCATCCCATAGGAAAACGAAAATGCAGGAATTGCTCACATAAGGTGTTTGGATGCTTTACAGGAAAAGTGCAGGAATTTTAGAATTAGATGTTTACCTGTAAGAGCAACAAAGGAGAGAGAGAGTGTAACGCCCTAGGGTCCAAACCGACTCAGACCTAACCACATTCTGGATAGGCCACGCACATGTACCAACCCGCTTGCACTTTCGTCCTCGCTTCGTGCAAAACGGTTAACCGGGGGTGCTACCATTGGAACTCCTAGGTTATATGTAAATGCTTCTCAAGGTAAGCTAGCAAGATGGGACTAATCTAGAAATTTATGTGCACACACACATGGGCCAACATGGGTCGGGTGTCACAGAGAGAGAAAATGCATTCAAACTATCAAAGTAATTTGTACTACGAGGTTACACCTCATGTTAGATTTTCTCCAAAAATGTGTAGGAAAATTTTCCTGTCCTTTGAAATTCCTTTGAAGCAATTCTATAATGTAAACACACCTCATATGATTTTTTTCCCCCTTGGGTTGAATTCCACTATTTTTCCTCCAAAATTCCTTTGTTCCAATTCCCAAAGAGGTCTAAATCGAGTACTATAATCCCTGCCTATCAAACCTAACATTTTTTAGTTTGATCATTAATAATGTATATATATGCCTAAAAAGATAGCGACAAAGGATAAATTCACAATCTTATAAAATTTCTACTGAAAATACAATCACATATATATAAAGGTGGATGTTGGATTTAAACTTAGGTGGACGGAGTTGTAAATCCACTGACTTTTGCGCCTCATAGAGGTGGTTCTCACCGATCGAGGCCATTCATCCTACGTAGCTAGGGCTAGCAAAAAAGCTCGGGCTCGTGAGCCAGCTCGGGCTCGGCTCGGGCTCGTGGAGGCTTGGCTCGGCTCGTGAATGAAACGAGCCGAACCGAGCCAGCAAAAAAGCTCGAGATCTAAACGAGCCGAGCCCGAGCCAGCTCGCGAGCGGCTCGGTTGGCTCGGCCCAACTCGCGGCGGTGTTCCCTCGCGCCGCAGCTTCCTCCACTCCACTCCTTTCCTTCCCCAAGCCAAGAGCCGAAACCACGGCATGAAAAATCCACGGAATTAGATTAAGCCGGCGAAAGAGGAAGGGGAAGAAGAGAGGAGCAAGCGCCATCGACACCAACCGAATCCTTGTCTCGCGCGGCGCCCTCGCCGCCACGCGCGCCGATCCGTACCGCAGGGGGCGCCGAGGGGATCCATCCGGCGGCCGGCACATGACGCAGCGCCTCGAGCTGTTTACCGCCCGCGCCCGCCTCTCCGACCCGACCAGATCCGCCGCGCGACGCGCCCTCCGTGACCCGCATGGCTCGGTGGACGCCGGCGCCGCCGGTGCCGTTCGCGCCGCCCGGCTCGGCGACGCCGGGGGCGTGCGGCAGCACCTCCACACCGCGCCCCGCCCCGCGCCGCCGCGGCTCCTACTCGGTGAGAGCCCGCACCTCCTTCCCACCCACCGGATCGGTGCAATTTTTTTGGGGTGTCTTTGTGGTCGATCGAGCATTTCGGGTGTTAGCTCGTAAAATCTGTGCGAGGATTAGGGTTCGTGATTCGTCTCGTGCATGGTCGGACTCGGCCTCGTCCAAGGGAGGCAACCCGGGGAGCGGCGGCGGCCGGCGACCGTCGGGGAGCTGATGCGGGTGCAGATTCGTGTGTCGGCACTGTTGGCTCGCGAGCCCTCACGAGCTGGCTCGAGCCGCACAACGGGCAGAACCGAGCCTACAAAAAAACTTGATATCCTAACCAAGCCGAGCCGAACCCACCCCTATACGTAGCCCCCAAGACCAACCACACGCAAAAAAAAGGTAAAACATTTTACTTCATCATGACTGCAAGAGACATATAATAAGCTTGTTTTGTCATATATAGTTGCATACCGTATGTCCATTCATCTCCTTGGATGAATTGAGAAGAAGAACTCGCTGCAGTGGAGAGCTAGCTCCCTTTTGCTCCCTGAGATGAGAGCGCTCGCCGATAGATGCTGCAAATGGTGTACTCAGATCTCACAGGGACCAACTGCAAGCAGAAATAAGGTACATGGCGCTCTTTACTTCCTTGCAACAATCAGGGAATCTGACCAAATCACCCTAGAGCAGCGTACTATTCATTTTTCCGGGCACGTCATCGTCCATGACTACTGGCAACCAATCAGAAACGGAGTTGGTAACTAATAAAACTGATGGTACTCTCCAACCAATCAGCGTACAAATGATAAATAAACGTACTACGTTTTTCCAACAATTAACAGCGTACTACGTTTTCCAACAATTAACAGAAGCATGGCCCGCCCCTGACCGACCGAGCATGATCCTATTGAGCATTCATAGATCCTATTGAGCATGATCAGCGTACAAGTACCTGACCGACCGACCCCTAAATGAAAACAAATGATAAAGATTTATATATATTGCCTTCCAACAATCCAACGTCTCCTCCTTCAGCATACACAGTACTGTCAATGCACACAACGAAGAAGCAATCGATGAGCGTGTTGTTGAATATACACTGGCTGGATTTTTTTACGCCGTGATTTATAATTTATAGATTCAAATTTTAAATTATATCTATTCATGAAAAACGGTACACAAAAGATAATAGTCACATACGATTTTAATCGGTACAGCTAAACTCGGTATATTTTTATTACAATATTCTTGTTAACCCCATCTAAAACGCACACCGTTTAAAAACCAGTTATTATAACATAAGCCATAGCGAGAACCACTCAAGACTCTTGACAACTCAGTCTTAGCTCCTTATCTGTTAAACCACGAGCGGATCTAATAGAGGTCAAGGGTGTTCAATTGAACACCTAAAATTTTTATAAAATATTAGGTATATAATAGATACATTAGATGTATATATTTATTAGTTGGGTTAAAACTATAGTTTATGCTCAAATAAATTTAGCCCACACTTTTATATATCGTCTTGAGCCTATGTAATACATTAGACCCATTTTTCTTTCTACTCGCCCTCCTCACACAGGCCAAAAGAGGTAAAAATATAAACAAAATCCTATCCTTTGTTCTATTTCTTATCTTGTGGTTGTCTATGTGGGAAGCGGCTCCGGCTTTCGAGTGGCGAGCGGGCGGAGGTGCAAGCCGCGGAGGCGAGTGACGATTGGCGGACGTGGACGTGGCGCCATGACGTGATGACAATCATGCGTGAGGCAGCGCAGGGTGCAAGGTGAGCATGTGGCAGCGCGGGCGAGCAAAGAGGTGTCACAAGCAAGCGGGCAGTGTCACAGCGAACATGGAGGTAGGGAGTGGGCGGCAAGAAGGGAGCAGCGCGGTAGCCAGGAGGGAACGTGGCATCGGGAAGTGAGCAGCACGTCCAACTTATCATCATCGTCTTCTCTTCAGATCTAGATGTGCTCCATCTCACTTCACTTATTTTCTTTCTTGGTCCGCTTTGCTCTACTCTGCTCTGTTCTTGCTCCGATTCTTTCTGGAGCTTAGCATTTTGTTTCTTCGTTTTTTTCTAATAAGATATTGTATAAAAATACAATATTTACCTTAGGCAATGAGCAGCTAGTTGGACCCTTATTGCTTTTGTTTACATGCTAATTTTTGCTATGTTTTGCTCCATGGAAGAAACATACAATTTTCTTTTAGATGGACAATTCTTGCTGATAGGGAAAGAGCAAAAAAAGGCAGGATCAATAAGATATACAACTGTCATTAATCTCTATAATGTGTTGTTTAATTCATGTCATTATACTCGCCTTATGTCACCTATTTTCTCACAAGAAATCATTAATTTCTATAAGTTATGTATTTTTATTATATCTATATACATGTATCATTGTATCGGTGTTTTGGAGGAAATGGTGCATTGCAGTATCGACGTATTCGAGCAACTTAGCTCCAAATTCCAAACACTCATTCTAAAAATCCTGGGTCCGCCACTGTGTTAAACACATGCTCCATATGGTCCCATGGGTGGTTGATCTTGATCAACAATGGCCACATGTTTTACCTTAAGAAAAGGCCAGCCTTTTTTTAGAGGAACAGTGGCTGGGATTGAAGGTGAATTTGGCTAGGAAGCTCAAAGAATCAAATTCAAAAGAATTTTCTCAATTTTCAGAAATTTCGGTTTGTTTCATATTTTTCCTCCAAAATTCCTTTGTTCCAATTCCCAAAGAGGCCTAAATCGAGTACTATAATACATGCCTATCAAACCTAACATTTTTTCAGTTTAACCATTATATAATATATGTGTGTGTATGCACGTGCGCCTAAAAAGATAGAGGCAAAGGATAAATTCACGATCTTATAAAATTTCAACTAAAAATACAATCATATATATATATATATATATATATATATATATATATATATATATAAAGATGGGCACTTAGGATTTAAACTTTGGTGGACGGAGTTGTAAATCCACGACTCCTCCGCCTCATAGAGTTGGTTCCCACCGATCGATGCCATTGATAATACGTAAACCCCAAGATCAACCAAAAAGAAAAAGAAAATAAAACACATTTTCCTTCATCATGACTGCAAGAGACATATATAGGCCTGTTTGGTTGGAGGCTGGAAAAAGCTGCCTGGGCCAGGCATGCATCCCAGGCGTTCGATTTTGGATGCCTGAGGCCAGGATGTGTTGCCTGGCAGGCATTTGCCTGGGAGGCCTCCAACCAAACAGGCCCATAATAAGCTTGTTTTGTCACAGTTGCATACCGTATGTCGACTCATCTCCACGGATGAATTGAGAAAAAGAGCTCGCTGCAGTGGAGAGCTAGCTCCCTTTTCCTCCCTGAGACGACTTGAGAGCGCTCGCTGATGGATGCTGCAAATGGTGTACTCAGATAATATCACAGGGACCAACTGCAAGCAGAAATGAGGCTCATGGCGCTCTTTACTCACCACCAAATGGGTGGGCCCGCCAGAATATGCATGTCTACTTCCAAGCTTCGTGCTAGTGGTAAGATATAATTCATGTATACTGTTCGGTTAGTCGCATTTTCCCACCCTGCTGGCTGCTGCATGGATCAGCTTGGGGTTTCTTAACTTGCTTTCCGGCTTGTTTCGCAGAGCTATCACAAAGGGAAGGGGAAGCCATCTTGCAATGAGTAGAAGACATGAACGGTACAATCTTCGATGGCAATCACATAGGGTGAATGATTATAGTGCGTAACGAATTTTTAAAAAAATCTACTGCATGTCTTCTTTCCTTTACCTATTAATCATAGAAAACACATAAAAAATAGCAAGGAAATATATATATATTTTTAGTTACTGTAATGATCACTTTTCGGTACTAGAGCTGAGATAAAACTCGGACGTAGCTTTCGATGGCATGAGACAAACACTAATTAAAAACTGATGACCAGGTATAAACCATGCATTCACCAAGTCACATCAACTCATAAAATACAATAGGGACTTACCTTTTCATTGATCTACTGGCAAAACTAATTGGCCCAAAACAATATCTCAGCCACATCATGCATGTTCTGTAGTTCCCCGTTTTTTGTATCTACCAAGCACTAGACAATGAACAACACAAACCTGACTTTATCTCACAAGGACCGAGGTGAGTGCGCATGTAGATCAACAAGCACCAGTGCTCTTGAGATTTCTTCAGGCTACTCAATCTCACCGCGTGTGCCGAGTCGTTGAGGGAGACGCGGTCAAGAAATCATAAATTTTTATACGAATAATCTATTTTTTATTTAAAATTATAGAAATATACCTATGACAATATTTTTTTACACAAATAAACTTCAGTTGTCCAATAGGGGGCAACTGGAGCCGATCGCCCAATGGCTAGGCGACAGAGCTCTAGTTGCCCGACCCTCAGCCAACTGAAACCAGTCATCCCCCCATTTGGCGACTTGATGGGCAGTCGCTCACCTAGAGAGTGACTGGAGCTCTTTCCCCCGTGAATTTTGTGCATTTTGTTAATTTTGTAGTTTATAACTGGAAAATAATCTGATAGATTTGTAACAAAATTTTATGTTCATTATATATTGTAGTTGCATAACAAAATTTGAGAACTTTTTTTAAAAAATGATTGACCTTAAAACGATCGGTACATACGATGGTAAGTGATATTGTGATGTTACTAGGAATTCGTATACGAAGAAAACTGGTATGTTAATATTGTTAGATGACTTGCTATGTGAATCATTGAATGCAAAAAGACGAGATAATGAGCTTGTCTGAATTTAAATAGACTTCATAATACAGTTGGGAGTAATATGCCGTGTACTTTTTGATTACATGCATAACATATAACATCATGTGTGACTAACCCACCCAACTGCTCGTACGATCTACTGTGTGGACCGGGGCCATTTTCCCTTTCTTGCCAGCTCGGCGTTGAACTCCTCGGCGGCCTCTTTTGCCTTGGTCACCATTTCCCTCTTTCTCTCGCGCTCCCTCTCGTGAGCCTCCCTCTCCCTACGCGTGCACACCTCGAGATGAGCTTTCGTCTCACATTGTATACGCAGGGTTTGCTCGTTCTTGTGGCGCTCCTCCTCCCGGATCTCCGATGACCTTGCGACATTCCAGTCCTCGAAGTCAAGAGCCCATTGGTCCTCATGTTGGATCTTAAGATTGATCCGTTTGCGGTAGCTACATAGGGGTTCCACGGACTGTAAATATAGGGGAGATGTTATTAGTGCGTGTTGTGAAGGAGAAAAGGTAGGGGAAAACGATGCACTGGTCCTTACCGGCTGGACGAGGTGGTGCTGGTTAGAAGAACTATCTTCTTCGTCGTAGAGTATGCCACAATGACGGACGCCGAGGGCCAGTCGAACATGGGTCACCAAAGGAGGACCTTCCGTTCAAAAGGAATGAGGACTTCGGCCCTGCTTACCGCTTATTGCCAAATAGATGCCCTCAGCAAGTGTGGCCGAAATGCAAACACATGTAGGACGTGGTGGTGCAGGTGGCAGAAGGCCATACGGATGGTGGTCGACGTTTCTTTTGATGCCCATACTTCAGGGTACAAGCTCGTACTCGTCTGTTTTGTTGTAGTACTAATATAGCTTCGATGTTAACGTTCGTTTGTAGCAGATGGATAAATGTGACTTCGTGCGATGGATCGATCCTCCCCACGAAGGGTATATTTCGACGTACGTGCATACATTGTGGAAGCGAATCTTTGATTTAGAGGCATGCATTGAGAGTCTTGAAGAACAGAACGATGACCTCCGTCAACAAGTGGAGCGCGAGAGGGGGAACGAGGAGGTCATCAACATAGGGAGTTCGTAGGACCCAACATGCTGCTGTATGAACCCTAGTTGTATATGTGCTTACCACTACAATGATAGCCAGCCACGTCCGAGGCGACCCCCTCAACAATACTTCATGTGGGTGCCAAGAGGCTCGTTCCACATATAGGCAACGATGTGTATAGTTGTACCGGTGTACTCAGCACTGTTGTTCAAAATAATTTTCAATGTTATTAAGCATTGTGCGTGTCGAGAAGGTAAGGAGAAGTAGAAGTAAGCTCGGCATAGTAGAAGTAAAAGTTCACTACGTAAATAACAAATGTAAATAGTACATGAGTAAATAGTGTACAGTGAGAACTACCGTCCCCCGACAACATCCCCAGCACCCCCTTCGTCGCCACCCTAGCCCCCTCCGTCTTCGCGTCCACGTCCTCCCATATGGCCCCGCTCGGTCGTCCTTTGCTGCAGCGGGTGATGACGTCCAGACAACGTAAGACAATCATGAGACCGTTGCACCCGCCCCTGAGTTGATGGAGTGGGCCGCACCACTGCCTGTGTGCCCTCCGGTGCACCGGTGAGGGCACTCCCGGAGAGAACCTCTGGTAGTGTGCTCTGAGGTGCAAAGCAGACGCTAGCCCGATCCAGTTGGAAAAGTACTGTTCTGGATTGTCCGGGCCCGGGGAGATGCCCTATTCCTGCTCGGGGTAGAAAAGACCTGCAATAGTAATATCGTTAGTTTGTTACATAAAGCATTGGGATAAAAGCGAGATCCAATGATGCGTACCCTCAGTTGGCGCCATCGCATCTGGAGGAGGGACGTACGGTGCGGAGTACACCCCCTGCGTGGGGAAGCCGGGGATGTGCAGAGGACACGTGAACATCTGCCCTAGCGGTGTATGAGGCCGTCCCCAGGCAAAGCCCCCAGCCTTATCCGGGTGAGGTGGTGTAGGACGTGCCCACGTAGAACCTCCGGAGTAGTGCCATGCCGGTCGGGGCGGCACCGGTGGATGAACCGTTTGTGCCGGGCGTGGTCAGAGACCGCGTCGGTAGCCTCGCGCGAGCAGGCAGGCTATGATACGTGACGTAACCGGGCCATATTTGCTCGGTGACACGACATGACGACCCAGCTTTGCATAGTGAAAACATCGTCGCACCGGGCTTTGCGCGCAGCGAGAAGACCGCGCGGCCAGCTCTCTCGGTGACATGACATGACGATGCAGCTTTTCGCAGGGACATGATAGCATAGGCCAGCTTTGCGCAGTCAGAAGACCGAACGTGCCAGCGTTCCTCAGTGACATGACATGATGACGCAGCTTTTCGCAGTGACATGACAGCACGGGCTAGCTTTGTGCAATGAGAAGACCGAAAGTGCCAGCTTTCCTCAGTGACATGACATGACGACAAAGCTTTTCGCAGTGACATGATAGCACGGGCCAGCTTTGCGCAGAAAGAAGACCGAATGTGCCAGCTTTCCTTAGTAACATGGCATGACGACACAGCTTTCCACAGTGACATGACAAGACGGCCCGACTTTGCGATGAGAAGACTCGATCGTGATGCCTTTTTCTCAAGGACATGACGATGCGGCTTTTCTCGACATGACAAAGATGGCCCAGCTTTTGCACGTAGATAAGACCGAACACGCCACTTTGCGCGGCGACATGACCACTGCGTGCGCCTTTCAGAGTGACAAGACCTCACGGCCCAGCTTTACCAGCTTTGCACACTATAAAATGAGGTCGAGGAGATTTCTCAGAGAATACTGCGCAACCAAACAGCACACTACACCACGCTTCCTTCACCACACCGGGATGGACAAAAGGCAGAAAACCCAATGGGACAAGATGATGAAGCAATAGGAGGAGAGCCGCGACCTAGCACGATCAACTGCCGCCCGCGATGATAAAATAAGGGCTGCTGCAAGGTCAGCTCCCCGCAATGACGGCCCCCGTAGCAACAACCCCATCCCGAAATTCCCACCGAGCATTTGCCGCAACTCCAACCCGAGGGGGTGACACCCCCCTTTGTTGGTGCGGGGACACGTGCAAGTTCTTCAAGTCTAAGCACTGCATCAGCCTAGCTATGCGTTACTGGGGTTGCGCAAACTACTCCAGTGACTACCCCAACCGCCGTCTAGACACCGCAACCTATCGGCAGATGGTAAGGACCAGGTGCACTATTTGTTCCTACCTTTTCTCCATCACAACACGCACTAACAACCTCTCCTCTGTATTTACAGTCCCCGGAACCCCTATGTGCCTTCCGCAAATTGATCGATCTTGAGATCTACCCTGAGGACCAATGGGCCCTTGACTTCGAGGAGTGGAATGTCGCAAGGTCATTGGAGATTCGGGAGGAGTGCCGCAAGAACGAGCAAACCTTGCGTATACAACGCGAGACGAAAGCTCACCTCGAGGCGTGCACGCGTAGGGAGCGGGAGGCTCACAAGAGGGAGCACGAGAGAAAGAGGGAAATGACGACCAAGGCAAAAGAGGCCACTGAGGAGTTCAACGCCAAGTAGGCAAGGAAGAAAAAATAGCCCCGGTCCACACAGTAGGTCGTACGAGCAGTTCAGTGGGTTAGTCGCGCATGATGCTATGTGTTATGCATGTAATCTAAAAGTATGCAACATACTACTCCTGACTATATTATGAAGTCTATTTAAATTCAGACAAGCTAATTATCTTGTCTTTTTCGCATTCAAGGATTCACATAGCAAGTCATCTAACAATATTAACATACCGGTTTTCTCCGTATATGAATTCCCAGTAACATCATAATATCACTTACCATCGTATGTACCGATCGTTTTAAGGTCAATCGTTCTTTAAAAAATTTCTCAAATTTTGTTATGCACCTACAACATACAATGAACATAAACTTTTATTATAAATCCAGCATATTATTTTCCAATTATAAACTATAAAATTGGCAAAATGTACAAAATTCATGGAGGACAGAACTCCAGTTGCCCTCGGGGTGGGCGACTACCCATCCAGTCGCCCGATGGTTGAGCGACTGGAGCCAATTGTCCAATGACCAGCCGTGAGTTTATTTCTGTAATTTCGAATAAAAAATAGATTATTCATATAAAAAAATTCCAGCAATTTCCAGGCTCATTATGCAGGGTCTTTGTCTCGTTAAAACATTTTTGTCGTTGGTGATAAGACACCCACGCTCTTCTAACACCAGTACACTCAGGCCTCTGTTCCGTTGCCCTCCTTGAGTTACTTCAATTCTAACCGACCCGTTCAGTTAAAATATATTACCCTCATTTCCTTATCAGCTCATGGCTCTGTTCTTTTAGACTTTGTCTTCTGGTTTTTTTAAAAGTCGAAACAAATGGGATGGATTTTTTAAGTAAATTCTCTAAACGGCTTTTCGAGCCTAAAACCGTATGTATCGTCTACATCGGTGTCTACGCCGTTTCGAAAACGTAATCACAAACCATCAAACGCAGCTTAAAAGAACAGGCCTAAGCCTAATAAAGACCCCGCTCGGTTGGGCTGAAAAGCTGTGGCTTATGGCTGAAAGTGCATTATAGCGGCTAAAATTTCACTGTAGCTAAAGGTGGCTTATTTGGCATAATTAAATTTTAAAAAATTAAAAATAGAAAAAAAATATGCTAGCTCATCACAGACAACGCAAACGAATACGAAAAAAAGAACTAGGAAAAAAGCTCAAAAAATAAAAAAATTCAGAAAAAAACGAAATTTGTGAATAGTAAAAAATAAGCCACAAGCTTAAGCGGGGCCTAGTCTGGCCAACAAATTTTGGCCCAACGCAAGCCTAAAAAGGTCTAGCCCAGTCCAAACTCAGCCAGGCCGAAGCCTAATTAAGGCCTAACCTAGCTGGAGCTGGTCAATCTGCGCCCAATTAACCTAGGCCAAGTTCAGGCCTAGCACATTTCAATAAACATTATGGTATTTCAACTTCAACAGTCCGATAAGCATCCTTCACCAATCCAACTCCTGTTTAAAATCCAGCACTAGTAGTATTTGCTTACTTTATTCCTTCTTGCCATTTGCCAACTATGACTAACGTTTCAATGCATAGCACTAAATACACATTAAGCAAACTCGGAAGGCTCTTAGAGCTTCCTAACTTGTGATGCTGTGATGATCCCAAAAAACTCACATTCAGCAAATAGTATTTTCCATTCAAAAATAAGGTCATGACCTTACGACTTTCAGAACTCAACTAACAACACCTTTGCTAAAATTTAATGCACAGCCAGAAGAGCAGGGCTACCGGTTGAATCTCCCAATCTAATTTATATGAGCAACGCATAAGGAAGCTTAACTTTGCCTAACTTCTGACACAGGATTATAGTGCATATCCCAAATTCGCACTAAATTTCTAGCTGAAATACACCAAGAGCTCAAAAGGCTCTCAGATTTCCGAGATTTCTGAGCGTAAAGATGTTCGTGCACAGCCCAAATTCACGCTAAATACTTAAAGCAGACACAAAAGCAACTCAGCAAATGTGAAGATCAAACAAAATGATCACTGCTAATTCAACTCATTGTCTCTGCACATGCTGCACCTCTAAAAAAAAAAGAAGCTTTTTCCACTAAATCGTCATTGCTACATCAAGAGCTCTACATAGATAGGAAGCTGATAAATTTGATCCTGGAGCAAGTATTGGGAATAACAATGCGTGCATTGATGCCGCAGTATGGAACGGATAAGTAGTAATGGATTGGATAGCAAGATGCAGGCAACGATGGGTACCTGCTTCATCCTGCCGTGACGTTTCTGGCGGCAGAACTCGAGGTATCGGAGCCATAGGTCGAGGTCCCCCTTGAACCTGACGGTGGCCATCCTGTAGATGTCGAGGACGCGGAGGAGCGCTGCGACGTCGGAGATGGACTTGTTCTTCTTCTTGGCCTTGTTCTTTATCTTGTATGCGCCCTCGTCGTCACCCTGAGGGTGGCGCGTATGATGGTGCGCTTGCGGGGAGTGGCGATGTAGCGGAGGAAGTCCCTGTTTAGCGGGGAGTGGCGGCGGAGTCGGAACTCAGAAGTCTCGGCGGCGGCGGACGACCTCGGAGAGGCCCCGGCGCTCGAGGCCGTCGAGCTGTTCGGACATGCTGTCAGATCCCCAGGAGGAAGATCCGACCGGGAGGTGGAAATCACCGGAAATGGAATTGGGGAAAGATAGCAAACGAGAAGAACAGCTAAGGATAACTAGGGCTACAGTACTGCTAGCAAATGACTTCTCAATAGCATGTTCCATTCATTCCACCGAATAATATATATATATGGTGCCTAGGCACCCACATCCGATACACGTGTATTATTGATATTTTTTTTTGAGTTTGGGTATGAAAATATTTTATACCCTTGATATATTTATGGTAAGTAAGTTTTGAACTCAGTTCAAACTAGTTTGAACTACTTTTGAGTTCAATGCGACTACAAATGAGTATATACCATAAAAATAGTTCAAACTAATTAAACTGAAGTTGAATTTAATTTTTTGAGTTTGACATCTCAAATATACTTTTTATGGGTATATGAAGATACCCACATCAAACGTTATAATCTCAAAGCAAATCAACGGGTATTGATATTGGTGCCTAGGCACCATGGTGCATGAAACACTGCCCTATATATATATATATATATATATATATATATATATATATATATATATATATATATATATATATATATATATATATATATATATATATATATATATATATATATATATATATATATATATATATATATATATATGAGTACAGAACCACACATCAACATTTAAGAAGTGATTACAATGTTTAACCTGATTAACAGGGCACTAAATCTACTCAAAGTAAATTACTTAGATGCTTGAACACAACTTCACTGAAATATATATATATATATATATATATATATATATATATATATATATATATATATATATATATATATATATATATATATATATATATATATATATATATATATATGAGTACAGTAACCACACATCAACGTTTAAGAAGTGATTACAGCGGTTTAACCCAGATTAACAGGGCACTAAATCTACTCAAAGTAAATTACTTAGATGCTTGAACACAACTTCACCGAAATCAATCTGACCGCTGGTGCACGCCAAAAGAGTAAGGGTGTGTTTGGTTACAGAATCTCCTTCGTCTGGTGGGTGGATCCGTATAATCTGAGAAAGAGCATGTTTGGTTACTCAGATGAGTGGATGCACTGCATGAGCGGATGCAAAATACGCCTCATCCTCGGATGGGTGGATACGCTCAAAATGAGCTTCACCGCCATCCCGGATGGGTTGATGCAGCGATGTATCTTATGCGGTCCCACGTGTCGCCTCTCGTGTTTGGTAGATCGCATCCGCTCATACAGCAACCAAACAAAGATCTCGGTTTTTGCATCCGCTCATGCAACCTCACCAAACATCTTCTTTTTCAAAATACGATTCCACTCACCGCATCCACTCGGGCCAGATATACGATACAACCTCCATCCACGAACCAAACACACCCTAAGAAAACATCCTGGCCGTTGGAATCTTCGGACTGGGCCGTTTGGGATCTTCGGACTGTGACCACAGAACGTTCGGACCGAGCGACAAGCGTTCTCCTTCGGACTTCATTCCCTCCTCAATTCTTCAGTCATTCCACTGGTTTTGACATTTCCTTCCCCTCGGCAACAAACTTACCCTCAAGTGTTTTGCTCAGAAAACCAGGATTTAATAGTTTGTGAATAGAACTCAGGAAATGTACATTTGATAAAGTCCGCATCTTCCCAAGTTGCATCTTCTGGAGGCATATTCTCCCACTGTACTAACCATTGTGTCACTAAGCGGTCCCTTCTAAGTAAGGCTCGGGTTTCCAGCACTGAGATTGGCTCGGTCTTGATTTTTCCATCTTTGCTAACCAAAGGCAAGTCTGGACTGGGAACAGCTCTTGGACCACAGTGCTTCTTGAGCTGACTGACATGCAACACCGGATGGATTCCCACCCCATCTGGTAATTGAAGTTTGTATGCCACATTACCCACTTTTTGCATAACTCGAAAAGGTCCATAAAATCTGCTAGTTAGCTTCAATGCTTGTTTGAGTCCAAATGCAGAAACTCGATAAGGCTGCAACTTCAAATATACCATATCTCCAACATTGAACTATCTTTCACTGCGGTTCTGATCTGCATACTTCTTCATCCGGGTTGGGCTTGAGCTAAATTCTCCTTCAATCTGGTTAGCATGGTTTGTTTCTCTTGCAAAAAATTGCTGACTTCTTCCTCTCTAGGACTAGGTACAGCCACTTCATTTATCATTGGTGGAGGAAAGCCATATAGTGCCTGAAAGGGTGAAATCTTAAGGGAAGTATGAAAAGTCGTATTATACCACCATTCGGCGAGAGCAAGCCAGGCCAACCATCTCCGAGGCTCTTGAAACGCCATACATCTGAGATAAGTCTCCAAGCATTGGTTAACCCGTTCAATTTGGCCATCCGTTTGGGGATGGTAGGCCGAACTGAACCTTAACTCCACCTTTGAAGATTTGAAAAGTTCTTGCCAAAGCTTGCTAGTAAAAATGCGATCTCGGTCAGAGATAATAACCAAAGGGAAACCATGCAGCTTGAAAATGTTGTCAATGAAAGCTTGGGTGACAAATTGAACAAAATAAGGGTGAGTTAAAGGAATGAAATGTGCATATTTAGTGAACCTGTCCACCACAACAAGAATCACTTCATACCCCTTTGATTTTGGCATACCTTCGATGAAGTCCATGGAGATATGTGTCCAGGCCATGTCAGGAATCGGCAATGGCCAGAAGGCCTGGGTAGTGGCAATGCTCAGATTTGAATGTCTGGCAGATCAGGTAGTTCTGGACAAACATCTGCACTTCCTTTTTCAGACCTGGCCAATAGAATAAACGTTTGACTCTTTGGTAGGTTGCCACTATGCCTAAATGCCCGCCAACAACCGAAGAAAAAAGTTGCTAATATTTCAGACCTGGCCAGTAGAATAATCGGTTTGGCGAACCAATCAAGAATTTCTGCACTCAGTTGCTAATATTTTTCCCATGTGAAGTTGGGCATGCATGCACTGAAAAAAGTTGGACATGCAGCGAAGTGACAAACTGACAAGACCAGAAAGATGTATATATACATGTGTATCACAACAAGATCAAACCCAATCGATCACCAAATACAAAGAACTTGAGTTCAAACTTAAAAATATAGCATGCCACAAACTAAACAATAAATCACAAAGATAATGCATCGAACACACAAGGCATGTTATGCCACTTATTTGCAGTATCAGGCCAAGTAGAGAGAGAGCGCACACAGTCACAGAACAGCAAACAATAGAGAGAGCACGACGATGCGGTACTACACGCTTCTGATGTGCTCAATAGTTAACATGTCTTCGACGTGATGTTCCTCCCGCTTGAGGATGCCTGCATGAGAGAGCAAAGCCCAGAGATGGGTCACCAACTCACCACCCCGCGCGAGGCATTCGATATGGTCCTTCACATTGTCTGATGGCGCGACGTAGAGCATCAGCTCCGCCCAGAATTCCGCCAGCACCTTCCAACGGCGGCCCTCTTCCATCCTCTCCAGCTGCCTCCCCAGCTTCACACCCCTCCAGAAGATCGTCTTCGTTGTCGTTGGTTCTGTTAAATGTTTATTCTTCATGGCCAAGTACTTGTCCCTTTCACCCTCTAGAAAATGCACTGCTTCTTCTGCAACTGCATCAAACACACGTGCTGTATCGTAGTGGTGCCCGGGAAGCAACCGTGGCTCACAGACCACCAGGTATGCACAGTATTTGGACAGTGTTGCGGCAACGTCAATATGGAGCTTGGGATCTGTTCCCTCATTTGGACGAGGATATTTCGATGGTACCATCTCACAGTAACATGTTGCAATGTGCCAAGTCAAAATAAGGCGCGCCAGATTTTCATTTTTCTTGGAGCAGTTTGGGTCTGCACAGGAGTCCATGCCCTGCTCACAAGCCCATGAGATCAGGTCAGGATCTACTTCATTGGAGACTAACGATGATTTCCCATTCGTCAGTTGGTTTTTACTTTCAGTACGTTTGAGGGACTCGACAAGTGCACCCTTTACATCTTCTGACAACCCGATAGGTTTCCTGAGTTTCCTGCGGGCCCACCTCGCCTTATCGTTTCTAGGATGAAGCATCACTATGTCCAAAAGATACAGAAGTCTCGATGCTGGGATCATAAAGTTCCAGTACATGGATGTTTGATTAGGGGGTTTGCAGTTGCAGCTGACTGATTCAAGTAGCGAGTACTGCCCAAGCTTGTGTTGCCAGTAGTGTTTGTTTGACGCACAACACACACCAATCTTGGCAAGACGCTCTCTAAATCTCATCATGCGGCTGCACCAGCTTCCTCCCCTTGAACTACTACCGTTGGATGGTTCTGTGGGTCTGAGCTTGATATGCTGACATACAAAGGATACTCTTCCCCAAATGCTGGCCCAGTAAAACAACAGTTGCAGCAATTCAATCAAAGCACCGGATGTAAGTATCAACAGCGTGATTACAACATCTGCTGTTGTGTTTTTGTTGATCACGACGACTTCGACCTATCGAATAGCGTAATCCTCACCGCACGCCGTGGTCGCCGATATATCGCAAGAGATATTAGCGGTGGTGAAGCCAAGGACCAAATCGCTGCAACACTTGATCCATAATAAAGGACGGCATGCTTGGTGAAGAAGAAATCATACATGAAAGCTAATTCAACCTCGATAACCTTGAACACCCTGTCGTAGTCGCATTTGTTGGTGGCAGTGCCGTCATCCTCATCTTTCTTAAACAGCAGCAGCCCCATGAAGACAAAATCACGCGTCTTCTGTAGCGTAGATTCGGCACAGGCAAACCCGAAGAAGCGCCTTCTCAAAAGATGGAAAAGAGAGAAGGAAAGGCATGCATCCTTGAGCTCTTGGCTTAGTGACCCGTCTTTGCTCAACCATACCTTTTCTATGTTGATGAATTCTGCTGTTAATTTTGCTGCATATGATGTCCCAGCATCCAACTTGGACATGCCGAGGGGCCAGTCAACCAGGTAACGGTAGCCTTGCATGCTGGCAGGATCGTAGTAACGTATTCCACCATTGGTCTCAGTGTGCTCCTGATACATGTAGTCAGCAACCATTTTATTCAAGTTCAATGAGCCGCTTGCCAGCCGAGATGCTGTCACTCTATGGGTCAGCTTTAACCAAGCCATGACAGCCAGGACACCAACTATGATGTAACCAATGCCTGACGATATGGTAGCACTGATCAACAACACATATGTATAGCCGAGGATATATTGGTACAACCGTCTCGAGGTCTGGTTGTTGTCATCGAGGCTACAAGCTGTGATGGAGCCGGCACAACCGAACAAGATGAAGAGGGAGATGGCCCATATGGGGTACATGCAGCTCTTCACCGCCGAAGATTGTATCGAACCAAGCGTGTACGTTACCAGGGAGGAGGACAGGGCGAGTGCCCCCAGGACTACATTCTGAATCACCCTGCTTCTGCTTCGGCGACGGCAGGACCCAAAGATGGCGAGGAGTAGCAGGAGGATGCTAGTAACTCCTACAAGCACCTCGATGCGGATCACTGTTCCCCTTGGGCTCTTCCAATAGTCTCTCCCATGATGTGACAAGGTCGTCAGTGTGGCATTGATCCCAGCATTATGTTTCTCTGTCTCGTGGTAATCACCACCAACCTTCAATGTGTAGACAGATAGGATCAATGCATTGTAAGGTAGTACATACATATACACAATTAATCATCCTAAAAACACAAAATCCACATCTACGAACAAACTGACCCCAACGTTCAGGTTACTATACATGCACATGCTAGTATCTCCGACTGCAGATACAAGCCTCTTCGGAACGAACGAAACAAAATAAAAAGAATAGGAATAGAAAAAACATGGGAATTAAATGACATGTACAGTGTCATCCCATAGGAAAGCGAAAATGCAGGAATTGCTCACATGAGGTGTTTGGATGCTTTACATGTACAGTGCAGGGATTTTAGAATTAGATGTTTACCTGTAAGAGAAACAAAGAAGAGAGAGAGAGAGAGAGAGAGAGAATGCATTCAAACTCTCAAAGTAATTTGTACCACGAGGTTAGACCTCATGTTAGATTTTCTCCAAAAATGTATAGGAAAATTTTCCTGTCCTTTGAAATTCCTTTGAAGCAATTCTATACTCTAAACACACCTCATAGGATTTTTTCCCTTCGGTTGAATTCCACTATTTTTCCTCCAAAATTCCTTTGTTCTAATTCCCAAAGAGGCCTAAATCGAGTACTATAATCCCTGTCTATCAAATCTAACATTTTTTTAGTTTGACCATTAATAATGTATATATAGACGAGTATCTAGATTAATTGGTCAGGTAAAATTACAACATATTACGTTAGCAACTAGTGATCAAATTGGTACTTCTAGATTAACCATGACCAATCGGTACTATTAGATTCATCGTGAAATGAATTTTCATGCCATATACTTTTTGTAATTTATAACTACATATTACAATAGAAACTAGCGGTTAGATTGGTACATCACGCACACACGCACACATGCTAGGGGGCCCCTTAGCACATGCCTAAAAAGATAGAGGTCGGGATAAATTCACAATCTTATAAAATTTCTACTAAAAATGCAATCATATATATACAAAGTGGGTGTTAGGCCCCGCTCGGTTGGGCTGAAAAGTTGTGGCTTATAGCTGAAATTGCACTGTATTGGCTGAAATTTTACTGTAGCTAAAGGTGGCTTATTTGGTGTAATTAAATTTAAAAAAATTAAAAATATAAAAAATATACTAGCTCGTCACAGACAACGCAAACGAATACGGTAAAAAAACCAGCAAAAAGGCTTAAAAAGCCAAAAATCCAGAAATAGACGAAATTTATAAATAGGAAAAAAATAAGCCAGAACCCAGAAACTGAAAGCGAAATAAGCAGGACCTAAATTCTGGTCGACGGAGTTGTAAATCACAACTCCACCACCTTATAGAGCTGGTTCTCACCGATCGAGTCCATATATTGATCCTACGTACCCCCCCAAGATCAACCACACGCAAAAAAAAAATGTAAAACATTTTAATTCATCATGACTGCAAGAGACATATAATAAGCTTGTGTTTGTCACATATAGTTGCATACCGTATGTCCACTCATCTCCCAGGATGAATTGAGAAAAAGTAAAGAGAGCTTGCTCCCTTTTCCTCCCTGAGATGAGATGAGAGCGCTCGCCGATAGATGCTGCCAATGGTGCTAGCAGAAATGAGGTACATGGCACTCTTTACTTCCTTGCAACAATCAGGGATCAGAGCCAAATCACCCCTGTAGCGACTTCCACAGTTCTGAGTACGTGTACTATTCATTTTTCCTGTTTCAGAGGCATAATGGCTTGAAATTTTGGTGTGTATATGTGTTGGTCTCGTGTGTTTCCCTGGATTTCTAGAAGACACTTGCACGTAGCAATTTCTCGTGTGGACTTGTTGGAGAAAATTTTAGTGGTACATCAACGACAAGGGTTAGTTTCTGTTTCTGACTTCTAATTTTTACTTTTTTAAAATAAATTTTGCTTTTTTATTTTTTTAATATATATATATATAGGATATATTTTTTCAGCTATGACTGATAGTTTTTGTTCTTAGAATGAACACTTATACAAACGAATAGAACACATATAAACCGTTTCGAAAAGACTATCCCAATAAGCCGCTTTAAAAAGACGAAGGAGAAACCATAATATATGTTTGTTTGAGGGAAGCTACAGTTATATAAGGTAAAAAAATGGGATTTTGATTTTTTTTTTTATATATTCAATCTAAATATTTTAAAAATAACAATAACTAAAGTTTTAAGATTTTAATCGGATGTATCTCCAAATGACATATACACGTGACGGTCAGCGAAACGCTGTAGGTGTGCTAACTCAGGGTAAGCCCCAGTAGTCAGTACGTATGACGTGGCCTTGTATGAGTTGTAACTTTTGGAAATCTGAGCCTGGACTTGAAGTTTTGGTCCATAGTGGACACCTCACTACTAGGCTATAAAAAGGGAGTATTATTGGTTATTTTGTACACGAAATCAGAAAGAGAGCAACAAAAAGACTAGGAGTTTTCTCTACCTCTCTGCGTTTTTAATCTACTATTTCTGTCTTTTGTGATTGATCTGATTTTGCATAAGCAGAAAAAATCAATCGGACTGGTCGCCAGCGACGGTTCCTCAACACGTTATCAGCATGAATCGCTCCGATGAATCGAAGGTAATCATCGAAGCATTAGTAGATTGAATTGTCTATATCTAGATCACTCTAAATTCACAGATTCGCTTTCTATATTATTTTTCTACGATGCAAATCCGCTCTAATCTACCGCAAGCAGACTTGAAGTTGTCGACACAATGTCGATCGGTAGATTACTTCACAGAGTAGATGTTGATTGCACTATAGATTAAAAAAATAGAGAAAAAAAAGAAAAAAATCCACGCACGGCCGCCCTCATGGGCATTTGGGCGCAAAATGGTCACCGGCCGTCGGCCACCCACCCATGCGCCGCCACCGAGCTACTCTGGCTAACGGCCGAGCTACACTGCCGTCGGCCGCCTCTCGCCGCCAAGCGATGGCCGCCGCTCGCAGCGGAGCGCCATCGCCGTCCGCGACGGCCGATCGCGCCGCCGAGCCGCCTCGCGCAAGCCTGCGCGCTCCGCCGCGGCGCCGGCAGCCTCGCGCCTCGGCCTCCGTGCACCTCGCCGGATCCACACGGCTAGCCCCGCCGCGCTCGCGGCGGCCGACCGGTCGAGGCCGACCGACGGTCCGTCGTCCGACTCGCACCGAGCGCCGCCGGCCCGGCGTCGAGGCCGATCGCGCACGAGCTCCGCTCGTCCCTCAACCGCTGCGCCACTGGGCCAACCGCTAGCTCGGCCGGCCGGTCACCGTTGTGCCGCCGAGCCGCGCAGCTCGCTAGCCTTGCCGGCCGCCGTCACCTCTACGCCCGAAGCCACCGACGCTGCTATGCCCAAAGCCGACGGACTCAAAGCTGACTGCCACTTCCATGCCCGCGCTCGAGGCCGGCTCCGCCCGAAGCGCCGCCGGCCCCACCGCCCGAGGCCGGCCCCGAAGTCGCAGTAAGACTTACGACTACGTGGTCATAGAAGGACTCATGACCAAGGGGTAGTCGCAGTAAGACTTACGACTACGTGATCATAGAAGGACTTACAACCAAGGGGTAGTCGCAGTAAGACTTACGACTATGTGGTCGTAGAAAAGCTTACGATCATATGGTCGTAGAAGAGCTTACGACTATACGATCATAGAAGAGCTTACAGCCATCCTGCCATATTTATCTCTTATCGATAAGGGGTATATTCAAAAAATATAATGACGTAACAATTTGACGATTATTCTATCATCATCAGATAGCAACACCCTAATGGGTCCAACCAATTAAACCTACTAGGAAAGCCCATCAACTACACTGACATAAGTTTTACACACTCAAGCACGCTTCTTATAGTGTTTACAAGACTCAACCCGCTAACACTTTAGAGATTAATCTACTTCATAATTCTAGCTCTCCTCAACATGAACCACTTCTCCTTTGTGTGTCTCCGTGTAACATCCCAAAATTTGAATTTGGACACGTGTAGCTTTTAAATTATTTGGAATGTAATTTCTTGAAATTTGGAATTTTTATGGCATTTCTTTAAATTTTGGTTGAGGTTCCAGTAATTGAAAATTTTATGAAAATTGAAAGCAAACCTTAATAAGCCATAAAGGAAACATGGAAATAATGGAAATCTATAATTTAAAAATCCGAATATGAAGAGATGATCCATCAAAAGGAGGAAGAAACTTGAATTAAAATATAATATTCCATTTTGGAATATATATATATATATATATATATATATAAAACAAATATACAACATACTAAACATATATCATGATGAGTTTAGCAATAAAGCAAATAAAGGTAGTAATTAAGTGAGCAAGCAAGGGAACAAAATGAGGTAATATAAAGGCATACATACATATACATACATGATCATACATGAATGAATGTGTAAATAAAATAAATAAATAAATAAATAAATAAAAGAAAAAGAAAAAAGGGGCAGAGCCTTCGGCCTGGCCGAAACGGCCCGGTCCATCTCTCCCTCCCTCCTCCTTTCTCCTGCTTCGGCCGAAGCTCTCTCGCCATCGCCGATCGCCCGCTCACAGCCAAACCTCGCCGGCCACCGTCGCCCTCGAACTCCGCTGCGTCGCCCACAGTTTCCTTGTGTTGTCACCACACCTCGGTCGGCACATCCACAGGAAACCGCCGCTGCATAAGGAAGCTTACTTTGCCTATCTTCTGACCCAGGATTATAGTGCATATCCCAAATTCGCACTAAATTTCTAGCTGAAATACACCAAGAGCTCAAAAGGCTCTCAGAGTTCCGAAATTTCTGAGCGTAAAGATGTTCGTGCACAGCCCAAATTCACGCTAAATACTTAAAGCAGACACAAAAGCAACTCAGCAAATGTGAAGATCAAACAAAATGATCACTGCTAATTCCACTCATTGTCTCTGCACATGCTGCACCGCTAAAAAAGAAGCTTTTTCCACTAAATCGTCATTGCTACATCAAGAGCCCTACATAGATAGGAAGCTGATAAATTTGATCCTGGAGCAAGTATTGGGAATAACAATGCGTGCATTGATGCCGCAGTATGGAACGGATAAGAGCAAGTATAAGGGCGTCTCCAACAGCTGGCTATTTAGTTAGCTAGATCTGATGTGGCAAGGAAAAAGTAAGAGAGAGAGTAGTCACTAGCGACGAGCAAATAGCTGATCTATTTCACGTAGTCCAAGAACATGAGAGAGGAGCATGTGGGTCCAACAAAGATAAAATAGTCTTTGCTTTTGTCTCTCACCTCCACGTCGGTGACTATATAGCTAGTACTAGCTATTACCATTGCGGACGCCCTAATAAGAGGTTGTTAGTAGGTCAGTATCTTTGAGGTGGAGGAGAGAGATGAGGAGAGAGAAGAGAGGTAGGTCAGTAAGTTTACACCACCAAGCATAAGAACCAAGAAACTTTGTGAGAGAAATGAGTGGGTCATCTGACCTTCAAATTGATCAAAACTACTATATGAATGGGTGATAAGTGGGTGTAAGTGTCCATACAAACAAACAAGGTCAGATTATTAGCCTTGCTCTAAGTAGTAATGGATTGGATAGCAAGATGCGAGCAACGATGGGTACTGCTTCATCCTGCCGTGGCGTTTCGGTGGCGTAACTCGAGGTATCGAGCCATAGGTCGAGGTCCCCTTGAACCTTGTAACGCCCCCAATTTTCGGGACCGGGGCCAGTACCACCCGCAACCGCCCAGGAGTTCAGTTGCGGATCACAGAAGCATCACGCCTGCTTGTAAGCCATTTAAAAAGAGTTAATTTGATTAAAGTAAGACCTAATGGCCAGCTTTAACGACAATAAGGGCATCCAAGCCCAAAACTTAACTTACATACGTAAGAGCCAAGAAAACTCCACAGAACGCTGAGTGCGGTCGTAACCTAATGCGAAATCTTGAATTGCTTCCTTTTCTTCGGTATCTCGTGGGGGAAAATTATGCAAGCCCGAGTACTCCGACCCCGTACTCAGCAAATCACATGTGGAAAATAATATATATAACTATATGTTAGTATTCTCAAGGGAAGGGAGTATAGTGTTTTATTAAGAGGTGGATGCAATTTTATTTGCAAACAAATAAACTTTTAAAACAATTGCTCCTTAAGATCAGGGGTTTTCTGTTATCAGATAAAATCTCATCAATACTCAATTTAACAACCTCAGAAACACTACTTATGCCTCATTGTTGGAATCACCCAATTAACACAGCTTCATTAACCGGAAGCACGGCGTATTCGAATACCATTTATTTCACTCTGCAGAGCTGCCGCTTACCCACAAGATTTCTCAACCCACGTCTGGCATTAAGAAAACATGGCTTTCATTGCTCAATTCTTTATATAGCCTCTACCTAGTAGACTTCCTCAATAAGCCCGGCCACTCGACTTACACCAATAAGCTCAAGATACCTCTGACTTATCTCGACTACTATTGTGCGGCTCACATAACACATGATCGAGGTTCGGATCGATCGGTCAGATTGTTCAAATAAAATAACCAACTTCCATACGGCCCTACTCAGCCCTTCCGTATGGACTCAAGACGGTGCCTCCATTTGCGTCGTAGAGGTTCAATTGAACTTGAGCAGCTACTAGACCAGGGTTGACGTATCAACACTTGTGGTTGGGCGATCACTGTGTCTCTTACTTAGCACAAGGTTCTTGCCCTTATCTTTCTCCTGAGGTCCGCACCTCGTGCTCGAGGTAAAGCGGTGGGCGAAGTCCTCCACGGACCTCCACACCATTTTTACCCTAACTTGCACACCGGCCGGGTAAAGCGGTGGACGAAGTCCTCCACGGACCTCCACACCCTTTTTACCCTAACTTGCACACCAAAGATCACGGCCTAGGTACGGTGTCCCATACCACCCTACCATCTCTGGGTTTTTCAATTCTACCGGCCAACGGCCAGAGTCACTTAGTAGTGTAACATGTTGAATAAAATGATATTGTATACATTTACATCATATATTAATTCTTACTAAGGTTGTCAAGGTGAATATGGCCATCAAGGTAAACAGGGCTCTTTATCGGTGGTAGGGTTATCTAGATAGCATGCCATTCTAAACCTTTGTTTTAAGCAATTATCGATTCAAGAACTATCAATAATGAAAATACATTAAATAATTAATGTAAATTTCATGGGATTCAATATGATCAAAAACATGTGACTTGCCTCTTGGTCCTTAGTCTCTGATTATCTTCACTTGATCTTCGGGGTGAGCATCGATTTCTTTAACTGCTCTTGTAATCCTTCTGTTGACCAACTCGCGTGATCCGAGTACTAGCGTAGAAAAACGAACATACTTTAGTTCCTGCTTTGTAGAATGCAAGCTGGGAACAAAATACAAATTAAAACCAAGAAAGAATATAAAATAAATGGGCTGGGGTTGGGAGGTGAAGGTTAGCGATGCTTGGTGGGTTGTACACGCTAAGCTGGATTAGATATGTTTAGGGTTACAAAAGGACGTATTTGGGGTTTGGATAGACTTTGAGGATAGAAGATGGAACTTTAGAATTGGACAGTCAATCCTTGAACTGGATGGATTAGAATTCTATCCAGATTTATGTTGATAATACAGAGTAATTTGAATTTACGGAGAATCGAGGTTTAATAAGCTAAACTATGTGGGCCAAGGGGAAGCTTAAATATATAAGATTTGAATTTGGTGGAACGGAGGAATTTGGCTTTTTAGAATTTAAATTTGGAAGAATGGATGCCAAATTAGAGGTTGGGGTATTAGATTGGTCAAAATGGTGTATTTTGGTATTTTTGGGGCTTGTGGATTTTTCTGGGATTTTTGGGGAATTTTCTGGATTTTTTTAGGATTTTCTAATGATTTTTCTACTGTTCATCGGGCTCGGTTACTATTCACTGGGCTCGAGTCAGACTCGGCGAGCGGGTTTGGTTCAGCCAGCTCGAAGCAATCCGGTCGAATGCGACCGGCGCGGCTACTGTGCGCACGCGGCTCACGGCGATCCGGTTCAGAACCCTTGGCGGCTTTGATCATTGGGCGCGCCGTCTTGTCCACTTGCGCCGTGAACCCTAGATGTCGGGGGTGGGATTTTCCCTTGGGCTTGCCGGCAAGGAGGAGAACCCTGACAAATCTCGCCGAAGAAGATGCCGTCGGAGCTCTAACCTCACAGGAGAAGAAGATAAACTTGCTAGAGAGGACACCAGAGCACGAATCACGAAGCGAATCCAAAGGGCGCGAATCGCAAACAAAAATAAAGGATGAGGTAAGATATCCACGTGATCGAGTGAGCATATATGTGAACCGACGGGCAGATGAGATGACGCCAGATACTCCAGCTCGATCAATATGCATAAGCCAAGGAAAGCTAGCAAGCAATCGGTACGCTGGATTAGATAATTTGTCCAACTCAGCATGGACGTGCAGATGAGCTACAGGTTTGACCTCCATCTCAATGGTTGACTTGACAACCTAGCCAGCTCAGCTGCCTGCCTGCAACCGTATCACCAGGTGTAGACACAAGTAGCCGTCGAGCGGTTACTGCAAGCCACCACCTCATATCCGATATAAGGACTGGAGGAGCACCCCGGTGCTGCGAACCACCACCTCATATCAAGCTAGCTAGCTAGCTGCACATCTCCTTAATTAGGCTTGCTCGATCGCTCTGATCGACGATGGCCGGCGGGGCGATCGTGAACACGGCCGGGACCAAGGACTACCCCGGCAAGCTCACCCTCTTCGTCTTCCTCACCTGCGTCGTCGCCGCCACCGGAGGCCTCATCTTCGGATATGACATCGGTATCTCGGGTACGTACGTACGTGCAATTACATTAAACTGCATCCATCGTAGCATGCAGCATCGATCTCTCTAACAGCGTACTCGCTCGCTCGGTCGATCGAGATGCATGCGTACGTGAATATATACAAGCTACTTGTCCAGATATATATATATATATATATATATATATATATATATATATATATATATATATATATATATATATATATATATATATATATATATATATATATATATATTTATGCACATCGATCGTGCGTGCCTATACACGTACGTGCAGGTGGCGTGACCTCCATGGACCCGTTCCTGAGGAAGTTCTTCCCGGAGGTGTACCGGAAGAAGCAGACCGCGGACAAGAACAACCAGTACTGCAAGTACGACAACCAGCTGCTCCAGACCTTCACCTCCTCGCTCTACCTCGCCGCCCTCGTCGCCTCCTTCTTCGCCGCCACCGTCACCCGCGTCCTCGGCCGCAAGTGGTCCATGTTCGGCGGCGGCCTCACCTTCCTCGTCGGCGCAGCCCTCAACGGCGCCGCCGAGAACGTCGCCATGCTCATCGTCGGCCGCATCCTCCTCGGCATCGGCGTCGGCTTCGCCAATCAGGTACTTTATACCACGTGAAATACAAGTCAATTAATTAAACTCCATTACATCGATCCATGCTTCTTTTTTCCAAGCTTGACTTCGACACACGCACGCGCGATAGCAACATGTGCAGAGCAAGCAAGAACATGTACAAACCAAATACTAGCAAATTAAAAAGGTCTTTTGAAAAAACAAAAGCAAAAAAGGCTATTGTTATGCTATTGGGAGTTGGGACCGGGCCATCTAATAGGACACGAGTACACATATCGTACCATTATTCTACTGTTATAAGAGCGATTAATTCCGTCAATGGTGATGCGCGTTAAGTTGCATATTGGTCCAATCTGGTAGGCTAGTTTATTTACCATGCATCTCGTCCTGAATGGAGGGCCCCACCAGAGATGCGGCTTAATTCCCGGAGTCTAACTGTGACATCTCGGCCCATATAGAATTAGACACATGATGACTCTTATGTATATGTGCACATAAAGGTGTAGATTAGTTCCGTCTTACTAGTTTGGCTTGAGAAGCACTAACATATAAGTCTAGAGCTTCTAATGGTAGCAACCTCCAGTTAACCGTTTTACGCGAAACAAGGACGAAAGTGCAAGCGGGTTGCTATGCGTGCGTGGCCTATTTAGAATGGGGTTATGCCTAAGTCGGTTTGGACCCTAGGGCGTTACAAATGGTATCAGAGCTGACTCTCGCGATTACATGAGTGTGTGCGGGTTAGGGGCACGAGCATATAGCGCATGGCATGTGTGGGCCTAGACCGCTTTACACGAAGCGAGGACGAAAGTGCAAACAGGTTGCTATGTGTGCGTGACCTATCTAGAATAGAGTTATATCTAAGCCGGTTTGAATCTTAGACGTTACACCAACCTAGCCATTGATGTCTACGTCCAAGATTGCTTTGTTTGTTTATCCCTCCTAGCACCGTTAGATTACCTGTTGTTGCTTGTCTTGCTATGAGCTGTGACTTTGACTCTCTTAGCGTATTATATGCTCCATATGGTTCCGCAAATGTAGGCGCCGCTTGTATCACTGAAATCTTATAGGAAAGTGTTTGACCATCTCATCTCCAAAAACTAGTTTGTAAGGTGAGAACTCCCCTATTTCTAAATTAGATACTTTGACCTTCCACTCCCAATATGAAACTATTCCAACCGAAGGGGAAAAAAAACATCTACCCTCTTCAAATGAGGATCTAGTGCCAGCATCTACTTTGCTCTGGTACGTACTAGTGTGCTTTACAATGTTGTCTTGTTGATTCCAGCTGCATGCAGCTTTTGCTATGCTAGCTGCATCCATATCGATCGATCTCGCGTACATGTTAAACCTCTAATTTCTGAATGTATAGCCGACAACGATGAGTCGTTGTTCATTGAGCTGTAGCTAGCATACAATTAAGTCGATCCAAGCTTCACGTTGAAGCCGGCCTTTTACTGAAATGCAAGTAGCTAGCTAGTAGTGTTGATGTGAGTCTGATTAAACCATGCATGGAGTACGTATACAGCAGAGTACTCATCCAGTTGATTCTCAACTAGGCATGCAGCATGAAACATCCTAGTCATCACGGGCTGTAAGTTTGACTGTCGTAGTTATCGATCGATGAATAGTTTGCATATAGAATAATAGTACCTGTCCAGCTGAAAGACGTAACCAACCACAGATGCTGTAGAAATGTCCTCCTTGGCCTTTTAATTTCCATTGATTTCACCATCCTGTGTGTGAATCCAGCTGCTTAGAGGAAAATATAAGTAAGTAGATAGGAATTCCACACACATGCCATTGCTTTCCTGGTTCTTCCAAAGACTTGACTCGGATAGCGTCGTTTTCGGAGCAATATGTGCGAAGGAAGAAAGACCGGAAGAAAATTAGCCAGAGAGACAGAGATGCACGCAAAAAAGAGAGCATGTGAATTTTCTCAGTCACCTGACTAAGCTAGTTAGGTGGTTGATTATACCTTTTCTTCTTTTCATTATCATTATTATTATTATTATTATCATTATTATTATTATTATTATTATTATTATTATTATTATTATAAAAGAACGAGTTGGTGATCGTACGTCCATTCTCCTCTAACTGTCATATTCTTAACTTCTCATCACTCTGTACTTTTTAACGGATGAAAGTAGCCCTCTTTCATAGTATGATTATCTATATATCCAATGAATTTCGATGCAACGCACGAGCATGCGACTAGTATTAATGAAATGGCACATAAGTCTTTTGCGTGTTCTAAATTTTTTTTTGATTTCTCTGGCTGTCATGTCCTTTTCTTTTTCATGTGG
The DNA here is from genome assembly GCA_036346575.1 of Dendrocalamus sinicus. NCBI lineage: Eukaryota > Viridiplantae > Streptophyta > Magnoliopsida > Poales > Poaceae > Dendrocalamus > Dendrocalamus sinicus. Next base: position 395,463 of record JAYEVI010000332.1, on the reverse strand, counting down.
TGAAACAGTAAGTGTCATACTCATCCCTTGATCGGGTGTAATTACACCCTATGTCGTATCTCACAACGTAGGGAGTATCTCACGTAACGGAGGGTATGTACATGTAGTATACGAGTATTTAATATCATATAGGTAGTATGAACAATTTTTCAGAGATGGTATGTATATTTTTTTGACATACTCCTTTTTATATGCGTATATGAAGGTATTTATAAAATATGCTAAAAACCATGGACTCTCTTGCAATTTTTTCGTATGGTTCATATTGGAGTATCTTATAATTAGTATATGACTATACCTAAAATGATAAAGGAGTATTTCAAATTTGTTTAGGTGGTATATTAGATGTGGGTGTAATTACACTGGGAGTAAAAGTATTTTTCCTATATATATATATATATATATATATATATATATATATATATATATATATATATATATATATATATATATATATATATATATATATATTGCCATCTCACAGTAGCGACTTGCATGCATTGTACTATTACCCACGGTTTACGTACCAATTAATCTGTCAGCAATTAATGACTTGTTACGATGAAATTAAGTTTTGAGTTGGTACGTACGTACGCATGCAGTCTGTGCCGGTGTACCTGTCGGAGATGGCGCCGGCGCGCCTCCGCGGCATGCTCAACATCGGTTTCAGCTGATGATCACGATCGGCATCCTGGCGGCGGCGCTCATCAACTACGGCACAAACAAGATCAAGGCCGGGTGGGGTTGGCGCCTGAGCCTTGCGCTTGCGGCGGTGCCGGCGGTGATCATCACGCTGGGCGCGCTCTTCCTCCCGACACGCCCAACTCCTGATCGACCGCGGGCACCCGGAGGAGGCGCGGAGCATGCTCCGGCGCATCCGCGGCACGGACGACATCGGCGAGGAGTACGCGGACCTTGTGGCGGCCAGCGAGGAGTCGAAGCTGGTGCAGCACCCATGGCGCAACATCCTGAAGCGCAAGTACCGCGCGCAGCTGACCATGGCCATCTTCATCCCCTTCTTCCAGCAGCTCACCGGCATCAACGTCATCATGTTCTACGCGCCCGTGCTCTTCCAAACCCTCGGCTTCAAGAGCGACGCCTCCCTCATGTCCGCCGTCATCACCGGCCTCGTCAACGTCTTCGCCACACTAGTCTCCGTCTTCACCGTCGACAAGCTCGGACGCCGCAAGCTCTTCCTCCAGGGCGGCGCGCAGATGATCGTATGCCAGATCGTGGTCGGGACGCTGATCGCCGTCAAGTTCGGGACGAGCGGGATCGGGGAGATCCCCAAGGGCTACGCGGCTGTGGTGGTGCTCTTCATCTGCCTCTACGTCGCCGGCTTCGCGTGGTCGTGGGGGCCGCTGGGGTGGCTGGTGCCGAGCGAGATCTTCCCGCTGGAGATCCGGTCGGCGGGGCAGAGCATCAACGTCTCCGTCAACATGCTCTTCACCTTCGCCATCGCGCAGGCCTTCCTCACCATGCTCTGCCACATGAAGTTCGGGCTCTTCTACTTCTTCGCCGGCTGGGTCGTCATCATGACCGTCTTCATCGCGCTCTTCCTCCCGGAGACCAAGAACGTGCCCATCGAGGAGATGGTGCTCGTCTGGAAGGCGCACTGGTTCTGGGGCCGCTTCATCGGCGACTCCGACGTCCACGTCGGCGGCAACCACCCGGCCTCCAGATGGCCTCCAACGGCAAGCTGGGCGACTCCTCCGCCTAGAGTGCATCATCTGGAGTCGCTCCGACCGAATCCATTAGCGCCGATCCGATCTATGCTATATATGCATGTGTACATGAGGCCCCCGTTCTTCTTCGCCTTGCTGGTGCTTGATTAATTATTAGCTGCTAGTTCTTCTTCGCTTTACGTTTGCCTAGTCGATCGTGTACCTGTTTGTTTCGCCAATTCTTGCACAAGATGTATTGCTGCCAATGACTATCATACATGGAAGAATCAAGGTTTCATTTCTGAAAAGATGCTTCAGTTAGTACAATCCTGTAGTAAAGCAGTTCATGTTTCAGTATGTCCCTTAATTTCTGAGTGATCCAGATTCCAAAGAGAAAGTCCAGCTTAAAACTACTCTCAGTTTTCTGCTTGCAGCAAGAACCACATGCTACTCACCTGTGGATAATCATACTGAACAGAAGGTACCAATTTAGTTCCCAAAGGTATTTGTTCCACATCAAAGCTTATGCCGTCCGACAATGCTAAGGAATTATTCAAAAATGCTGATACTCGATACAATCGCTTATGTCTTCAAATGGACCCAACAGTATATGAAATACACAATATGAAGGTGCTGCTCAGCATATTGTTCGAGCTTTATTCACAAAAATAAACAGGAAAATTGGAACGTCCTAGTTCCATTGCTTTGCACATCTTGACAGTCCAGATAGCTGTGCTTGAATGATCTCACTGCGACCTTCCATCGATTTGAGTTTGCTTCACCAGATCCCGGCCGGCACCGGCATGTTCCATTGGTCTAGACCCCAGCAATGGCATGGGCATGTTTCGGGCCCTTGAATTCTTCAGCAAAGAGCCTGAGGCATATCCAGAACGAGCATGCCGTGAACTCTGTGACTTGTGCGAAGATGTGCCAGACACCAACCTGGAAGATTTGGGATCCGATCTGACACGCGGTCAGAACGATGGGACGAAGAGATTTTGCGAGTATGACGGTCCGAGACCTCCTTTGAGCCAGTTGCTCTTACAGGCTGCTTGTTGTAGACAGCAAGGTTTGGTAACAGACCTAACAGGTACTTCTTCAGGTGCTCGTCACCAACATTCTTCTGTGCTGGGTTGCCGTCTAGGTTGATGGCTTCGAGAGAATTGTAGTTTGCAGCCAGCTGGCTGAGGCCCTTGGATGTAGAAATCTTGTTGTGGCGCACGTCCAGGACCTTTAGCTTCAGGAGACGGTGAAGACCGTCAACCTCACTAATCTTGTTACCAGCCAGATATAACTCCTTCAAAGAAGAACAGGAGGCCAAACCTAACAAACGCTCCACAACATAAGTGAATGAAATTGAAGGCAAGACTACTTCAGATTTTCAATTGTATGGTCATAACCCATAAGTACGATGCACTTTATTGAGAATCAATGCAGAAATTCTCTTCCAATATTTATGCACTGGAGGTTTTTTTTTTTTAATTATGTAACATAGTGGCAACTGCAGAGCATACCAAGTTCTCTCATCAGAGCAGACTAATGGGGGAATCATTATCTAGACAGGATAGACCCCACCCCCCACCCCTCTCTCTCTCTACCATTGTAAGAACGAAAATTGATCATATAACTAATATACAAACAAAAACAAAGCATATAAGATCAGGAGAAAGTAAAAGAGGTTAATATCAATACCATGGCCAATTCTAGATATCCTATTATAGCTGATGTCCAGCAAGCGCAAGCGTGTTAATTCTCTAAGGCCTTCGATTATTGAGATGTTATTCTTTGACAGGCTTAACATGTGAAGACCTTTCGGAAGAGCTCCTGCCGTTATTCGCACTGTGCAGAAAGGTACAAATGTTAGAGGATTTTAATGTATTATTTTCCTAAAGCAAATGAGAAGCATGCCACTAGTGACTAATCTACTGAATTATGGAAGAAAAATCTCACCAATTGAGTTCCCCAATAAGTTCAATAGGCGTAGGCCTGAGAATGCACTCAGTCTTGGGATTGCAACCAAACCAAGGTTGGCCAATGATGCAGATGAAGAAGCAGGAGTCAATTTTGAAATATAAGTGTAAGCTATTTCCATGCCAAGAGGAAATTTAGCATCAGGCTGCACAGCAGGAACACCAGTCGCCAGCTCACTATATTTTGTCAATGCAGAATTAGAACTTTCTCCTTGCTCGTCCACAATGATGTTGTTGTCCATATCAATTTGGCTGATCCAATCCTCGATCCTTTTAATGCTGTAAGTTCTCGGAGTAAGTTCATTTGGATCCTCATTAAAATGTCGATTGCCATTAATTCCAGTTTCATCGTGTTCAGCTTCTTCACTAATGTCCTTTGAATAAAACATGTGCTTTAAATCAGGAACGTCAATGACAGGTGATTTGTGGTAGAGACAGCTATCTCTGTTCCACAACTTCTCTTCTCTCTCTTGATCTATAGCTTCATTGATGCCACCATCATTGCCAGAATGGTGACAACCATCCCCCAAATTGGCACACAATGGGGCAACTAGATCAACTGAGTGGCCACCACTAATATATTTGCCATCCCAGAATTCATGACTTAGCACCCCATCCCTGACAAAATTTTGTTCTACACGTGCAGCGGACCGTTGACCCCGTTCAGCAGGATCGGAGCGACCTACTGAAGCATTGTCCTTCAAGTGTACTGCTTCACAGACATCTGGAGAAGAAGGTCCAGCACAGTGCACATCCAAATTTGATTTAGAGTGGTGAGTTTCATCACCACTCAAGTAATCAACCTTCTCATCACCCATTGAACATAAATCCTCGAAAGATTTACAATGAGGCCCAATAATCTCATAATCAACAGAACCTTCTAGATCACTACTGGAATTATTCTGAAATACAGCAGATTGTGATCTTGGAAATTTGGTTTGGGCATAAGACATGTGATGCCTGTCGGAGTCAACAGCATGATCACTTGAAGGTTCATAAACATCATGACTGATCAGGTCAGATGAGGCATCAAAAGCATTCTCATTGTTCTTGCTGCACAATTTAGCAGATTCTCCAACAGCTGTATTGCTCTTGAAACTAGAGCAATGGCGTATGTGATCATGGTCTGTAATATCACATTCAGTACCTTCACTACAATGATGATCGCAATCCTTTTGAAGCATGTTTCCAAGAGACTGGCTCTTCTTTAGATGCCCAACCTCCTCCTCCTTGGTATCATCAGAGCATGCATATCTATTCAAGTCCTCAGATCTCCAGCATTCTTGATGAGACAATGGACTAGTATCATACTGCCCACTAACAGCTGAACAATTATTTTCATCTGTCATCTGGTTTGCGCTTGCTGATCCAGTTGTGGATTTCAATGTTTGATCCCAAGAATCCTTCTGTGAAGCGGCAAGCACTGTTTCATCTGCCAGCAGAAAGCCCTCCTAAAAGTACAAAAGAATAAGAAAGGAATAGTTGGAGCCAAATTAGTTGGGACACACTAATCAATCCAACAGTTTCAAGGGAATACAATGGGAAAGTAATCAGAATGCAATAGGTACTTGCTTGTCCATACCTTTGGTCTGTGTTGTGTGGCAGATGATGAAAAGCAGAAAAACCTAACCATAAGTCAACTCTGATGTCAGCTGAGCTTACACCAGATTAATGTGATCACGAGCACACCACAAACAGAGTCAACCCAATCGCATTGCTAAATCAGAGGACAATCTTAGAAGATAGTTCAGCAAATATGTTACATCTCAGCTACTATTGAAATTAACCGTAATCAACAAAAGACCCTCCAGTGCTCGGCATAATCTCCAGATGTACCAAGGGCTTATTCCCAAAGGCAAGGATAAGTTGATTGCAGAATTGTTGCAAACCCACACCCACTTAGAGGTGCGAGGCGTGTATGACTTCTTGATATCTGCCAGACTGGAAGAAGGATTTAGGAACTAGATGATTCCAAAAGGATGCATATGGTCGAAAAATTCCTGCAAAAAGTAAAACATATGACTATGGGTGATCAAGCAAACATGTAAAATCTTGTGACTTTCGGTTTTACCATGTTAAGCATATATAGCAAAAATCCAAATCGCTTCCAGTTTCTTTTGTGTTAAAATGTAAAAAGTTATGTTTCATGAATTGTAGATGTATTCAATTACTACGGAAAAGCATTCCCTATTGACTAGAAGCCCGATAACCATAGCCAACATTGAACGGAAACTGAAATCAAATGGAGTGCAAATTTATTCATTTCGGGCAAAAAGAAGACCAAAGCAAGCACATACTTGCATACAACTCAGATTAAGTTGCTAGCCCAAATCATCCCCTCCCATAAGCTGCAACAAGAACGACAAGATCCAGATCAAAAGGGTTCTTACTCATACTGATCCCATTCCTGGATCCCAATCACCATTATGGAGGTTTGAGAGATCCTGCACCCATATAGCTCCACCACACTTTCTCCGCTCGTGAGGAAGCACGGCATTCGCACTTTTGCCTGTTCCCCTGTGCGGCTGCGGCTGCGCCACACAGATAAGCCAGGCGATGCCCCTCCGGGACATCGACCTCAGATGCGGTGGGCCGCATATCCCCGCCCCTGACCACAACTAGCGATTTGCACGAGAGGGACACTGACATGTTCATGTCTTTACATTGAATTCTATTGTGCGGCGGTAAAAAACACACCTTTTTCGATAAACATCATCTTTATTGTGCAAATGAAACAATTTTTCGATCTATGTTGAAAGCAGTCATTTTTTATCTCTGGAATTGAATCAAGACAGACTGCACAGTTAGCTTCCACCGCAACACGAATAGATTTCTACGGCCACGCAACTCATAAATTTGCGTCCGATCCAATCCACCTGTCCCACTATAATTTACGGCACCTTCCATCGCTTTTTTTTGGGTGAAGATTACAGAATCGTGTTCGCGTTCGTGTTCTTGTTTCGTGACCAAACCAATCAACAGAAATCGGTAGCCAAAACTAAATACGGGCCAACGAACCAATAACAGCGCAAATCTAACATCTACTCATACAGAAATCTCTAATAACAGCACAAATCCTCGAAGAGGAGAATCAAAGAGAAAAATGCCACCATAATCCACGAGAAATTAAAAGAAAAAAGAGAGGAGACAAGGAAACCGTGTGTACCTTCCTCCCCCGCGGCTCTCCCCTCTTCCCCGTCCAAGAAAGCTCGGCTCCGGCTGGTGCGGTGGACGGATGCTTTATTAATATACTCGGGTTGGATCTGTGCGCGTGCAAACTTTGCTGCGATGCGTAGAGTTGTACAAGAATTGGAGACACATTTCAGGGGAAGGAATCCGGAAAGATTTCTTTTTCGTTTTTTTCTGGTGAGGAGACGACGGCTCGAGGAGGGGTTGTGGTCGCGCCGCGCGTGTGGAGCAACGCAAGCCAATCATGTTTATCCACAATAGTCATATTATTATGTAGATTTTAAATCTTTAAATGGCAGTTAATTTTTTCTAATGTCCTAAATAATTCTTAATAGATTTCTATCATTTACATGTGACTAATAAATTAATCAAGTATTTAAATTTGCATCAAAATGATTTAAACGGCAGTACATCAATTTAATCAGTACAAATTTTAATCTACCAACAATACTAAATTTATTTGTTAATAAACATAAATATTTGCTAGTGGTGTTTGTAATTTAATATGACTAGGGAACTTAATGCCTAATGGTAATAGAGGCTTATGGCTTGGTTGTGCTAGTGGGCTGGTGGCCGGGGAGATGAGAGAAGCTAGCTTGGGCTGGGGCAATGTTGAGCTGAAATCTCGGATATCCGATTCCATATTATCCGGATAATTTGTATTCATATCTGTATTCGCCGGATATCAGGTCTACTGTATTCATATTCGTTTCCGACAAAAATATTCGTATTTGTTTCCGATCTGAGAATTATCCGAAAAAAATCTAATCCGACACAATCCGTATTCGTTTTCATCCGGATCGATCGGAAATTATCCAATCTGTTTTCACCCCTATCAAGGAGAGGTTGTGGTCGCGCCGCGCGTGTGGAGCAACACAAGCCAATATGGCAATACATCCCCTCCATGTTACTTAAGGAAAGTGTGTATATTTCTGTTTCCCGTGATTTTTCAGTTCCCCTCTTAAGGCCCGTTTGGATCAACGGTTTTTCATATGAATTTTAGATTGTACCATTCCTTTGAAAAGTCATTTCCATATTTTGATTACCTTTTTGCTTGATGGTGAGTTTTATGTTATTTACCCGATCTATTATGTATTCTATTGCAAAATGTTGTACTTACAATTTTTGTGGACAAAATTTATGCAGATCGTTATGCTCAAGGAAGGAGTTGTCATGGTATGGATCATTATGCAAATAAGGCAAAACCACCCTCATAAGTGAATGCATCAAATTCACCACCATTGTAGGTTCCTAAGGGGCATTTGCAATCACCTTCACCTACTATACCTGCTCCAGGTGAATCACCCATGTGTTTTGATATAGAGGAGAATAGGGGATGCACTAGTTGGTTTTTTCCCCAATGATACCTTTAATCAAGGGACACAAGACTTACCTCAAGTAAACGACCATGCATGTCATGCCTCATCACAAGCGACAGCAGTACCACTTTCTTCAAATCAAGTGTCACCTCTCCCAGAAAGTTGTACGTCAAAATTCTCGGCTATCTAGTTCAACTCCAGAGGCAGTTGATGGTAAGAGAGCAAAAAAGCAAAACACCAACCCCCACTAATTCCATTGATGATTTTCATGAGAGGTACTTAACCCTCAAAAGAGAGGAGATAGACCGATTTACAACCATTGAGGAGAAGAGAGGATCCCTATAGCATCAACAAATGCATTACAACACTTGTGGGCTTGACTGGTCTACAAATGGGAGATATGTTAAAAGCAGTTAACATCTTCATTGATAACAAGACAAACAGGGGAGTTTTTCTATCATTTTTTAGTGATGCATTACGATTGGGGTGGTTGCGTAGACAAATTCAGCGTACCTAAGCAAACTTATTGTAGCCAGAGGTACTTATTTTTGTATATCACATATGGTATGGAAAAATGGTACTAGACACTAGGAGATTACAATGGTTAGTTGGATAGGCTAGCAGAACTGCATGATACTTTTCATACCTTTTGTTTTTTGTATGTCACACATGGGTATGGAAAAATGGTACTGGGCTCTAAAATGACGACTAATCGTTTCTCCACTGTGTTCGAATTGATCTTGCAATGTTCGATTGCTTGCATTCTTTGATACAGTATATAGGAATATGGCTACTAGATTTTCAACAGAGAGATACCTTGAATCAATAAGAATGTGTAGAGTGATGTCTAAAGAGCATGCAGCATGCAGCGGTTAATACAACTGCTGCAGCATGCAATGGCTACTACAAGCATGCAATTCAAAATTTACCTTTAATCCAAACAGCCTTTTTTTCCATTCCTATGTTTTGAAATCACTGTGGGTTTCCACTTTATACCTCACCATATTCCTGTTTTTTTTTTTTTTGCATTCCTCTATTCCAAACAAGACCTAAAAGTATAGGCTCCCATAAAAGACATATTTTGGTTCATACGTTTGCTCACTCTTTGATATCTTTGAGTTCCTATTTTTTTTCCTATCATCTAATCCATAATAAAAGACAAAATAGAGGAAGAACTCCTATTGAAATTGACCTAGTCCTAATATAATAGGAAATAAATCAAGTGAATCTCCTGCTCCAGGTATAATTTTCAAGCATGAGTACATGATGTACTCAACAAGTTACATGAAAAATGCATATTGATGCAAAGGTAATAACAAGGTAGGCATAATAGGGTTATTGGAGAGTATAAATACAATAAATAGGTGCAAAAGCATAGTTTAATATAATTAAGTAAAAACTGAATTTTAGATGAATCAATGAAGCTAGTGCAAACTCCACCTTGATACTAACTTAAACACGGGCTCAAACTCAAATTTTCTGATATGTATTATATCCATACATAAATCATTTTATAAACATTTTGAAAACCATGCACATGACCATAGGCTCAGATATTCAAATAGTTTTACACTCTACAGATGTGGTACAACTTTACTCACAAGATATGACTAACTTGTATTGTCCACACACACTCAACATGTTAAAGTGCGACTAAGATGGTCATAATGAGGCATTTACAGAGTTCCAGTGCAATCAATTCCAACCGTTGTGGTTTCACCACCAAATAGCTACAACTAAGTGGGGCCTCTTACGCCGTGGGGCCTCCAGTGGCTCCAACCACATCCACATTCCACCGGATGACGAACCAAAGTTGCCAGTTCTATTCCATACCAGACTTGTGATTGTATGGAAATGCTTTGCAACAACAGCTTGTAGATCGGTTCTTAATTGAGTTAGGCGATACTAACCATAAAACCAAGTCTTGTGCTCTTTTCGCACCCACAAGACAACCACTCGCTCAAGTGTAAGATTGAGTAGCTCAACTAGAGGGGGTGAATAGACACTTTTAAAAATCTCTTAGGGTAAAATTGAGTTTATATGTAGAAGTGTAAAGCAAATCAGTATTACAAAATGAAGGCCTAAAATTTCTAGTTCAACCTAAGTGCATCAACATCCTAAGTCTATGTCAAGATTTACAATCATAAGGTGACAATCGATCAATTCAATTCTATGAATATAAATTGCAAGAATAGAAATGAGCACAAGGAAGCAAACCATAATTGATGCATGATGTTTTACCTTGATGTTTAGTAACTTGTTGGTTCCCCTAATCCACATTGAAGTAAACCCAAATGAATTGGATCGGCTCCACGTATTAAGCCAAGTACCTTAATTCCACTAGAGTTGCTCCTCCGCCACTTCGGAGATAACGAGCACCAAACCACTCACAATACATCGGACCTTTTCACAAGCTTCTTAAGAAGATCACTGGGCCACAACACCTCCATGCCATTTAGGAGTCGGCAACCTCCAAGAGTAACAAGTCAAAGATACTCACTTGAATGTCCAAGAGTAACAAGTCGAAGATGCTCACTTGAATGAATTAAGTGCCAAATGATGATGATCCAACTAGTGAATTAGTGGGATCATGTTATTTTGGTTTGATCTTTCACAGTACGCAGGAACAACTAAGATAGATGGGTTTGGTAGCTAGGAACTAAAACCTGAAGATAGTCTCTTCACCCGTGAGCACCTCAACCTCAACCCGTGAGCACTAACATTGTAGCTAGAACCAGAACAACAAGATGAATCTCTCGTCGGAAATTAACAAGAACGCACACACAACTTGGCCGCCAACCATGGGGATTTTTTGGTTTATTCAACTCAATCTAATATCATAGATAATACATCTGGCCTCCCCTTACATTGGACATAATACATGGCTTATAAAGCCCTCCTAAGACACCTAAAATAAGAAGCAAACACTTTAGATAACTCAGACACAAAGGACACCTAAAATTTAGTACCATGAGATTGTTTTAGCTGTTGTGGTGCAAATAGAAATAATATGAATCTGGCACTTGATCTGTTCAATGGTTCTCGAAGTTAGATATCTAAAAAGTCTAAGAACACCCAAATCGGAGTTCGTATGTAAAAGTTATAGCGTTTTCAAGTTGGTCTGTCTTAGCTGTCCTGAATCAAGTCTGAATTTACTTCAACTTTCCTATCTTCAATTTCTGTGTTTAGGACGAGTTGAATCCATGGGAAACCTGAAAAGGAAGTCTATTAAACCTTTGAAAAGTTATGAAATATCTGGATATGACCCCAAGATATGGTACAAGACACAGACTCTTCAACTTTGTTAACTCTCGTGTGTTACCTGGTCTGCCTATGCAGCATGCACTCCAATAGCCATAACTTTTTTTGTAGAAAGCTCCAAATCATGTGTTCTTGATGAGTTGGGAAATAGACTTCATAAGATTTTCAAATATAAACTTTCTTTGCACTGGTTACATCGGAAGTTGTGCACATATCTTCAGAAACATGATGAACAGAACTGCAGTAGGCACCCCACAAGAGTGATTCATCTATGGAGGATCACTCTGCTATACGGGTACAAGCAAAAGAAGTGAAGAAATGTGCATTGCATTCATGAAAAGAGATGATGAGACAAATGTATGGAACTTAATGAGAATGAATATGTGAAAATTGTGACAATCTTGAATGGACATGAATAACTGATATAATGTTTACCTTTTATTATTCTATTGTATACTTGCTGAGCCGTTGACTCACACTTGCTTTATTATTGTTTTTAGGTTAACGTTGCTAACGACTTGCATAGGCGTGAAGTAGCACAAGATTGTAATTGGACTGAGGTAGGGTGGGTAGATTAGATTTAGATGCGAGGAGTAAGTGGTTGAGACTTGTGTTGTGGGCCGTCCTATTTCCTCCCCCACCACCCTGGCAGTCTCATCCGTTTCTTCCTTTGTCCATGGCATCGTCGCCTTCACCTCTGTAATTTTAACCATGGCACCCATCTAGCAACGCGATCAGAGGTGGAGGCCTTTGGCCACCGGCGAAAGGTAGGCTAAAGTCTGATGAAACTTCTCGGTGGCTCTGTCCCTAAGAAATCATTGGGATGTACTAGTCCATAAGGTCGCTACCACCGTGCAGCCCAATGCATCTACCTGGGAGCCTATGGGCTCTGGATGGATGGAGAAGGCCTAGGCGATGTCCAGTCCAGCACAACAAGGCGTTGGATCGCTGCAGGCCGAAACGAACGGAGGAAGAAGAGCAGTGGTGGCATGGCAGGCAGGGGCATCTGGCCTGTGGGATATTCCGTTGGCTCCATCCATCCCCAGATCAATCCAGTGCAAACAAATGCTGCTGCTGCCTCCTCCGCCTCCACCGGATCAGAAGCAAGGAGGAGTTGACACCCGCAAAGCACCGACGCACGGCGCCGGCGGCAAACGCAAACTCTCCTCTCCTTCAGCCGCCTCCCTGCGCCGCGGCCGGTCGTTGCCGCGCCGCCAGCTGCGACCGTATTGCCCACCCAGCATTCCCGGTCTTCAGGTGCGCATCTCCTCCCTTTTCCTTCTCCTGCTCCCGAGTATCCCCCTCCCCTATTTTTGCTTCTTGACCCACCCCCTTCGTCTTGCATTGCTTGTTGCAATTAATCTTGCTACCATTCGTCGTTGTGCATGAACGCACGCACACTGTTAAGTAAACTTATGAATTGGTGATGGATGCGACGGCCCAAAAATCTCGCTTTTCTCCCACCGCCCTGCCGCCGAGATTAGTTCCCTTCTTGCAAAATGTTGGAACAACCGTCGGCATGGCGCAGTCCTAAATAGCGGGGGGTCGGATGCCCGCGGCTGCATGCGCTTTCCTCTCAAATGCCATACTAGTGCTAGTTTGTCTTTCTTTCTTCTTGTTAAATGCTGATTTAAGGATTCCACGGACCCATTACTACGAATGAATCTGCTTCAAGTAGATTGTTTGCTTGTTTGGGATATAGTCGTTCCGTTAGGATTTCGACCTGTTGGGATAAGAATGCAGCAGGCCAATCTGTTCCTTCCTTTCCAAATCAACTCTGAATTGTTTCGGTCGAATGGGGTTGCTCTTGAGTGACGTAAAGGCGTAATATTTGTCCATTTGTGCTGGTTATTGAGTAAAGGCACAGTGTCTTGCTTTTGCACAGTTGACTCTAGCTATTTGGTATCGTACAACGTACTGTTTTAATTTCTCCCTTACGATCGATGGCACTAGGATCGGATACAAGGAATTGTTGGTATAACACTTGTTGTAATGGCTGCACTTTCTTATTGGTCAAAACTCGAAAGTACACAATAAGCATCACCTCTGTGGTACTGTAACTCTTCAAAACTAGATCCATACATTTCACAATCAATGAGGAATCATGTGCTTTGGTGCTCCTAAATTAAATTCATGTATCAACTCTCTTTTTTATTCCCTTTTGAAATCTGACAACATTTAATACATGCAGAACATCGGTTCAGCTTGAAGCTTGCAGACTTGATGTTGAGCAGCTCTAGTGCATTGTGCACACCATTTCTGTGAGCAAAACAGCTATACTGCTTAAAGCAAGATTTTTGCATGGGTTCAGATAGGCAGTGTGGCAGCCCACTATTGGGAAACCTCAGGATGGGGAGGGTTAGATATCCTCACGAACACTTAAGGCATATCATGACTGCAGTGATAATTGCATGCCTCTTTTTCATCTCATCTGACAACATGCATACCCTCATACATAAATTGGACAACAATATCAAGTGGTGGTCCATGTATGTTTGTCTGATTGGTTTCTTCTATTTCTTTTCATCTCCCTTTCTTGGAAGAACCATTCAGCCGAGTTACTCAAATTTCAACCGCTGGTATGTTTTCGTATTTAAAAATCTTTGGCTTGTCTTTACTACACCACAGAAACTCTATGTAAGTACAGCATTAAGTTGTTAGGGAAGTGAATTATCACTTTTATTGCACCATTGCAGGTATGTCGCTTGGATTTGCTTCGCATCCCTGTATCATCTTCCTAGCTTCCAATCAATGGGGGTTGATATGCGCATGAACCTTTCACTTTTTTTGACGATATATTTCTCCTCTGTCCTTTTCATCACCGCCTTTCATATTGTATTTATTGGTCTCTGGTACATTGGACTGGTTGCTCGCAAGGCAGGAACGAGACCAGGAATATGGACCATAGTCCAGAACTGTACTGTAAGTTTACTAAAATTTATATTTCCGCTCTTTTCTTACTCCATATTGCTGCTGGGAAGATTAATTTTGCTTTTCTTTCAGGTAATCAGTATTGCTTGTTGTGTATTCTATAGTCATTGTGGGAATCGTGCTGTGCACAAAAGCAAATCTTTTGGTAGGAATTCTGATCCAAATTTGCTTGCTTTTCTTGAAAATGAAAATGGAACCACATGGATATCAAATTTTCTCCGGATGAATGAGTTAAAAGATCAGATATGTTCATCTTGGTTTGCACCGGTTGGATCTGCAAGTGACTATCCTCTTCTGTCTAAATGGGTTATCTATGGGGAGGTAGCACTAGCTTATCTTTTATTCATCTGTTCATTCTTGTCATACTTTTGTATGACAACGTCCATGTTCCACTTCTCTGATCATGTTATTCTCCAGTTAGTTTGCAGTGGATCCTGTGCTGGCCCATCAGATGAAATATCTCCGCTATACTCATTGTGGGCTACATTTGTTGGCCTTTATATTGCAAACTTTGTTGTGGAGAGATCAACTGGGTATGTGTTTATTGTTTTACGCTATGCATACTTTTATTGGTGCACTATTTTCATTATAATGGAAGCTAGCAACATTTTCTTTCCAAAAAATTCTCCTTGTGAATATTCAGTGTTTGGGTATTTCTTATTATGCATTGCAAATATTTCAGATGGGCTCTTACTCACCAATCAACAGTATTAGAGGATGTGAAGCTGAAAAGACATATGAAACCAGATTTCCTGGACATGGTACCTTGGTATTCAGGGTAGGGACTTCTAAGTTCTGACGACAGCAAGCTAGATTCCAGATGAGACCAATGGAAAACATCTGACGTCTTCGACATTGCCTTATGCAGGACATCAGCTGATTTATTCAAGACAGCATTTGATCTTATGGTCTCTGTAACTCTTTTTGTTGGGCGATTTGACATGCGCATGATGCAGGTAATGGGTGCTTGGTCTGGAATTAACTATTTCTCAAGATAAGATGTCCACTATTGACCTGCTCCAAATCACGATTTTAAATCATCTCCTTTCTTTGACCTAAATAATGTTGCCTTTGTTCTTTTAATCTTGATACTGTTTATGGTCATGGTTGTCTAATTTTAACCCTTCAAAGTTCAGCTTTATATTCTGCCTCTGCGCATATGTGAACATGTGCATGTGTGTATGTGCAAACATGATGACACATGCCTTTTTTTCTTCAAACTTTTATACATTCTCCTGTAGGCTGCAATGAAAACAACTAGAGATGAGACTCAGAATGACGACCTATTGTATGACTACTTCAATGAAAGAGAAGACCTTTGGTTTGACTTCGTTGCAGATACTGGTGATGGTGGAAATTCATCATATACAGTTGCCCGACTACTAGCTCAACCATCCATTCAGACTGTAATTGGTGGCTCTATGCATACTCTTCCACGTGGGAATTTGCTTCTTATTGGCGGAGATCTTGCGTAAGATTGCATCATGTTTAACCAGACTTGGCTTTTTTTCTGCTTTTTTTCTGCAGTCAATTTATCTGTCCATATTTGCAAAGCATCTAGTTGTCGAATGTTATTTAGCCAGTAGGATCACATAATTGATTGCATCCTAATACCATGGGAATGATATAGACTACCGAATTGAAATTCTAGTTGAATGTTGGAAGATCTATCTAGGTTGTTACGACGTTAACCACTTGGTTGAGCTTTTTTTTCATAATTTTGGAATGAAGTTTGTTTTTGGTTTCCTTGAACTGCATTCATAATATTTAGTATCTTACCGTTTTTAATTGAATAGGCAGAGCTCCTGCCATCCGTTTTTGGAAAAAGAAATTAAATATTTAGTTATGTTGGTAGCCTCCGCGTGTATGTTGTGTTTCAACCAATAGTCACTCATGTATAAGCTGGTCAAGTTTCATTGTGTATGGTAGTGAAGACCTTAGTGTTTTTGTTAATGTTTATGAATTCTTTGTGCCTGGTATTCAGTTAACCTTCTCTAGTAGTTTCTTGTTTCATCATCAGAGACGAGGTTTCATCTTATTGAAGCACCTCTCAGCAATTTATTGTTTGCCACGTGTATTCTCCAAGGTTTTTTCCTCAAGTATAATTTATTCTCTTCTTTTGAAGAAATCTATAATTTGTTCTATGGCATGTATATAGATCTGCCTATTTCTTATCATTTGCACACCAGGATCCATATCTTTATTACCCATCCATAGTGGTTCACTCTATAAACTAGGCAGAACTTAGTCCATGTATTACCACATTATGGATCCTTGTTGTTTCCATTTATTTATTTTCTGCCGTTTGGAATATGTAGGTACCCAAACCCTTCGTCATTTACATACGAGAGGCGCTTCTTTAGTCCTTTCGAGTATGCTCTGCAACCTCCACATTGGTATATGGCTGAACATATAGCTTTGGACAAGCCTGAGGTTCCTCCTGGTGTATCAAAGATTAAAGAATATGATGGACCACAATGTTTCATAATTCCCGGGAACCATGGTTTGTACTTTGTACTTATATAATACTTAACTTGATTAATCAAATACATCTCATTTTACTTCCATTCCTATGGACTCGATGTCAAGTATGTAAGGAAGATAATGCATGCTTGTTTCTTTGGAGTTCCTTTCTTGATTTTCTTACCTTTTATAACAGACTGGTTTGATGGGCTGCACACTTTTATGAGATATATATGTCACAAAAGCTGGTTAGGTGGATGGTTTATGCCCCAGAAGAAGAGTTATTTTGCATTGCAGCTTCCCAAGGGTTGGTGGATATTTGGTCTTGATCTAGCTCTTCATGGCGACATTGATATATACCAATTCAAGTTCTTTGCAGACCTTTGCCGGAACAAGGTGCATTTTTCTTCCCTTGTTTATCTTTTTGTTTTAAACTGGAAACATGCATTTGCTTTCATTGGCCATTATTTTTGTTTCTTGTGGTACAACACACAGTTCTTTAATTGCTTCAACCATGTACGCGGACTAATATTAGGATGTGTAGTAAACACCAAAAAAAATGCCGACGAAGATTTTTTGTAGACATAGCCCCTTTTCCTTTCTAGGTGGAAATATTTCCTTGCACATTATTTTGTTATTATTCTATTTGCTTGGTTGAGCTGGTTCCTAATGAATGAAATGCTAATTATTTTATGTAAATAGTTTCCAGAACATTTGAATCTCTTGGGAGTTGGAACTAATTTTTCATTTGCAGATTTAATTGATCCGCTACATTTCTAAAGTTCTGCAGGTTGGAGAGAATGACTCTGTGATTGTGGTGACACATGAGCCAAACTGGCTTCTTGATTGGTATTGGAAAGAGACTACAGGCAAGAATGTTTCACATTTAATTCAGGAATACCTGAATGGAAGATGTAAACTTCGCATGGCAGGGGATTTACATCATTTTATGAGGCATTCTGCTACTCGATCAGACAAACCTACTTTTGTGCAACACTTGCTTGTCAATGGATGCGGTGGTGCCTTTCTCCACCCAACACATGTTTTCAAAAACTTTGACAGGTTCTCTGAAACTACATATGAATGCAAGGCTGCTTATCCATCCTATGATGACTCTAGTGGGGTATGTTGCTCCCTATGTTAATGGAATCTCAAGCATATTTAGGTCCATTCATATTGGTTTTTGGTTTTGATTTATGAATAGTAACAACTTGTAGAGAGTGAGACACTCGTGTGCGATTTTGGCCAATATAAATGAAGTCACTACAGTGTGTACTACAATTAACTAGTATACCCCGTCTTAAAAAACACTCCGTTTGAAAGCTAGTTATTATAGAAAAGCCGTTTATTGTAGAAAAATAACTTTTAGAAGCCAATACGAATAGAGCCTAGCCTATCAATCAACTTAACAAGCTTGTGGTTTTGTATACTATCAATTGTGAAATGAAGAACTTATTAACTAAATCTACAGATTGCACTGGGCAACATACTAAAGT
Source organism: Dendrocalamus sinicus (assembly GCA_036346575.1). NCBI lineage: Eukaryota > Viridiplantae > Streptophyta > Magnoliopsida > Poales > Poaceae > Dendrocalamus > Dendrocalamus sinicus. Next base: position 377,170 of record JAYEVI010000332.1, on the reverse strand, counting down.
TTCGTAAGAAGAATTGGCAATTTGACATAATTGGAGGTTTTATCTACTTCATACTGGTATTCTCAATGTTTCCACAGGTCAGTTCCATATTCCATAAGGTGTCATTTTCCTCCTTGCATATCTTTCTTGTTCTAAATAAAGTATTCTTCTTCGAATATCCTTTAACTATTGGTGTGTTGGTACTAGTAAATTCAAAACCTAAATTTTCCCTTGTAGTTTGCAAACTGAAACCTGCTTTGTATTTGTAATACTAACACTATTGTTCTCACTTTTATCTCCCAATATTATTTTTGAGCTCTACTTTATTATCTCTGAAGTTTGCAGAACATTCTTTTATTAGACTGTAGAACTTTCTCATCTTGGAGTATGTAACATGTTTCAGATATATTTGTGGAAGATGAACAGCATCATCAAAAGGTTAAAATTTTCAGCTCATCCAAAAAGGGCTTTAAACTGAAAATGGACTAGTTATCTGCAGCTGGTCATAACAGCTTCCAGCTGTCTGCCATTAGTAAAAATACCCAGCTGAGTTTGACTCACTTTGATTTATAAATCTGTAAATCAGTGTCATCCTTTTTGAGAAATTGCCCTGGACAGCTGGACCTGACAGGAAACCTGCTGGCTTCTTCTGTGAATTGATTGAAAACAATATTTTCACGCTCCCCCTTAGTTTTGCCTCTTGTTTGGAAAAAATGTAACTTTTGACTTTCAACGTCAAGACATGTTCATCGACCCAAACTTTGTCCAATTAGTGTAAAACTCACCCATAGTTGGCCAAACTCTTGTCTAAAAACCTCAAAACAGCAATTTTGCATTGACTAAATTGTTCTGTTACCCTTGATGGCCCCTTAACTGGTTACTGGTGGTAATTTTCTTGTTACTACTGTTCTGTTCCTTTTTTGGAACTGCGTATTCAACCACCTACTTATTACTTGGAAAGTCAAATTGACCAATATTGCAAATTCTACTCAAACTTGGTGATAGCAAGCAGCGACACACCTCCTTGCATTGTTAGGATGTTTTGTGATGCTCTATCATGCTGATAATCTTGATCTAATCTTGACTTCTTGATTCTATTTCTGTTTGTTCCAGTGTAATCTTGTCCATATCTTGAATGAACAAACTTGGTCTGGGCGTCTGAAAAGCTTCTCAAGTACAATATGGAGTGCATTGCTCTATATTTTTGAACACTCGTATGTCTCTTCAGTTGGAAGTCTAACTTTATTGATAGCATCATATTCATTTGTACCATCCAAATTGTCACGGAGAAAAAGAGCTATTATAGGTGGCCTGCATGTTTTGGCCCATCTGATTGCAGCTCTACTTTTAATGCTGCTGCTGGAGTTGGGCATTGAAATCTGTATTCGGAATCATTTATTGGCAACTTCAGGTATGCCATCTCATATCGTACTTCCAACCACAATGTTATGGATAAAAAGAAATCTTACTATATATAGGTCAAGATCAAACTACATGTCCATGCTTATTATATGGCTTTTAAAATGTAAACATACATTAAGCAATCATTTGAACTTGGGCTACATTTACTTTATGGTTTCCAACTGGACAAGATTGTAAACATTGAATATTTTATCCCTCGAAGCAGTGAATTTTAATTTGAAGTGCCTAGAGGAAATTGAAAAGGTCAGGTGGAGAAAGATATTCCTATGTGAAAATGTCTATGATGGCATATCCTTGGGGTTTATTCAAAAATATGACGGCATGTCCCTAGCAATTTATCGCAGTCTTTTGCTCTGTGCTCCATGCCACAAATAATTTAGATAGCGTGATGTGGCTAGTCTGCTATTATTTGTTCTGACTTCAGAGATTTTGCTTATTTCCTATTTCTTCATCCAAGTGAAACACATTTAAAGGTTAACATTTTTATTACAAATCCCTTTGTTGTAGGTTATCACACTCTATATGATTGGTATCGGTCAATGGAAAGTGAGCATTTCCCAGATCCAACTGGTCTTCGTGCTCGTCTGGAACAATGGACACTTGGACTGTACCCAGCATGCATAAAATACCTTATGTCAGCCTTTGACGTCCCTGAGGTGAAAAGACTTTCTGAAAACAATTTAGTGTAGATTTCTTGCATTTTTGAGCAACGGATTTGCACTTGTACTTTATTTACCACCTACATTCAATACTTTGTATACGAAGCACGAACTAGAAATTACCATCTAACCTCACAAAATTAGATGCCCAATTGTTGTTGCTTTATACAATTTCAAATGTTCCTTTTGCATCCACCTTTTGTAGATTTTACCTTCTCAGACAATTTATATCTTTGTGCAGGTCATGGCTGTGACAAGGATCAATATTTGCAAGAACGGGATGATGTCCCTCTCTCGGAGTGTTCTGATCATGTACTACACTTCTGTGTTTATCTATTTCTGGATTTTCTCGACTCCAGTTGTTTCCCTCATATTTGGTAGTTACCTATACATCTGCATCAACTGGTTCCACATACACTTTGATGAAGCCTTCTCGTCGCTGCGCATCGCAAACTACAAATCATTCACAAGGTTCCACATTAAAAAGGATGGTGATCTGGAAATATTTACACTCGCAGTTGACAAGGTAACAATTCAGCCTGCTCCCTCTGTGCTCTCCGATCAGATCTGTAATCCATTGATCGGTATCACCCGATACAAGGTAGATCTGTGTTTCTGGATGTAGACTCCATTATGAACACGTCGATCTGGTGAACAGGTCCCAAAGGATTGGAAGTTGGATCCCAAGTGGGAGGTAGAGGTCAGAGGGCCTCATCAGCTCAGCCATCACCGGAGGCACCCTAGCAAGTGGAGTTCAGCCTCATCTCCAGACCCTGTCACATCGGTACGGGTTGTCGACCATTTCACCATTGCAAGAACAAGAGCCCCAGATCCCGAGACCTCTTGCTGATTCCGTACATCGTCGCCGTCTAAGTGGTTGCTAGAGAAATGAACAACTGCTTGTGCACATTGATTGTTAGTTTCGATACCAGATCCAGCTGGCTTAGGTTGACGACCTAGGTTAATTATCTGCCTTGATTTTCCTCCATACGAACTTCCTCTCCAGCATTGTAAGCTGTATAGCAATTCACTCACCTGTCCGCTAGTTGTACTATTTAGAGAAGTATTAAGGAACTAGTACAGAAGAATGAGTGGAGAGAAGAAAGAAATTATTCGATTCATCAATGGACTTTTGATCTGGTTATATAGATTCTGAATGTAATTTTCGTCGTGGTGATGCTCGCTTGCGGAGAGATCCGCCATTAGCAATACAGGCTGAAAGCTAGAAAGAACATCATCTAGTATATGAGTCGACAGGATTCGTTACTTGGGTGCCACTCATTCGTGCGTTTGTGCAGAGTTAAAGTGCCAGCAGTGAGTCAGTGACACATTTCTTCATCTTCTTTTCTTTTTTATGAAGCAGCGACGCATTTCAGTGTAGTTGTCGGTGTAGAGGCACAATCATAACACGCACTTGAATAAAGTAGTTCGCAGATTTGTAGCCTGTCCAATCCCTGAAGTCTTGCCATGGGAGCAAGCATAATATATTGATGTAGCATCTTGCTTTGCTCATCGAGCGAGCAAGCATCTTCTTAACATCGATCCATGCATCCTTGCTTGCCGGTCACCCTGCAGTGTGGTGTGGTGTGGTGTGTGCGTAGCTCAACGAAACAGTGAGCATGTTCAGCTATAAAACAGGCCGATCGGCGTTCAGTAGCAGCATGCATTGATCTCCATACAAGACAACACAATTAATAAGTAGCCTGCAGCCGAATTAAGTAGTAACTACACTACGAGAGGGGGGCATGGCGCAGCAGAGCAGCACCGACGAGCTGCGGCTGTCTCAAATGGAGAAGCTAGTGAAGGCCTTCGACGAGGTGGCGGACCGTAATGACCTGCCTCAGGGGGCGAAGCTGGCTCACATCGCCAGGATCCTCTCCAGCAACAGGGACAAGCAGATCATCTCGCAGCTTGCCCAGGAGAAGAAGGACAGGCTGGACATACTGCTTCCCAAGATCGAGGCCGTGTTGCAGCAATGCAAGGCACGGCCGTCGCCAGTCCCAGACAAGCCCAAGCAGCAGCAGAAGAAGAAGATGCCGTCCGTGAGCGACTGCAACCCTTTCAAGTCCAGATCGTCGTCGTCCCATGATGAAGGCAGGCAGCAAGGAGACGATGACCAAGACGCCGCCGCACAGCCCGCAATCAGCTGGGTGGAGCCCTTACTGCAGGAAGCCATAGGCATTTTCGAGGCGGAGGAGGAGGTGAAGTACTACGAGTGGACGACGAGCTACGTGGACGAGACCAGGATATACGGCTGGGACAAGGAGGCGGACGAGGTGGTCGATGCCCTCGTTGGCCCCCGTCCGCCGGCCGATCAGGAAGAAAACAAAGACGAAAAGACGGCGGAGGCAGACAAGAAGGACGCCAAAAAGGACGAAAAGACGGCGCCCGCGGAGGAGCCGTTGTTCAGGGCGGCGGGCATCGTGGGGATCCACGGCAGCGGCAAGACGGCGCTGGCGCAGAAGGTGTTCGTGCACGACAGGATCAAGGACGCCTTCCCGCTCAGGCTCTGGGTCTGCGTCGGGCCACCAGACTCCGAGGACAGGGCCGGCCTCCTCTACAGGATGCTCGACAACCTCGGCCTCGACACCGACAAGGTCGAGAAGATCGTCAACGACTCCAATGCCGTCAAGGCCGCCAAGGATGGCGAGGATAAGGAGAAATCCAAGATTGGTACGTACGTTCGCGTCGTTGATTATGTATCAAGAAGGTGCAAATTGAATATATATACACAACCTATGTACTGTAGGTGTGCTGCTGTTCATCCTGCACGTGACGCTGCACAACACGGGGTACCTGATCGTGTTCGACGACATCAGGGCCTACGGCGACGACGGCTGGTACAGCAACCTGACGCTGCGGCCGCCCGCGGACAAAGAGTGGTTTGAGCGCCTCGCCTACGGCCTTCCCAAGGTCAAGAAGAGCGCCGTGCTCGTCACCTGCCGCAAGGAGGACGATGCCAGGGTCATGGTGCGCACCGGCAACGTCTTCCGCCCTCCCGGGCTCGACGTCGACCACGGATGGGAGCTGTTCGAGCGTGAGTACAAGCAAGCCAAGGCGGAGCTCTTGGTCCCCAAGAAGAAAGGAGAAGGCGGCAGCAGCGTCGACGTCCAGGAAGAAAGCAAGCGCAACAAGGAGGTGGAAGAGAAGAAGAATCAGATCAAGTTGGAAGAAGACAAGATCTACAAGGTGCTGGGAGAGATGAAGGGGGAGATCGTGGACAAGTGCCTCGGCCTGCCGGTGGCCATCATCGAGGCGGCCAAGGGCTTCGCCGTGCTCGAGTCCCTGCCTGATGTTCCAGCGGAACCTCAACCTGCAGAGGGGACTGCGACTAGCAAAACCGTCGACCAAGCTGCTCAGGCTGAGGCTGGCCAGCAGGATGATCAATTAGTGACTGCGTCCTAATAGTATTACTATCAAGTGTGTGCTAGCTACGTACCTCCGTTATGCATTGTTCCAAATAATACCGGCCGTTGCCATGCGTGCGTGCACCGATCGATGCCATGCAGCATCTTCTTGTCTTCAATTTACCCCGGGGTTTAATTTCGTGCTGTAATAATATCTCTGCATGCTCATATCGAGCGGTACGTAGGCCTTATGCCAAACATATAATATATATAGTATCATGCCATTTCTATTCACATGATCAGCAAGCATATATACGTTACTTGTCATGCAAATTCCACCATCAGGCTGACCTTGTCAAGGCCCAATAGGTAAGGAACATGTCATGGCAAGGGCCAAGTGATAACTTTTATTCAAGGTCCTAAAACTCGGTAACAGGTACTCGTTAGATAACCTTACCTTGTAGCGAGTATATGGTAATCGGCCTTGTAACTGGTTTTCCTATTTAAATCGCGGATTTATATATATGTATATTCATATGGCATCAAAACAAAATTCCGATGCATTTTTTTTTGATGCAGTGGCAGCAGGATATGCCATCAAATAGGCATAACATGTTTCAATATAACATGATCTGAAAGCTACAGGTGAGATAATTTACAATCTTAAGATGATGGTAATTAAATGTTAAGCATCAGTCGCTTGGATTTGGTGGGCTAATTAAGGTATTAAACCGTGGCAAGGAAACAAAACCTGTCTCTCCTGTCCTGTTTATTTATTTGTCCTTGTGGGTTGACAATTGCTTCTTTCCTGTCCTGTTTAATTAAGGTTTTGCATACTAGGAGAGGTGACCTCTGTTACGAGTATTCGTCGGTCTAGTACTTGGGCTAGTAAATCGGAAGGTTTTGCTTTTACTTGTTTCACATGGCAAAACGTTGTGTACTTTAGCTAGGGTCGTACACTTAGCATAGGGCCCAAGCACATACATTAAATCTCAATGCTTGATGGACTCTAGAAAACCTAAGTAGAGCACAAATCTTTAGGTATGATGAAGGGCTCAAATTTTGACAAAAGGATGCTACAAAACCATGCATTGCAGCACTACGTCGTGGAAACGGATTTTTTTTTACCCTAGGGGCATGTGCACCCATGCCATTCAGTTGCTTTTGCATCAAGATGTGTGCATGTATATGGCACACAAGGCAATACTTGCAAAACACGTTACAAAATATGCCCTACACTATCTCTTCCCTCCCTTTCTCTCCCACCTTTAGCGAGCCGCCAACACCTCAAAAACCCTACTGTCACCGCTGGCAATGTGGACAGAAAAACTCACAAACCTCACCGAGCTGCGATCGCCGTTGGAAACCCAGAAACCTTGCCGACGTAGGGGCTGTTTGGTTGCTAACCATACTTTGCCAACAAAAATTACCACACTTGTCTAAGTTGAGGTACTGATCAAATTCTTTGTCACACCTTAGCAAACCTAAGGGAATCTTGCCACACTTTTTTGAGTCATTGACGCGTGGGACCTAGTTTGCTGGAAGGAAATCTTGCCACAACTGTGGCTGCAACCAAACAGCTCTCAAAATTAGTCAAACTTGCCTAACCTTAAACGTGGTAAACTATGGTTGGCAACTAAACAGCCCCGTAGTCCTTCGCCTCCTGTGCCGTGTCGTCGAGCCACGGCTGTCCTCTACGTTGAGCCGCGGCCGTCCTTGACCGGTTGCGAGTCGCGCCATGTACCTTCCATGCTTTTCTTTAACCACCTGTAATCTCATACTCCAACCACTTGGTAAGAAGCAGACTTGCTCTAGACCTGTGTGGTAAAACAAATGACATGTATGCTTGATATTTGCCTTTAGATGTTCTAATCCATTTCTGAATTGCAGGAAGCTAGTGAACCAAATCTATTATATCAAAATAATGTTTAAAAAAGTTTCCATGTTTTCTCTGAGATGCTAAACATTTCCACATAAATAAAAGAAAAAAAGGAAGATAATACCACTTATTTTAATGGTCTGAACGGTGTAGATTAATTAGATATACGTTAGATTTGTTAAGAAATACAACTATTTTTAATTGTAAGAGTTTTTTTTATAACAAATGCACCTCTATTTTGAAATACACATATTGCATGATAGTATAGAGTCATGCAGTTGCATGGGAAATTAGGCTAAATAAGTCATCATAAAACAGTCCAAATCGAACGGTAGAGTAGTATACACTAGCCGCAGAGATGGATGCATCGGATATGACTTTGATAGTTGCAAGTAACAAGTTCCACGCTCGCATGGCACATGGCGTTGTGCAGCTGGATGGCTACTAGTCATGGATGATGAGCTTCTCCTTGGCGTCTCCCTCCTGGCAGCTACGGATTGGTACCAAATTTTAGGGGGCTAGTGGGACATAGCGTACAAAAGATAAACACATTAAACATAAAATGAACTATATTTTGCGATCTAAAATTATACATAATTAGAATAGGGACATAGTAAAATGTCGGACCCCAAGTTTTGCTAACCTGGAATCCTCTGTGATCTCACTGCACTATTCATTGGATCAATAGATAGTAGTCAAAGGCACATTGCTGCATCATTTCATACACGACGAATGCCATAATATTACATTACCAACGTCAAAATAGACCGCGTCGCGTCGGGTTAGGCTAAATGATTACATTACATAAAGTGCGAAACGGAAGTGTACACAAATGCGGTAGGGCTCGACTCGCCATAGGCAAGTGACTGAGACAACTTGGGTGCCACTGATATTAGCCAGAACCCTTACTAATAACAGATCCACCCACAAATTAGCTTGGTCGACTGGACTGAAGTGAGAGGTAGGACTACTGAAGCCTATTATAGTTTCCACCATCTTCATCGCATTTGTTGCCCTGGTCCTCATAGTAGACATAGTGCCCTTGGTTTATAGACTCTGAAGGGGGGGTTAAGAGCGAGGGTGAGCACAAACAACCGTGCTCCGCGAGCTAACACACAAAATGCATGTAAACAAGGGTGGCTCAGGTTCTTTTATTTGCTTAAAGCGATATTTGGAATAATCATAACTAAAATTTCCTATGACGTAGCATTTTACAAAGACATGCTTTAAAGAGTTTGAAATTGTGCAGTATTTATAGCGGTGTAGGTTCCATCCACTAATTTCATGGTTCTATCCACCTATGCTAGCTTTTGATCACTAGGTTACTTCCACCTTATCAATAACACTGGAGTATATCCCTTCAGGAAAATTCCCAAAGCCAGGTTTACATCCGCCTGACCGTTTTCTTCCCACCCTCAAAAGTTTTGAAATAGAACTAACTCGAGAAAGTTCACATGTCCGCCCTTGACCGTGGCACGGCTGTTCAAATAATTGTATACTCTGCAGTGGTTGTACATCTTTACCCACAAGAGACAATTATCCTGACGGGTCTACGTGATCCCCTGGTCGCGCAGATCGAGAGATTGTCATGAGGCCTTTACAATACCTCGCCCTCTAACACCTCACTCCTATGGGGTTGCTTTCATAGGTTGTGTGAGATGTCTACCACAAGTTAGCGCAGTCGGACTCCACTCTCCACAAATGCTAGCCTTAGCAATGCCACCTCTATCCGGTGTCACATTCCATGGGGGGTTTTTATTACCCACCTACACACATCCTTCGTGAGATGTCTACAGAGTCTAGTAAATTAATAGCATTCAGATTCCTAACTGCTTTGAGCACTCCACGGGTATCATTTGCAAGAGGTTGAACGATGTGCTACAGAGTGTGGTGGCCCTTGCTGGTCATATAATTGCACCTTCCGATCCGACATACCAGACATTGCATCTGAGGCTTGTCCAGCAGAGATATTATCCCCACTTCAATAATTGTATAGGGGCTATTGACGGCACACACGTAGAATCCGTTGTTTTTAACAATGAGAGGACGCGCCATTTCAACAGACATGGCTACACTAGCCAGAATGTCCTCGCCATTTGCGACTTCGATTGCCGGTTCACATTTGTGTGTGCCGGGTGGCGGGGCTCAGTGCATGATGCTCAGACCTTACAACAGACCATAGCGAAGTACGGTGACCGCTTCCCACATCCATGAATTCCGCCATGAATTGCAAGGCTTGTATTAACAGATATTTTTCGTTCTAGGCAAGTTTTACCTTGTCGACTTTGGGTATCCCAACCGGTTGGGGTACCTAGCTCCATATCACAACACACGGTATCATATGTCCGCGTTCGACAATGGGAGGATCCTGGAAGGGATGCAGGAGCTCTTCAACTAACAGCACTCGCAACTGTGAAACGCTGTCGAGCGCGCATTTGACATGTGCAAGGGCAAATGGCGCATTCTCGGCAAGATTTTGAAGTACAAGGGTCGCAGCCAAAAGCGCCATCATTACAACTTGCATGGTGTTGCACAACTTTATCATTGACCGCAAGTTGGCCGTGATGGAGGCCCGCAACCAGCGAGCCCAGCCCGCAGGACCTTCCGCACCACCCACATTCGTCCTACCCCAACCTGTTGCAGGGCACGGACGCTGCATTGATGGACATGACACGTGACTAAATAGCAGCGTCGTTAGTGGCATAGAGCTACATTTGTGACTTGTATGTTTGGTGCACATGTAAACATCGTGCACATGTTGTTATACATGATGTGTTGTTGATTGTCACGTGTAATAAATGCCATGTGTACAACCCTTTCAACAAATAAACGTAGTTGCCAACGGGTGTCATAGCTTCTATTTCGAACATCTTTACCAATTGCGCACTGTTTGTTCCTCTCGTTTCAGCCTGTTTCAACATAGCCGTTATAGTGTTTTTTAACTGCTACAATAAAAATTAAACTAAAATCTTTCAGAGCATCTCCAATAGTGACTTATGAGCTAGCTCTAAGCATATTATTTCATATTTTAATAGAAGAGAGAAAAGCTATCTCTTGATCAAGAGCTAGTCTCATACACACATTCCAAGATTATGTGAGAGTGTCATGTGAGGCTGTTTATGTTATGAGCTATGTGCTAAAAGTTAGTACTATTGGAGAAGTTGTCTTATAGCTAGTAACTAGCTTATACTGTTGGAGATGCTCTAAGCCATTAAGCCTAACCGGACGGGCCCTTGCCCTAATGTGTACTAGTAGTGTGCCCGTGCTAACGCTACGGTAAAATACAAAACAACATAAAATTTGTAAAAAATAAAACGAACAATCAGATTCATTAAGATTCACGTCTCATATATTGTATAACCAAATATTTTTGTCACATAATGAATGTCACATAAATACGTGACCAGTCGGAACCACCCAACACGCAATACTCAAAAGCCTACGACCGATTCCCAGGTCTTGCGACCGCTTCGCGAGACCATACGACCGGTTAACAGAAGATACAGATTTTTTAAAAAAATTAGAACATATTTGTATACATGTTCTAAAAAATTTACCACTTGTTAGTTTCAAAATATATAGTATGATAAAATTTTAAAATCCGTAGCAACATATAGACATTCAGCTAGTGAGCAATTAAATTTCTTCTCCGAGCAGCTCCAAGCAAGTATCCTTCAACCAAGTAAAGTCAAACCCACAAAATAAATCTTCAAACATTTTCATCAGAAAAAATGGAAACCAATGTGTGTTGACAATTCAAACGTCATGTAGGTTTTTATTCTAATACACACATTGCAGTTGTCATTGGTACATAGAGGAGATATGAAGTTACTGGTGATTTTCTTTACAAGGTAAAAGCAAACCATGCTTTCTAGAGAGTGGAAGTACTTCATATTCATGGATGGAGAGGAATTTGTCCACGGATATGATCATAAGTATATAACATTATTAGTTTAGATTATCATATTGTCTACTCTTTGGAAACGAAAACAATAACCTTATATTGCTTCCAATATATGTATACTTCATTTTAACCTCATTTTTATTGTACAATGAACAATTGAACGATTTTGTAATGTAGCATTTTTAGCTTTCCCGCGTGGGAGTGAGTTCTCTGGTCACCCTGAACCCCAACTGCTTGTATAGGCAAAAACACAGCAAAAGCTTGCCAAATAGTATCATAGAGGCCTGCATCTTTAATGGCTCAGCTATTGTATGGAATGCAAAAAAATAGTATTAGGTCTTTGCCTGTTTCTTCTGAACATGTAAGACTTCCCAGTTGCTTGTATGATGACATATTTGTTGCTACCGAGGTGCCAAGATGAACATATCAAGTATTTTTATGAATTTTGAAAAATGTGTTCTTGAATGTTCAAGAGCAAAATTCTGGGCAACCACCTGATATTGTTTAGTATTGTTTAGGTGACACAAACATTCATAAATTAGTACCATTGCAAGCACCAGATACACAGTACACTTTCTTAATTTTTCAAGTAGCTAAGTAGCATCTCAGACCATTTAGCTCACAATTAACAAAATGTTTACAACTAAGAAGCATTTCTTGCAACAATATAGATAGAACAAGGTACATGATCACTTAAGATGCATACACCCATCCATTTATCTCACCATATTTCAAACATGCATTTCCATTCACCAAAAACAAAACAAAACAAAACTACTCCTACCATGTACAAAACAAAACTACTCCTACCATGTACAAAACAAAACTACTCCTACCATGAAGTACTATCCGGTTTGTGTGACGTTAATTTTATACACGTTCTGGATGTTCCCAGAAATATTGCCAAAAATAATGCAGTGAATCTAAATGGATTATTTCTGGCAATGTATCAGCAATGTTCCCAAAAGTACTCCTACCACTGCATTATTTCTGGCAATGTATCAGCATAATGGCAATGAACATGTTCTCAGAAGTATGTCGGAGATACTACATGTTGGGTAGGAAGAAGTATGAAGTATAGCATGTAGTAGTATCAAGAGTGTGTTTACATCAATTTTAACAAATCAATCGACAACCATCAGTAGTACCAGTGAAACCATGTCTCACTTAGTTTTGGATGTACATACTACCAATTGGTTTCAGTCCATTTTGTCTACATAATATTTTGAGCAGTACATACATAACACCGTTCATAGCAATCCATTTAGTTTCAGACCATACCTACTCGGTTTTGGAAAACTACTTCTACCATAAAGTAGTATCCGTATTGTGTTTGCATTTTCCCGACTCATCGATTGTGTCTCCTAAATGAGCCATGAAGTATGTACATATAACTAACCTTCATACAAAGACAAACCAATGGAGCGAGCGGAGCGTGTGTTGATGTTGAGCACGGGGATGTTGCGAACTTGAGCCCATACACGATGTAGGTCCGGTTCACGGCGATCGCCACCACAAAGACCGGGTCCAAGGTGTACTTTGTGATGGCGTCACCTCCACCGCGGTGGTTGAGCCTCCCGGCACGCCGCGAGTCCACGTTGTGCACGGCCTGGTTCCTGGGCCCCAGTAGCCTCCCCCGCGGCATCTTGCTGCTCGGCATCCTCACTGGAGGCGTAGATGGCATCGCCAGGAGCGGCGCCATCGGGGCCATAGAGAACTCCGAAGACGGCGGCATGGACGCTGCCGAATCGAGATAGGTTGGCGCGGTGTTGCCCAGAGCTGCATGAGCCGCGCGCCAGGGTTGGGACCGGCGTTGGGGCTCGGGCTAGGGTTTGGGGTGGGGTTAGGGTTCACAAAAGATGTGACGGGGAGGTGGCCGGCGTGGGGGTTGTTGGGGTAGTGGAGGTAGGGGGCGCGGTTGAAGGAGGGGTGGCCGGCGGGTAGGAGTAGGGGCCGGGTGGGCCGGAGGCCATCGGCTCGACGGCGGGGGTGCTCAGGAAGATGCGGGTGACGGTCGGGGCGGTTGTGGGGTGGTTAGGGTTTGGGGGAGGCTTGAAGAGCTTGTCGAGCTCGAAGGGGCGTTGAGATGGGGTTAGGGTTCCGAGGCGACGCCATGGGAGGAGACGAGGGCGGAGCGGCGGAGGAGGGAGGGGAGGCGGGCGAGGCGGGCGGAGGAGAGAGGCGCGAGAATGTGGGGTGGGGAGGAGGAGGCGGGGAGGACGGGGAGTGGAGGCGCGGGGAGAGGTGGAGATGGGGGAGCGGCGGAGCGGTGGAGGACGGGGGGAGCGGAGGAGTGGCGGAGGAGGCGGCAGCGGCGCGCGGGATGGGAGGAGGAGGTGAGGCGCGGCGCGGAGGGGATGGAGGGGAGGAGGCGAGGGCGGAGTGGCGGAGGAGAAAGGGGAGGAGGCGAGGGTGGCGCAGCGGCGGAGGAGGAAGGGGAGGAGCGATGGACCATCCGTGCGAGGGAGGCGGAAGAAATGAGGTGGGGGGAGGCAGCCGCACAGATTGCAGCGCACGGATTCACCCGGGGGGGGCGCACGGATTCGGTGGGATTTTTTCAGTGAAAGAGTTGGAGAGGCTATACCAATGATGTGCATGATCCAGATGATTTTGGCCTTAGGATCTTCAATGAGTAAGAGAAGAATGCTTAAGGAGAGATCCAGGCCATTCATTTTTATAAAGTTGGATTACTTTGGTATACAAATCTAGGTGGACTTAGATTAGGCATGACTGTGGAGATGGTTAACAGATGTGAATTTAGTAAAAAAAATTTTGGTGTATTATAAAGGGGTAGAGATTACGGGTGCCCGGCCAGCTCCAAAACATTCCTTTAGACCCGCTTTGGATGCCGAATCGACAGCGCAGGCGCAGCGCTGCTTCATACGGTCCCACCCGTGCGGTGCCCGCCCGCGAAACCAAATTCGAAACATTTCAAATCTCCCTCGCCTTGCCGATTCCCCAATTCCCCAATTCCATTCCCACGCACGCATCCGCGCCGCATCCCCAATCCAATCCAATCCAATCCACGCCACTCCCTAACCCTACCCGGCCAGATCCTCCTCCATGGCCACGCGATCCACCCGCTCCAAGGAGAACGCCGCCGCCGATGCGCAGCCCGGCAAGCGCCAGCGCACGGCCGCTGGGGCCGCCGCCCGCCCGCCCCTCTCCGCCGCCGCGCAGAACGCCCCGCCGCCGGAGGCGCCCATCGAGTTCGCGGGGAGGGAGGACGTCGACACCCTCCTCAACGAGAAGATGAAGGGCAAGAACAAGATGGACTACAAGGTCAGCAAGCTTCTTCTCTTCTCACCAGACCAGACCAAAAAAAAAAAAACACCCACCCAAACTGGTTCTACTAGATTTGTTGCAGTTTCGTCGGAATTAGCTTGCCAGTGTTTCGATTGGCCATTTCCCGTAGCTGTTTCGTCCGGATCTTACCCTTTTGCACGGATTGGAACACAAGATCGTGAATGAATCATGTTAACAAATTAGCTCCTATCGTACTCTAGTCTGCGCTCAGGTCAGGTGTGGTTATCCTCAGGGATGTTTGTTCCCAAGCTGCCATGACATGTGATTCAGATATAAACTTGCATGATTTGGTAAGCTATCTGTGGTTCTGGCCCCCCTTGGCTTGTTAATGAATTACTACTGCCCGCTGTTCTGTCCTGTTTTTGAGCTGGTTTTAAGGTCTCAGAGAGTGTTCCATACATCGGGTAATAGGATGCTATTAGTGGGCGGCAATAATGTTCTTCAACCATTAACACTAGGCTAGAGATAGATATTAACGGTATATCTGGGCTATGTTGTTGCATCAACTCATACCATATTTTGGACCATTTGGTAAATTGAACAAGCCATTTCTGCATATTCATCCCAACAAGGATTAGTTACAGAAAATCCAAAACCTTCAAACACCCCAAACAGAACATTTCAGACTCCAAAAAGAAGAATCCCAAGCCCCAATCCTTACCTTGCTGCTGCTCTGATGATTCGGTGCTATAAAATTCTATCTCAACAGCTGATGTGTCCATTGAAGCTATATATATATATCTGCAGCTCTTATCGAGTTAATTAGCTGAATGCTGCTTTTGCCTCTGATTCGATTACTTGTACTCGTCCACGTTAATCCTTGCTGATAGTTTCTTTTCCCACTCTGTGATTGTTTCCACAGGGGAAGAGTGAGCAAATGATGGAATACATCAAAAAGCTGCGAGCTTGTATCAAATGGTTGCTTGAGAGGGAAGATGCAAACCTGGCTGAAATTGGGAAGCTCAATGGTCTACTTGAGGCCGCAGAGAAAAATCATTCACAAATAGGTACCACCTTTTTGTCTCACATCATGAAAAGTCGTGTAATTGCTGATTCTACTGACTGAATTGGCATTGTGTCATGTAGTGGATCAGTTGAAGAGTGCAATAGAAGAATCAAAGGCAATAAATGAGGAGCTTCAGAAACAATATGCTTCTTTAGAGGAGAAACTAAAGAAGGTGGAAGCTGAGAAAATGGTGGGTGACTCGTGCATTTCGCTGTCTTTCCTCTTATTTCTGTAATCCCAAATTCTTAATGCGTAGGATGCCCTTCGGTCTTATGGAGATGAAAAAGAGGCAAGGATCGCTGTAGAATCTTCGCGATATGAGCTTTTGGAAGATCTCAAAAGGGTTAAGTTGGAAGAAAAACGTCTTAATGAGCAGGTATTACTGTTGTCTAATATCTTCTGTGAATAATAACCAATGATGCATTTTCCACTCGCTATTGTTTATGCTTTGCCTGTGTTTCGGCTTCATGTAGATCAAGATGCTTCAGGACACAAATAAGAGGCTTCAAGAATACAACACTAGCTTGCAGCAGTATAATAGCAACCTCCAAGCAGATGCAACAAAGAATGGTGAAACAATAACAAAGCTGCAAAAGGAGAAGAATACTATGGTAGAAACAATGAATTGTTTGAAGGATCATGCTAACTCAGTAAAAATGCAGCTAGATTTGGCAAAGGTAATATCTTAGTTTAATCCTTTCAGCACGTTCTTTTCATCTTAATATTTGTTGTTGCATGCATAGATTATGTGGCTATAATTTATGCTGTTACTTCTTGCAGTCTTCGCAAAATGAAGCTTTAAAACAAAAGAATGATTTATTAAAGGAGGTTGATAATCTTAGAGGTGAACTTCAGCAAGTAAGGGAGGATCGTGATCATAAACTAGCTGAAACACACTCTTTGTTGAGTCAGATAGGTACATACAAGGAGTTGACAGGAAAGTCTGCACTAGAGTTAGATAATGCCATGACAAGATCTACTGCCCTTGAGGTATGATTATATGCTCTAAATGATCGAATGTCTAACTGCTTTAATCAAGTTGGCTAATACGTTTTCAATGATACAGGAAACTTGTTCATCCCAAACAGAGAGGATAAAAACATTGGAAATTCAGCTTGCATCGGCTAATGAAAAGTTAAAGGTGTGTACTGACCTATTCTTCCTTCCACATAATATTTTTCAACTGTTGCAAAAGTTAAATACTAATTTGGAGAGATGATAATTGTTGCAGCCTGTATAGCATCAAATGTTGGAAGTGGTATTTTCATTTCGCAAATAATGTATAATGTATCATTAATCTAAATTAAGAATGTGTGTATATCCAGACTTTGCAAGCTACAGTTTAATTCATACAATATCAGTATCTAGGTTGTTAAATAACTAGATGAATTGGCATGTCCAAGAGGTGACTGCTAAATATAAGGGGCAATTCAGCACTTGTATTATGCTCCTGTCTGTAAAATTTTAAGTAGCTCTACATGCCTATCTTTAATCATAAAATTTATACAATCGTTTCATTGTATCAAATGCATGCATTTGTAATGATTCTGAGTTTTCACTGTATAGAGATCTGATTTGACAACTATGGAAACAATGACTGAGTATGAGAAGCAAAAGAGAATGTTGGAGGATCTACAGTTACGCCTTGAAGAAGCTGAGCAACAAATCATGGATGGAGAGAAATTACGCAAAAAGCTACATAACACAATACTTGTAATGATTATTCTCTTAAACCCTCATGGTCCCACAGAGTTTGTACTGTTTCTAAAACTATTGTGGTGCAGGAGCTTAAAGGAAATATTCGAGTCTTTTGTCGAGTACGTCCCTTATTGCCGAATGAATCAGGAGCTGTCTCTTATCCAAAGAGTGGAGAAAACTTAGGTCGTGGTATTGAGTTGATGCATAACGGTATGATAGCATTTACTGCCACTTTATATACTTTAAAGTTGGCACCTTTTGGAAGATTTATCTTATTCTAATAATATTCTTTTCCTTGTTTCTTTAGCACAAGAGTATTCATTTACATTTGATAAAGTTTTCGATCACTCGGCGTCCCAAGAAGATGTGTTTATTGAAATTTCTCAACTGGTCCAAAGCGCCCTTGATGGCTATAAGGTACATTTACTTGATGCTGTATTTACTATTGGATTTTTAGAATTGAATGAACATGGGCCCAACCAGGGTTCCAAAAACTGGTGGTTACCGGTTGGTAGCCGCTAGTAACCGGAAATCCCCATGACAATCGGGATGGAAAAACCGGCTAAAAATTCCGGTAGTTACAAATACACTTTCTAAGTTGGTGTAGACCTTTTTTTGTGCTAGATTACCTATTGTATGAACTAAATATGAAAAAAAAAGTATGCTAGTCTCAACGTTTTGTGCTAAGTTTTCTCTAGCTTTTCTCGGTTTTAGCGGGTTCGCCGGTTTTTTGAGCAGGTTTTCCGGTTTTTTCGGTTATCGATTTCAAACCATCCAAATTCAAAATTTGAAATATAAATTTCGTCCGGATTTTTTTTGGGATTTCCGGTAACTGCCGGTTACTGTTACCGGTTGCCAGCCGAGAAAACCCCCCGGTTCTGAGATTTGGAACCTTGGGCCCAACTACAGAAAAGGAGAAAAAGTTGGACCATTCACAAAAAAACCCTATCCTTTACTGTATGATTTTCTCTAATTGCCCTGACCCATTTTTCTCTCTAAATATACACTGCTAATTTGATTCTTTTGCATGACTGTTTGGAATATAAATTTGAACTACAATTATATTGTGTTTACTCTGGAAACCGTGACTTTTTTTGTTTTCACATAATCTCACATTATTTAGGTATGTATATTTGCTTATGGCCAAACTGGCTCAGGCAAGACATATACAATGATGGGAAATCCAGAGGTACATGATCAGAAAGGATTAATACCTAGATCACTGGACCAAATTTTCCAGACTAGCCAATCTCTTATTTCACAGGGTTGGAAATATAAGATGCAGGTGCGTTCATTTGAACTAACAAGAGGAGCAGGTTTTCTATAGTTGTCGTCCTAATGTTTACTTACGAACTTCTAGGCTTCAATGTTGGAGATCTATAATGAAACTATACGCGACTTGCTAGCCACAAATCGCACAGCTATTCAAGATGGGGGTGCTTCAAAGTACAGTATCAAGCATGATACCAATGGTAATACCCATGTGTCTGACCTCACAGTTGTTGATGTATCGAGTATCAACGAAGTTTCTTCTCTCCTCAAGCGGGCTGCTCAAAGCAGGTTACACTCGTAGTTCTTTTCAGATTTTCAGCGTATATTTAAACTCTGTATGGCTATATCTTAAAGTTTCTGCATATGTATGTAAATGTGTTGGCAACCTTTTCTTGTAAAATTTGTACATTGCCACAAAATAACTTCATTTGTACCTAAAATGACTATGATTTGTTGTTTTTTCTTGTTTGCAGGTCAGTTGGACGAACACAAATGAATGAGGAATCGTCTAGAAGTCATTGTGTGTTCACACTTCGAATTTTTGGTGTAAATGAGGTACATACTAATCTTCTGCTGCTAAAGCTGATTGATGCGAGGTTTTTTTTTACTTAAATGGATTTATTTCTGTTCAGGATACGGATCAGCAAGTGCAAGGAGTGCTCAATCTAATTGATCTTGCGGGCAGCGAGCGCCTTAACAAAAGTGGTGCCACTGGTGATAGGCTCAAGGAGACTCAGGTACATTTGCTATTCCAATCCTTAGTTTCCTTCGCTTTTAAGGTGTCAATTCTACCATGCATAACCACTGTTCTGTTCCAACTTCCATCATTCAATTTCAGGCTATTAACAAGAGCCTGTCGTGCTTAAGCGATGTTATCTTCTCCATTGCTAAGAAAGAGGAACACGTTCCATTCAGGAACTCAAAATTAACGTACCTACTTCAAGTAATCTCTCGATCCTCAAGTAACGATTTGTGCAATTTTATTATAATTTAGTGTTATTACAATGCATTAACAAGTTCAATTGTTTTGTGCCCTTGACACAGCCATGCCTTGGAGGAGACTCGAAGACACTAATGTTTGTGAATCTGTCTCCAGAGGTGTCTTCTACAGGAGAGTCTATTTGCTCGCTGCGGTTCGCTGCTAGGGTAAACTCATGTGAGATTGGCATCCCTCGTCGTCAAACCCAGATGCGCAGCTTGGCATAAGCATGAACTGAGGTTAAAGGTGATCACTGATTTGCCAAGTTCTACCTACCCGTGGGCCATGACTAATGTATGTTTGTGTTGTTTGTGTATTGATTGAGGGATGCAATCCATCATTTGCATCCCACGCTTGGGCATTTAGAGGTGTATATTGGCATTTGATTTGTGGTTTGTTGATTGTATTAACAGTCGGGTGTGGCGTGCCGGCCTTTACATCTCATCTATCTAATTCGTACCAGCTTTAGTGTTGTTCTACACCGTGCAGTGCAGCCAGTACTTGAATTTTGGCGGTGTATTATGTCTGAGCTTGTTTCGGTGTTCTTATGGCTTGGCTTATAACTCAGAATGCACATGTTGCCCTGTTTTTCGCTATACATTAGCCTGTACATCAAGTGTTCAAGACTATCCTTGCTATTTCTCTGCAGGGGGCAGTTACGATAAGATGACCAAACGTACAGGACATTACGCATGATGATACAGAAGAACCTGAGGCTAATCTGAAAGAGGTTTTACAGTAGAGATTTTGTTTTTTTCTAGTGGCATCAAAACTTGAGGTTGCAGAGGGAGGGAGCATTCAGGCCATTCTTGCCATGACCTCCTGGAGGATGAGCTTGGTGTCCCGGTAGCAGGAGCTTGTCTCGGGGTCATCCTTGTTGGTGACGGCCTGCCGCAGCCTCTCGACCGACGAGGGGCGCGTCGGCGATGAGCACGTCGAAGTCGTAGTACACGAAGGTGGACTTGAGGCGGAGGTCCTTGTTGACGTAGTTGGAGGCGTCCTCCAGCGCCAGCAGGTCCAAGGCGGTGGCGAAGCTCGGCCCGATGTCCGCCATGTAGATGCAGGAACGACCTCGTCCCAGTCTCCTCGTTGTTGATCTCCTCTGCATCCATTGTTCTCAATTAGCCTGAGTTTTAGATCGCCCGTGAAATTTGGACATATCTAGCACTGTTTAGACCGGAAATACCAATTATAGCTCTCCTTGCGGAAAAATTCCATTTCTAACCTCATAGCTAAGCATGAAACTACGAGATTTAGACACGTGGCAGTTCATACGGTGGGAGAGCACACGGCTAGTCGTGCAGAGCGCGGGTTGTGCATGGCTTAGTCGTCATTTAGCAGAAAAAAATTTCTACTGTACATGGCTTAGTCGTGCGGTCGGGGACTGCACGACCACTAATTTTGTAGTCTTGGACCATACGACCGTCACATATCGATCTCTGGAGATCGTGCGGTTAGAAAGAGGACTACAAATGGTATTTCGGTAACCTAAGAGCTATATTTAGTATTACTGTGGAGAACCGGGCCAAATTGGTCCAAAGCTCGGCCGTGGTGGGCGGCTGCTGCTGCTGCTGCTGGACCGGAAGGCATGGAAGCAGCTGCTGGTAGCTGTGTCCTGTGTGTGCTGAGGACTGAGATATGAGAGGTAGTGGCCATGGCTTGTTGGGGAGCGCGCGCGGCACAGCAAGGCTAGCCAGCCAGGGGAGGAGGAAAACGATGATCCCGTAGATTTTTCTGAGCCCGAGAGAGAGAGCTATTTTTTGGCCCCATGAATAATACGGCGGATTGGCAGGTGTCAACTGTTAATGACGGCCGCAATTATTCATCTCCATTTGCTGCAATCTGCCGCAGGTATCACTGTCCATTCCACTCCGCACAACACTACACTAGCAGTGGGCTGGCCCACCCACTCACCGCCGGAGAGAGTCCAGCAGCAGCCATGCGGTGGTGCTACGTGGGGAAAGCGACCAAGATCTTCCTCGCCGTCGTGGCCGCCCTCGCCGTTGTCGGCGTCGTCCTCGCCTTCCGCGCCGTCCTCCACCGCGCCAAGTCACGCTCCAACTCGGCCGCCGCCTGCGCCGCCGCCGACGAGTGCCAGCCCATCCTGCCCGAGCCCGTCTCGCAGCCCTCCATGCCGGCAACCGCAGCCACCGTTCCACCGCCGCCGCCGCCACAAAATCCCACCTTTCCTGCTCCGGACACTGCCTGGCCGCCGCCGGCGCCCCCTCTGCAGCCGCCGCCAGCAGCGATTGCGTCACCCCCACCGCCGCCTCCCGCCGCGCTGTCGCCGTCTCCGCCGGCGATGCTGTCTCCTCCACCGCCGGCCCCGGAGGCGCCGAGCCCAACGGCGTCTTGATGTCTCTATCGCCGATTCTTCGCTAGCTCGACGATTTCAGAGCAGATTCGGGGATGGATGGATAGCATCAGAGTTGATTAGCGTATGAGGGTGATGTGATGTGCTCTACTGATTCAGGTTGACTTGGAATTCGCTTGCAATTTTGCCTTGCAGAGTTGGATTCATCTCTCCATCGGGATTTCACAGATCGATTCAAGCCGCATCTTTGTCTTCTAGTAATTTGCTTTGTTGTTTACACTGTGCAAAGTTGCCGCTTTGCTGACAGTTCTGTGTTCCTCCATAAAATTCAGTTCTTGATGGAATCAAATGTCTTGATATTTATAATTTTGTTTGTCAATTTGAAATTGACCTTGTAGTTGCTCATCGAGACAGACATCGACTGGTGTTGACCATCTTGGATCTTGGACATCCCTGCTGAACAACATCACATCACTAGTAGTGTGCTCGTGCTAACGCTACGGTAAAATACAAAAGAAGATCCATATGTCACGCTTCAGCAGTACATATTTTTGAAGTCGCCCACTGGAGTCCTACATGTTTCAGTGAAGTATAATACACATAGAATCAATAGCCTATTGGCACTACTCAACCAATCAGATGATAAACACAACCCAACAATGACACTTTCCTAATCTACTCTGGTTTTGCAATGGCAAAGAACCAAGTGGTCAAATGCACCTTAGTCTCTTGGCCATCTAGTTCTTTGAATGCTTTCTACCTCATCTATGTCCTTAAACAAAACACATGTAGAGTAAAAATCACCTCGAATCCTCGAATCAATCATTTGAAAAGGAAAAGAAATAATCATTAAACTATGAATACAATGTACAGTTTATCCAACAAATAATAAAAGTTCGAGAAAACCTTCTCATCAATACTGGATTCCCAGAGAAAATTTGAAGCAATTCTTGACAAGGCGGTAGACTGAAATTGTATGAGCAAGCAACTTCATCGGATCGATTCAGTACCTAGGAATTTTTTAAGAAAAGAGGTCGTGGCAACTTCAATAATAGTGGTGAGGTTTAAGACTTTTTGATTTTTACACTATTTGTCGCACCTTCAATGGGATCATTAAATCCATGCTTAAGCTTTGCGATAACAAGATTCATTGCAGCTTCTGCATCCTTCAAGCAATTATGTGGTTCTCCTTCTCGAACAGAATAACCCAAAACAGTCTAGAAGCACAAAGAATCAACAAAATAATTCATCACCCATAGTTCCATACCATCAGATTCTCTTTGAAAATATAGGCAAAGCGACTGCAAGCTCCAATAAAAAATTTAGGGGAAACACAGGGAAGGTGGGGTTGGAAAGGAGGCCCTTTTATGCACTATTTGTTTAAAGTGAAAAATCATTGGTGCATACCTTGCACAGGCTGTTTAAAGAAGCTGATGCAGTCCTAGGTAAATTTGCATACTTAAAGATGCATGCCGTATCAATAACTCGAGCGTAATCAAACTTTAGAGCTGCAAATGAATTAAAGAACAATAGAAATTGAGTTAATGCAGTCGAGTAACAAAAAGAAGCATGCCTAATAAACACAATGGTGACATTGAATAACTGCAACAAATAGATTAGACATGAACTGATCACACCTTACCATGTAAATCTTTAGATAAGCTATGGCCAATCAGAATCTTTCCTTTGGAAAGATTTTCTTCAACGATTTCTAGGGAAGGAAAAGACAAAAATATAATTCCCATGGCAGGAAATAATAGAAAATATGTAAGAAGTTTAGAAACAACATGCCTGAACATCAACTAATGAGCACGTGACTCCTTCTAAATCTTCTTTAAAGGGATTTACAAGTTTGTCCAATTTCACCTGAAAAAAAATCAATTTAATGAGACTTAAGAGCAGATATGGAAAGTTTTGACATGCTTCCAAATCAATGACACTGATGAAATTTGAATAATCCAAAATTAAGAAGTTTTGGCATGAATTAAAAAAATTCATCTAACATTGCAGCATTGTAAATTATGTATTGTGTCGTAAAATAGCATTCTTCTGCTTGTTAATGCACCAGACAATCCAATGAATCCAAATATACTTTGTTTAGCAAAATAATGTACTACCTCCATATTGTTGTCTACAACACATACTCGGACAACGGCTTCGTACCATCGTGGCAAAGGACCATCTCACAGTCAAGTGCCAACATAGCTCCGAGTTCATATAATTAGAGACTTCTCCTATCCACATTACTTTCCATTCCTGCAAATAAGCAATGCAAATAATCTGTGGTTATGGAAAAGCTTAAACATTAATTAACCATCGACAAGTAAAATGAAGATTCCAAGACATAACTACTTTATGATGAGACTATAAATTGGTCTTAAGCTTTACAATTTAGACTGGAAAATATATATTGTATATTTTGTATGAAGAATCCAAGGTAATCTACAATGTAGTCCAAGCATTAACAATCATGAAAATTATTCGACCGAACAATTTAAGAACAGGAAAAGGTGCAAAAACCACAAAGAGTTGAATCGTCATTTGTGCATTAATGAATTACAAAAAGCTTTACCTCTTGATAAGATAGAAAGTTATATTTTTCCTGTATTCACAAAGTAATAAAGAAAGTTCTCTATTAGGAATACGAGAAAATGAGTGACATATAATCTCGAAATCATATGCATAGTTCAAACATACCTTGCAACATCTTCAAGGCTAGTAGTTTAATGCACCACAAGAGGTGCGAAGTCATAACATCACCAATTATTTTCTCGTTGGTTTTGCTCAAGAGGTTCTCAGATCTCATGGAATGTCTATAGAGCATCAATTCGAGTTGAATCGAAATGATAAGTAAAAACAAGAAACAATCTAATGATAAAAGAAATGAAGCATGTAGGATACATGGGTTTGGAGAACTGTCACATTCTTATTTGCAACAATGCCATGTACTGATTTTCTAATCGGTCATCGTGAAAAATGATGTTCTAGTAGTGCCATGCTTTGATACTGATGTATACTTTTCATCCACAAAAGGAGATAGTGTTGCATAAAAGAGTGGCATCTAGCAAATCGGTCAAACCAGATAAAAATTGGCAGTAATCACATGGTTTTGGGTTTTGCGTTCCAATTCAAAACTAAGTGTTTTGCGTTCCAATTCAAAACTGGCCTAATAACAGCAATTTTATAATGTATGAAATTGCAACAGACAGCATGAATATTTTACAATGAGTGTGCAGTTTAGCTATCTGAAACGCTCATAGAAAACAAAAAGGAGCATAGTAATTGCATAAACCTGGAATTCAGTAGAAGTACGATATATTGAATAGAATAAACTGGCAATGTGAGGATCATAAGTTGCAAAAAGCTGAAATAATTTGTCAGTGTATATTTGGACTTAGGTGGGAGTAATCCCCAAATGGATTGTTATATTAGGACAAATACATAATCATTTGCGAATTAGTGCTTACCATAAGCATTCAAGTAATCTATTAACAAATCGACGAAGAGACTTGTAGAAATGGTCGTCAGGAGTGGCTTGACAATGGACAAGTGGAAATCAACTACAATGTTAATCTTTGGAGTGGAGAATAGCATGTCGGGTTTATACCATAACTGTGAAAGTGGTGTCTTCCTTAATACTGTTAGAAATATAACCTGGTAAGACAATTTTATTTTGTTAAAACTAATTTACTATGTGAATATTTGAACTATTCATATAGAGTGTGCTAATGTGAACATAAAACACAAACAAGGCACTCCAAAGTTAACATTGTCATGCGCTCCTTTAAGAGATAAATCATTTGGAATGAAAACATTAGGCTTTGGAAGATGGAGCTTCTTAGTATGAGCCTTTTGAATCCATTGCTGCCAAGTAGAGCCGTAGAGTTAATCAATTACAACATGTCATGGAGGATTATGTACATAATTTTGAATAATTAAGTGTATTGTTATAGTATGTCATGTGGACTAAGACGGGGAAAATACAATTTAGAAAATGAAATTATTGAAAAAGAAAAGGCAAACCTATATTATAGAAGGAGTGACACTTTCAATAGAATATGATGCTTTGCACTGGGCACACAACAGAGTTAGTAGATCCTTCAAATTTTTTAAACTCCCAGGGTATTGTACAGAGACAGAGGGAAGTATTGCATAAAAGAAAGAAGAAAGGCATAATATTTAGCCTCATATGCTAATTTATGTGCAGAGCCATAGACCATATGATGCCATAACGTATCAGCAAAATAATAAGTCTAAGACATGAAGGTAAGGCCAGGTACCACAAGATTTAAATGGCTGAACAAACACCTACATTTCAGGGAAAGATTATTTATGGGAACGATGATAATTGCCAGCATCAGTTAGCAATGATTAATAGCATAAAGGCCAACATTCACAGTGATTTCATCAAACCAAGATTGTTTTTTTCTGCAAGAAAGAACAATCAAGAATCATAGGGGGAGCTCACCATGATTGGGACAGTACAGGGGGTTGTGAATGAGGTGATATTTTCTAGTATCATAAAAAAATGTGTTTTAGAAAACTGTTGGCAAAAATTCACACAACAAGAAAAATTTACAATTTTATCATACTAAAATGGTGGCAGACTGGTCATTTCTATTATCACAGATCAACAAGGAAATACAAACACAAGAACTAAGAAACGAGTGAGTACCTCCCATAAAAATATGGTTTTGATCAAGACACAAGTTTTGATATTTGACCTTCCCAAGCAACAATACAAATTTGGTCACTAAGTCTGCGGTCCCACAGATCAAGAGGTTATCCAAGATCAGGGCCACACACTCAGCTAAGTGAATCCTTCCATTTGAAATCTTCCGTATTTCCGACCACTTCAATGCATCAAAACCATGATGTACATCGCTCGAACCAAAATAAACAGTCACCACTACAATATCAAACTATGGACAGCAAGAAGACTCGACATGGGAAGGGGTTCACACAATCACGGTGAATATGTAACGTGTCCAAGCATTTGACAAAGATACTATAGCTAACAACTAACAAGGATGTGCGGGATGCGCACACTATTGTTTAAAACGATCTCCAAAAACTAATCCAGATTT
This sequence comes from Dendrocalamus sinicus, assembly GCA_036346575.1. Taxonomy (NCBI): domain Eukaryota; kingdom Viridiplantae; phylum Streptophyta; class Magnoliopsida; order Poales; family Poaceae; genus Dendrocalamus; species Dendrocalamus sinicus. The sequence goes on along the minus strand of JAYEVI010000332.1, from coordinate 350,318 downwards.
TTAAACGCGAGTGCAAGACCTAAGCACACCGCAAAGTAAACTAAAAGGCGCCCACTTCGCCACGACCGTGATCGAGAGTGAAGCGCGCAACAGAGCAAACAAGCGGAGGAGGAGGGCAAAAGTAGAGGATCCACGAGCGCAGACCTTTGACGACGGCCAAGAGGAAGCAGAAGACGGCGGCAGAGGCGACGGCGAGCAGCAAGATGCCACCTGCGCCGACCGACCACCAGCAGCCAAGACGGTGCAGCAGCCGGCAGCGCTCCTTCTCCCGCGCCACCCCACCCTCGCGCCGCCTTCCTCCCGCCGCCGGACGCGAGGAGCCGTGCTCGGACCGCAGCCCAGCGACGCCGACCGCTCATCGCCTTCCTCGCCCTTCTCTCATCCCAATCGCCGGATCGCGCCCACGCCTCGCGAGCCTCCCGCCAATCCGAGCCGCGATTTTCGGCGCGGCGTCCGCCGCCCGACCGGCGGGCCGCGTCGCCGCCGGCCGCCGTGATCTCCGCGCGACTCCTCGGCCCGGCTCGTGGTCCGCAGCAGAAGCCGCACCATGGCGGGCGGGCGGACCAACCGTCACTCACGTCCGCCTCCACTCACCACCATCGCAACCCACGGAGCGGCTCGATCCAGATCGCGAACCCCTACCACTACCACCCTCCCAATCCAAACCTCCGGCTGCGCTCCAATCAAACCCTAGCCGCGCGATCCGGCGGCGGCGCTCGATCCGGCCTCGCAAACCCTAACTCCGGATCGAGCAGCGGGGACGCGAGATTTGCAGCGCGGCGGGGTGGCTCGGATTTGGGGATGGATTCGAACGGGAGGAGCCTCGGCGCAGGGCGTTGCGGCGCGAGAGAGGTGGGGGTGGTGCGGTCGCCGTGGGAGCAGAGGGGCGGCGCGCGGGCGGGGAGGGGAGGAGGAGGGAGCGGAGGAGGCGGCGGAGAATCAGAGGGGAGGAGAGCGCACGAGTTCAGTTGATGAAGTATCTCCATCAGCGGAGTCAAGGAGCGACGCGGCTGTGATCCGATCGCGCGCGGTGGGGGATCGCGAGTCACGCGGGGGAGGTGGGCGTTGCCTCTGGATCGTTGGATATGAGTGGGTAAGGAGAGAGAAAGGTGGGAATTGATTCTTGATCGTTGATTTCACTGGTTGGTTTTCCTGGGGACACGAATTGGTGTGGACACAGAAAAACTCATGACTGCTGGGGGCACAATTTGGGGTGGTCGTAGGAAAGAACTGAACTGGTGGATTTTAGGGGTAGAGACTTGCAAACTGTTTTTCTTTTGGGGAAAATTTGGTGAACTCACCACAGATGTAGCAACAACATCCTTCTCTGCTCTCCTTTCCCTGCTCAGTTCTGCGATGGGTTATGGTATTTTTTATTATAGCTGATTTATTTTTTACTGATAGTATTTTATTTAATATAATTAAATTAAAAAAATTTTAAAAATAAAAAATTAGCTCATCATGGACAACATGTAGGAATACTGAAAAAGAAAAGATAAAAAGTCTAAAGAAACAAAAAGTTATAAAAAATTAAAATTAAAAAAATAATAAATTAAAACTCAGAAGCTATCATAGAAATAAAAAAGCTACTCAGAAGCCATCACAGAAATAAAAAAGCTATCACAGAAATAAAAGAAACACATGTTAGGATGAAATCTTTCCTCCTTGCAAAAAAAACTTCACACATAAGTTTCTACTTTCCAATAACGTACGTAGGGTTGTGCATAAAAAAACCGAACCGAAAAAACCGGACTGAAAAAACTGAACCGAACCGGTCAACTCGGTTTGACCGATTTTCGGTATTCGGTTCGGTTTTTATATTTTAGGTTTTTTGGTGTTTGGTTTTTTCAGGAAAAACCGACTAAAAACCGAACAAACCGAACAAACCGAAACTTGGTTCCCTCCGCGGGCCTCGGGGATGGATGGAGTGGGCCTCCGCGGGCCTCCTGGAGAACCAATCATGCACCACTAACTCATGTAGAGATTCTAGCCGGTTGCCTTTGAATAATGTGCCAAAATGCAGTGTATCATCAGTGGAGAAATGCGCGGGCGTTCAGGTATAAAACGTGCTCAATTTAGAGGTAAAACTGTTACTGCTTAATTCAGCATGCTAATGTTCTTGCATAGTTGCATGCATCTTCCATTTCAGAGTTAGTACAGTGAAAGAAACCAATGTCATCGATTCAGAAAATGATACTGAACACACCCAAGTTTGTCTGCGCCTCCGTGGTGACGACTCGTAGTATATATACCGTCGTCTACTCGTCTCGCTAATCACTATATTGTTTGCAATTTGCGTTAACTTTGGTAAATATGGTATTTACCAATACCGTACTGAAATAAATTGGGATTTACCAATACCGAACCGTATTTTCAAAAATACCGTATACTACCGAACTAACAATACCGTACTTACCGTATATACCAAACCGATTTTACCGAACTAACCGAATGCACAGTCCTAAACGTACGTGGTTGCCTGGCGCTTCATCGACCTGCCAGGAAATTTGTAAGTTTTTTTTTGAGAAATGGAAATCTCTAAGCTTATACCAAATACATGAGCTATAGCATTATGAAAGAGAACAAAAAATCTTGCTACCACTACTTTTGCCGAGGTTCATTTCTTCAGATGTTTTTTTCTCTGCTTGCTCATGTCACATGCACACACACATATAGGTTTCAACAAGCAACCACCACACCAGCCCCTTTTCCAGATCCAAATAAAGCTTATTCACAAGCTTGCAAAACGCATAGGAACAAGTGATCAGATATATATGTGCTAGAATAATTGTCAAAACATATAGGCAATTAATATTAAATGAAACTTGTACTAATTATTATGTTTTAACTAATTAAATAGCCCCAGCTTGCGACGCTAGGGAAAACTGGCGCTGCAATCCTGGCCGGCGGCATCTGTGACATGGAACAGGTCCATGGCAACACTGGTTTCTCTGACAAACCAGACAATGTTGATCTCGTTGTTGTCACCAGTAAAGTTGAGCATGAAGAACCTCCTTAGATGGTTGTCTCGACGACGACAGGCCACCATGTCGAAGTGGAAATCTGGCGCTTTGGGGCAATCCTGCCGTTGCTCATCCGTCGAGATATCCACTGGATGCTTCACCTGATGAAGAAGAGGCCATGCATGAAAGTTAATGTCATCACTTAATTTCCTGATTTATGCAAGATATGTAAACTAATGTTGGCAAGATATATGGGAGTGTATCCATCGTGCACAAGATTTTTTTGGTGCAAATCAGTCAGTTTTTCTGGTCATCAGATCTCCATCCAACCGTCCAGATCTATCCCCTCACTACCATATAAAATCTCCACCCAAGCCTCCACACCACAACCCTAGAGCCGCATCCCGCCTCCCTCACCTCCACTGCCACCTTGCTGTCACCCTCAGTGCTGATGAGGCCACCCCAACAAGACCCTCCCCCGCCGCCGCCTCCCACTTCTTCCCACCGTTGCTGCTACCCGCCGCCTCCTCCATCGCTGCCGGCCTCCATGTCCCTCGCCCCACCCTTCTTCCTTGTCTCTGATAGCTACTGTCACAAGGTTCACCTTTGCCCCCGTTGCCTCATAATTGCTCGTTGTTCTTGTGGCCCCCGTCGCTTCCGCTACCTACCCTCCCCAAGCCTGCGACTGGCATCGCCACCAATGCCTTGCCACCCCATCGTCACTGCCACTCATCCCCATGCCTCCTTTGCCCCTCCCTCCCTCTATAGTGAGGCCCAGTGAACCTAAACCCTAATCCAGTGAACCCTCGCCATAACTCACCACCGCCGCCGGAGCCTCACTAGAGATGGAGACGGAGGTGGAGAGGCGCATGAAAGGTTAGAAATTCAAATGATTTGAAAAAATCATGTGCATGATATATAGCAATTATGTGAAGATATATATGGAGCATAAGTAAATGTCATCACTTGAGGTCGTCACCTCATTTGTGATGAAGAGTTCCTGCAGCCTTGGTGACCATTGCACAAGGTCTAGGACGATGCCTGCATGGAATTTGGCCACATGCCAATTATTGCCAGAACCTCTTGCTTCTACACCGGGAGGTTGATTCTATCCATGATCCATGACAAGTACTGCATGAACAAATGCATGCATATATGTTAATTCTCATCCATGTAGATGCAGAAGAGTATGCATACATGTACGTACCTCTAAGGACCAGCCAGAGAGGCAGAGGTGGATGATGTTGTGGAAGCCTGACATGATTCGAGCCATGTTCTGCCCGAGGTTAGCGAAGAAGTTGATGCCACCATACAGTATAGATCCAAGGTATGTTTGCAAACTATCATCCAAGGTTAGTATTGTTATAATCTGGTAAGATCTGATCACTTCTAGTCGAGTCAGATCACTGCTGGTCTTTCCAACCGTTTGAAGAATTTGATCAGGAAAGCAATGTGAATTGATTGAAGGTTTCGATTAGGATTATCTTCGAGTTCGTAATGAATTATGCATCGATCTCCATCAAATGTGGTGCTATAAGGTGCATGCGCTAGTTGGACTCAGACGTGGCTACTCGAAGTGCTTCTAACTACAACTCTACATCGTTATTTTCTGAGACTCTCCATGTGCGGTGCTATTTCTATCTCTGAGAAGGTTACTGTTTCAATTTTCAATAGGTCTCTATTTCATTACTGACTAGAACTCTGTTCCTTTTTTGTCTGGGACTCTTACTACTAAGGCTATTTATATCATCTATAAGCTACCTGGTAGAAGCATGTAGAATCACATATATACTAAGAACATTTTGTAACTTCCCTTCATATAGTGATTTCATCGATTATGCATCCGTAGTTTTTCACCTGAAAGAGTTTTCTACATTAAATCTCTGTCTTATATTTTTGATTGTTCATGATTGGTTTCATGCTTTGTCTTGTCGATTTTGTAGCATGTGGTATCCTCTCCTAACAAGTTGTATCAGAGCCATGTTCTTCGCCTGGATCAAATCTAGGGCACTCTCTACATAGCGACAATGAAGTATGATCTTTTGCTGCTCAACCGAGACACAAGATTTTTCTTGTGGCAAATCAAGACGTGAGCTATTTTAGCATAGCTCGATTTGGATGATGCATTATTAGGAATCGATAAGATGCCCGTTGCATGATCCACCGAGGAGAAGTAAAGAAGAGATCGTAAGGTTCTCTCTCGTATACATCTTCATCTTTCTAACAATATTCTCTAGGAGGTCACAAAGGAGATCACCACTGCTGTGTTATGGCTAAAACTGGAACAGATATGCATAACCAAGGATTTGACCAACAAGATGCTTGTGAACAGAAGCTTTTCTCACTTAGATTGGCAGAAGGCATATATGTGTTGAATCATTTTACCACTTTTAAAGATGTCATCACTTGGATGATGCAGTATTAGGAATCGATAAGATGCCCGTTGCATGATCCACCGAGGAGAAGTAAAGAAGAGATCATAAGGTTCTCTCTCGTATACATCTTCATCTTTCTAACAATATTCTCTAGGAGGTCACAAAGGAGATCACCACTGCTGTGTTATGGCTAAAACTGGAACAGATATGCATAACCAAGGATTTGACCAACAAGATGCTTGTGAACAGAAGCTTTTCTCACTTAGATTGGCAGAAGGCATATATGTGTTGAATCATTTTACCACTTTTAAAGATGTCATCACTGATTTTTGAAGCAATAGAGGTCAATATGTAGATGAAGATATATGTCTTATTCTACTATGCTCATTGTCCGATTCATTCTCTACATACAAAGACACAATTCTTTGTAGTTGGGGCACTCTTACCCTCAAGAAGATTTATGATACTCTGCATGTGAAGAAAAAGCTAAAAACCATGGTATCGAGCGAAAACTCAAGTTCATATATAGAAGGCTTGTCTGTTTATAGAAGACAAACTTAGAGGTCTTCGATCAGATATTTCAGAAGCAACTGTTCGTTGGGCAGACACGCTATACGAGGGATTCGAGGTGCGTAACTGTTCGAATGATTCCTCAAAGGTCACGTGTGAACCTATGAGGAGAATATGGAGGTGAATAAGACAAGGGTTAAGATAAACTAAGGATGGACAGAAAGAAATTGTTCAGTTGGAAGGAATCGCGTTCGCTGGATTTCGTCATGCGAATCGTCGTTCGGTCGAGTGAACCATGTTCGGCCAAACGAACAGTGTCCTGCTGCGTGAATTAACAAAAGCTCCCGTGTGAATCTATATTCGGTCATGCTCCGGCTAGCCCGGCCGTGTGGCCACTGTGCCATGGCCGCACAGTCACCTCCGCCGCCGAAGGCCGACCACTGCCGCCGCTGCCGGCCGGCCATCATCGCCGCTAGACGTCATCGCCTGTGCCGCGCCGCCGCCTACCACAGCAGCCGTCGCCCGTGTGCTGCTGCTCCCAGCTGCTGTCGCCACGGCCTCACCAGCCGCTTGCCCGGCCATTTGCGCCGCTCGGTTGCCATGCGCCCATCGCTGCTAGCCGTCATCGCCATGTGCCTATGCTTGCGTTGCCGCTTGCGCGCCCTTGTGCCTACGCTTGCGCCGCCGCCGCACGCCCCTTGCGTTGCCGCCGGCCCCCGCCACCGGTGCCGGTGCCGCCGCCGGGGTCCTTGCGCCGCCCCTTGGGGGAGGGAGAGAGAGAGTTGAGGGAAAAGAGAGAGATGGCGGCCGGTTTGGGGGAAAAAGGTTTGCCCTTTTTAATGGGCTCTTAAATTCAGATTAGGGCTGATTAGGATTTTGCTAAGAGGTCCGTCTAAAAGAAAAATATGAGGACGCTACACTCCAAACGGCTAATCTGGATGAGAATAATATGGACACGTGCATCCCAAAATTATGTGTTGAAAGAATGAGAATAACTTTATTCGATCGGCAGAGACGACGCATAGGTACATCAATAATCAGATACTACTAACAAAAATCCGCAAGCACCCCAAAATTAAACACGGCCGGATACGATCCCTCACAAGGGCAGCGCCAAGGCCATCCCCATGGCGAGCGCCACGGCAGCCTTGGCTCCGATCATGCCAATGCTGGATGATTTCGGTGCCGGCGCCCCCGTCGGGGACGACACGGTCGGCAGCTCGTCTGTGGAAGGCACAGCAGGGGCCTCCGGTGCCAGTGCTGGGGCGGAGGCAGGGGCGACGCTCCTCTGGCCCCTGGGCTTGGTCTTGGCCGGGGCCGTGGTGGCGGCGGCGGCGACGGTGACCTCGAGCTTCATGCCGGCGGCGCAGTGGCCAGGCACGCCGCAGATGAAGTAGCGCTTCCCCGGGGTGGTGAGCTTGACGGTGGTGCTGCCCCCGGTGTAGGTGCTGATGGCGTTGCTGGGAGAGCAGGCGTCGTAGCCGGCCTTGCTGACCTCCACGACGTCGTGCGACGACGGGTAGGTGAACACTGCATGATGCGCATGCATGGCAGAAAAGTAAGTACACTGATTGCATGCAGAGGCAACACAAGATGGAGAACTAGCTAGAGTGATGAGGTTACGTACAGAGGGAGTCGCCCTGGGAGAACTTATGCTTGGCGGACCAGGCGTTGTAGTTGCCGGTGGTGTCCCACGCGCCGTTGCCTCCCACCGGGTGAACCACAGCGGCGGCGATCTGAGCCAGCGCGGCCACGGCCGCAACGGCGACGAGGGCCTTCACCATTGCCATCCCACTCACTCTCTGCTGCAGATCTACCAGGAGGAAGATGCTTGTTGAGCTAGCTTGCAATGCACTACTGCAGGCTTAACTGCTAGCTGGTTAAGATGGATGACATGATTGGAGCTGCGCCCTGCCCACTGGGCTGAAGGCAGCCGTACTGCATATATTGAAGCGAGCAAAGCTGCAGGCCAAACAAGGAAAGAAGAAGACGAAGATAATGGAGCGCGGAATTGGGACAGATCACGCATGGCAATTCTTTTGACCTGCCTGCCTGCCCAACCCAGCTTGTACATGTTGGAGCTCAACGACCATTCTCATGGATTGCAATGCCCTATATAATTCAGTATGGTCGTGCTGTGCATAGCAATCACTACGACCTGCGTATTTTAATCGATCGTTTGCATTGTTTGTTGGGTTTATATGTCTTTACAAGTTTCCACGTTACTAGCTAGTTTGGTTTAGAGCACCAAACTGGTGCTTCATGGCTTCCACAATCCACACCGACAACATATACTACATTTTAATTAGGTACTGTAGGGAGGCCGGCTCTTTACTTGGACGTTTACAGGGAAGCATCAAGCGTCCGTGGGAAAGTAAGAAAACTCATGTGTATCATGCCATCAGGTCCTGCATACATTGACAATTAATATGCATGTAAAATTGTTGTATGGTCTTTTGCATATCCTATACTAGCTTGATCTAGTATGTATGTCAGTTGTTACGTGAGCTTGTACTAGTGTGTGTTTCAATTTTCACATAACTTCGTCAGAGGCAGCCTGGATGTACGACAGAGTAATGTTGAAAACGGATCGGATAGTTTATGACCGATCCGAATGAAAACAAATACGGATTATTTTGGATCGGATTTTCTTCGGATAATTCTCGGATCGGAAACAAATACGGATTTTTTTGTCGGAAACGAATACGAATACAGTAGGCTTGATATCCGGCGAATACGAATACGAATACGTATTATCTGGATAATACGGATCCGGATATCCGAGATTTCAGCCCAACATTGTCCAACCCAAGCCAGCCTCTCTCATCTCCCCTACCACCAGTCCACTAGCAAATATTTATGTTTATTAAAAATAAATTCAGTATTGTCGGTAGATTAAAATTTGTACCGATTAAATTGATGTACCGCCGTTTATATCATCCTGATGGAAATTTAAATTCTTAATTAATTTATTAGTCACATGTAAATGGTAGAAATCCATTAAGAATTATTTAGGACTTTAGAAAAAAAAATTAATGACCATTTGAAGATTTAAAATCTGTACAATGGTATGACTATTGTGAATAAAAATACTTATGCTTATTTAGATTTCATTAATATTTTGATAAGATAAACTATTTATGTGTTTTCATTAATTTTGGATGTATAGTTTAAGGGGTTTTTATGTTTCGATACATATTCGTGACCGTACTCGTTTCGATTCGTATTCACTCTATATCTGTATTCGATATTATTCGTATTTGTATTCGTATCCGAGGTATCCGTATTCATATCCGCATCCGAGAAAAAAAGGAAACATCCGTACAACAGACTAATAAGGACTACGTGAACAGTCAGGTTGTTAACTACTCCAGCAAAAGCGCCGAAATTAGTGACACGAATTGCAAAGGTTTGGCCTAAGATCATGCATGCGAGTGGTGCTGTATGCACTGGCTTGTGTGAAGTGTCAACTTTCTTGGCTTTTCTGGGGAAGGAAGATTCCTGTAGACTTGCAGAGTTGTAAGGCTGGGGTGATGGAGGCGGGAGATTCAATTTTTCGCCATAGATTGACACCGAGACTCTGTCACTTATATATGGGACCACCTGAGTCACTGACAACGAGTCTGGGTGGCAAATCTGTTGCCATCCAAGTTATAAGGGTGACAAATAGTTAAATTTTCCGATGGAGGCGGATGCATACTAGTATAATCCCTAAAGTTATTAGTATGTACACGTGTGTTCTACTTATAGCTAGGAGCTAGGACTAGAGCGTTGACCACCAATGAGTTGGTTGACCTGCTTGCGTTATTGAGCAACGGCCGTTAAATTTCTGAGCTCAAGGCTGTCACAACTTGTGAATAAAGAAGAAACCTTGTAACGTTGGAGCTAGTGAGCCGAAGTTCGCCTATTTTATCAAGTTGTTTAAGCTAGCTTGAGTAGGGGAGAAAAGAAGAAATAGGTAGGGCTTGAGCACCGCATTTTGGGTGAGACCCACGGTAATACGTATGTAGGATGATGCCGATAATTAGAGGGGGATTAAATAATTTGTATTGAGTTGCATGTACCAAACAGTTCACCTAAAAGTTTAAACTGATGAGGAAATGTAGCTAATTCACTTATACTTTAATACTCTCTCTCATGTGTAGACTCCATTAGGTCTAAGACGTGGAATAGAAATGGGGCTGAAATTATTTTTTAATTGCGCTAACCGAATCTTGAATTCAAGACCTCTTGGTTCTGATACCATATTGAGTTGCATGCACTAACTAGTTCACCCAAAAGTTTAAACTGATGAGAAAAGATAGGCAATTCACTTATATTTCAATACCATGTAGATTTGTGAAGTAGAAGATAAGTAGCACATGCAATACCAATCCATGTATTCATCCACTAAATAGACATACAAGATACTGGAGTTGAAATAAAATAATGGAGAAGTTGGCATGGATTGAGGGCGTTGCCATGGAAGTCGGGCGGAAGTGGACACATCCAGGAGTTTGTTATTGCATGCAGCGATATCTGCAAACACCCCCCCCGCAGGTTGAGTGTCTGGAGGCCGAATGCACAAGTTGGAGTGGTGTTCCGTGAATGCTGTCATCGGCAAACCCTTGGTCATCACATCGGCGAACTGCTGTGACAACGGGCATGAAGTACATGAATCTGCCCCAAAGCAATTTTCTTGCGTACAAAGTGTACATCCAGCTCGATGTGCTTTGTTCGACGATGATGAACCAAATTAGATGCCATATAGACCACTGATATGTTGTCACAAAATACCACAGTAGCCTTGTCAATATGGACGTGGAGCTCGCCAAGAAGCTGCCGCAGCCAGCAACACTCGGCAATAATGTTGGCGACCACTCTATACTCCACCTCGGTGCTTGATCATGACACAGTCGCTTGACATTTTTGATGACTAGGAGACCAGGGAGTCGCCGAGGAAGATGGTGTATCTAGATGTCGAGAGGCGGGTGTCTGGACACCCTGCCCAATCCACGTCCGAATACGCGATGATGTCTAGCTGGATGACTTGTGTATCTGCAAACCGTATCTAGTTGTTCCACGGACATACCGGAGAATACTTTTGAGTAGTGCCAAATGACAGTCTTTGGGTGAGTGCATGTGGAGACAGATTTGTTGGGTGGTGTAAGTTAGGTCTGGGTGAGTCATTGTCAGATATTGCAAAGCTCCGGCAATGCTGCGGTACTTAGACGGATCATCCACAGGGTTGCTACCAGAAGCAGATAACTTCGGTTGTGTGTCCACAATTGTGGAGATAGGATTGCAGCCTATCATGTTGGTGTGTTCGAGTAGCTCCTTAGCATACTTTCCTTGGGAGAGAAAAAAAATCCATTGGGTGATTTGGTAACAGTGATGCCAAGGAAGAAATGAAGAGGTCCCATGTTCTTCATCGAAAATTCCCATTGGAGCTTAGCGATGATCAACTGAAGAAGTTCGGTGGAAGATGCTGTAAGCACAATATCATCGACGTATAGGAGGAGTATCGCCATATGATGTCCACTCTAGAAGTCGAAGAGGGAAGTGTCAGACTTGGTAGGGACAAATCTGATAGTATGTATAAACATCGCAAAACATTCATACAAGGCCTAAGGAGCTTGCTTCAAGCCGTATAGTGATTTGGATAACAAGCAGACATGATCAGGTCTTGTACAATCGATGAAGCCCACCGGTTGCTAATAGTACACACGCTCAGTAAGGAACCCATGCAAGAAGGCATTGTTCACGTTGAGTTGTTGCATGGGACAGTCGCGTGAGGCAGCGATGCTGAGGACTTTTCGGATGGTTGCCGACTTGACCACCGAGGAGAAGGTTTCCTCGAAACCTATCCCAGGTTGCTGGGAGAACCTTCAAACCACCTAGCGAGCCTTGTATCTTTCGAGTGTGCCGTCTGCCCGAGTTTTATGCTGAAAGAGCCACTTGCCAGACGCCATGTTCATGTCGAGTTATCGAGGGACCATTTGCCATGCCTTGTTCACCATCAATGCCCTGTACTCAGTCTACATTGCGTCCAACCAGTTAGGATCACGAAGGGCCGATCCCACATATTTGGGTATGGGAGAGATGGAGGAAGAGGTGGCTAGATGGGCATATTTGGGATTAGGCTTGTCGATGTTGGCCTTTGCTCGAGTGGTCATTGGGTGCTTGAGCTGGCCATGGGAACGAAGAGTGCTGACCGTCGACGTTGGGGCGGATGAAGAAGGTAGTTTTGGAGTGGGTTGAGGCAACTGGCAGGAAGCTATAGGTATGTGGTGTGGGGCACATGGTGTAGGAAGGGAGCAAGAAGCCGTGAAAGTGACAGGCATAGCTGATGTGGTAGGGAAGTGATGTGCGGGATGAGGCTTATCAAGGAAGGATAGGTCGTGGGAGAGGTGCTGGTTAGGCATATGGTGGAAGGGGAAGGTCATTTCGACGAAGTAGATGTGCCGAGAGATGAGGACATGCTTACTTGCGGTGTTGCAACAGTGGTATCCCCTGTGGTTAGGGGAATACCCAACAAAAACGCACACAATAGATCATGGGGCAAGTTTGTGTGGCGCCATTGTCGTAGTGTTTGGGTGACACAGGCAGCCGAATACATGCAAGGATGAGTAATCTAGCGGCATACCGAATAGAAGTTTGAAGGGTGTTGTGAGACGCCGAGGATGACAGGGACGACAAATGATGAGGAAAGTTACTGTTGCTAGAGCTTTGACTCAGAATTGAGGAGGCATATGTGAGTGGAAGAGAAGTGTTCGAATTGTGTTATTGAGGATGTGGAGTATATGTTCTGCCCTTTCGTTCTATGGCGAGGTATCCAGGCAAGACATACAAAACACAATGCTATGTTGGGAGAAGAAGTGGGAAGCCAGGTTGTCGAATTCACATCCGTTGTCAACTTGGAAGCATAGGATGGGAAGATTAAACTAGGTACGTACAAAGCAATGAAAGTGTTTAATCGTCTCAAGGACATCCGACTTACGTCGGAGGGGAAAAGTCCAGAAAACGTGGCTAAAGTCATCTAGTAAAACAAGGTAGTATTGGAACCCAGAAAGACTTGATATTGGTGATGTCCAGACATTACAATGTACAAGTTGAAATGGAAAATAAGAAATCGAGCTAGATTGAAGAAAAGGAAGGCGGACGTGTTTGTCAATACGACAAGCATGACATGTGCACAGAGGCATGTTATTGCATGTAGGTTGAAGATGTCGGAGCATCCAAGAGAGCGTCACACGGCCAGGGTTCCTAGGTGCTCAGGCCAGAGTTGCATCGAGACTTAGGCTGCGGCATGAAGACATGTAGATATATGCGATGTGGCATGAGGCTGGCCAATGAGATAAAGATCACCCGAGGAGTCACAGTGGAGGATCAACTACTTGGTCTAATGATCCTTGATAGAAAAGCCGAGATTGTCAGATTCAATAGAAATGGGATTATCACGTGTAAGAGCACGCACAGAATCCGATTCCGCTACTGCTGCCCCTGGGAGAATCGATCTCCACTCTCAGGGTGGCCTTTCACCTTAGTGATGTCCTCTCCGCTAGGACACCGTACTCACGCTGAAGATGCACGTGCCAGATCCAGCCTCTCCATCGCTTGATCTGGGACCTTCACACCAGATTCGGGCACCTCAGGCTCTCCTCCGCTCCACCCGACTGCACCAACCACCGCCTAGATCTGGGCTCCCATCATCGGATTCGGCCCTCTTTGCCATCACTAGGCCACCCCCAGCTTGGATCCGGCCTCGCCCCACCCGAATTTGGCCACCTCCGTGCTGGATCTGATGAGCATGAGGCTGGTTAGCTTTATTGGCACCCAGATCTAGCCACCCTGACACCGCCTCCTTCGGCTGCTGTGCCCACGCCTCCACACCCACACCGCCGTCTTCGAACGTCGCCACCACCCCAGGTCTCTGGCTCCTCCCACCACATTCACACTCGCCTGTGCCTGACACCAACCACCTGTCGTGCCACACCCGTACCGCCACCTCCCGGTCGTCGTGCTGCATTCGCACCCTCAACTGGCCTTCTCCTCCCGCCGTGCGCTCTACCCTTCTCAGCCCGCTGCTGTCCCGGGTAGCTCCGGCAGACACTGTCTTCTACCTGGATCTAGGCTTGGCCGTTGCTTGGCGTCCTCCACCCTCCACCACTGCCTGCCTGAGCTCGCCGCACTTCTCCTGCTTGGGCCACCTCATGGGGAGAGATAGAGAGAAGAGGGGATGGAGGAGATGGAGCATTGTGTCTTAGTGGAGGAGGGAGAAGATAAAAGGAGGAGGTTGTGCATCGTCTCGGCCGTTGGGCCATTATTTGCTACTGCTCCCAGTTTAGCTACCAGTCTTTTTTTGTTTTAGAGTCTTCCTTTGCATCCATCCAAGTCCATAGCTTCTTTCTTTTAGATCATCAAAGTCGTGCAAGTCCCCAAAATCCTTGTCAGTTAGCCGACTGCTTTGCTAGTCACGGTTCATCCTCAAGGATGGGTGTGGTCCTCTCTTTCCTTTTGCATAGCCGCAGTTGTTGCTCTTCTCCTTGAGTTGCTATAGATCATAAAAGTCTTTATGATGCCGCCGCTTCTCTTTGAGGCGCCGCCCCCAAGATTCTAAGACCATCGTGCTTCTTCTGCATTGTGCCTCTGTTGCGCTTCTTGTGCATAGCATCACTGTTGTCTCGAGCTTCGATCTATGCCACTTTACTTCTATCTCCCTCTTTGGCTTGATTTGATGTCTCTCTCTACTTATGTCACCTTCCATGTCCTCTTCGTCATGTTACCGTGGTCAACTTTGCTCCCGCTTACCTTTACCTTCTTGGCTCCTGCACTTTGTGCTTTATGGGCTGCCACATGTTTTCAGATGGAAGGTAATCTTTCTGACACAATTTTTTAAGAGCTGCACGCTATGACGACATCGTCAATACTCGGACTTTAGATTTTCTCTACTTTAGTGTCAACCCTTTCAAATACAATACTATTGCATATGCCGTGCATTTAAGGGGGTGTTAAGGGTATTGATGTCATTTCCTATTTTAGGGTTATGTGTCTCATGTATTATATATAGCCTCATGGGCTGCTATTGCAATACATTTAACATTTCACATTTCCATTCTTCCTCACCTTGTAATATGGTATCAGAGCCAAGAGGTCTTGAGTTCAAGACCCCATTGATGCAATTAAAAATAATAATTGCATTCCACTTCTATTCCACGTCTTAGACCTGTGGGAGCCTACACGCGAGGGGAGTGTTGAAGTATGAGTGAATTGCCTATAATTTTTCTCAAGTGACTATTATAGTAACAAAGTTCAGATTGTACCAATTATGCTTCACAAAATAAGATTATAGAACTAAACCAACAAAATCAGCACCAACAATACAAGGCTGATCAGACTGCCATCGAATGCTCAGTCTGACTGTAGGTCCACGAGAAGACTGACTGGTCCCCTATTTCCAAACTTGAAAGTCTCTCGGGACAAAAATCAAATATCAGAAGCTCGCTCAATTCTTATCCAAACATTTTTAAGTTTTGCATGAGACTTGTTCAAGGCACTAGGAACTTGAACCAATCATGAATAATAAGGTTCTTAAGCTCGGGTTCACTGGATTTAAGATAATCAAATCTTGGACACAAGAATACCAAAAACCCAAAAACTCGAATTACTTCTTACTTGTCAAAATCATATATCATGCAACACCACACAACCAACCAACGACACCTATACCATGCACACACTCATCCAACTCCAAAACCATTTTCATTATTCTTTGGCCGCTCCCACCGGTCTGACCGTACTTCCCATG
Source organism: Dendrocalamus sinicus (assembly GCA_036346575.1). Lineage (NCBI taxonomy): Eukaryota > Viridiplantae > Streptophyta > Magnoliopsida > Poales > Poaceae > Dendrocalamus > Dendrocalamus sinicus. Next base: position 334,683 of record JAYEVI010000332.1, on the reverse strand, counting down.
CTAGTCAGTCTGCCAGCCACTAGCCGGTCTGACTGCTTAGCTACACCAGAAAACATCATCTATGAAATTTTAGTTAAACTCTATGTAGTTTCAGGTTCACTTTCCAATTCTAGTAACGCCAAGTGTAAACTAATCACCAAACAAGTCTACGCAAGCGTTTTGTGTTCAAATTTCCAAAGTCCATGGTCGGTTTGATTGCTCGCCCCAAGGCGATCAGACCACCGACCATCTGCTGGCTAGACCATTGACCCCATGGCAGTCAGATCGCTTGAATCCTGACATCACAAACTGAAATATGAATTTTCTAAAACTTTTATAAAATTTAAATTTAACTTAACTAAAATATCAATTATCCATCAGAAATAATATACTAGACCTTCTCCTTCTCAGCGTATGTGTTCCCTTATTCTAAAAGCCCAATTCATCGACAAGCCAAGTTGGTTTACGATGCCATATTCTTTTTCAGCTTTTGACTTTTCTACAGTAACTAGCTTTAAATGGAGTGCCTTTTCAAGATGCGGTCTACTAGTTAACTGTAGTACATACTGTACCGACTTCATTTATATCGGCAAAAATCATATATGAGTTTCTGTTACTCTGTAATCTCTTACACAAATAATTCAAAAATCATAAACTGCAACTAAAAGTTATAAGCTCCAGCTGAAAAAAATTGGCATGAAGATTGCTGACTTCTGATGGACTACGTGGCGATACAAGCATCTTAAGACATCTTCACCTTCTTTTTTTTTGGGCGAGGACACCGTAACTGGACATATCCCAAAAATAAATACAAGAAATAGTCTCACCAAAAAAACAAAAAAATAAATGGTACACAAGATCAGAACTAATGTTGCCGCAAACCAACCAATGAATGTTCCAAAATGTCATGAATGTAAAAGGTACAATTAAGCAAGACAAATCCGGTTGATGTAGCTCATCGATCGATCATCAAGCAGACATGAGCCACAAGTTAATTAAATCTGAGCACAGCACCAGCACAACTGCTTAAACAAAGATCGATCCAATGGAGTGATCAGTCGACGTAGATGCCGCATGTCTGCCTGATCTCGCCGTCGGTGCCGGTCAGGACGCCGACCCTGCCCATGTTGATCATGGAGACGGCGAAGTCGGCGAAGAAGGTGTCGAGCGAGGTGGCGTTGTTCATGAGCTCGACGTAGGCGCCCGTGAGGCTGTCGTTGAGCAGCGCGGCGTCGGAGGGGAGCAGCGCCCGGTGGCTGTACACGGACTGGTAGTAGCCCTGGTCGAACTTGGCTGGCGTCAGTGGGTCCATGGGCTCCACGCTCGCCACGTTCTCCGGCTTGCACACCGCCGCCAGCTGCCTCGCGTACGCCGCGTCCAGCGACGGGTCCTGGTCGCCGCTGCCGCTGTAGTTGTACAGCCGCCGCGAGAAGGACGGGCAGTGCGCGACGCCAAGCGTGTGCGCGCCTGCAACCATGAATACATGACATGCATAAGTACGTCATTAGCTTGCATTTTCTATTGGCCGGATTGCACACGGTCGATCCAGTTAATTGACATACCGGAGAGGACGACCATGTCCTTCATGGTGAGGTTCTTGACGCCGAAGTACTTGGTGAGCACGGTGACGTTCCCGTCGGATGGCGGCAGATCACGGAGGGCCTCTGCCATCACCGAGACATTGCCGTCGCGCCGCCCGGTCTCCACCTCGTACAGCGGCCCATCGCTCTGCATCCAGAGACGTGGTGTGCGACGTGTGTAAGCAAGCAAGCACAGCACGTGCTGCAATGAACAAGCTAGCTTGGTGTGTGTGTATACTTACGAAGTATACTGCATCCCTCGCGGCCATGGCCATGATGTCGGCGCAGGAGACGACGAGCGGGCATGCGGCCTCGACCTTGGCCTTGATGGCCTCGATGGCCTCGTAGCCGCGCACCGTGAGGTTGGGGTCGGCGTCCTTCTCGGCGGTACCGTTGTGCGAGTTGAGCATGATGGAGGCGTCGCAGCCCCGGACAAAGCAGTCGTGGAAGTGCAGGCGGAGCAGGCCCGCCCGGAGAGTGGTGTCGTTGCCGAAGGTGGCGTTGAGCTCGGCCCGCACCAGCTTCTCCACGCCGGGGCACGACTCGTTATAGAAACCCAACTGCAGGTCCGCCTGCGCCGAGCTCGCCAGGAAGCTCGCCGTGGCAACGAACACCAGCAGCCACTTACCGCACAACAAGGAGGTAGTAGCCATGGCCGGCGCCCGAGCGAGGCGGAGATTGAGGGAGGGATCGGATCGAGGAACCTACGTAGTGCGGCGCGTGATTTGAGCTAGACAATGGTGGATGAGCACGGTGACTATGAATCGTGGCATGTATGTACGTGTATTTATAGGTGAGGTAAGAGTTGTAATTGCATGTTCTAACCACCTCTCATTAGGAACCAAAATTATAGTATTATTCGAAATGGATGGAAACATATGATATGAATTGGGAATGTTCGGTTTAGTGTTGTGCAGCAGTTGACCTTGGTGATCTAGCTGTTAGTTCATGCTTGCCATGACCGTCATAACATGCGTACCATTATCTAGGCATGCAGCTTTGTGCTTGTGCTCATTATAAGGGGGGATGAACCATTTTCGAGGACTTGACAAGATGCCGCGTCGTTTGGAAAAAAATATAGAGAAAATGTCCAATTGCTAATTTCATGCCTAGCTATGCTGGATACTGGATTTCATGTTTCTCTCTCTCTCTCTCTTTGTTCAACATTCATGACAGGTTGTGCTTCGTGTTTGGGAATTAAGGAGTACTAGTTACATGCGTGCACATAGGGGTGCAAACGGGTTGAGTATTTTCTGATCGATTCGGTACCGAATTCAAGAAAGGAGTTTGGTATCCGGTCATATTTAGAATTAGTACTAGATATTTATAATCGAATTCGGTAACGAATTCAGATAGCTTTTATCCCACTGAATAGCATTAGTAAATGATTGTTCGGGTAATATTCAATTGGATATATGTCCTAGCCCATTGAGTAGCAACCACTAGCATGCCACGCTGCCACAACAATCACCAATCTTATCCACCGACAGACCAACCACCAGTCACCAGTTCACCAGGCGGTAGTCGCATTGTCCACCGTTCTTCATTCCTTGGATCCGCCGTCCCCCTCCTAGGAGCCGCCGCCTCTGCCAGGAGCCACCGCCCTCCCAGGAGCTGCTGCGCCCTCCCAGGAGCCGCCGCCACCCCCACCTAGGATCCGGCCTCACCGGCATTAGATCCGATCGGAAGGGGAAGAGACTGGAGGAGCCGGCAAGCTGGTGGCGGCGTCACCAAGAATCGGCGTTGAGCGCCATGGCTGAGCCCAAGATGCTGTCGCCCGTGGCCGTGGGACCGAGGGAATTAGGCGAGCAATGTGGGGGACCTGCGAAGGAGCTTGTCGGCGACAAGCCAACCCGGTAAAATCAAGGAGAACCACAAGAGGGGTCGGTGCCATGCAGAGAGCCAGAGAGAGAGAGTGGTGTTGTGTGTGTGCAGTGCGAGTGTTGTGCGTGCTATGCTATGTCATTGTGTGTGCACTGTGCTTGTGTGCCGAGTGAGTGTGTGCGTGTATGTAGGTGCAGTGTATTGCGTGGGCCACATAGGTGTTGTAAATAATCTTGTTTAGGAATCAGGAACAAAGTTTGGATGTAATCGAAGTCGAATTGCAGCCGCAATTCAAAGTCGAAGTTAGAAAACGAGTCAAAGTCGTAGTTGGAATCCGAGTCGAAGTCGTATGAGACTCGGAGTCGGAGTAGGTTGAGAACCCGTGTTAAAGTAGAACAGCCGGGTATAAAAAGAGGCTTAGAGCCATGTATTCTGTACACCAAGCCATTGAGAAAATACCAAAAAGAGGGAATTACACAAAGTATTGTTTTGTTGTGTGATTGTGCAAGACGTGGTCGGAAGGACTCACGATCACCGCAAGCGTGATCGGGAGGAGTTACGACCACGGCAGAGTTCCAGCAGCGTAGTCGGAGGCGCTACGACCACGGCAAAGGAACAGTGTTTTTATGACTACGCTAAAGGAGCAAACAACGTGGTCGTAAGGGGATCGACTACGCAGGGAAGGCTACGACCACGGTGAAGATGGTCGTAAGGAGTCGAAGGTGGTCGTAACGAGCTACGACTACACCAGGAAGGCCAGAACGTGGTCGAAGCGGCTCGACCACGCCGAAGAAGTGAACGTGGTCGAAAGAGTGTTCGACTACGATGAACGCGATCGCCAAGATCACCGCGTGATCGTGAAGGCTTCGATCACGGTATCTCGAGTGGTGAAGGAAGTCGGCAGCGATATCGCGGAGCGGTCGTAAATTGCTACGAGAAATTTACGACCACGCGGAAAAGCGATCGGAGGAGATTGAAGCGTTCGAATTGGTCGTAAGTACTCGAACCGATCGTATTTGATTCTCACGGTCGTAAACGACTCTATTCGGTCGTAAAAGGTCCCGGGAGGTCGTAAGACCTTTACAACGATTGGTATCGAGCCGTGGTTAAACATGGCCGACACGGCGGCGAGCGTGTCGCTGCAGTACCCGATCCTCAGTTCGGACAACTATCCGGTCTGGGCCATGAAGATGAAGGTCAACATGATCGCGCAAGGCGTCTAGGGTGCGGTCGAACCAAAGGAGAAGGACAAGGTCCTCGATGATCGTCTCGACAAAATGGCGATGGCAGCGATCTATCAAGCTGTGCCCGACTCAAACATACGAGGTGCTTAAAGAACAAGCATGTGTGACGCTGAAGCACATGAGAATTCAGTAGGTACCTGGATTACATTAGTCTGGGAATTCAGCAGGTGTACTACAGAATGCAACAATGAGGCGGAATGATCTTCAGTGTTCACCTTCCCAGCAAAAGTTTGCATCAAGTAAATAATTTGGTGGCGAACTGAGCCCCTTGACTGATTGGTTGGGTTTTTTATGGGGTACATAAAATGCATTGTCACTGATCATCGAGGACAGAGCATCTTGGTTATTTCTAGACCTAAGTACAATTGTCTTGGCCTCGGCCCATGTAAGCTCTTTACAGGGCCTTTTCGGGCGGCCCAGTTTTCTCTTGCTGATGGCTCCGGTGAGGCCTGTTGTCGTACCTTCATGCTAACTCAAATGTCGTATGCATAGCCAGCAATTTCCTTCCCCACAATACACACACACACACACACGCACAATGCTAATTGATTCCTGCAAGGCAGCTGCTAATTAATTAAGGTAGAGATCGAAGACTACCAGGAGTACACTAATCCACTGTGTGTATATATACGTACGTACGTACGTGTATGCATATATATATTATATATGCGTTTAACTAGCTAGCTAGTACGTCCTAGATAGCTGCTGCTGCTGCTGCTGCTGTCACAAGAGGCCGTCTTGAAGCAGGCGAAAGCGTTGCAGCCCAATCTTACGGCCCGTCAGCCTCACATCTTCCATAACCTGGTTCCTGTACTCGCCGAAGGTGAAGCTCCTGTAGAGGCTAGCCGCCGCCGCCGTCGTCTTCTTCTTCTCCGTGCTGCTGCTGCTGCTGCTGTGTGGCCGGATCACGGTGTCGTAGGAGGGGCACAGGAAGAAGGCCACGGAGAATCGCTCGAGCGTGGCGTTCGCCATCACCCTGTGCTCCACGCTCCTGTACAAATCATTGCTCCATGCCTGCATGCAGCACATATGCACAATATGTACAGTGCCGACATGGCCTGATTAGCTACTCTCTCATCAATCAGGCAACCATGCACGCATCTGCTGTTGCAACTAGTACACTCGTTGGATTATATGCTTCTGGTCTGGATGTGACTTTGACCATGCGGTATGATGTGATCTGAGGTACGGAAATTGGCGGGCCAATGTTTAACCACAGCGATCGACGATAGTAAAATATGTCGAGGTTTTCTCGATCTAGTTAGCGACGATCGATGATTTATACATAAAGCTAAAAGGGAATGTCCGGTAAGAGAAAAGAATATAATGCTACCTGGAGGAGGTCGCCGATGTTGACGATGAGGGCGTTAGGGTTGGGCTTGACGGTGAGCCATCGGCCGGCCTTGAGGAGCTGGAGGCCACCGACGTGGTCCTGGTGCAGGATCGTTATGAAGTCGCTGTCCGTGTGCGGGCAGAGCCCGAACGCGCCGCTCGCCATGCCGCACGGCGGGTACCGGTTCAGCCGCAGGAAGCACGTGTTCCGCGTCCCCCTCATCATCTCCGACGTGCGTGCGCTCCCTTGCGCATCACCGTCATCCTCCTCGCCCTCGCTGTCTCCCAGATCTCTGATCAGGATCGATGCCAGCTGCTGCGCCAACTGCGACATCGCCGTCGCGACCTCCTCGATCACTAGCCTGCAGCAGTCACCCGGCCCTCGATCGATTAGTGATCAGGCTGGCCGGGGACTAGGCATATATGCATGCAGTTAATTGGCGCCTATATATGTATATACCTGGTCTTGTCAACGGTGGCCTGATCGGCGGCGGCCGCCAGCGTGATGGGGATGTGGTAGGCCTCCGACCAGGACAGCTGCTTCAGGCACGTCGCCGTGGGTGTGCCCCAGCGGTAGCTCTCCGACGAGAAGTCCAGCAGCCTCTCGCCCACCTTCCTCTCGAAGGGACGCCGGAACACCCCCACCTGCGCGTCGTGCAGCTTGTCCAGCAGCGCCTGCGGCACGCCGTGGTTGGTCACCTGGAAGAAGCCCCACTCTGACGCCGCATGCACGATATCCGCCCGGCACAGCTCCACCGACTCGCCGTCAAGGAGGGCGAGGTCGATGACCGGGAGGTCGCACTCATGGTCGTCCGTCCGGTCGTCGGCGTCCAGGCGGAGCGGGTGGTCATCGAAGAGGTGCTTGTACGTGGTCATCAACGGCGGGTTGGAGTCGTCCATTGGATTATATATAGGCTGCTTAGCTAGCCTGCCCTGCAGTGATGATTTTTTTTCATGTATGTATCATCAAATCAAACTCGATCGATCCGTGCTGCCTGCTATATATATGTAGTACGTATCTGCTGGCTTGCGCAAAATGGCGGCTTCCGACGGTCTTGACAAGGATAAAGCATAGTTTTCCAAATCATAAATTAATCCAGAGAAATGCGGCGAACTGAAGGGAGGATATGTATGACAAATTAGCCATCGATCATGTAATGTACGTACGAATGTTGTCGTATTCCTCGAATCATCGTATACGTCAATGGTTGGAATTCATACATCGTACAGGCATTGCGTCCAATGCGCATAGGAACAAGAAGACGTACGACGGACGCGCGCACATTCTCAGAACCTATGCTGACTGTTTTGTCTTTTCCGTTATTGCTAAGAACTCTCATTGTTCATACGTGCAGCAGCTAGCTAGCTTCGCAAATTCTTGTTTTGCTCGATAAATACACCGTTAATACACCGGTTTGGTTCAGGATTAACTGCTAATTATACATTGGACTCAGAACCTAAGGCTCTCTCTCTCTCTCTCTCTCTCAGCCTAATACTGAATACAGTATGAAGCTCTCATTGCTTTCTCAGCTTAATGCAACAAATTAAGATAAAAACTAGCTAGTAGTATCTGTGAAGCTTTCATTGCTTTGTCAGCATAGATATCAGAGAGGAAAAAGTCTTGGAATCTACAGACGGTCGATCACCCTCTCAAAATATCTTATAGGTTGATTCGTTTGTCAAATAATATAATAATGCTAACTCACAAAACAAATTGATTTAACATTTAGCAGCAAATTAATGTAATGATTTACATTAATTTGTTGGTAAATGTTAAATTAATTTGGTAGTGACATTCGAGAAACATGTAGATTGTGTTGGTAATCTCGAACAGACGACTTCAACAATAATTCTAGCTTGTATGAAAAGATTTTAATCAGCTAGTGTGTATGGTTTAGTAAGATAGAGAAGTAAAGGATGGATATATCTGTTGTACGCATGTAAACTTAATTATATGTCGCCAAGTATTCGGTGCAAAACTACTAAAAAGATCGGTGCAAAACTACTAAAAAGAAGCATCGAATAACGGTCGACCTACTGGTAAAAGACAAGGATTTCTCTACAACTTGGAACAGAAAAGCGGCTAGCACACAAAAAAGATAAACTTGACACAAAATAACATCACGTACGTAAACTAATTAAATCATGCATCCGCTAGCTAGTTTCCTATATGTGACGATCGAGTTAAATTAGCAACTGTTTACCGAATTAATTAACACTGCCTACAGCTAGTTGCTTAATTTGCACCACGTGATATAATGTGCTGCCACAGCTGATCGCGCCATGTGCATGCCGACTCAGTTGTACGTTGCGACTGCAATATGTTTCTAGCTACTCTGTGACTGCTAGCTCTCACATCTGTCACTGATTTTTCAGTAATAATACAACCTTATCTTATCTTCCTGCTGTGCTCTTTCTTGTGCGTTCATCATTGAGGTAAATTCAAGCACAAAAGGTGGCTATGCAGAAAACCACACCTATAGATTAAGTGCAATGTGTATATGATGATGGTTATTGGTAGTCAATGATCGATTACCCACCAACATACATAAGTCATAGCAACAAGCATATAGTACTACATGACGAAGGAACAATCCAAGATAGATATATGTGCAGTGGCGGATAAGGAGTAAAATGAAGGGGTGTTCATGGGACTGGTCTTCTTCTACCTCGAGACTTGATGGCTTACTTTCTTCATAGATGTATGCAGGTGCTCGAGGGGGTAGATTAGGCTCTAACCCTGATTGACCCACCGTTGAGTCCGCCCTGTATATGTATAATAAATACAACGGCAGTGTGCGTACGTAGCATCTTCACTATATATTGTGAAAGAACTATAACGGATTATACATACAGTTCATCTGATAAAAAAGTCAGTGGTCGATTGCTTTTGCCAAGTTGTTGCCCTTGGTGTCGATCGATTATACTTTTTTATCAGATGGTTTGCATGTACAAATCTATGCAGTTCTTCTTGACCGCGGATCAAGGACCCTTACATGCATAACAGTACGACTCTAATTGAAACATGCATAAAAAACAAGATGAAAAAAAATAACACGAGGGAGATCGATCAGACCTGGCTCAAGGGTGGTGAGTACTCGCCACAAAGATAAATTGATATCTATATCTTGTTAGCCAGCTCTTTGACTTGATGATGTCGATCGGTATGTATATGCTAGCAAGCTAGCAAGTAGTGCTGATATTCATCGATCTCTGATCTCTTGGAACTTCAATTATATTTTTGTTAGCTAGTGGTGGCTTGGTAAGTAAAAGGTGCAGGTCTATATATACAAGGTTGGGCAATTATTGTGCGGTTAGGACACAGTGGAGGGGATAACACAGAGGCGGAGCTGGTTGGCAGGCTTTGGATGTCGGGGCCGACCTGACCTCCAAAAGAAGACGAGGAGGCCGTCTTATTGGCGTCGGAGCCGTGTGCTGAAACGTGTGGAGCGTAGGGGTGTAAATGGAGCGGATATTTCCCGACCGACCGTCCGTCCATTTTAATTCGGATACAATTCGGATATCCGAAGGTTTTGTAGGATACGGAAACGGATTCGGATATTTTTTGTCGGATACGAAAATGGATTCGGAACAAGTATTATCCGACGGATACGGAACTATCCGGATAGTTACTGGATAGTTACCCGGATAGTTACCGCATACGGAAACGGAGTCCGATACCTAGCCTCTCCACTGGCCAGTGGGATCTCCGACTCTTCTTGAAATGTAGCATCGTTTATTTATATAAGATTGCTTGTTTCGGTGGTTGTTGCAATGTCGGTACACTCGTATTAGATCTCAGTTTGTTTAATTTGTCTTTGTCACCATGTGAAATTTGCTTTCGCGTATTATTCGATTAAATATTCATGACCAAAACCAATTGTATTCGGAGCGGCATGTATTCGCTCGGTATTCGTGACCGAGAATGTCCGCATTCGTATTCGTATCCAGCACTATCCGTGTCCGACTCCGACTCCGACAAAAAAAATATGAAAAAGGATACGGGATAAGCAATATCTGTCTGTATCTGCTCCGTTTACACCCCTAGTGGAGCGTCGCCAGCGAACGTTGGGACCTGCGCCTCCTCTCCCTTCCCCTGCATCTCTTGCACTAGACCTGCTCTCACTTTCTCCTCCCTCATATCCTGCAGCTACCAGAGCAGCAGGCCACATACGTTCGGTTAAGCTAGCATCTAGAGGGAGCATGCAACTCGATCTCCTCATACTCCTCCTAAGAATTGAGAGAGTGGTGATGGAGCTTTTCAGCAAGTTTGGGTGGAGCAGTTGTTTTAGATTAAAGGATTAAGTCCTTGGTCTTAAGCTATTTTGTGTACGGTTTTGTAATGCCGTTTGGTGAATTGTGGTATGTATTTTATGGTGGTTACTGTTTGGCTGTAGTCATTCCTGAGAAATGATAAAAGCCAGAATATTACTATTCCGTTATCTAAAAAAAACATACGTTCGGTTCAGCTAGCATCTAGAGGGAGCATGCAACTCGATCTCCTCATACTCCTCCCTCTCCCCTACTTCTCTCTCTCTGGAGAGGCCAGGGATATTCATAAGTTGGTCACTTTAGCGGACGTCTCATCACATCCATCCATCGTTGGGTACGTTGTGCTGTTCAAGTGTGAATCCAGTACCACGGAGATGATCAAAGATAAGTGGCTAGGCGCAGTGTAGTGTCACGCCGATTTGACCCATCTTCTCCTGCCATTGGCCCTGGGGAAGATTTTCTTCAACAGCAAACACAATGCCGGCCTCCTATTATATTAACATGCATGAAAAATTATTGTTGGGCACATAAATCAGATTCTTGGAAGCCATACGTATCTTCTTTATATATACTGATCATCAGCCAATGCGAGATATTTCTTGCTTCACTGATCATCCTTCTCCTCATTCATAACCATGGTTGTCACGGCATAATTGGCGACCACGACGCCTCGTAGGCGCCAGGACGCCTAGGCGACGTCCAGGCGAGGAGACGGCGACGCCTAGGCGAGCCCTTGGCGATGCTGCGTAGAGGTTCGACGCTGTATACATACGCGTGATGTTCCATTGATCCATTCCGCTGCGCTATCTCCCGCCCGCCCAATATATTAACTTGCGCTGTCTCCCGACTCTCTCTCGTCTCACTCCTCGCTCCCCCCGACTTCCCTCTCTCGGACTCTCCGTCTCCCCCGTCCGTCGACTCCGCTCCCCGCCGCCGCCTCCCCCGTCCGCCGCATCCTCTCCCCATCGTCGCCTCCCCTCGCCTCCTCCCCCCACCGCCTCCAGCTCCCCGCGCCCGATCTGCTAACCCTAGCCGCCGTCGCCGGCGGGAGGGAGGGAGGCTGCGCGGGTGGAGGGAGGCGGCGCGGCCGAAGAAGACAGGGGCGGACGACGTACCTGGGCAAGGCGAGGCGAGCCTCCCCGGCGTCTCCTCCCCGGCGCCTAGACGCCAAGGCGTCGCCTAGGCGACGACAAGGCGACGCCGTGATAACCTTGTTCATAACCATATATAAATCATAGAGAGAGAGAGAGAGCAGACATCACCACACTCTCCTTGCTTCCATGGACCTAGTTCCAAATTCCCTAACCTTTCTTTCATGAAAGCTCGATTGGAACATATCTGCTTGTCATTGTATATAGCCTACATTGCGCTAGCTGCACATTTGCGAGCGTGAAAGCTATTAAGCTATTAAGGTCGTCTTCGAATATCTTTAGAGTTTGGAGCACTTCCGTTAAATGTCTGTTAATTATATATTTTTCCTCTTTGCAAAAACAATATTATATTAAGCTATGTTCTTTTTAATGAGATGTTACAACTTAGGTTCCCGTAAAGTGAGGTTCAAGATTATCGCAAGAGTTCAGTTCTGCCTTTATACATGCATGCACCAGGTTCAGAGGTTGGTGAGAGTGATATTCCTTCAATTGTCTAGCTCAACCTTTTCTTTAACAAGAAAGAAAATACGTTGATTTGTGTTGCTAAAAAATATTATAACAAAGTGTACTGCAAATCTAATAGTATTCCGTTGGCCGGTCAATGTGAAGTGTCTTGATCATAGATACACTTGTGCATGCAGAACACACACATACACCCCCCATCCTCTCTTCTTCTTATCAATATCTGCTTTTTTGCCGACATAATGTAGAATATGTGACGGCTAGAGAGCGAAAGATCGATGGCCAATTCTGTCGCGCGATGGCATTTTCACTCTTGCATGCATCACTTGATTGCGCTCAGATTGAAGTGCGAATTGCTTCATGAGAAAGAGCTGGCCGACTAATTAAAGGAGGATCGCTAGGGAAAGAACATCATTTACAGATACTAAACAGAAAGGGCTTTCTGCCCTTAAAGAGAAGAGTAATTCTATACAACATTCGACTGTTTTTTAGGACAAAAACAGTCAGATTAATCTAGAGCGTTAGATCTTCATCCAACGGATCCACCCATACAAGCCCCCCTAAAAAAATGACCCCCTCCAAGAAAAATGATCTAGGGCGTTGGATCTCCATCTAACGGCTTAAAATCTGACTATTTTTGTCCTAAAAAACAGTCGAATGTTGTATAGACACTCCCTAAAGAGAATTGCTGCCTAGACGGAAGTACCAACTAAACCATCTTTTCCTAGAGAGCAAAAGAAGAGATTTAGGTATCCCATCTCTCCAATTCCCACGCTAGTACAAACCATGCATGTTCCTCCTCTTCTCTTCTCTCCTCTACCCCACTTTTAGTCCTTTCCATGCTCTCCCTACCACCCTATTCCCATGCGATCCCTCCCTCTATGGCCATCGATTGCAATGTCATCCTTTCTTCTTAGACTATAGCAAATCATAGGGAAATCTAACCAAAAAATGGTTTAGACCTAATTAATCGACTAGGGCTAAGCCCCACCACTAGCCGCTACTATCGTCATCAAGATTAGGCTAGAATCGTCCTCAGCATCACACGCCAATCTGCTAAACAAAACCTCTCCCTACTGTCATTCTTGGCCTTTTCTATTATGGGTGTAGTTACTCCTTATACTATATCTCACAAAGTAGAAAGTATATCACACAACAGAGGGTACACATGTGTAGTATGAGTATATAATATTATCTAGGTGGTATGTATATTTTTTAAAAATGGTACGTACAGTTTTTCCAACACACTTCCTTTATGTAGAAATATTATTGTATTAGCAAAATATGCAAAACACTATGCGCTTCCTTGCAATTTTTTTTATGTGGTTCACATTGAAGTATCTCTATAATCCTAGAAGTACATACTCCTATTTCTCATATACAACTTAAATGATATTGTTATACCTCTTTATTCTTTTAAGTATACTCTAATAATAATTATCAAATACTCCCAACTGAGTTCTATGAAAATTTTTATTAAAATCCATTTTTATAGCATAATTTATTTATATACTCCTTTTACATATTAAAAGTGTATACAACAAAAATAAAGAGCTCAATTAAAATTTTTCAACCATGTTGCATTGGAGTGTGTGTGTGTATATATATAGACACACACACACACATGCATGTATAAGTGAAGTTATTGTCAAATACATATAGAGTTACTTCAATTCTATAGTGTTACAACTGACAGTAACTCTACATGTGTTTGGCAATAACTTCACTCACACATGATAATAACTTTTTAGCACACATTTTACACCTGCCGCATAATAGTGTGTGTATATATATACCGTATACACAGGAGTACATAATCCCACCTTCCACTATACCACTTAAATAAATGTGTTATACTTATTTATCTCTTTTAGTATACTTAAATACTAATTCTAAGATACTCTAATGTGACATGGTTGAAAAAAAATTCATCGGAGCCCTTTATTTTTACTATATACCCTTTTCCATATGTAAAATAAGTATATACATAAATTATGTTATAAAAATGGACTTTAATGAAAACTTATCATGTAACTCACTTTAGAATATTTTATAATCATTATTAAGTATGCTCAAAAGGATAAAAATATATAACTTATTCGTTTAAGCGATATATAAGAAATGAGAATACATACTCGTAGGAGTATGGAACCATATACATATGGTCTCTTCTTTTCAGCTTCTAAAAGCTACTTTTCGGCTTTTTTTTTACAGTAATTAGATTTCAAACGGAATGTCTTTTAAGGCGGGTTTATAAGTTGATTGTAATACACATCGTAGCCACTTCATTTATATCGATCGCCAAAACCTCATGTAAGTTTTTGTTACTCCATACTCTCCATCACAAACAACCTAAACATCATAAGTCGCAGCCAAAAGCTAAAGCCAACACACACACACATACCCTTTTCCATATAGGTAACATATCTAGTATAAAAGGATATTTAGATGTTAAGGTGTGAAAGGCAATCTTAGTGGTTAGATCTAGCACATGCGATTCGGATTGAGGTTACTAGGAGACCCAACCCACTTAAGAAATTTTTGTAGAAAACTCCATAGCCTAAAAATTTAACGTATAAGTGGATTGGAGTCTCTCACCCACCTCGATCCAGACCGCATGTGCTAGATCCAAACACCAAAATTGCCTTTCACACCTTAACACTCAAGTATCCTTTAACACTTAGATGTATTGTCGCCTTCTTCAGGTTGTGTAACACCATCACAATCATCCACCCGTGGACCCGGCCACTGTATATCCATGGGTCGTCTAAGGTTGAGGCCACTATATTTGGGTATTTTTGAATTCATAAGTCTTAAGAGTAAGATCCAAGATATCAAGTCGCGTTTCATTTTTAACTAGAAAATTAATAGGTGAATTTTTTTTTAATTTTTTGTTGGGCATCATCTGAATAATATCACCGACGCTGAGCTCATTGATCCTTGATGAGAGTTATCGCTGTCACTCTTTGTAGACGACTCACTTATATATATGCATGTCAACTAATTAGGACCAGTAACGAAATTAAAAATCTATGTATGATGGGAAGGCAGAGGTGAGGGTGAGATCGACGGATCAATGTCATCCAGGGAAAGTCAAGGTTCTCGAAAATGGCTGTGTGACACCGTACCCATAGCTTTCATCTACATTTTGGGCTAGTGATTGCCGACATCCATAGGCCCGACATCCATAGGCCGCTAGCAGCATAAACTATACAGCACATATGGCATCATCACTATATTAAACCCGGGGAACTCCGGCTTCCCACTGCGCCACGTCAGCGTATTTGTAAAAAGGCTCTCAAGATTTTCAAATCATGTAAAGGTCCTCGGTTCCTGCAAAAAGGTCCCTATCAGGTTTTTTCGAAACCCCCTCCACTTCACTGAAATTGCGTATCCTTTGAAGGATAGCACCCCGCAGTTTTCCAAAATTACGTACGGGTCCTCATTTAGGTACGTACAGGTCCTCAATTTTTGCAAAAAGGCCTTCAGTTTTCCCAAAATTGCGCACGTGTCCTCAATTTTTTTTAAAAAAACTCATGCGAATTGCCATCTCTTTTACTTCGGTCCACACGATAGCTAGTGCGACGTGGCGCCGCGCTTATGCTGCTAGTATATGTACAAGCTAAGCTAGCTAGTAGTATATGTTGCAATGGTTCGAACAGCAAGCCCCAGGAATCTTCTCCAAAACCCGTAGCAGCTATGTAATATTCTAGAAAAAAAAGAAAAGTTATGGGAGGAGAGTTTTGGGCCGGCCTCGACCCAGCCCAACCCAGTTGAGGCCCTATGAAGGGGGAGGCAGGGCTGCTGCCCTAGCTAAGCCGTTTCCTGCTTCCTCTACTCGCCACCCTGGTTCGCGCCTCCTAGTCCGGTCGTGTGCACTCTCGTGTACTGCTCCCCTCTGGTTGCATCTCTACTCCGCCGCCACGCCAAGTTGCTCTACCCACATCTCAGCCGCCCTTCACATGCGTCGTGCTGGCCCCATGTGCCGCCACACACCGCTCCTCTACTACCATGCCCTTGCGCCATGCTTGCCTCTACCGCCTCTCCTGCGCATCGTCAGCCACCACACCGGCGCCAGAGGGGGAGAGGGTAGAGGAAGGAAGAGGAGAATAAGGAAGGAGGGTGTGTTCGGCGAGAGGTGAAGGGAGGGAAGAAGGAAGAGGACCAGCGGAAAAGAGAGAAAGAAGAGGAAGGCGAAGGTACTTGGCCGAGAGGAAAAAGAAAGAGGAGGGAGAAGAGAGAGGGATAGAAAGAGATTCGACCAAGCAAAGAGAGAAGGAAGAAGGAAGAAGGAAAAGGGGCTGCATCTGATCCACCTCGTCATTCTTGACTCTCACTGCTTTAGGCAACGATCTAAGCTCCTATTTCCATGGCTAGCTTTCGGTTAGATGTGTTTTATAGTGAGTATTGGGGAGAGAAGGGGCGAGTAGCGTAGTTAATAATTGTGGTTCGACAGTGTCGTGGCAAGTTCAAATTTGGAATAGAAGATGTCAAAGTTTAGGATATAGCCATGATGCGGAATTGGTAACTAATTGGTTAAATTCCTGTATAGTGCTCGAACTCCATTTTTGGTTAAATTGTTTGGGAGGGGGTATGCCTCTAGTAAGGCTGTCGGCTAGACCTTGGTAGTCAGTGCTCGCTGTTGCATCGATTGGTGAATTTTGTTTGGATTCCATCTTGTGAGTCATTGTCAGTTGGTCACCGGGACAGTCAGAGGAAACATCTGGTGAAAGGGGATTGATTTGGTTGAATTTGGCTAAGAGTTCGCATTGGAGTTGTTAAATTTATGTGTGAGACAAGGTTGGTTCCTTTTGCTTAAATTAGAGAATGAAGTACGAATGCGAATATTGATATCGTTGCTTTTGGTAGTGGTTATTACTTATATGTGTTCATATTGTTTATTGTTCTATTTCAAGTTTAAGTATGTTCCCAGACGCATGGTTCTGAGTGTTCTGGGGCGCAAGGTCCCGAGTGTTCTTAGGCGTGAGGTTAGGTCCCAAGCTTTAGTGTGATGTCTATTCTTAATTATAGAACTAGATGTTTTTAATGCGGGCTGTTAAACGTATATTGTTAAACTTTTCATGGTAGTGTAACTAGAGAATTGTTGCCAAGATTTAGTAGTGATGGCTGGAAATTCACAGTAACAAAATGTTACACCAGAGTGTTACAAGTCACATAATGAAGCTTCTAAATGCGAAGTTTTGTTTCTGCTAGAAACTACTAGTAGCATATGCTTATATTACGATCTATTGGTGTGTGCATACATACATACATACATACATACATACATACATACATACATACATACATACATACACACATACATATATATCACATATATATACATATATATATATATATATATATATATATATATATATATATACATACATACATATATATATATATATATATATATCTGAGACATGTATATATGTATGTATGTGTGTATATATGTATGTATGTGTATATACATACACATACACATAAATATGCATATACATACATATACATACATACATACATACATACATACATACATACATAGATAGATACATGTATACATACATACACACATACACACATACATATGTACGTACATATACTTATATATACATACATATATATAGACATATATACACACTCCCCCCACCCCCCACACACATACACACGCTGAAATGGGGCACCATGGTGTCTGGGCACCAAACTTCCCTGCCTTTGGATTGCTTTTAGATACGTGTTAGTGCAATGGTATGGAAAGGAAGTCATTGACATGGATGAAAAGTCTCACTCATGGATGGAAAATCTCACTTATGGAGTCTGGGCACACCATGGTGCCCCTGTTATATATATAGGTACACACATATATGTATATATACATATATATTGATATATATATATATATATATATATATATATATATATATATATATATATATATATATATATATATATATATATATATATATATATATATATATATATATATAAATTACTTAAGGCACCTAGATGCCTAGGCACCCACATCAAGAACTGTCTAATGTACGTGTATGATTGTATTTTTTTGGAGTTTGGGTATGAAAATGTTAGATACCCTTCATATATTTACGGTGAGTAAATTTTGAACTCATTTTACATTAGTTTGAACTAGTTTTGAATTTGATGTGAGTATATACCATGAAAGTAGCTTCAACTAATTAAATTGAAGTTGAATTTAATTTTTTCGAAGTTTGATATCTCAACTATATTTTTTATAGGTACGTGAAGATTCTCATGTCAAATGTCACTAATGTTAAAACACATCAATGATTATTAATATAGGTGCCTAGGCACCTAGGTGATAAAATTTTCATACACCTAGGTGCCTAAGCACTCATATCAATACCTGTTGATGTGCTTTGAGATTCGTGACATTTGACGTTGGTATCTTCACATACCCATAAAAAGTATATATATACATATATATAATCGCTAAAATATGGTACCATGGTGTCTGGGCACTATGATTTCAAATACGCGAATTCAACCTAAATTCATATGTATTTTTTAAAAAATATCAGTTTTACGGTACATACCCATCCTATCCATCAAGTTTGGAACGTGTGTTGAATCCCAAGTCCTCAACCGACAAATGAGTTCCACAAATTCGAGAATCTGAATTGTCAGTGAACAGGAAACGGAAAACTCCTGAATTCGGAGCGCCACAGAAGGCTGTGAGCGGAACAACGCAAGATCCAACTCATGACCAGTAACCAGACATTGGTGGACCTTTGACATCCAAGGGAATGTGATCATAAGCTGGCTGGTCAGGAAAATGCAGGTCCCTACATTTTAAGGAATCAAACGACTATTAATTCAATCGTATCACTGTACTGTGCCTGCTGATTGATGGATTTGCAGCAAAGCTTTGCCTTTTACTAATTCATTCAATCTTGTTGTGTAGCGCTGCAGTTCATAGCTTTATAGCGTGCCCCGCTCGTTTGGATTTCGGCTTCCGGCTTCTAACTTTCGACTTATTTTTTACTATTCTTAAATTTCGTCTTTTTATGACTTTTCAGATTTTTTGCTGGTTCTTTTTTCTCATATTCGTTTGCATTATACGTGCTGGGCTAACCCATTTTTTTATTTTTAAAATTTTAAATTTAATTATGCCAAATAAGCCACCATCAGTTACAGTATAATTTTAGCCAGCTACAGTGCAATTTCAGCCATAAGCTACAGAAAATAAGCCCAACTGAGTGGGCTGCTAATCTGCTTACGTGCGAACGATGCCGCTCCATCGTCCGAGAGGGGGAGAGAGAGGGAGAGATTTGTGGCTTATCTATTATTGTATTGTTAAAGTAAAAAAAAGAAGTCACCATATTTATTTTCAAAAGTTAGAAATTCCGATGTTAATAGGAGAAAAAAGAGAAAAAAAACTAGGTGTCTATCTAGTAGACCTAGTTTATAACAGTTTAGATTAAAAGAAAGAGTTCATATCAAATACAATAAAAAACAACTAAAATCCAGAATTAAAAATAGCAATTTGATGTCCGTATGAACTTCAAAGTATAACTAAAATTCGAAATGTAAATTAAATGAAAATTAATATTTGGTTTTGTATATAAATTATAACATAAAACTAAAATTAAAATTAAAAATAAAAAATAAAATAAAAATAGCAATTTCCTTTCCATACGAACTCCAAAGTAAAACCCCTAAATAGCTTAAATTTGGAACAAAAATAAAACAAAAAATACAAGTTAGATTTGTATACGATTCCAACCAAAAACTATATAAAAAACTCCATGTCATGTACAATCAAACAATATACAAATTTGGAATAAAAAACAAAGAAAAATTAACAATTTAGTTTTATATGAATTCCAAATTAAAATCCTTAAATATATAGAATTTAAAATAAAAATAAAATAAAATAAAAATTACCAATTATATTTGTATACAAATTCCAACCTAAAACCGAAAAACTCTATGTCATATAAAATTAAAAACATGCAAATTTAAAAGAAGCCACTACATTTGTTCCGAAGGGCAAGAAATTAATATGTTAATCGGTAGAAGATCTATAATGTTAGTTGTGATAAGTTTAGATTATAACGGTGCATATATATATATATATATATATATATATATATATATATATATATATATATATATATATATATATATATATATATATATATATATATATATATATATATATATATATATATATATATGTAGTGTTTAGTTAAGAATACGAATCAAACTCATGTACGTATTGGACTATCTACAGTACGAGCAATATTATCTCCTTTTGCGGATTCATATGGGACCTAACCACGACACACTGTAGCTATATATAAGCATGGACATAGATGATTGAACACAGGTGCATCGTCCATAGATTCACGCCCCATAGAATCCATCTCTCAGGCTCCTCGCGATCGCGTAGGAGCTGTTGGAATAGGGCCTTGGCCCATTCTTGAAATTCCTAGAAATATTTTAAAAGCCCACTCATGCATGTGATATGTAAGAAACTTTAGTCCCTTATTACTAACCAAGATTGAGAGTCATCACCTTATAAAGTGGAGCATGTCTAGTCTCGGTGAAGCAAGATAAAAGATGACTACACATGCTCGCTTGCCTTGCTAGGCTTTGCGGCCGCGTGACGTGCGCGTGAATGATGTAGTTATTTTGGATTCGGCCGTGGGTCCAGACATAGCTTTCTTTTGCAATTTTGTTTTGAAAAACTCTCACGTGGTATTAATTATGATTAATGCACCTTCTGTTTCTGACAAATGCGATTGAAGTTTCCTTGTGAAGTCTATAAGAGGGAAACTCTGTTTTGTTCTTTCGCATATGGATCCGAGTGTATTATGATGGGGTTATTTCGGGTTTAGCCGTAGGTCCAGGCGTAGTTTTCTTTTGCAATTTTATTTTGAAAATCACTCACACGGTATTAATTACAATTAATGCACCACCCGTTTCTAAAAAATGTGATTGAAGTTTCCTTGTGAAGTCTATAAGAGGGAAACTCTGTTTTATTCTTTCGCATTTGGATCTGAGTGCGTTCCTTTGTCCATGTGCTACTATGGGCTACTCCATCCCTTCACTAGTGTGCACCGGTTGTAGGGAGAGCAGGTCTCCGAAGCCATCGTCCTTTGTGATCCTGTATGGGAGATGGCGAATCAGGTTTTTGGGAAGTGACTCATGCGACTGCTCGCCGTTCTCTACATTGACTGCTCCTCGGCAACGATCTCGTCTTCTACTCCGCATCATCTTCGTTTCGCTTCGATAACATCTAGCAGTCCGTAGTTTACTTTATTTGCCAATATGAATATATATGCTTCGTTGTTCATAATACTTATCTTGCTAATACATGCTCATGAAAGACACATGTTTACGATATAGTTTATGCTTTTATCTATATTTAGTATTCGTATTGTTATTGTAGTCATGATATATTTGCAGAATTATTTAATTGCTAAAGTGCTAAATAATATAACAGTCCAAAAACCTGATGTGAATTTGATGGGCATTTTGTGATGAAAATGGCTGATTTTGCTGAGGCAATGAAGCCAGAGAAGTTTTGTGGTGTGAACTTGAAAAGATGGCAAACGAGAGTCAATCTGTGGCTCTTGGCTTTGATCGCATTTTGGGTTGCCTTCGGGAAACCTGAGGGAGATCTTACTCCCGAACAGGAACAAAAGTTTAAAGCAGGCACCATAATATTTGTGGGATGAGTTCTTATTGTTCTTTCCAATCATCTATGCGATGTCTATACGTACATGATAGACGCAAAGGAGTTATGGGAGGCACTTGAACATAAGTTTGCTGCCTCGGATGCTGGCAGTGAATTGTATACCATAGAGCAATATCATGACTACAAGATGGTTGCAAACCGTTCTGTAGTCGAGCAGACTCATGATATACAATTCATTGCGAGGGAACTTGATCATCTTAAATGCACGTTACCTGACAACTTTGTGGCTGGAGGCATCATTGCCAAATTGCCTTCTTCATGGAGGAACTTTGCCACATCTCTGAAACACAAGAAACAAAATATTTCCGTTGAGGATCTAATTGCATCTCTTGATGTTGAAGAGAAAACTTGGGCAAAGGATGTGCATCCTAAGGTGGGCGAGGGACTTTCCAGCGCCAATACTGTACATCGCCTTGGTAATGAAAAATTTAAGGGAAAAGCCAAGGTCATACATACCACCAACTTTAAGAAGAATCAGAAGGCAAACAAGGAAAAAGACGTATGCTATGTTTGCAGTAAGGACGACCATTGGGCCAACAAATATCCTGACCGTAAAGGTAGAAAGAACGAGCATGGTCAGACCATGTCTGTGAATGTGACTATTGGTGACATCGGAGCAAGGACATTTGGGTATGGTAATTTACCTACTGTTCCTTCGGTCTATCAGTCTTTCGATTGGTGGATTGACACATGGGCTAATATTCATGTATGTGCTTATGTATTCTTGTTTTCTTCTTATCAGGCCACACGGGCTTCCTCTGTCTTGATGGGAAACAGTTTGCATGTCTCTATCCTTAGTGTTGGCACGGTGGATCTGAAATTTACTTTGGGAAATATCATGCAGCTGAAGAACATGCAACATGTCCCCTCAATAAATAAAAATCTTATCAGCAGCTCCCTTCTTTGTAGATGTGGGTATAAGTTGGTTTTTGAGTCAAATAAAGTAGCCGTTTCTAAATTTGGACTCTTTATTGGAAAAGGCTATGATTGCAGAGGCTTGTTCTATTTTTCCCTTTTAGATTTTTGTAATAAGGTTGTGAACCATATTTGTGATTCAATTAATGGAGATAAGGCCAACGTTTGGCACTCGCGTTTGTGTCACATAAATTTTGGTTGCATGTCTCGGCTATCTGGTCTAAATTTAATATCAAAATTTTCCATAATTGAAGGTTCTAAATGCCAAACTTGTGTGCAAGCAAAGCAATCTCGCAAAACCTCATAAGAGTATGGAGGAAGGAAATTTGGCACCTTTAGAACTAATACATTCAGATCTTTGCGAAATGAATGTTGACAAAAGGAGGAAAAAGATATTTCATGACTTTAATTGATGATGCTACTAGATATTGTTATGTATATTATTAAAAAAATAAAAGATCTCCCAATTCTGTGTAGAGCATAGAGTTATACATAAAAGAACACCTTCCTATTCGCCTCAATCAAATGGGGTTGCCGAAAGGAAAACTTGCACATTGAGCGACTTGGTTAATGCCATGTTAAATACTGCAAGATTATCTAAGGCATAGTGGGGGGAGCTGTATTGACCTCAAATCATGTCCTAAACCGGGTTCCCACTAAGAATAGTGAGATTACTCTGTATGAAGAATGGAAAGGGAGAAAATCATCACTTTCCTACTTGTGCACTTGGGGATGTTTGGCAAAAGTCAATGTACCGATAATTAAAAAGCGCAAACTTAGACCTAAAACTGTGGATTGTGTCTTTCTAGGCTATGCTCATTATAGTACTACCTATAGGTTTCTAGTAGTTAAATTTGATGTATCTAACATACATGTTGATACAATAATGGAGTCTCAGGATGCTACATTCTTTGAGAATATATTTCCCATGAAGGATATGCATAACTCTACTAGTCAAGCAAATGATTTATCTCCTACACCCATAATTTCTATTGAACATTCTGAACACACACACATGAACAAATCCTTGAGAAGGATGATAGTATTGCTTCTAGAAGGAGCAAAAGACAAAAGATTGAAATTTTTTTTGAGACAACTTCACTGTGTACCTTGTGGATGATGTTCCCAAATCCATTTCAGAGGCATATGCATCTTTTGATGCAGAGTACTAGAAGGATGCAGTCCATAGCGAAATGGATTCCATTTTCGCTAATGGGACTTGGGAAATTACTAATCACTCATATGGTTGTGAGCCAGTTTGATGCAAGTGGGTGTTAAAGAAAAAGTGTAGGCCTGATGGTACTATTGAAAAGTATAAGACAAGGATTTTGGCCAAGGGTTATACTCAAAAAGAAGGTGAAGATTTCTTTGATACTTATTCACCTGCTGCTAAATTAACGACTATTCAGGTTCTACTATCCTTGGCTGCTTCACATAGTCTTATTGTCCATCACATGAATGCTAAGACAACTTTCCTTAATGGAGAGCTAGATGAGGAAATTTACATGGAACCACCTGATGGTTTTATAGTAACCGGTCAAGAGGGGCAAGGTTTGCAAGTTACTGAAATCTCTATATGGTCTTAAACAAGCACCTAAGCAATGCATGAGAAATTCAATAGAACTTTAACATCTACGGGCTATGCAATAAATGAAGCCGATAGATGTGTGTACTACCACTATGGTGCAAGTGATGGAGTTATATTGTATCTATATGTTGATGATTATTTATTTTTGGAACAAATCTTAACATGGTTAATGAGGTTAAGTCTTTTTTGTCCCAAAGTTTTGACATGAAAGATCTGAGAGAAGTTGATGTAATTCTAAACTTCAAGCTGATCAAATGTGAGGATGGGATTACACTTCTTCAATCCCATTAGGTGGAAAAGATCTTAAATCGTCTTGGATATATGGAAAGCAAGCCTTCTCCAGCACCTTGTGATGCTAGTCTAATACTTCGAAAGAATCAGAGATTAGGACTGGATCAGCTAAGATATTTTCAGATTATTGGTTCACTCATGTAATTAGCTAGTGCTACCCGACCTGATATCTCATTTGCTGTAAAGGGGTATTGTAGCACATTAAGATGTAGATGTCTCACTTGGGTAATAATTAAGGACTTAATTTTGTGCATTATTGATCTAAACCTTACCATGTAACCATATGTCATTACTGACCTATAAACTCAGTCGGCTCATGAAATCATCTATAATGACGTTTTTGTACCGTCTACGATTACCTTTTCTGCAACAATGAATACACGACCACCTTTCTAGTTCTTTCGGATAATCCATGCCTAGAATTCTCTTGTCCACATGCACGGCAAATCTTAGCAACTAACTAGCTCATCGATTGGTCATTTCATTGTATACGAAAGCGTTATGTATGAAGCTACAATGCACGCGTTTGACTCTGAACTTGTAGGGAAATAGATGTGCTCCTGTAAATAACTAGAAACCGACAATCCCGCGCAAATAATATACAGTTGCATCATGCATGAATGTGTGCCAAGTCGATCGGCTAGAGGCACGTGGAGAAGAAGCTTGATTGCTTCCAAAATGGCAGGACAAGCACAATAATCCGCCTGGCCAACCCAGCTATATTTTTAGTTGGATTGATAAGAAGAAGTTCATGTTTAGTAGGACTTAATTAATAGGATCAAAATCCTGGCTACTGTAATCGTTCATTTGGGTTTACTCTAGCCCTATTGACTTGTTTGGTCGAATTTGAAGCCACACGTGTAGCCAACACTATATAGTCCTTCTGCTGTATACGCATGCAGTAGATCCGCATGCCTTTCCAAAGTACATATGTTGATCAGGATTTTTATTTTAGATCAAACTTTTACGATGTTGCTATGTTGATAGTCGTTTCGAACAGCTCGCTAGTGGTCAAAGTCTCTTGTAATTTTTTTTATTTATTCATTATCATTCACCCTCCAGTGCCGCCCACTCCCCTCTGTCACCATCCGATGCCCTTCACCGTCACCCACCGTGGGCCACCGCTTCCCAGCCTCCCTCTACATCTGTGGGCCGCAGTGAACCCATCCGAGAAAGGCGGTGATGGTGCCCCCTCGCTGGAGATAGAGTTATACCATCGATCGCAAAAAAAAGATGTACCATTTTCTAGAATTTCTCTTACTTATTACTCAAGACGACGTTGAACCGGAGCTAGGTAATTGTGCACATGGCGTGGTGGACGTATGGTGTGGATGATGGCATGGACGATAGACAGATTTGGTGGATGCTCTCAATCCGGAGTTCCGGACCGTCCATCCCTGATTTGTAGTTCTATCATACATGAGGAGGAGGAGGTTAGCGCCGTTGTCCCCTCCAATTCGATTTGATTCGAATGGGAAAACCACCAGCCAAATCGGTCCAACGAATCGACCTATAGAGCTAGAGCAAAACTGAAATCCAGTTTGTATTAACCCTAGCTTGTTCGGTTCGTGCAATTGCTAAGGACGATGCCGAGAGTGACGAGCAGGTCCTGGGGGATAATTTGTCCCTAAAGCCTCCAAAAAGAAGAAAAGGCAAGAGCAAGACACGCAGGGTTAGGTTGGTTAACAATTAAGAGGCCATGTGAAACGGAACATAAAATCTCAAAAGGAATTTGAATTTTTTCTTGATTTTGATCCCTTGAGTTTCCTAGCCAAATTCCACATCCAATCACTTCATCTCTGCCCTGGATTCCTCTCAGCTTTGCCCCTGCGGCTGAATTTCGCATAATCACTGTTCACCGTGCAAAAATATCCTACCACCACCTGATATTTTGCCGCCGCCACTCCCCACTATCTCACGGCCGACCACCCCCAAGACGCAACTTTTGACCATCACAACGCAGCGCCCGAGAGGACTCTGACACCTAGTGCCACGTCATCGTCGAGCCTTCCCACTCCTCTGTCTTGGCCACGCGCCGCAAACCGAGCGGAGGCCGTCTTGTGCCAAACCGCCTCACAGCCTCTATTAAAGCCCCCAAGACCCTTCGTTGAGATGCACCAATGCCTGGGTAAGCCACCCACACCCCCAATTGCTCCGGTGACCATCATATCGCCGTCAATCGCTGGAGACCCACAAGTAAGCCCAAATTTCGGCTCTTGTTTTGTCTTCAATTTCAATTCAATTCCTTCGGTAAGTAGCTTCCTCATACCCATAGGAACTCAACCGAGTCACGGTCATGAGCTCCCATGCCCCCTATTACTCCGGCAGCCATGTCCGCTCCTCAACCGAAGCCCCTCACCGTGGATAGCTTACTACAAGCTCTCACGATGCGAACAGCAACCTCCCAAGCCACCGTGACCACCCCCAAATGGTTAAAAAGTAGCTGATTAGAAGAAAGACCCTCCCTGTAGCTCCCATGCCATGAAGAACCGCCGCAGAGCTCCCTCGCCGCTGGCAAAGCTCCGGCCAACCCCGACCCTGCCCAAGGCCAAAAATGGGTTCTCCTTAGTCCCAGGAGTCCACCCATGCCCTCGGTTTTCTCTGAGGTTAACCGTAGCGTCGGAACTTGCCATCGTGAAATTGCTTTGTTCGGCTACTACAGTGCCACGCATGGGAGGCAGACGATGAACAGTACCGGCCTGGTACTGTAGCATCTAACCCATTAATGAACAGTAGCCGACCCGTTAGCAAACAGTACCCAAACCCAGAATGAATAGTACAGACCTGACACTGTAGCAACAGACCCGGTATGAACAGTAAGAACCCGTTAGTGAACAATACCAGACCTGCAATGAACAGTGCATACCTGTTACTGTTCATTCATACCCAAAAATACAAAATATATCTATTTTGACCATTTTGGCCCTGCGAAGTCAAATTTCTATCCCATTTGGTCAAACCAGACACCAATAAAATTTTAATTAGCTCAAACACCATTCCAAACCCAAATTCAAATGCTTTTCAAGCCTTCTTTATTCACCGAAACCCTAAAAATATTTATACATCCATTTTGATCATTTTGAATCTATCTACCCATTTCTCAGCTCCATTTTTCCCATATCGAATATCAATAACACTCAAAACAACTAAACACATTTCCAAACCCTAAACCCTAATACGGTCCGAACTCTTATCGTTCGCCGAAACCCTAAAAACACATATGCCCTTTTTTTCATCTTGAGCCTGTCTACATCTTTCCGATCTCGCTCTACCACCTTAGACTCTGGTAAAGCCCTAAACAACCCAGATAAATATCCCAACCCAAAAATCCGATACCATCCATTCCTTCAGTCGTTCACCGAAATCCATACAACGCCTATATACATTTTCGACCATCTTGAACCCACCTAACCTAATTCCAATCCCGTTGAGCCAAACCACCCAACGCCTAAACCTTGATGACACCGCCTACCTTCTTTATGTCTTTTTGGTTATTTAATTGTGTTTTGTTCCTAGCTTGCGTTCTACAAAGTAGGAACTCATTTGTATTCGTCTTCCATGCTAGTACTCAGACCACACGAGTTGGTCAATAGAAGGACTATAAGAGCAATTAAAGAAGTCGGTATCCAATCCGAAGACTATAGTAAAGACAACCAGAGGCTATGGATAAAGAGGCAAGTCACATGTCTTTGATCATATTGAACCTGCATTCCTTTAATTATTTATTTACCAGTACTTTCATTATGTTATTTACAAGTTGTTATTTCTTGTACAATAACTGTTTAGAATGACATGATATTAGTTATGTCCTACCACCTAAAAAAGTCCAGTTTAAATTGATGGTCATATTCACCTTGATAAGACATAGTAGTATTAAATATATTAATAATGTAATCATGGTAGTCTAGAAACTCTACAAATTTTCCTGCTATTAAAAGATTTGGCATTTGTTGGTGGAACTTTGGAAAATGGTTCTAAGATAAGCAAGGATCGCTGGTGGCCTTAGAGTGAGTCGGATCCCATGACCTTATCCTAGGGTGGAGGCATTGGGTGTGGATTGGTGGCAGTGCCGCGGACGTTGAATATGTGTTTGTGGGAGGAGGTTGCCTCAGTGAAAATATAAGGACTAGACCATTATGCTGAGTAAAGAACACAGTGATCGCCCAACCACAAGCATTGATTCGTCAAACGTGGTCTATTAGCTGTTCTCATTCGATTGAACCTCTACACGGGCGGCGGGAGGCCAAGTGTGAGTCCATACGAGAGGGGCTAAGTGGGTTCGTATGGAAGGTGGTTATCCACACAACGGTAGGGCTAAGACAAGTTGGGTAGGCCCGAGGGTTCCCCCGAGCTTGTTGGGGAAGCCTACGGGGTGAGGCTATATAAAGAGTTGAGCAGTGAAAAGCCTTGTTTTCTTGAACATGGACGTGTGAGTTAAGAGATCTTGTGGGTAAACCAGGGCAGCTCTGCAGAGTCATAATTAATGGTATTCAAATACGCCATGCTTCTGGTAAATGAAGCTGTGTTTAATGGGTGAATTCAACAGCAAAGCATAAGTCGATTTGGAAATAATTTGGAAATGTTGAAATCTGGTAATCAAGTTTTGAAACCCCAATTCCTTAAGAAGTTATTGTTCTTTTGTATTTAAAAGTGTTTACAAATAAAACGGCATCCACAACTACTTAATCAAACCTATATATCCCCATCCTTTGAGATCCTGAGAAGTAGCTATATAGCATTTCCTCATGTGACTTGTTGAGTACGGTTAGTTGTACTCAGTCTTGCTTTATCTCTCCACCAATACATAGATCAGGAGAAGAGCAGGATGTTACAAGTTTCCGTGTTAGGGTTACAGCCGCACTCAAGCGTTCTCTTGTGGTTTTCTTTGGTTCTTCTGATTGTAAGTTAAGTTTTGGACTTCGACACCCTCAAAATTGTTAAAAATTGATTGTTAAGTCTTATTTTAATCAAATTAAGTCTTTTTAAATGTTTGTGAGCAGGCATGATACTTCTTTTGTTCGTAACTGAACTGCTAGGCTGTTACGGAAGGTAATGACGTTCCTGTTCCCAAAAACGGGGGCGTTACACCATGCTTGTCAATTCTACAAGCACTTGCAAGCTATGAACAGTTGCATTATTTTAGCGAGGGGGTTTACAACGTTGAAGAAGCCCTAGAGTGACCAAACGATGAGGAGCTGTGGTTGCAGCGATGACGTGCACGGCGACAATTCACTGTAGTGAAAGACATGTCAAAAGCATGGTTGGATTAATTAGCTTGCTTGCTAGGTGGAGGTGCTCAGAGAATAAGGAATCGGCTAGGTCTCATCGGGGAGGAAGAACGACTAATGGCGACGCTCCTAGTCGGAATGAGGAAGAAAGCTTGGCTTGGGCGGTTCACTGCACGACAAGGCAATTAAGTGAACATGGAGCTCAGAGGGAAGATGAGACATGCTGTGATGCAGTTGGAAAGAGGGGAAGCTCACCAGAGATCCTGGAGCATGGTGGTGTGCTCGTCGGTTTCATGAATGACTTTAGTTCCTCAATGTTTCAAAGAGTGAGGTGCTCTGGAAATGTGTGCAAGAGACCAAGGAAGCAAGCTGAGGGATAATGACGCGGTAAGGAAGGCTTTATAGGGATGAAATGGTCGAGAGCTGCTTCACAAGATCTCACGAGCATGGCGGAGTTGACGCGACCAGTTCTTCTCAGCGGTGCGCAATGAGCAGAAGAGACAAGGCAGGGAGACTCGACAATACGAAGAAACATGTAGGTGAGGGTAGGCAATAGCAGGGAGAAGCTATGGGCTCACATCAAAACTCGGCAGCATCAGCGCGGCCATGGCATAGTAGGCGCGGTGTGTGGAGGTGGAAGACAAGTCCTGCGATTGGGCCCAGCATGTCAGCGGGCGAAGAGAGAAGGCCTGAATACGCCTTTGCAGTGGAGAAGGCGGAATGGGTTAAGTGCTCAAAGCGGTTTTACTCGACTGACAGGTTTGAGAAATTTTCAGATGCAAAATATGAGCTCTAAGAATTACAAAATTTTTTGTGGACACTCTTAATACAATGCAGTTCATTGTGTAATTTTTTCACAATTTTATCTGTCTTATATTTTTCTCAAAAATTCTGTAAATGCTATTATTGCGTGTATATGCACCATTTTGACTTAAATAAATTTAAGAACATGTTCAAATATGATCAGATTTTAATTTCCAATGCCATGAATATATTTATGAGTTTTGAATTGGTTTCTAATATAAATCCTCTTATGCCACTTTAGGATCATCTTTTTAGATTCGATTTTAAATTCAAATTGAATTTCATCCAATGTGCATTTCTTTTAAAAAAATTGTGCATGCAAATTATTTTTCCAAAGAAACTTCAACAAAAGTTAAGGAATAAGATGCATGCAAAAAGTTTTGAATTTTACTCATTTTTCATCCCCGAGAATTTGGGATGTTACAACACAACCAGCAACTCATATTTTTAAGTAGTAGATATATACACACGGTAGCGCTATTCTACTCTGGAGCATAGAATAGCTTATTCTACGTACCGGCCAGACAAGCACACCCAACCCACCCCATGTACATCCACTTCATATGTGACCAAACCAACTAGTGACATGTAGCTATCTAACAAACAAATATGAGTTCCTTATCATTACTAGAATGTTTCTTTTTCTTGTTTTAGCCATTGACTGGCAGCTCCAATTTATTAAGGGTTTCCACTGATAGTTTAATAATGAAGAGAGGAACAGAATGATATAAGTGTCACCAATAAACGATAAATGCATCTGCGCTGTAATAAAAACTAAAGCAGGGTGCACTAATGCGCTAGAAGGAGCAATAAAAAAACTAGGCATATCCCAACGTAGTAAAACTTCACTGTTAGTTTATTGTATCATTGCAACATAATTACTGTGACCTCTTTGTATGCTTATTGCACCTCTATCGCACATTTACTATAACCCCCAAATGTTTACTGTATCACTAAAAGATATTTACTGTGACCCCTATATGCATTTACTGCACCGTTACAATTTTTTTACTTCATTGTGCATTTACCAAATTTGTACAACAGATTTACTCCAACCTCCTTCTACGAACTTATTGTGTCTTCATTTTGCCTTTAATAAACTTCTACAACAGATTTGCTATGACCTCCTTATGCTTTTACTGTAGCACTACAAGAGATTTATTGTGATCTTCTTTTTTTGAGGAAATTACTGACATCTTCTTGTTCATTTTACTATATCTTTACAGGAAAAAAATTCCCTACAGCGCGTCTGTAATCTCCATCCGCTGCATACGTATTTCCAGTGTGCCTTCTCGCGAATCAGACGCTCGCGAGGACGCCGGCTCCTCCCGTACCACACTCGGCTTGGCTTCACCAGCCCTTCGGCTCCTACGCTGAGCGATTCATCTGCTTTCTGCTCCCGTCGCCATATCGCTCATCCATCCACGTCTGCTCGCTCGTCACACACGCCGCGATTAGATCGTATATCTTGCCGACCGCCGGTGCTAGTCCTTGCGCCGTCGTCTCCATGGATGACGCAGCCGGCATGTCAGGAGAAGGAGGCCAAGAAGAGAACCTATCACCTTGCCAAGACGAACCGTCGTCCATGGTTCCTTCCTCTGCCCTAGCGCACGACATAGCCGGAGAACGGTTGCTCTCACTTGCGCATGATGACGGCGCGATCGAAGTTGTTCGTGGATTGAACAGAGAGCAGATAACACAGGTATGGCATCATTTGGTCTTCGATCTTCCTCTTCTATCATATGTGTAGTTTCATCATGCATAAATGTGTGCATATTATACTGTACAGAACACTGTTGTTGCTATCGACGATAATGCTCATGCTAATGACAACACACTCCATCACGTAGTACCTGAAGCAGCGACAGACGGAGTAGCAGATAAGGTAACACAATTTTTTTCTAAATAGGGCGAAGAAAATTATAAATGTATTGTGGCAATATAGCTTTAATTCTCATTCGATTGCACAACAGGTGGTTGATAAAGTTGGGATAATTCCTGAAGTTGGTATGACTTTCGAATCAGAGGTCAAAGCTTATGAGATGTACAATGCCTATGCCGTAATGTTGGGTTCCAGTATAAGAAAGAGCCAAACAAGGCGTCGAGCGGATGGTAGTATATGTCAAAAATATATTGTTTGTAGTAGCCAAGGACATGGAGAAACTCGGACATCAAAGGACAAGACAAGGACAAGGTTGTGACGCACGTGTTCGCTTTAGTGTCGCAGAGAGGGACTTGGAGAGTGCAAAAGGTTGTACTTGATCACAATCATTATCTTGCTAGTCCAGATAAGTCGCATAAGCTGACGGACAGGATGCTAATTGGCCAGATACGACAAGCTGGAATGAAGCCAGCCCAGGTGTATGAGTTCATGAAGGAGTTTTACGGAGGATATGACAAAATGCCATTCTCAAAGATGTACTACAACAATGAGATTGGTCGTGAGCGCAAGAAGTACTTAGAATCAAATGATGCACAAACACTATTAGAATACCTGAAGAATAAGCAGATAGAAGATCCTACCTTTTTTTATGCCATTCAAATAGATGAGGAAGATAGTCGGATGGCTAATTTCTTTTGGGCAGATGGTCAGTCTATCATGGATTATGCATGCTTTGGTGACGTTGTGTCATTTGACACCACTTTTCAAACTAATAAGTTTGAAATGCCTTTTGCTCCATTCATTGGAACCAACCATCATAAGCAAACAATAATTTTTGGTGCTGCATTGATATTTAATGAGACTATTGAATCATTTGTTTGGCTCTTTGAAACCTTTCTAACAGCAATGTCAGGAAAGCATCCAAGTACAATTTTCACTGATCAAGATGCGGCTATGGCAGGAGCAATTGCTTATGTATTCAGGAATACAAGCCATTGTCTTTGTTTATGGCACATCTATCTTAATGCTGCTAAACATCTCGGGCATGTAAGTCAGAAGCACCCTGAGAAGTTTCTACTTGATTTTAAGAGATGTGTGTACGAAGATAGATATGAAGCTATGTTCATCCAGAAGTGGCATGAATTGTTGAGTAAGTATGACCTAGAACCAATGGATGGCAAACCAATATGATTTGAGGAAAAAGTGGGCTATTGTCTACTGTGACTCATTTACAGCTGATATGACCTCGACTCAAAGGAGTGAAGGTATGAATAATGTACTCAAGAAAAGATTTCGTAGGAAACTCGGACTTTCAAAACTCCTTGTAGAATGCGAGAAGGTTTCTGCTAGTCTTCGTGAAAATGAGTTAGATGCAGATTTTAACTCACGTCGAAAAACCCTGATTACTTACATCCCAAATTTGCCTCTGTTGAAGACTGCAGCTGAATCATATACAAGGAGGATGTATTCAGAGTTTGAAGAAGAATTTAAACTACATTTCTCATTCTCTTGTAAATTGTTGCAAACAGATGGGTCAATCTTGACATATATGGTTATGCATATGCAATCTATTCACGGAGCAACCGTCATCTTCAACATCATGGATATGACGATTACTTGTTCCTGCAGGAAGTATGAGTCCATAGGTATGTACACACACTTTAAATTACAATATAGTTTGTTATAAATAATGATGAAAAATGGCATCATTATCATGTAGGTATACTATGCAAGCATGCCTTCAAAGTCTTGATGTGAATGATGTTTTCAATTTGCCAAAAATACGTACTAAATGATGGACAAAATATGCGAAAGAGGATTTTATATTGAGAAACAAGGATCCGAAAAGGAAAATATGAAAATGCATGCTGCGCGTATCTCACGAAAGGCGACATCCCTTGCACTGAAGTGTTCAGTGTCAAAAGAACTTCTTGTTGAGTTGGAGAAAGTCATAGATAATTTAGATTTGGAAGCAGATAATTCTCTAAGCAAGGTGCAAGAAAAATCGGATGAGTTTCCTTTAGTTTCACTAATCGTGACACGGACACATTGAAAGGTACAATATCATTTAGAGTTCCTCGGGTCGTAAAAAGCGCAAAGAATAAATGGTTCCAAAGCGTAGTTGAAAAGAACACAAAAAAGAAGAAGAACAGTGCTAAGAAAAAAGGTAGTGATCCTACCCATTCTTAGCTGATTTTGTTTCGCCATGGCTGCTTTTGTACTAATTTTTTTCATTTTTATTATATATATGTCTGCCTATAGGAAAAGATCCAATTGATGTTGTAGAAAATAGAGATGGTGCTGATCTAAATCAATTGATCGTAAGACGTGACTCATTTTTCCATTCCTTTTTTTTCTTAACTTACTTCAATGCAATTTTTATGTACAGTTTCATATTCTTTGACACAGGGACTTCATGTCGGCATCGAGCAATCTTCGACCATATCTGCTCCTTTGATCCAAGGAGGGTATGCTAATACCACAATGCCAGACTTTCATATGTATGGGAATTCTTCTACAATGGAGGGTCCTTATATCCAAGGAGGATATACAAGTCTCATACTTGGAGTTGATCAAGCTGACACACTGCATTCAGCTGCTAGGAAATTACAATTTGGTGGAGTGCCAAACCATGAAAATAAGTAACATATCTGTGTTGCTTTGTAATGAATTATGGAATGTTACTACTGAATCTTTTTGTATCCAGTAATGCTACAGCTTAGAACTCTTTTTGTATCAGTAATGTCAGTCTTGCTCCTGCTATCAAATTGATAGCTTCTTTTCTTTTGGAAAAATTCTGGTGCATAAATCTTGCGCTACTAGTACGCCCATTGTCTACATCATCATGCGCAAGTGAGAGCAACCGTTCTCCGGCTATGTCGTGCGCTAGGCGAGAGGAGGAACCATGGACGAGGTTCGCCTTGGCAAGGTGACAGTTCTCTTCCGGCCTCCTTCTCCCGACATGCCGCTGCGTCGTCCATGGAGACGCGGCGCAAGGACTAGCACTGGCGGTTGGCAAGATATACGATCTAATCGCAGCGTGTGACGAGCGAGCGACGTGGACGGATGAGCGATACGGCGACGGAGCGTAGCGATGAATCGCCAGCGTAGGAGCCGAAGGGCTGGTGAAGCCAAGCCGAGTGTGGTACGGGAGGAGCCGGCATCCTCGCGAGCGTCTGATTCGCGAGAAGGCACGCTGGAAATACGTATGCAGCGGATGGAGAATACAGACACGCTGCAGGGAATTTTTTTCCATCTTTACAAGACAGATACTATCATGCTTAGTATTATCAACTCCTTGTATCTTTACTGCGTCTTTATTGGAGATTTACTACTACGCGGAGTGCAAAGGGGTAGGTGGAGATAGAAACACAGATTGATTGCAAATTTTGAATGACGATGTCTCTTAATTCATCTATCATATTTATAATCTGTTTGAAGTTTTTTGCACAAAAAAATGTGCTTAACAAAAAGAGATTCATGATGAACATGTTTTAACTCTGTAAAGACTATTATTGTGTGTATATGCACCATTTTGACTTAAATAAATTTAAGAACATGTTCAAATATGATCAGATTTTTATTTCCAATGCCATGAATATATTTATGAGTTTTTGAATTGGTTTCTAATATAAATTCTCTTATGCCACTTTAGGATGATCTTTTTAGATTTGATTTTAAATTCAAATTGAATTTCATCCAATATGCATTTCTTTTAAAAAAAATTGTGCTTGCAAATTATTTTTCCAAAGAAACTTCAATAAAAGCTAAGGAATAAGATGCATGCAAAAAGTTTTAAATTTTACTCATTTTTCTTCCCCTAGAATTTGGGATGTTACAATATGTCTACCAACTCATATTTTTAAGTAGTAGATATATACACACGGTAGCGCTATTCTACTCCAGAGCATAGAATAGCTTATTCTACGTACCGGCCAGACGAGCACATCCAACCCACCCCATGTACATCCACTTCATATGGGACCAAACCAACTAGTAGCATGTAGCTAACTAACAAACAAATATGAGTTCCTCATTATTACTAGAATGTTTCTTTTCTTGTTTTAGCCATTGACTGGCAGCTTCGATTTACTAAGGGTTTTCACTGGTAGCTTACTACTAACGAGAGGAACAGAATGATATGTGTCACCAATAAGCGATAAATGCATCTGCGTTGTAATAAAAACTAAAGGAGGGTGCAGTAATGCACTAGAAGGAGCAATAAAAAAACTAGGCGTATCCCAATGTAGTAAAACTTCACTGTTAGTTTATTGTATCATTGCAACGGAATTACTGCAACCTCTTTATATGCTTATTGCACCTCTATTGTACATTTACTATAACCCCCAAATGTTTATTGTGTCACTAAAAGATATTTACTGTGACCTCCATGTGCATTTACTGCAATGTTACAAAAACATTTTACTTCATTGTGCATTTACCGAATTTGTACAACAGATTTACTCCAACCTCCTTCTACGAACTTATTGTGTCTTCATTTTGCCTTTAATAAACCTCTACAACAGATTTGCTATGACCTCCTTGTGCTTTTACTGTAGCACTACAAGAGATTTACTGTGATCTTTTTTTTTGAGGAAATTACTGAGATCTTCTTGTTCATTTTACTATATCTTTACAAGACAGATACTATCATGCTTAGTATTATCAACTCCTTGTATCTTTACTGTGTCTTTATTGGAGATTTACTACTACGCTGAGTGCAAAGGGGTAGGTGGAGATAGAAACACAGATTGATTGCAAATTTTGAATGACGATGTCTCCTAAACCATCTATTATATTTATAATCTGTTTGAAGCTTTTTGCTCAAAAAAAAGTGCTTACCAAAAAGAGATTCATGATGAATATGTTTTAGCTCTGTAAAAAACGGTTATTGCATTGAAATTTCGGATTTACCGTACCTAAGCTTGTCGATTACTACATCATTTGAGCATGAAAAAAAGTGGGATATAGGGGTTGCCGGAGGTAGGAAATACTGGGTTTTCTCTTACTGGCCTTGGTCCAAGGTGTGATGTGGATTTGGACCCACGAAAGATGCTGTGTGTGTATGTACGAAGGACCTTAGCCACACAACTGAAGAATTCCTTCATGGAAAAGCTCAACTGCTAATTAATCGTTGAATGACACAACACATGCATCGATCAAATCCGATCGATCAACCAATATTATCCATGCATTGATTCGTTTGTTGAGCGGTTGTGCTTCCCCTTTCGTCATTAAATTGCTCTCTCTTTCCACAAAAGTCTTTGTAGGAATACATGCATCTTCATTTCATCCTACGTATATGGATCCATGTATGTATGGTATACCCTCATATCATCTACCCAATTGTATTATGGTCTTCATATTGATGTAGTATATATCATGGCCTAATTAACGAGGTACGTAAGCCTTGGTCAGTTCCAGTATGGCCCTGATCAACTCGGCTTCGGCTTCTAGCTTCTAGCTTATTTTTCACTATTCATAAGTTTCGTTTTTTTCTGAACTTTTGGCTTTTCGTTGAGCTTTTTTGCCGGTTCTTTTTTTCCTGTATTTGTTTGTATTATACGTAATGGGCTAACATATTTTTTTATT
Organism: Dendrocalamus sinicus; assembly: GCA_036346575.1. Taxonomy (NCBI): domain Eukaryota; kingdom Viridiplantae; phylum Streptophyta; class Magnoliopsida; order Poales; family Poaceae; genus Dendrocalamus; species Dendrocalamus sinicus. The sequence continues at coordinate 296,794 of JAYEVI010000332.1, read as the reverse complement.
TTTAAAATTTTTTAAATTTAATTATGCTAAATAAGCCTCTGTCAGCTACAGTGTTTTCAGTCATAAGCCACGAGCTTTTCAGCCGAACTGATCACCACCATATATCACCTCAGCGGCTGCAGCTTAATCTGCATGCACAATTGGCTAGCCTAGCTAGTGAGATCAACATCGATCACAGTATCCAAGAAGAAGAAGAAGAAGAAAAAGCTGCTACACCGACGAGAGGGACGGTCGCGAGAAGAAGGACGGCCCGTCGGAGCCGGTGATGGACCTGTCCCGCCTTTCGTCGCTCGACTTCCTCCTGATGGCCCTCTTCGCCTCCGCCTCTTTCATGTCCACGAAGGTCATCAGCTCCCGGATGCTCTTCAGCCTCGCCGGCCGCCGCAAGCTCCTCTCCGGGTGGTCCGGGAACTCCGGCGTGAGCGCACCCGAGCACCCCTCGCCGCTGTCGCCGTGGTACTTGCAGTACTGGCACAGCAACCTCGTGAAGAAGATGAGCAGGGCGATGAAGCACGCGACGCCGCAGATGAGGAAGAGGCCCCAGAAGCTGCTCAGGTTCAGCCGGTCGGCGCCGACGTCGCTGCTCTGCGAGTCGCACTGCCCCGGGTTCAACCACTTGTCGTGGATCCGCTGCAGGTCGCCATTCTCCGACAGCGTCAGGATCGCCGTCGACAGGTCCACCGAAAGAGGGGAGTCCCGCTGGAACGCCTGCACACCAGGAAATTCAGATTACGAATCCCCATCCGCTAGCTCTTGGTAAACTCAAGAGCAACAACCCATGCCAGGGTGGGTGCTAGCTTACGAATCCCCATCCGCTCTTGGTGAACTCCTGTCCGACCGTCTTGAACTGGCAGTTGGTGGAGAGGAAGAGCTCGACGTAGGGCAGCTCGTCGACTATGGCGGCCACCCCGCCATTGTGCGGGCCGAGCTGGAGGCTGGTGGCGTACTCGTTGATGTTGAGCTCCTTGAGGCGCGACTCTGCCACGTTGAGCTCCTGCATCATGTAGCTCTTGGCGAAGGAGCCGACCTGGTAGCCGATGGGGTCGGAGCTGGAGATGAGGCTGTCCAGCCCCTGGATCCCCGTCGACAGCTGCTGCACCGTCAGGATCGACGTCAGGCTCGCCGTGTAGCTCGAGTTGATGATCAGCACCACGAACAGCCAGATGAGCAGCACGAACCGACCAAGCGTGCTCACGGTGTTCTCTCCTGATCATTCCACCCATGGTTCAGTTCAGCTCAGAGTCGATGCATGGACACGAGACGAATTAAGTGCATGCTAGCTTACTGTGAGCGAAGAACATGGTGGAGAAGCTGAACCAGAAGATGGTGACGAGCTGATTCCTGGGCGAGCCCCGGAAATCCGGGTTGAAGCGGTGCTCGAGGACCCAGACGACGGCGCCGACGAAGAGGAAGAAGGCGCCCGTGACGGCCCACATCCTCGGCGTGAAGGGCTTGAGGAAGGCCCAGGCGTTGGAGCTCTTCTCCTTCACGGGGGCCACGATCACCAGCCCCGACTCCACGTATGGCTGCGTGAAGTCCACGATCCTCGTCCGGTTCGTCACGATCGAGATGTCGCCGACCGCAGCGTCGAAGTACTGCGAAAAGTCAGAAGAATCAGCCATGATCAAAACAACAGGAGAGAAGACCTGAATATTGAAGCTGCTGCTGCTGCTGCTGCTGCGGCGTTGATCGAATACTGACATTGTCTGCGACCTTCTGCACGAGGTCGCTGTAGCTGGGGTTCTTGACGCCGTCGCCGAAGAGGACGAAGGAGACGGGCACCGGGTACGGAGCAGCGCCACGGCGGCCTTGAAGACGTCGATGCAGTACCGCTGGCGCCGTCGGGGCTGGTGTCCTGGACACGAACTGCTTGTACGTCGTCCGGTACGGCACGCCGATCCTCAGCGGCCTGCCGTTGTTCGGGAACACCCACCCGCGCGGCGTCGCCGTCGTCTCCCCCGGCCAGATCACGCTGTGCAGCTGCTGCGGCTGGCTGCCGTTGGACGCACCCAACAATCCTCCGGGCACGGCGACCGACAGCCGAGAGTGGTTGGACCAGTACCCGACCAGCCGGACGCCCGTCCCGCCGACGTTGAGTACCTCGTAGGCGGGGTTAGCCAGGCTCCTGTCGGCGCCGAACTGCACACGGCCGGTGACGCCGGTGAAGTTGGCGAGCATCACCTTCTGCAGCAGCTGCTCCCCCTGGTCGAACACCTTGAGCGTGCTCAGACGCAGCGTGCTCCCGTTGGCATCGCGCAGCCTCGGGTCGGCCGAGAAGGTGATGTTCCACCCGTCGTCGAGGAACTGGTCGACGGCGCGCGCTGCCATCCACACGGAGTCGTAGGCGTAGAGCCCGTACGCGTTCATGCTCGCGCTCGCGTTCTGGTTCTGCCTGACGAACCTCGACATGAGCGACCTCTTGGCGTCGGAGTTCGGGCTGTACTGGCGGAGCGTGACCACCCCCTGTATCAGGCTCATCGTCTTGGGGTTTGCCGGACGCGACACGTCCAGCGCGGCGGCGAGCCACTCGGTGGCGATCCAGACGTAGCCGCTGGCCATCATGCCGAGCGACTGCGCGATGGAGAAGATGGCGAGGCCGGAGTCCGGGCTGACGTGGACGACGTAGACCCGCGATTCCATCATGCTGACCTGCACCAGCAGGTCGGCGATGGCGGCCCGGTCGGCGTTGGGGGGGAAGGCCGCCTTGTAGGAGACCTTGGAGCGCTTGGCCTGGAGGGCGTCGCCGAGGGCGTCGACGCCGCCGCGGCCGTAGTCGTCGTCGACGTAGATGGCGGTGACCTCCCTCCAACCGTAGTAGGTGAGGAGGTCGGCGACGGCGTTCATCTGGAAGTAGTCTTCGGGGGTGGTGCGGAGGAAGTAGGGGTACTGGGCGGAGGCGAGCGTGGGGTCGGTGGCGCCGAAGGAGAGCAGCGGGACGTGCAGCTCGTTGACGACGTGGGACACGACGTGCGCGATCCCCGACGACTGCGGCCCGACGACGGCGACCACGTTCCGCTCCATCAGCTGCAACGCTGCCACAAATTAAGCGGAGCAAGTCCATGCATCAATGTCGAGCTCGATGACCAACGCATGCATGGGTCAAAATTACTAAATTAGAGAGCGTGCGCAACTGAATTTAATTGAATTCAATCAACAGGGTCGCGCTCAGGCTCAGCCGTTTACTCTGCTAAGAAAACGAGAGAGAGAGAGAGAGAGAGAGAGAGTACGCATCATGCGATGCTCATCTGGAACTGCAGTGCAGGCAGGCTCCACGAGAGAGACTAATCAGCCTGCCATGGATGGTATGCAAACATCCACACGCTCAGAGACAGGCTAGAGAGAGAAACAAATCGCTGTCTCAAGAACATCAGTAGAAGCTATATATAGCTAATTACTGGTGTCCTGATTGCAAAAGTTGTAAGAAAGTTGTAGTACTTTGGCAAGCTAATTGGAAGAACGTACCTTGGATGGTGCCGACGAAACCGCTGCACTTGGTGTCTTGCACGACCACGCTCAGCTGTGTCCCCTTGAGGACGCTGGCGTCGCGGTTGACGTCGGCGACGGCGAGCTCGATGGCCGTCTTGGCCGACCTCCCGATGACGGAGTCGAAGGTGAAGAGGGCGCCAATGGTCACGTTGGCCGGCCTCGCCGGCAGGGTAAGCGCGAGAACACTGCAGAGGCAGAGGAAGCGGAGCAGAGCCGAGGTCCCCGTCTCCATCTCCGCGACTCCTCTCCTCTCCTCTCCTCTCCTCTCCTCTGAGCCAAACGCACAGCAAACAAGTGAGGAGGATCACCTCTGCTGCAAGGTCAGAAATCGATCTGATTCCGATTGCTGAAGAGCAGCAAAGCAAAGCAAAGCAAAGATTCCACGGCCGGAGAGGACAAGCAAGCAGTGGTGTGGAAAGCAAGGAGCGGTGGAGCCTGGCAGAGGCAGAACACGCAAGTGGCTGCTACCTGGTCATCTGGCTGGCTGTTGAGTAGCAGCTGGTGTGGCAAAACCAGGGCTAGACACACTCATAAAAGAATATAGCAGTGCAGTGCAGTGCAGTGCAGGGAAGGATTGGAAGCTGCTCGACGCAAATTTGATGGAGACGCCACTGCACTGCACTGCACTGCACTGTACCGCCTCACCGCTGGGTCTCGATGGAGACGTGGAGGCAGCAGTGTGGTCCTCCTCGTCTGAGGCGGGCAGCTGAACTGCTCCTCTCCTCTGATGAGCTCCACGGACTCGAGGAAAACGAGGCCACGTGCTGGATTCTTGCTTTGTACTCTGCTGTAACTTGGCTTCTTGCTTTTTATCGCATCAAACAACAAAAGATTATGCGAGTATTCTGCTGTAACTTGACTTCTAGCAGCGGTACTAAATTATGCGACTTGTAAGCTGGCGAATCTACTGCAGGAGAATCCAACCCAAAGGGTTTCACTTCACATGGCCCCTCTGCAGTTTGCGCAGTAAATTATGTGGCTAAGCAATTTTTATGGGAGACCAACAAGAAATTCTTTTTTGTGACTTCGTTTTGGGCTCGAGAGAGAGATTCAGAGCAAGCGAAAGCAGCTGAGCAAGAGCACTGTAGTAAGCAGCATGCAGTAATAAACAAATAGTTTAGCAGGGAGGTCAAACAAGAAAGCCCGAGCTGGTGGATGGAGCCTGTGGCCCAAGTACAGTACAGTAGGGCAGTAGGGCTCTCCTCTCGACAAGAATCTCACCATACACTGCCGTGGCTTTGGATGGAAGCAAAGAACTCCTCATCTCTCAGGGACCAGCAGCTATTGAACTCCTCATCTTTACCACTTTGTTCTTCAGCTGGCTTAGCTGGCTGGCTCTCCTCTTTTCTTTCGTCCGAGGACACTGGCTTTTCTGGTTTTTTTTCACTTGCGAGCATAAAGGTGCCTACTGCTTTGTTGAATGTAATGTACAAACATGAAAATATTCTATTAGGGACGTGCTTACTGTATCTGTCTGCTCCCTCTCCCACAAATCCAATATTAAGAGGAAGAGGGATCGGAGTGTGTGTCGAGTCCCTAGTGTGAACTAACGCAACTCTGGTCAGTTAGTGAACTGATGCCTGCTGTTAACTGCAATGTACTACTACTAATTAAAAAACTGACAGAAGCCAGGCTTATCATCTTTGTGATCTTGGTATGCTGGGTAGGTGTTAGTGGTCAATTGAAGAGCAAATCATGCAGTAGTGTGCTCAGAGAGGGTACAATGATCATAACTGGAGGAAAAGGCATCCAGTGCCGGCACGAAGGCAATGCGACAAGTCAGTCCAGTCAATCTCTTGGTACCACTCATGCAGCAAGTGTGCAATGAAGGCACACAGCCGCCGGTTGGTAGGTGTTTCCTGGAGCCACGGGGTCTTCTTTATTTTCAAAATCTGGTGTTTGTCTGTCAGTTGGATGTGGCTTTCCAAAACAAATTCAGGTGCTATATATAGGTCTATTTTTTTTTTAACTTCTAAGACCCCGTTTGGCACGGCTCCACTTCACAAGTGGAGCTGTTTTTTTTTTGCTTCAGCTCCACCTGTTTTATCATGTATGGTTGAGAGATGTCAATTGTCCAATATACCCCTGTCTATTTGGCTTATAGTAACATCAAGAGATATATGTTTCTACATGATTTTTCATCCGAGTAAATTTGAATTCAAAAAAAATTAAAATTTAAAATAACACAAAGTATTAGCAACCAATATTTAATGGCGGCGGCGCTCCCTTCACGGTCAAGACGAGAAGACCAATGAGGAACGGAACGGAGAATAGAAGAGTCGGTGGCAGATCGCGTAAATTCACGAAAGTACAAGGGTAGTGGCATGCGGGCCTGTGGATAGAGCCGGGTGAAGCTACTTTTTTCAGCTCCATCTCGTACATATCTTTTGTCTCAGCATGTTTTAAGAGACTCCTTGGGTGGAGCTATTTTGCTTTACCCCGTTTGGCACAAAACGGCTCCAAACAGCTCCAGGAGCCGGTGGTGGAGCTGTGCCAAACGGGGCCTAAAAGCTGTTTTTAGGTTTTTCTATAATAAATAGTTTTTAAATGGAGTATCTTTTAAGATGAGATCGGTAGCGTTTGGCCGCGGTCGCGGGCAGGGATTGGAGGCCGGGGCGGAGGGTCCCGGTGGTGGTGGCTTTTGGGCGGAGGGGAATGATGCTCACGGCGGCGGTCGGGGGTTGAGACCCCCGGTTGGGGGTGGTGCTTTTCATGGAAGGGGCTGGTCGAGGCATGGCTTTGGCGGAGGGTTTGGATGGAATGCTAGGGGGCCACGGGGTGGCTTTGGCGGCAGGCAAGGGCGCGGGGGGATGCGGCAGTTTGGGCAGCACGCGGTTCGTGGGAAATCAGAGCTTGCTGTTTCCTCCGAAGGGAATGCCGAGTCTAGGAAGGGGGCTGAGCTCGCTTCTGTCAAGACCAGTGCTAGGAACTTGTCGGCGAGCGTGGGGGCTGTGCAGGAGGAGGTGGTTCAGGGTGGTGCAGAGGAGGGATAAGCTGGGTTGTCGGGAATCAGATGCTCAAGGTGTACAAAGAAGGGGCATTTGGCAGCTGGCTGCTCGGTGGAGGTCTACTGCGTCATTTGTGACAGTCACGAACACGTGAACCATAGATGCCCGATCCTCAAAATGTCGAGGCCAATTGCTCACGCCGTGGGTTATGCGGTGCATGGACTGGGATTCTTCCACAACCAGCATCCTCCTCTGCCACGGGGGAAGAAGGACTCAAAGCGAGCGCTAATTACCATTACTAAAGGAGTGCTTTCTGAGGAGCAAGTGTGTCTCCAATTGCAGAGAATTGTCCCAGGGAAGTGGAAGTGGTCTTTGGAAAAGTTTGGGGATAATGCTTTTGTTACTCAATTCCCTTCGAAGGCTGAGTTGCAGCGTTCGGTTGCTTTTGGGGGGGCTGATGTGAAGGAAGATGGGGTCTCAACAGGGGTGAGGTTGATTTTTGAGGAGTGGCATGAGAAGGAGGAGGGTTTCTTACTCCCTAAAGTGTGGGTCAGGGTGTTTGGGATTAGGAAATCCTTGAGAGAGTTTTTGAACTTGTGGGCGGTCGGGTCAATGCTTGGTTCAATGCAGACGTTGGATATGGAGGCGACTAGGAAGAATGAGTTCGGAAGAGTTTTTGTAGCTGTCCTCAATCCGAAGTTGATTCCTGCACATTTAGATGTGGTCATTGGGGATCACTATTTCGAGTTGGAATTCGAGGTGGAAAGAAGAGGTTTTGACGAAAATGGAGAAGAAGTCGAGGTGGAGTGGAATGGGAAACATAATGATGGGTTTGGGAATGAGGAAGGGGGTTTGGAGGAGGATGATCTGCTGGGGGAGAAGTTGGATGGAGCTAGGGAGCATAAGCGGTTGAAAGGAGTTGGCGGTGAGTCCAAAGGGGAGCCGGCCAAAGAGGGAAGGTCAGACAATGGATCGCTCAAAGAGATAATTCAGAATATGAACGAGGTTGAATTTAGAGCTTTTCTTAAGGAAAAGGCGGAGGAAATATTGAGTGACTTTGTCAATAAAGCTCTCGGTGAGGTGGCCGACAAAGTTGTAGCTGAAAAGGAGGTTCAGGCGGGTAAGGTTGGAGTTTTTAAAGGAGGGCTGGTGCAGCACAGTACGCGGTGTGCGCACACTGAAGCAGGAGGGGAGTTGCTTGTTCATCCGGAGGAAGCAAGTTTTGACTCTTCAGCTTTTTGCACTGAAGGAGGAGTAGCAGAGGGGGTGTGGAGGGGCTGTCGTGCGAGCTCGGTGCGCAGGGGAAGTTGCAGGTGGTGATATTGGACGGCGTTGGGGTTCCTGTCTAGGGCAGCAGGCGGGAGAGGTTGAACTCGGAGGGGCTGCTGGTGGCTTCGGTTGAGGCGGGCTCGATGGGCCGGGCTGCTGGTTCGGCAGGGGCGCTGGGCACGCCAGGCAAACCGAGAGCAGAGGCTGAAGAAGAGCATGAGGGGAGCTTGTTCGGGACTGAAGGCAAGGTGGAGGCGGCCGGTGGGATTCGGGAGGTGGCTGTTTCTCCGTCAAGATCTAGTCCGCGTCTGGCTGGTGTGACTGACGAGCACATCTTGAGGCGGGTGGAAAGACAGGCGGTGGTGTGCAGCTTGGAGCAAATGGAAGGTAACGTTGCGGTTAATTCGTTTGTTCTATTCCTTTTGTCTACTGCTGTTAGAAGGGTTAGTGAGCTGGGGGCTTTGGCTAGTAACGGTGGTGATGGTTTGTGTTCTGCGGTTACTCGTTTGTTTTGTTCGGAAATAGCTAGAGTTTCGAGTAGATCAGAGAAGTGCAGTAGTGGCTCTGGAGTAGTGGTAGCGATTCGGAGTGCCTAGAGGGTCTAGAGCTGGAGGCAGTAAAGCACCTATGCGGGGAATTGGGGGATGAAGGGTTAGATGATGATAGCTATCACCTAAGATGTGAGGCTAGGGATATGGTTAAAAAACACAAGTCCAACGCTAAGTCGTTCGGGAAAAGGGCTTGGAGAAAAAGACAAGTTAAGGTTTCGAACCGTAGTTCTTCATGAAAGGTTTTTTCTGGAATAGCAGAGGTCTTAAGGACTTGGCTAAATTAAGATTTTTATACGAAATCTCCAGAGAGCAAAGCTTAGACTTTATCGCTCTTTTGGAAACCGGGAAGAAAGAGTTCTTGCCAACGAAGCTTAATAAATTGTGTGGGGAACGAGACTTTATCTGGCATTGGACTGTGCCACATGGGAGATCTGGAGGTATTCTGTTGGGAGTAAATGTGAATATTTTCGATATTGGCAGTATAGCGGAAGGGGATTTTTTTTTGTGAAATTCCATCTCCGAAATAAAAAGGATGGCTTTCAATGGATTTTGGTGGCTGTATATGGGGCAGCACAACCAGAATTCAAAGAGAGTTTCCTTACCGAGCTAGTCCAAGCCTGTAATAAGGAAACGTTGCCAATGTTGATCGGTGGGGATTTCAACATCATTCGTAATTCGAGTGAGAAAAATAACGACAAGTTTGACGGAAAATGGCCTTTTCTTTTGAACGCGATCATAGATAACTTTAATCTAAGGGAAATTGTGATGTCTGGAAGACGCTTTACTTGCGCTAATTCCCGGAGAATTCCAACTTATGAAAAGCTAGATAGAATCTTAGTGAGCACGGAATGGGAACAAAAGTTCCCTCTCTCCATGGTTAAGGCTCTGGGTAGAGATCTTTCGGATCATATTCCGCTTTTGCTTAGTACGGGCGAGGGCACCCAGGGTAAGGGTCGACCGATGTTCAAATTTGAACTCGGATGGCTCTTACGTGAGGGTTTCTTCGACTTGGTGTCTAAGGTTTGGAAAGCGGAAAAAAGGGTACTTCGTCCCTTCAGCGGTGGCAGAATAAAATCAGAAGGTTGAGATAGTTCCTAAGGGGTTGGGCAATGAACGAGAAGGGGGCGGTAAGGAGGAAAAGTAGGAGTTGGCCAGAGTAGTGGATAGGCTTGATAAAAAAGCGGAAACGCAGCTTCTGTCTCAGCTTGAAGCGGATGTGAGGCAAGTGGTAAAAGAAAGGTTAACACAATTACTTCGGGAGGAGGAGATTAAATGGTTCCAAAGGGCTAAGACCACTGAGCTCCTTAAAGGAGACGACAACACAAAATACTTCCATATGGTTGCAAATGGCAAAAGAAGAAAAAAATAGAATTTTGTGGCTAGAACAAGAAGAAGGGGTAATTGAGGGAGATGATAATCTAGAGAACTATATTACAAAATATTATAAAAATCTCTTTGGAGTGTCGCGAAGAAATAGCCTGGTCCTTGATGAAACTGTCAAAGAGGGTATCCCACAGGTTTCCGAAACAGAAAATGCGGTCCTTACAGATATTTTCTCTGAAAAGGAAGTCAGAGGGGCCATTTGGCAAATGAAACACAACAAAGCCCTGGGTCCTGATGGATTTCCGGTAGAGTTCTACCAGGTGTTTTGGAGTCTAATAAAAGAGGACCTTATGGCCATGTTTAAGGATTTCCACAATAATAGGCTCCCTCTGTTTAGTCTTAACTTTGGGATAATAACCCTTCTTCCGAAACAAAAAGAGGTTAAACAAATTCAGCAATATAGACCAATTTGTATGCTCAATGTCAGTTTTAAGATCTTCACAAAAGTGTTGGCTAATAGGATTACGGGGGTCGTGAGCAAGGTGATTAGACCGTCCCAGACGGTGTTTATTCCGGGAAGGAATATTTTGGAAGGTGCAGTTGTGTTACATGAAACGTTGCATGAATTAAGCAAAGAAAATATGGGTGGGGGTATTCTCAAACTAGACTTTGAGAAAGCCTACGATAAGGTGAGTTGGTCCTTTTTACAGCAGGTTCTGAGGTTAAAAGGATTTTCGACTAGTTGGTGCAATTGGATCGAAGCAATAGTAAGGGGAGGCAGCGTAGGGGTCAAGGTGAATGAGAACATGGGCAATTTTTTTCAGACGAGCAAAGGTTTGAGGCAAGGGGATCCTCTTTCGCCTCGTCTTTTCAATCTAGTGGCTGATATGTTGGCGGTCCTTCTAGAAAGGGCCAAAGGCAGGGGGCAGTTCAGGGGACTAGTGCCTCATTTGGTAGAGGACGGGTTGTCAATTCTGTAGTATGCGGATGACACTATTCTTTTTATGGAAGATGATTTGAAGAGGCGAAGAACCTTAAGTTAGTATTAAGTACTTTCGAGGAGCTATCGGGTTTAAAAATAAACTTCCATAAGAGCGAAGTAATTTGCTTTGGGAGCGCTAAGGTTAAAAGTGATGATTTTGTGGAGCTTTTTGGATGCAAGGAGGGAGCTCTACCTTTTAGGTACCTAGGGCTTCCTATGCATTACCGAAAAGTTTTGAACAAGGATTGGAGGGAAGTGGAGGAACGGTTTCAGAAAAAGCTTAGTAGTTGGAAAAGCAAATTGTTGTCAGTAGGTGGCAGACTCGTTTTAATCAATTCGGTCTCATCGAGTCTCCCGATGTTTATGATGTCCTTTTTCAAGATTCCTAAAGGAGTCCTTAAGAAATTGGATTATTATCGATCTAGGTTTTTCTGGCAAAATGACAGGCATAAAAAGAAATACAGATTGGCTAGATGGGGTATCCTTACTCAGCCGAAATGTGTGTGTGTGTGGGGGGGGGGGTTGGGTATTTTAAACCTGGAAGTGCAGAATTGTTGTCTGTTAAGTAAGTGACTGGTTAAGTTGTTAAATGAGGATGGCCTTTGGCAGAGCATACTTAAGAAAAAGTATTTGAAAGGCAAGACTTTATCTCAGGTGGTTAAGCAACCAGGGGACTCTCATTTTTGGAGAGGTCTTTTGGAAGTCAAGGACCTTTTTCTAGCTAGGAGTAGTTTCAAGGTTAACAATGGTCAACAAACGAGATTTTGGGAGGACATTTGGATTGGGAAGGAAGCGCTAATGAGGAGATTCCCCAATTTGTATAGAATCGTGGGGAAAAAATGTGACGGTGGCTCAAGTGCTTAGTACAACACCACTAAATGTCTCTTTTAGAAGAGCATTGGTTGGTGACAATCGGATGGCGTGGTTTAAGTTGGTGCGTTTGATAGTGCAAGTGTCTCTGAATGAGCAAGAAGATGCTCTAGTGTGGAACTTACATAAGAGTGGTTCTTTTTCGGTCCACTCTTTGTACAGAGATTTCATGGTCAGAGAAAGCAGGCTAGAAAAGAATTTTTTTTCTGGAAAGCAAAGATACCGCTCAAAATCAAAGTTTTTCTTTGGTTTCTAAAGAAAGGAGTTATTTTAACAAAAGATAATCTTGCTAAGAAACAGTGGCAAGGAAATATCAATTGTTGTTTTTGCCCCTCTAATGAAAGCATTCAGCATCTCTTTTTCGATTGCCATGTGGCGCGGGCTTTTTGGAATGTGATAGTCATTAGTTTCGGAGTTCAGCCACCTACTAATGTTCAAATGCTGTTTGGGTCTTGGCTTAGAAGTTTTTCTTTGAAGCTTAGAAACCAGATTCTTGTAGGGATAGCGACTTTTTGCTGGACACTGTGGTTGAATAGAAATGACGCCGTTTTCAAAAGGGCCTATACTCACTCTTTTGTGCAGGTTATTTTCAGGGGGACTTACTGGATCAGAAGCTGGTCGCAACTGTCTAAAGAGGAAGCGAGAAGGGCGCTCATGAATGGTTGCAAAAGACTTGAGTGAGTTATTTAGCAAGTTTGGGTGGAGTACTAGTTTTAGACTAAAGGATTAAATCCTGTTGTCTTTTGTGTGGTGCTTAAGAGGTTGTGTAACACCGTTTGGTGGGAGTGTGGTCTGAGTTTTGTTTTGTTTTGCGAACGGTTGTAGTCATTCGAATGGAATGATCAAGGTCGGAATATGGATATTCTGTTTTCTAAAAAAAAGTTAATTATAGTACACACTGTAATGACTTCATTTATATTGGTCAAAACCACACGTGAGTTTCTGTTACTCCGTATTCTCTCATAAACAACCAAAAACCATAAATTACAACCAAAAAGCATAAATGGAAGCCAAAAAATAGACCCATAATTGCGTCATGATTTTGTTGGGTTCCCAGAGTCTATCAAGAAGATTGCTCATTCCTTTACGGAATCTTGCATTTCCACAAGAGTGTGAGTGGCTTCCCTCCTTTTGTTTTGTCGTAGTTGTCTCTGTGTTTGTGACTGCAATTTCATTCTAGTTGTGCAGTTGCGCTCGGCTTTCTTGCCGTGATGACTAGCTTTTTGTAAAAACTTTTGTCAACTTATTGTTATGAACTAGTTGCAGAATGTCTTCAATAAGGTAAGAGACTAGCTTTAATTACACTGAATGATCTATGAATTTGTTTGGAATTGAGACTGAATGATTGAGTGAATTTGTAAGTGACTTCATCACCTCCGGTCTTCTCTTGTCCAACCTTAAATACCAATGAAGAAACGTCTGATTGTCCGCCGAGGAAGACGCCTTATGGAACCATCATGTCTGGTCGCGAAGACAGTTATTGTTAGAGAGAGAATATCCGATCATCGGTTGTCAGTAGGAGATGAACGTGGGCAACAACCGTATGGCAATTGTTGTCAAATTCAGAACCGAAACATTGTGCTTGTTGTAGGGTGGCCCAACCCCTCTGGATCGGGCCGCGCAACTAGTCCAGCATGTAATAGGCCCAATAGTGTAGAGGAATATACCAGTGTAAATATACCAATGTACCCTCATCCTTTGTAAACACTAAGGGGGTAGAATGGGGATTTCCCATTCTACCCCACTCATATATATAAATCCCCAGGAGGGGCAAAGAGGGGGGGTCCTCTCATTCTCACCACCTCTCCACAGATCTGGCTCTCCTCTTCCTCTCCTACTAGTCCCCTTCTTCCCTGTTTGGCCCGTAGCCACGACAGATGGCGCCGTCCGTGGGGAAGACGAGAAGCTACATACGGAAGAAATTTCTCCGGCATTCAACAAGAACAACAGTTATGTGGATCTTTCCTATCGTGCTGCTTCACTCATGGTGGCTGTACCATCTGGCGGGCCATCATCGACAGATAAGTAGCTTGTTTGCTAAAGAATTTAACCATCCTGAATAGATCTAGTCGTATGGGTTTTGCCTGTACCCTTTGCCATGTTTTGTAGACGGTATGTTGAATAGATCTAGCGGAACTACCCATTCTCATACCGCTGTTATCTCCGCTCTGCTGGGGGGTGTTCATGCAGGGAAGTTAGATCGTGGATGGCATGGGAGCGTGACCTTTCTGGCCAGCGTGATACACATGTCTTCGGCTTGTCCACTCCAAGCTCCGCGCTGGCACACCTCGCCAAGCACGCCTCGCGCCGCACTACCTCGCCTCCGCGCAACCGGGACTCCGTGATCGTCGAAGGTCGCCTGAGCTGAGCTTCCTTGCTCGCGCCTCTACAGCCTCGAAGCTTCGCCGTGAGCGTGCTTTGCGCACCGCCGCGCGCGGACGCCCGCGCGACACTCTCATATCCATCCACGACTTCACCGCGCATGCACTAATATCCTTCACGTGTCCATGCATGCATTCGCACTCATTCACGCGTCCGCCCAAGCATATGTATCAATTCTCGGGTCCGCTCATGCATACACCTAAAGTACCTACCCATTCATGCATGCATTCGCACACCGGTCACGACGCCGCGAGCACCCGTCCGCGCAGCGCATACAGCTCGCCGCTTCACGTGTGCAGCGCATGGAGCTCCTCACACCGTTGGAGTCTCACCGCAGCTCCACCTCTTCGTGCCTCGGCATCTACGCGCGGTCTTCCGCTGGAGTCCATCCGCAGCACGATGCCTCGCGCGCCGCCGCCGCCCCGAGCTCCAAGGGTTGCTGCGCTAGCGCCAATCCCGCTGGGAGACGGTCACCGGCGAGGACTTCGGCGTTACGCCGCCTCCGGTGCCCGGCCGCGCAGACGCCGCCTCCGTAAGGCGGACTTCGCACGCGCAGCTCGCCGCCGAGCCTCCCGCCAAGTCCACGCACGCGTGAAGGCTATGCGCACGTAAGCACATCCATCCGGGCCGTGGCGAGCACGCACACTCGAGAAGGCCGGCAAGGCTCGGCGCGGGGCGAAAGCTTGGTACGCCGAGCGGAGGCCCGCCGCAGAACGCCGGTCCGGCGTGTGAGGGAGGAGTTCGCGGCGCGACCTCATCTCCGCGCGGCTCTGTCGACCTGGCCTCCGCGAAGCTTTGCACGGACCTCGCTGCTATTCCTGCTCCGCTGCGAGAGGCGACCGTGGAAATGGCTAGCAAGAACCTCGACCCTCCCCCAACTCGAGAGGATCTCTGCACCGGCTACGCCACAGCAGCGGGCCGGCCTCCGTGTGTGCCCCCATGCGAGACTCCACCTGGCCACAGCCGTCGTCCGCAGCCGCTTGGACTCCGTCAACTTCGCGCCCCGACGCCTCCGCGCCTCCGCTGCTTCGCCGCGGCGTACGTGGCGTGTGCATGCATAAAGCCGCTGGCCTCGCTGCCGCGCCGCCGACCGCTTGGGACTCGCCCGCCGCCCGCTGTCGCGTCCCGCCGACTCGCGTGGGACTCCGCCCGCCCGCTTCGCGTAGCCGCTGGTTCGCACGCGCGACCAGGCCCGACCGCCTTTGCGACAGCGTCTTCGGCCTTCCACGCCC
The DNA here is from genome assembly GCA_036346575.1 of Dendrocalamus sinicus. Lineage (NCBI taxonomy): Eukaryota > Viridiplantae > Streptophyta > Magnoliopsida > Poales > Poaceae > Dendrocalamus > Dendrocalamus sinicus. The sequence goes on along the minus strand of JAYEVI010000332.1, from coordinate 281,751 downwards.
GCATGAAGGAGCTCGTCAGGAGGTACGACAAGGTAGCCTTCGGCGTCTACGTCTCCGTCTCCTGCGCCTCCCCCACCGGCCTGTACATCGTCATCAACAACAATGTCGACGTACCCAGCGTCACCGAGCAGGTTTGGCCGCGGAGCCTCCGAGCGTCTGCAGCTCGCCTGCGGAGCCCACTACAAGTCTTCGCGCGTCGGCCTGCTCAAGATTCGCGGCAATGGCCTCGACGCGACACCACCCTTCACGTAGATAGCGCCAGACTTCGCATGCAAAGCGCAGGTCTCCGCTCGGCACCCACGCCTAGGCTCGCTCTAGCCGCGCCTCGCCCCGACTTCACGACCCGCCACGGAGGACTTCGCTGCCTTCGCCTGGCGCCGCAACGGCCGCCAGCTTTGCTCGGCCCACAACGACTTCTACTGCCTTCGCCGTGCCGTGATGACTTTGCTTGTTCACTGGTGCCGCGGCGACTCGCCGACTTCGATCAACCCCGCGACGACGCCGTAGGCCTACAATGACACTTCGCCTGGCTCCAAGGAGTCTTCTCGCCTCCATGAAGAGTGCACGACAGCACCATGTGCGGCTACGCATGCATGTACGGTCTACATTCATGCACGCACGCCGCGGGTCTTCACCGGCGCCGCGACGCAGTTGTCCGTGCATGCACCGAGGTAGGCGAAACATGGACCCCGCGCAAGTGAAGTATCAACTCCGCGCAGGACCCAGCGCAGGCGACGTCGTGGCTCCGCATCGTCGAAGTCTCCCACAGCGGCCTCGGCGCCGTGGAAGGTTGTTCTCCGCGAGGGACTCCACGTCCAGCGCAAGCCCTACGGCCTCCGAGCCGAGTAGCTCCAGCTGCCTCGAAGACTAAATACGTCAAGGTCTCCGCACCTGCGGAGTCTACTCCACGGCGGCTCCACCCCGCCCGGTACGCACTGCATGTAGTGTGGGGGTTTTAATATTCGCCGCTGCATCTCTTGCGTGCATGGCCATAAAGGAATGGTTTTTCTTCATGTCATTTATTGCGGCTACAGTTCTATTCTGAGAGCATTTGATGTGGTTGTGCTTGCTTCTCTAGTTTTTGCCTGCTCTGGGTGACCGTGGCATATAATGCTTTCCCCAGTAGCATTCAAGCCTTCGCCGCCGCAAGTCTTCGCCATTTCTTCGATGCCTCTTTGGTCCTCGCTTTTTTTTTATTCTAAATCGCACGGGGGCCTTGCGCCTCGGCGTACTCTACGGAGTATAAATAAGACGTAGCGTTGAGCTTGCCTCCGCACGCACCAGTCTACGGATTCTAAATAAGACGTAGCGTCGAGGTCCGCCTCCGCACGCACTCTACGGAGTATAAATAAGACGCAGCGGGGGACGCCTCCGCGCGCACTCTACGGAGTATAAATTAAGACGTAGCGTTGAGCTCAGCTTCCGCACGCACCAGTCTACGGACTTTAAATAAGACGTAACGTCGAGCTCTGCCCCCGCACGCGCAAGTCTACGGACTACAAATTAAGTCAAAAATTGCGACACGCCAAGACACCAGGAGTGCCTCGCTTTAGGCAAGCAAAGACTTGGATATTGCGCCATCGTGCGCGCTGCACTAGGGAGTGCACCGCGAATTTTTAAAGGTAGGGAACGGCGTCTCGCCTCCTGCCTCCGCGCGTAGCGCCCGCCACGCCGCAAGCGCCCGCCTTCGCGGCACCGCTTTTGAAGGTAGGGGAATGGCGGCGACGCCTCCTACCTCGGCGTGCGTAGCGCCTCGGCCTACGCCGCCACGCGCTCTCCGCGGGCACCCTTTATCCAGGTAGGGAACGGCGGCGACGCCTCCCTACCTCGGCGTGCGAGCGCCCTCGGCTGCGCTGCAGCGCCGCTCTCGCGGCACCATTTTTCGAGGTAGGGGAACGGCGCGACGCTTTCCTACCTCGGCGGCGCGAGCGCCCCCACCACGCCGCAAGCGCCCGCTCCGCGGCACCGCTGAGGTAGGGGAACGGCGCGACGCCCCTACCTCGCGTGCGTAGGTAGGGGAACGGCGCTTCGCCTTCTACCTCCGCGCGCGTAGTGCCCCGCCCACGCCGCAAGCGCCCGCTTTGCGGGCACTCTTTAAAGGTAGGGAACGCGCCGCTTCTACTACCTCGCGGCGTAGCGCCCTCGCCACGCCGCAAGCGCCCGCTTCGCGGCACTCTTTTCGGGTAGGGAACGCGCTTCGCTTTCTACTCCGCGCGTAGCGCCGCCTACGCCGCAAGCGCCCGCCGCAGCACTCTTTTTAAAGGTAGGGGAACGCGCTCGCTTTCTACCTCCGCGCGCGTAGTGCCCTCGCCACGCCGCAAGCGCCGCTCTTCGCGGCACTCTTTTAAAGGTAGGGAACGACGCTCGCCTCTCTACCTCCGCGTAGTAGGGCCTCGCCACGCCGCAAGCGCCCGCTCGCAGCGCGGTTTTCGAAGGTAGGGAACGGCGCTCGCTTTCTACCTCCGCATGCGTAGCGCCTCGCTACGCCGCGCGCCGCCGCGGCATTCTTTCGGCGGTAGGGAACGACGCTCGCTTATACTCCGCGCGCGTAGTGCCTCGCCTACGCCGCAAGCGCCCGCCTCGCGGCACTCTTTCAAAGGTAGGGGAACGACGTCTTCGCCTCCCTACCTCAACGTGCGTAGCGCTCTCGCCACGCCGCAAACGCCCGCTCCGCGGCACCGCTGAGGTAGGGGACCGTGGCGGGCCTCCCTACCTCAAAGCATGCGTAGCGCCTCTTGGCTCGCGCTGCAAGCGCCCGCTCCGCGGCACCATTTTTCGAGGTAGGGGAACGCGCGACGCCTCCTACCTTAGCATGCGTAGCGCCTCGCCACGCCGCAAGCGCGCTCCGCGGCACCGCTGAGCTAGGGAACGGCGGCGACGCCTCCTACCTCGCGGCGTAACGCCGCCTACGCCGCAAGCGCCCACTCCGCGCCACCGCTGAGGTAGGGAACGGCGGCGACGCCTACCTCGGCGTGCATAGCGCGCGCTCGCCTGCGCAAGCGCCGCTCTCCGCGGCACGCTTTTTGAAGGTAGGCACGCCTTGGTGGGCGGCACGCCTCGCTCGACGACGACGTCTTCGGCGTTGGCCGCGCTGCCCGCTCGTAGGCATCGCCTCGGCGGGACGGCATGTCTCGGCGCTCGACGACACGCGCTTCGGCGCTGGCTTCGCCGCCCGCTCGTAGGCATCGCCTGGCGGGACGGCACGCCTCGGCGCCGACGACACGTCTTCGAGCCGGCCGCCGCCCGCCTCGTAGGCATCGCCGGGCGGACGGCACGCCCTCGGCGCCGACGACACGTCTTGGGCGCTGGCTGCGGCGCTCGTAGGCATCGCCGGCGGACGGGCACGCCCTGGTGCTCAACGACGCCGTTGGCGCTGGCTTCGCCGCCCGCCTCGTAGGCATCGCCTCGGACGGAAGACGCCGTCCTCGCGCCGACGACACGCTTTTGGCGCTGGCTTCGCTGCCCGCTCGTAGGCATCGCCGGCGGGACGGCACGCCCGCGTGCTCGGCGACACGCTTTTACGTTGCCGCCGCCGCCGCCAGGCACGCCGGCGGACGGGCGGGATTTCAGCGCAGAGCTCACCGATTTCTTCGAGGCTTTGCCTCGGGGTCTACAAGCTACTAGTTGCAGCTGCCTCACCACTCGGCACCCGCGCTTTGCCGCCGGGAACGGGGCTGGGGTGGTTGATCGCGTCACCGCCCATCGGACCTCGCTTGCCGCCGAGGAGTATCGTTGTAGGTGGCCCAACCCCGTGATCGGGCCGCGCAACTAGTCCAAAGATGTAATAGGCCCAATAGTGTAGAGGAATATACCAGGTAAATATACCAATGTACCATCATCCTTTGTAACACTAAGGGGTAGAATGGGATTTCCCATTCTACCCCACTCATATATATAAATCCTCGTGAGGGGCAAAGAGGGGGGGTCCTCTCATTCTCACCACCTCTCCACAGATCTGGCTCTCCTCTTCCTCTAGTGGCTCTCCTCTTCCTCTCCTACTAGTCCCCTTCTTCCCTGTTTGGCCCGTAGCCACGACAGTGCTGTTTGGAGTGGATAAGGCACGTGCTTCACCCATCACACGGAAGGAATATAATGGAATATGGTCTAGATTCCAGTTCACGGATTCTCCGAGCACACCCCGTTAGACAACACACAATGTATCTCCAACCAAGGTGTTTGGAGAGCAACCCTTGGGGTTTACGACCACAGGGGTCCTTCTGCTTTAATTAAATATTGAAGCCATATTTAGGGATTTATTCAATCCTCATCAGCTAGCCCCTGAACTTTTAAGTAAATTTACGATACAAATTTTTTTCTAATTGGATTTTAATCGGGAAACTACTTCTTTAACAACAAAAGTAAAGAAGCGGTTCGTATTCACTTTAGAGTTGAGAAACTAACCAGGAAACTGAAAGATTTTGTGTTAAAACCTTTCAGCTTCTCCGCCCTTGCACTCTTCATCTGTAGCCTTGAATCTTTTTTGATCACCTTTTGATCTTCCACCACTTTAGCCAAAATAAAGTGGAACATCATACGATTATTGGAACATAATATTAGAAACTAAAACATAGCAGCCCTAACATCGAAAGAGCATCAATAATTTAAATCTAAGTTAAACATATTCATATGCTACCCCCCATTAACAATTTAAGCATAGATTCTAAAACACTCATTTAAGGTATGAATTCTAGAACATTATTAATCGAGCATTCTAATAAACATAAAAGCATGTGAACAAGTTAGCCTATAACATCGTTGCAAGAATACAATATTAAGAGTCTAAAACTAGGTAAGTATGAACGATATGATAATAACCAGACAAGCATTAGTGATATGTTAATAACCATGTAACTTTAGTGATATGATGCTAGTCAGATACTTTGGTGATATGGTAATGGCCAGGTAACTTTAGCAATTAGCCAGGTGACTTAGCGATATGGCAGTTATTAGGTAACTTTAGTGATATGATAATAGTAATCAATGGCAAGGTGACAGGTATTATGGAAACATGTGATATGAAAAATGTAAAGGTTACGGCCGCGAGGTACTTGTCTTGAATATGTTCAGTGGATTCGCTGCACGAAGGATCCGAGGTTCGCAACCGTCCGAACGTTCCCTCAAAGACCAAGTGTGAATCTACGAGATGAACATAGGTGAATCAAGTGATGGTGAAGATATAATAGTAGAAAGGACTGCAAGAGATGGTTCGGTCGGAAAGGATCATGTTCATTAAGATTCGCCATGCGAAACATCGTTCGGCCGAGTGAAACGTCTTTTCGGCCACACGAACGTCTTTTCGACCACGCAAAAACATCGTTCGGCCACGCGAAACAGGATTCGACCGCGCAAAATGGGATTCGGCCATGTGAAACGACATTCGCCACCCAACCACCACCGTCGCCAGCCGCCGCCGGTTGCCGGCCGCAGTTGTGCGCGCGCCGCGCCGCGCCGCTGCGCGCCGCCGCGGCGCCGCTGCCGACCGGGCCATGCCGAGCTGCCTGCGCCGCCCCATCCGCGCCTGCGACGTGCCGTCCGTGCTCGCGACGCGCCTCCCGTGACCGTGACGATGTCGGGAGTTGCTGGCCGTCGTGCCACGTCGCGTCTGCTCTGCTGCTGCCGATAGCGCGCCGCGTGCTTGTCGATCTTGTTAATCTGGACACCGATGGAAGGTCCTGTCTACTACTTGTATTCAGCAGGCTCTACGTGCATTTACCACGCACGTGAGAACACCTCTCGCAGCCGTCCGATGGTACATCGAGATTCATAGGATTGCGATCCAACGGACACGAGGGGCATCACATCATCAGTCAGGAGGGAATAATAGTTCCCACAGCGTAGAAAGAGTTTCTTCCATAGCATCGGCTTCTTTTCGATTACAGTTGATGACTTTCGGCTCCCGAACAAGGTAGCGTTTATCAGGTGGGTGGGAATAATATCAAGAAAGAAGTAGAGTGCAGAATCAGACGGCTCCGAGGGCAGTCCCCTAGATGTAAGCAGAGTCCCTCGTTGGCCCGCGAGCGGTGGACGTACGGCCAAGTGGGAGCTGAGAGACGTCCGTCCGGGCAGCATGGGGCCGGCGGGAGAAGCGGCCATGGAGCGCTCGTCTCCACTCACTCACTCCGGCAGGAAAGGAACAGGATTCACCTCCGTACGTGCGTGTTCATCTCCCCGATCGATCTCTCTACTATATTATAATAAACGCCTTCCTCCATCCCCCACGCCCATCGATCGATTCGTTAATTACTACCTCCTCGATCGCCGACCATGGCGCAGGAGAGCAGCGACCTCAAGTCCACCAAGGTGCCGACGCCGTTCAAGTTCAACGTGCACGCCCCGGAGTTCGTGCCCATGTCGCCCACCGCCAGCCCCATGTCCGCGCCCGCCGCCGGCTACTACTCGCCCTTCTTGCAGATGCAGGCCGGGCTCGACCCCGACTGGAGCTTCTTCCACGACCACGAGCCCGTCTTCTTCATGCCCGACTTTTCGCACGCCAAGTTTGGCGCCGCCGCCGCCGCTGCCGGCAGCAACAGCGGGCAGGCCAAGGGGAGCGGCGCCGCGGACATTGCGCAGAAGATCGTCAAGCAGGTCTCTTAGGCTTTTTGAACCTCAAATATATGGACATGCAGTGATGTTGAAACTCAAACTGCAAACGACGACATGATCACGAACTATCTCCTCTTTTTCGTAGGTTGAGTACCAATTCAGCGACATTAATCTTGTGGCAAACGAGTTCTTGCTCAAGATCATGAACAAGGATTTAGAAGGTTATGGTAAGTGGCAATAGCGTGCCTCTCATATTCTGTTAGTAACGCCACAATGTTCAGAGTTTTTTCAACGGATCAGAATTCTTGATGTCAAACATACATATTTGTGCAAAGTACCTTGATGAAATAAATATACATGTTACATATTTGTGCAAAGTACCTTGATGAAATAAATAAGATGAAATGATATGACAGAATTAGTAACACCTTTCCTTTTCAACATTTGGCCAGTTCCATTATCAGTCATTGCATCCTGGAAGAAAATCAAGTCTCTTGGGGCAACCAACCAAATGCTGGTTAAGGCTCTTCGCACCTCGACAAAGCTTGTAAGCTACTCACCACTCATACCATTGCTAGTCGCATCTAGTGGAATACATGAAACATTCTTCTAGTAGGAACATGAAATCCTCTCCTTTCCCTTTTGGTTGCTTCAGATTGTCAGCGATGATGGCAAGAAAGTCCGGCGCAGGCAGCCCTTCACTGAGAAGCACAAAGAAGAACTTCAGGTCAGTGAGTTACAAAGTGTTCTCAGTGTCCATCTCTGCTCAGGTTTTCTCTGCTGTGCCGTGTACTCCATATCTTACCATCCAGAAGTGAATCTTTCGTTTACGCAGTCTCGTATGATCGTAGTGGAGAATTTGCCAGAGGACTCATCAAGAAACAGCCTCGAGAAGATCTTCGGTGTTGTCGGAAGGTCAGACAAGACAGTTCCTCAATGTTGAAAACTGCAATACATAATCGTCAATTAACGGTGTTTTTGTATACCTGTATGTCAATCAGTGTGAAGAACATCAAGATTTGCCACCCTCAAGAGCCTAGCTCGGCAAGGGCTTCCAAGTCAGACACGCTAGTGAGTAACAAGGTACGTATTTCACATGCTCTGCAGCTGAACTCTTCAGTGCACTCCACAGGATAAATGTGTTCAGATCCTAGCATAAGAGGTTGACCGCACAGATTAGAAGTTCAATGCTATCTTAGATCAGATTCAAAACTGTAATTTTTTTTGTCAGCAAAAGATTATTTATCATACGTGCGTGTATGGACCCAAATTTGACACGTACTCTTTTACCTTGTGGTGTTCTCAAAGATTCATGCCCTTGTGGAGTACGAGACCTCACAGCAAGCTGAGAAAGCAGTGAGTAGTTACAGTACAGCTCAGTAGTACTTGTCCATTTTTCAGGAATGCAAATCTCACTGGCTCTTGCATTCAGTTACACCTTACACTCATGGCTGTGGCAATGCACCATTATTATTATTATTATTATTATTATTATTATTTTTATTATTATTATTTTCTGTCAGGTGGAGAAGCTAAACGATGAACGGAACTGGAGGAAAGGCCTCCGTGTCCGCACGGTGCTCAGGCGCTCCGTAAGCGAAGCTCTCCTCTCCTCTCCATACAGGCAAGGCAGTTCAGTACCAATTACGTACCAGTCATCCTTTTGTTCTCTTGTCACAGCCCAAGTCGGTGATGAGGCTGAAGCGGCCTGATTTCGACCACTTTGCCGGCTCCGACGACGACCAATCGCCGCACTCCCAGGTGTCAGCCGACTCCCCGACGGCGGACTACTCGCCTGAAGCTCACGTAAGTCTCAACTTCAATGCCAACTTCCATTCAGTTAAGACTGACAGTTGTCTAATGTGCTGCAAACCGGCCGGTGGTCATCTGACTGACAGGCGGAGGATCACCCGAACTGGAGCAAGAAAGGGTGGGCGAGAGGGCGAGGGAAGCTGCACATCGCGGCGCCGCACAGCCCGCAGTCTGTCCCCGCCGGCGTGCTCGGCCACTTCGACCCGTCGAGCCCTCGTCAGGCGTCCCAGAAGTGCCCATTGAGCCCCATGCAGGCGCAGGCGTCTCAGAAGTGCCCGTTGAGCCCCAGGCAGCCTGCCCACGGCCCGCGGATGCCCGACGGGACGCGTGGCTTCACCATGGGCCGGGGCAAGCCGGCGGTCGCTGCTCCTCCTGCTCCTGTTCTTGTCTAGTCCAGTTCCTGCAAGTTAATTGCTATATATAGTTTGTCTGTCTGATCAATGAACTCTGTATGCCATCTCCATAGGTACAACTGATTGGCGAAAGGGGTTTTCCCCCCTGTTACGCTTCTATTTGTTCAAACGCCTTAAATAAAACTGACTGGCTGGTATCGTATTCATATACAAGGTTCATATAAAAAAATTCATATACAAGGTTATAATAATTTCTTCCTGCTTCACACATTGTCCGTGACAATATCTTTACATTGTCCATGACAATATAACAGTTTTTCAATTTTTCTTAGAAAAAACTAACAACCACTACAGTACAATTTCAGCTAAAAGCCACAACCAAAAGCTTAAACTAAAAGCTAGCTAGAGCACCACCTAATTAGTATCTCTACTAACCAGATGGTAGTGGTGGTTCATCTGGCTTCTAAAATCATCAAATCCCCGGAGTACATCGCCAATCCAAGGGTCCAGACCCTGTAGGCGCCGCACCCTGCTCCAGGTCACACCCACACCGCCGCCTCCTGCACGACTCCACCATCCCCCTTCTCTCCCTTACTTCCTTCCCTCCCCTCCTTGCCCTCTTCTTCATCGGCTGCCGCCTCCCCCGCCAACCTCCATCTCCCTTCCGCCCTTACCGCTCCCCTCACGCAGCGCCTTCACAGCTCCTCTTCTTGCAGCACCTGACTTCCTTCCCTACCCTCCTCGCCCTCTTCTCCATCACTGGCCCCTCCCCTGCCACCGCTTCCACTGGGCGAATTTGGTCAGGCTTGTCTAGATCTGGCCCTTCCCTCCCCACCCCGCACTACCTCCCCTACCACCACCCTCCCCTTCCACTGTTTCCACTACTCGCACTCTCCCCACCCTCCAGTCCCTCCGTTGATGCTGCTCCACCTCCACCACCCTTGTCGCATGAACGAACATGAAGCGAAGAGGACAATTGCCGCATGGGGACATAGACATGTAGACAACGAGAGGAGACTAGGCTTTGCGAGCTCACGGTGACCACCACCATCGTGGCTGTCTCCGCCATCACCACCTCATCACCGGGCTGGATTCTAAGGTGATCTCTCGCTCATCCTCTCCCTCAGATGCAATCCCATAGCATGTTGTGCTGGTACTTGTGTTGCGTGCAGTAGGGGGATTAATTCGGTGGGTTTTGTGCTGGGTTGGATCTGAGGGCTTACGTCGTTGTGATTTTGTTGTCGAATTGAGCTCGTTTGTTTGGTGCATTGGTCCTACGCATCATAGCGTATGTGATGTGAAATCATGGGGCGAGTTGGGTTCGTTTGAGTGGGGGAGGGCTGGTTCTCTAAGTGAAATTTGCATATTAGCGCATCTCTAGGTTGATTTAATTATTTTTGTATGTACTATTGCTACCTTGTGTGACATATTTTTTGGGCATATTATAATCCACTTGCTCAATTACTCATAGGCTGCACTATACATTGTCCATATCACTCGCGAATTTCACTTGTATTGGGTATGAGTTGGGCAGTGTTCTAATTACTTCATTCACGAAATTGTCCTTTTCTTATGCTAAATTGATCTGGTTTATAGGTAGCCTAAAAACAAGGAAAGAAGATACCTTGATTGCATCTTGCATGGATTATTCTCAAGCCTAAACTTATAAAATATTTGATATGGAATAGTTTTTAACCAAAGATTGGACAATTTCTTTTGTGGAAGATGAAGCTGGTGGCTGCTAGAGGTAGGCTTCCTTGCAATCTAACGTCTTAGGAAATTTTTAGATATATAAAACATACACAAAAGGTATACGCTAGCAAGTCAAAACCTTATCACATTACTACAAAAGAGACTAAATCGACGCTACATCACGAGACGGTTCTAGGAACCTTCGTGTCGCAAGTATCACGCATGCTTTATACGAATAACCGTCTATGGTATTTTCACAAACAGTTTTTAATACAAACCGTCTGTGATAACTTCATCGTCGCAGACAATTTTTAATACAAACCGCCTGTGAAGTATCACAGACGGTTCTAGATAAAAACCGTCCGTGATGGCAATTATCACAGATGGTTCTTATGTAGAACCGTATGTGATACTTCACAGACGGTTTGTATTAAAAACCTTCTGTGATGATAAAGTTATCATAGATGGCTTGTATTAAAAACCATCTGTGATATGTTTTCCGCCTCACAATCCTCCAAAATTTTATAAACTCCCGCCTGAGTCCGAGTAGGATTCCGTTCCGAAACATCTTTAGTAAAACGGGCACAACTTTTGCATACAGTGTCCGTTTTCGACGTTTTTGTACTCGTTGGAAAGCTAACGACGAGCCCGATCTAAAAAAAGGATTGCTTGCACTAGTTGCCCTCTAAGACCCTCAAAATCGGCCATCTTTAGCCCCAAATTTGCGTTACAAGTTTTTTGTTTCTATTTTTGCCCTTTTTCATGGTCTTCCCTTCGGAATTTGAATTTTGCTTCAACTGAAAAGTTGTAGATCTCATTGGAACCTTTCAAATGAGTATATATAAGACATATAAATCTTTTCTATTTTATCTTTTGAAACTAGTTATTTATATTACACCGGTATATAAAACTTTGTGCTCTAATTTATAGACGGTTGGTATATAAAACCGTCTGTGATATTCATTCATCATAGACGGTTCTAGCTACCAAATTCTATGATACAGAGTATCACAGATGGTTTTTATGTAGAACCATCTGTGATAATCTGACCGTTAGGCCCGTCGATCCACCCCAACCCAATCCTAGTCAATAGAAATCCACCAATCCTCAACCCACGGATCGTAGCTCCACTTCTCTGTCCCCGCGCCAATAATTTTCGCACTCCTGCCTCTCCCTCCCCTATAAATAATCACCCAAACCCAGCCTCCTTGCCTTCTCCTCCTCCTTGACCCTTACCATAATAGCCCACACGAAGGAGACGACACACAAGTCTACGGGAGGCAAGACACCGCAGAAGCAACTAGCTACTAAGGCGGCGCTCAATCAACACCGATGATGGTGGGCGTCAAAGACATCCAACTCGTGCGCTGCATCAGGGGCGAGAAGGCCTAGTCATAGAGGATCTTTGCTTTTTCTCTGTTCTTGTTGTGTTAGCTAGATGGGTAATCTACTCGTTGTTTTGGGATATTGTAATGGTAGGCTCTAATTTTAATAAAAATAGAATGTGTACTGTGTTTCTTACTGTATTTGCTTATTTTCAGATGACATAGTTAACATTTCCTGAGGCTAGCCGAAAAAAGAAAAAAGTTAGGTATAGAATAAACTATCATAGACGATTTTGTGATATAAACCGTCTGGGAAGGATTATCACAGACGGTTCAAATCAAAAACCGTCTATGATACTAGCACATCACAGACGGTTCTATCTATCAACCATCTGTGATGAAAAAATATCATAGACGGTTCTAGCTACCAACCGTCTGTGATACTCATCTATTACAAATGGTTGGTAGTTAGAACCGTATATGATGTGTGAGTATCACAGAAAGTTTTTGATTCGAGATATCTGTGATAATGTTCTTCACAGACGGTTTTAGTTACAAACGTCTAAGTTGTGATTATCATAGACGGCTTGCCAGATAATGAGGGTCAGCAGGGTGAGAAATTTGATGCAGATGGATCATTGTGTACTAAAAGTGCTTGGGAATTCTTCTCTGGATGGATACATGTTGTGTAATTTCTTTTTCACAGCTCATTATCCAGATAGTTTGTGCTAGCTATGATTGTTTGGTGATCGATCTATGGGGATTTTGCTGATTGGAGCTGTTCGGCATTGCTTTGGTCATGTGTTGATATGCCTAGTCTTTAGTAGTATATAGCAATCCAAAACTGCATGTAGTGGTTTCCTCCTTTTTAGGACCTGTGACTGCATTTTGTATTGAGAACCATCGTGCTAAATGCATATTACTTGTAGGTATTTATGTTGTTAAAAAACAATCAAGTTGGGCACCATGGACCTGTAGCTGGAGTCTGCTTCTATTCAACATGGGCATGCTAAGCTAAATGTGAAGACACATGCCTAAGGCTCTTCATTGTCTGATGGAAATTACATAGCAGAGAAGATCAATAGTTGGAACTCTGATGATTATGAGAGGCTTGAGAAGGGAGTAATGCAGTATGGGTATGTCCTACTGTTAGCTCTGAGTTGTCTTATCTGCTTGACATCAGCTTACAGTAATGGATTTCTTGATAAACTCATACTTAAGTACTAACAAGTATGTCTTATCACAGGTGTGCATATTACTGAAGGAGATGCCACATACGAGCACATGCTGCAATGAGATTTTCTATTGTCGGCACTACCATAGTGAAGCAAAGGTATGATTTTAGAGTTGTCGTTTTGGAAGAGCATTTTTTATGAATATTTACTCTTACATCCATATTGTCAGTGGTTTCAATATAGGAATCAATTATCATTTTTTTTCAGATGTGCTTTGATTTGAATGTTGTTTACACTGATATTTGATCACACAAAACGTAAAAGGCCTAGAAAAACTAGGAGAAAAAAGAGAACATGTAGGAGGAACTATGTGTCTTCTTAATAAAGATAGGAGATAGGGCTCAAACTCGTGTCCTCAACCACTGCACCTAGGTGCTTTACTACCATGGCACATCATATTTCTCCAAGCCTAGAAAAAACAGAAAATGTCTGACTATTCTACTTTGGGAAATTGTAGCCAGTTATTTGACAATTAGGGTTTAGAAAGCTAATAGGTACTTGGTTGTCGAAGAAGATACTGTAGTGTTTATTTGCCGGAGTCTGAACCACTAGCTTGATGTTTGTTGTCCATTATAATTGTATGCACAGTTATTGCACATCTGTAATGTCGACCAAAATCTATTATGAGTTATTTATTATCCTTATTTTGAAACAATTACTTGATTTACTATCTGTTATGTGCTGATACAAGGAAACAATACATTGATGCGAGCTGTTTGTTGCTAGCTGTAATATCCTGTGGTATGTCACACCATTCATATAAGTTTAACTGTTTATATGGTTAACCCTTGCTCCATTGCATGGCGCATTTTTTGATGCAAGTCTATACCTTTTCTATTTTAGTTTATGTTGCATAGAAGGGTCTTTCATAAATGATTTTCATGTTCTATTTTACCCATGCTGTGCTGAAGAATCAAGGGTCAGTTATCTAGATAAGAGTATATTAATAGATGTGAAAACCAGCACAGTATATAGAGACAATGCGATACCCACAAATTGGATAAAACATACATGATATGTACTATAAATTTTAGTTTCTATTGCAACATATGAATATTCAGCTAGTTAGTATGAAACAGTTAAATGTCAGTCCTAAGCTCAAATGGTATCTGTCTACATCCTAGATCGGATGACAGTAACTAGCTTGTCGTTTGTTAGTGGAATCACTCAAAAGTATAGTTTTTCTTTTGCATTATCCATTTCTCGGTGGTTTCAATACAGCCATCCTATCATTAAGAGATCATCGCAGCCCTCTTTGTGAAGTTAAAAAATTCTTCATCACAAAAACGACCTTTTCCCATCATCGCTCGCAGTCCATCACAGCACAGAAAACAATCTCTCACTGCAGGTGGGGGCCACAGGGGAGGTGCTAATATCAGTAGTCGCCACGTGTATCCCACCTGTCCATCCCTCTGATAGTCCGTAGAGTGACAAACTGGCCCGATCGGTTGGGCTTAAGCTTCTGGTTTCCAACTTATTTTTCACTATTTATAAATTTCGTCTTTTTCTGAACTTTTGGCTTTTTGTTAAGCTTTTTTGCCGGTTTTTTCCGTATTTGTTTATATTATACGTAATGGGCTAACATATTTTTTTATATTTTTAAATTTTTAAAAAATTAATTATGCTAAATAAGCCTCACACTACAAATTTTTTTTCACCAAATACAATGTTTCCAGCCATAAGCCATGAGCTTTTAAGCCCAACCGATCACCACTGGAGTTGATCGTATACGTAGAACTGTAGCTTTTTTCTCCACTAGTCACGTATTCGTGTATTGCAACTAAATTTATTGGATATATAGAGAATCATGCTATGGAAGAGAGCCTAGTTAAAAAGTAGAGTGATGAGAAGTTAAGAATTGAGCGGTTAGAGGAGAATCATGCTATAGAAGAGAACTATTCAGATTAATTAAAAAGTAAAGAGTGATGAAAAATTAAGAATAAGATGATTAGAGGAGAAGGCATATATAACCACTAACTCATTCTTTTTATAATAGGAATGTAATATGAACGGGCACGAATAATTAGTTTTGGTCCGTCCAGCAACAAACTGCTGACGCGGAACATATAATGATCTCCTCCTCTCACTGTTCTCGGGCCCCACTCCACGCACCCCGATTCGATCCCAAACGCGCACGCCCAAAATCCCCAGCCCCACACTGACACATGGGACCCGCGCAGTGTCTCTCTCTCTCTCTCTCTTCTTCCTCCTCCTCGCGCACACAGAAAATCCAAAGCCATAGCCGAAAGAGAAGAGAGCGTCAAGGAAGTTGAGGGAGACGAGACGAGAGAGAAAGGGATGAGAGAGTTAGTCTCCTCCTTCGCCGCCGCGGCCTCCTCCTCCTCCTCCTCCTCTTCGCCGCCTGTCGTCACCGCTGCCTCCGCGGGCAACGCGGCGGCGGCGCTGCGGGGGTGGTGGGAGGACGTGAACGAGTCGCCGGCGTGGCAGGACGGCGCCTTCTTCTCCCTCTCCGCCGCCTACGCGCTCGTCTCCGCCGTCGCCCTGGTCAGTCCCTCTCCCACTCCCTCACAGAAACCGTAATGCTAGCCTCAGTCTCCTTGTACCTGTCGGCCTCCTCTCTGGCGAATGGCTGCTGCTTGATCTGAACTAGTTTTCGCCCCGATTAGCGGCTCCCTTGTTGTAAAATCGAATCTTTCTGCCCTCTTGCAACGGATGAAGAGGCTGCGGCGTTAGATTTGAGGCTACCCGGTGCATTACTATTCCCTTATCATTGGTTGTGTCGCGACCTACTCGCCTGCAGATTCAGTTGATCAGGATCGAGCGGCGAGTGCCCGAATTCGGATGGACCACGCAGAAGGTGTTCCACCTCATGAACTTCGTTGTCAACGGAGGTAATGTAATGTGGGTTCTCATCTCCCAATTCTTACCTTGCTTTTCTCCATCTGTGATATGCAGTAGGCCATGGAGTATGTGTACTAACCCAAGTGCCAAACACATCTCGCTGCAGTTCGTGCTGTTGTATTTGGATCCCACGTCTCCGTCTTCCTTCTCCGAACAAAAGTAAGATATTTGTGCAGTACCACGCAGAGTACTTCACTTGGGAACAGTGGTTGGGGATTCTTGCTGTACTAATGACCAAGATTAAATTGGGTTCCTCCTTTTGTTGTTACAGGTATATAAGTTGGTGTTGCTAGACCTCCCGGGGCTGTTGTTTTTCTCGACCTACACCTTGCTTGTGCTTTTCTGGGCAGAAATATACCATCAGGTGCTTACTACAGATTTTTACCCTTCATCTTCCCGTCTTTTTTGCTCATCTTTATCCAAGAAATGATCCGAGTTATGCAGGAAAAAAATGATTCTAGTTATGAAGGAAAATTGTTTTGAGTTTTGCAGGCTAGGAGTCTCCCCACAGATAAGTTAAGGATTATATACATTGCCGTTAATAGCATCATATATGTAATTCAGGTATGCTGTTGTGTCTCTTGATTGCTTGCTATAAAAAATTACGTTGATGTCTAGCCTTTGATGATTAGCTTTTCCATATCCAAGTGCTGGTGCATAGCTGATCTTTCTTAACTACGATTGCTACCTTTGGTTGGTGATCTGGACAGGTTTGTATTTGGGTGTACCTCGGAATAAATGATAATCCGTTGGTTGAGCTGGTCAGCAAAATCTTCATCGTAGCTGTCTCCTTTGTGGCCCTTCTTGGCTTTTCAGTATATGGCGGAAGGTAATTCAGTGTCCAATGTCTTTTGTTATTGACTTATTGTACTCCCTGCCTTAATTGTTCAGTGTTCTATTGGTAAATTGCGCTGTTGTTTTCCTATAGGTTGTTTTTCTTGCTGAGGCGTTTCCCCATTGAATCAAAAGGGCGAAGAAAAAAGCTTTATGAGGTGACTGCACCCTTCAATAAATAACTTTAAACATATTTCTTGTTCAGGTGCACATGAATAGCCGATTGTGGAGAACAAACATGTTGTTAGGATCTGTTAACGTACATTTGGTAGAGCTTTACCTATAACAAATACCAGTTTTAACTTGAAATACTGGAAAATGATATTGATAGACCATGTGAGAAGGTCCATGGTCAATTGATAATGAACAATTGGTATAATTATTGAGTTGGATTTTAGATTTTGCAAAAGTTTGGCAAATTTCAGTTCTCATTGTTAGTGGAGCTTGGCTCGACCGTATGCGTAACCGGCCAAACCACTGGGTGCCGGAGGGTCGCGATCCGATTGAGTCGCGGTTTGCCCGACACATGGCGTGCAGTGAGACCGGTGCTGTAGTGTGATTGGGTTGTGGTAGCTGGTTGTATTTTTCCAGAGAGGGTCTTTGGAGCTAGGTGGCGGTCTGACCGGCATGGGTGTCACGGTTAGACCGCTTCCCTGTTACCAAGAGAGTGCAGGAGGCGCATATGCCCGGGGTATGTTTGGGGTTTCAGAGAGTTCTGAAGGGCGACATGTATGGGATACCCAAGACATGTCCGGGGTTGTTGATGAAAATAGATATGGGTATGGTTGAGTTTGTGCACGACATAGGTGCCGGTGCTAGGTTGTGTTGTGTTGCATGATACATCGTTTTGACTAACGTTAGTTAAGTACATGGAACTTGTGTTCGATGTAGTTGCTTAGTCTTTAGATGTGCAGGTGACTTAGATAACGTTATCGGTCGACGGCAAGTGACTAGGACTAGACGGGAGAGCTGAGGTCTGAGTGGTCGTGTAAGTTCGGGTGAAGCTATGTGGCCCAAGTGGGAAGCACATAAAAGACAAGGATCATGAAGAGGCGAGTTGGTTCATGTGATATGCCAAGTGACTTAGAGTCGATGCAAGTAGAGATGATCCGGGGGAGATCGGATGCATGAAAACTTGGCGGCCAAGTCATTAGGCGCCGCAGGGTACGTGTCAAAGCATGCGGAGGTGCTTTGATGTGAAAACATGACAGGCAACAGTAAGATGGATTGTGACTAAGCTCAGGAGGAGCTGAGGTCTATAACAGCTAAGGAAGCCGAGTGCAATCATGGTGCAAGGTGAGGCATATGGCGTGCCAAGTGACTTGGGCCTGTTTGCAAGCAAGGGTGGTTCGGTAGGATACGAACGCACGAGAGGCTTGACGAGAAGTCATTGGGCCCACATGAGAGGTAACGGAGTCAAGGGAAGGTGCCCGAAAGCTTCTTCAGGGGTATTTTGGTAGTTTATCAAAATATTAGGTTTGAGCCTTGGACAAAACTGCGGCGTAAGGAGGCGCAAAGGCAAATGGCTTACGTCATGGTGACATTGGTTTGGTTGTGTGGATCAATCGTTAAGGGTTTAGCAGGCTAAGTCTTGTAAGCGCTTTGAGAAGCGTGCGTGAGTGTGTAAAACACATATTAGTGGGGTTGACGAGTTTCCCCAATTACTTAGCGGGTTGAGAGCCACTAAGTGGTGCTGGTTATATGAAGGAGGAGAGGGCAGAGCTAGGGGTTGAGGTGGTAAGAGAGACATATTGTCTAGGTCTTGTGTAGTTTCTTCTCTCCCTTGCTATGTCAGAAAACTTGAGTAAGGGTGGTACTTTGGGAGCACCTTGTAACCATCCATGTACTCGTGAATCACCTACTCTACTGGTAACAGATCAACTCTTTGATGTATTCTTGGTGTTTCACTTGTTCTTTGCTTGGTTTTTCATGTTCTTGAGCAAGAAATTCAAAATCGTGATCTAGGCATCCACGTAGATAGATATAGCTGATTTGTGTTCATGTCACCATCCACGTCCTTCCTCCGGTCCTCACCCTCATCTCTCTTTCCCCTTCACCGCTTTGCTTACTTCTCTACTCTGCTTCTCTCTGCTTTGTTCCTCGTCGCAAAGCAAGCAAGCAGGCAAGTGATACAGATTAAGTGCAATGTAGCTAGGTTATCGAAAACACTGATATCGATTGGAGATAGAGATCCCGAAACAATGGCATTAAAGATAAAGGTTATTTAGCAAGTTATGACAGTGGCACCAGCGATCACTTCCCACATACCCGGTTATACGAGAATAGTCAGGCACGCCATCGCCCTGATCAGAGCAATCACGACGAGGTGTAATATCATGAGTAACGAGAGTGTACGCCCTCAGATGTTACAGTGGGGTGGAAATTTCCCTATATGTGGATGACCTCGGGCCTGGAAACTGTCATCTGATCAATCAGAATAATAGTTATTTAGCAAGTTGTGGCAAAGGCACCGGCGATTACTCCCTACATACCCGGTTATATGAGAATAATCAGGCACGTCATCGTCCTCAACTGTATAACCACCAACGGGGTGTAATATCCTGAGTAACGAGAGTGTACGGCCCCCTGTACATTACCAGGTAGGTGGAAATCTCTCCTATATGTGGATAATCCTAGACCAGATAACCGTTATATTATAAACATGTTATACAGTGTGAATTTAAGGAACTAAGAGCAAGATAAGATAAAATTAGGTAAAGTGAGGGGATTTGGTAAGGTTGGAAATGAAGACACATAATTCCCGATATGAGGATGATAGGGAATGATAATATGGTGATAAGGTAAGTGATACATCATGGACAGTTTATAAAATATGAATTTAAGGTAACTAAGAGATGGCAAAGATAAAGTTACGATAAAGTTATGAGAAGTGAAAAGAGATGGTAGGATTGGAAATGGAGAGATATAGTTCCTGACATGAGAGCGAGGTGGAATAATGATAAGGTGATAGTGATATAGGAATTAACCTAAAGAGGTATTATAATATAGCTCACACAAGGTTGTCAACCAATCAATTTTATTATGTGATAAGTGATTATTAGTTAGATTAATAGGTTTAATACACACATTCTTCATGATTCAAATACAACATTCATACAATTAATGGAACATAATATTAGGAACTAAAACATAGCAGCCCTAATATCAAAAGAGTGTTAATAATTTAAACCTAAGTTAAAACATGTTCATATGCTACGCCCCTCATTAACGATTTAAGCATAGATTCTAAAACATTAAAAAGTATGAACTCTAGAACATTTAACTGAGCATCCTAATAAACATACTAGTAGGTGAAATAAATAACCTAGAACATCATGGTATGAATACAAGTTAAAAGTCTATAACCAGGCAAACGTGAACGATTTTGATAATCACTAGACAGCATTAGTGATATGATATTGACCAGATAAGCTTTACGAATATGATACTAACCAGGTAAGGTTCAATAATATGTCAATAGCTAGGTAACTTTTAATGACATGATGTTGACCAAGTATTGATAGTGATATGATATTAACTAGGTATCGTTAGTGATATGTTATTAGCCAAGAAGCATGAGTGATATGATAATTAAGCTCAATGACAATATGACAAGTAATCTGGAACCACATGATATGCAAAATGGAAACGTCACGGCCACAAGGTACTTGCCTTGAGCAAGCTTGGCGGATACGCTGCACGAAGGATCTGGAATGCACAACTGCACGAACGCTTCCTCAACAGCTGTGTGAGATCCTACATGATGGAATGGAAAGCAACCGATCAGGCATATATGAGTTCGATAAAGGAACGACGGGAGATAACTTGATTAGAGAAAAAACGGGTTCGCTAGCCTCACGGCCAAGCGAAATGCCGTTTAGCAGTGCGAATGGTCATTTGGCCCGAACGGGACACCGCTCGGCCAAGCGGAACGCTGTTCGGCCACGCGAAACGACGATCGGCCACGCAAACGGCCGTTTGGCCGAGCGAAACGACGTTCGGCCGCGCGAAACACCGATCGGTTGTGCGAAACACACTTCGCTGCACGACTCAGCAAACCACCATGCGAATACGTGTTCGGTTGCGTGCTCGGCCGACCGAACCGTGTGATCGTGAAAACGGTCACCGGCCGTTGGCCACCAACGCCATCGCCGGTCGGCCGCCGCCGACGGCCACCATCGCCTGCCATGGCTCGCCGCCGGCCTGCCACGACTGGCCGCTGCTCGCCACGGCCGGCCGTCGCCCGCCATGGCCCGTTGCCGCTATGCCACTGTGCTGTCGTGCACTGAGTCGCTGCCTCACGCCCGCTCGCCATGGCCGCCGCTGCGCTGGCCCTCCCGCCGAACGCCGCCGCCACACGCCGCTGCCGCTACGCCACCGTGCCGCTGCCTCGCGCCGACCTGCTATGTCCGCCACACACCGGCCGTCGCCGCTGCGCCGGCCGTCCTGCTGGCCGCCGCCGCCGCCATGGGCGCGCGCGCATGTGGCCGCCCGCGGCCACGCCCCGCCGCCGTTGCCTCGTTGGGCCCGCTGCCGATCGCTGCAGCCGCCACGCCTCACGCCGCCGCCAGGCTGGGCGCCGCCGCTGGCCATCGCATGCACAGTGCACAGATTGAGAGGGAGAGAGAGAGATGTCAAACGGGAGAGAGAGAGAATTAGTTAGGATAATGGAGAGATAACGGAAGAGAGAGAGAGATCCACGGGGAGAGAGAGTTTGTGGTTAGGTTTTTTTCTCTTTTTGTTTTTGAGGATGCTACAGATGGGGATGCACGGTGAAAACCATGGTGTGCACGGCGAATTAGTGGGGGCGGCGACCATGGCGTGCATGACGAATTGGTGGGGGCTGTGAACTAGGGTAGTAGCCAAGGCATGCAGTGGCTGCTCAGCTCCGATGCGGTGGACAGATGGTCGGTGCCAAGGTTGTGCCATGAGGAGATAGTGTGGCCACTGCAGCCGGGCGGGCTAGGTGGCGACGGCGTTCAATACAACACTTGATTTGAGAGTATCTTGATGTATGCAAGCACACAAAGCAACAGGCATAGCAATCACACGAACAGAACAACAAGGAGCACATGTAATCTAGACTCCGCTCACCCAGTAGTACTTTAATTATTTTCTAATTGAGCTATGCTTACACGGTAATATTTTGCCCACATGGATGACATGTCGTCGAATTTTTTACACGTAGACGCCATGTTATTCAAAACCATGGCGGTTTAGAGCGAGGGGGTGTTTTGACCAGTTTCGGGAGTTTGAGGGCGTTAAATACCTGGTTTTATAGTTGAGGGTTGACATCTTGACTTCCGCAATAGTTGAGGGGTCTACAATGGACTCATCTCAATATTTAGTTGTTATCTGGCTTCGTTTCTTACTAAGAAAGCTGGGGCTGTTTGGTTATCAGTATTACAAAAAAATGGTTAACTGTTTTTGTGGTCTCCAGAATTTCCATTCTAATATGTTGCATTTCTTGAAATGTCTCAGGTTGGGACAGTGACTGCAATCTGCTGTACCTGTTTCCTGATAAGATGCATTGTGGTGAGTATTTGGTTCTTCATGACACATTGGTAGGCGTTTAAGAATCATGCTTAGTTCTTTTTGGTTGGTCTCAAAGTATAGCTCTGATGTAGACCTGTGTGGACAGTTTCGTATGAATGTGAAGCCACCAAACGTATCAACCTAATGTTTACTGCACCTGATGTTGCTGTGGACTGTTGTGTGATAAGATCCACTATATTTGTGGTTACAAATCCGGTTCCAAAACATCCCACATGGATATATATATATATATATATATATATATATATATATATATATATATATATATATATATATATATATATATATATGTGTGTGTGTGTGTGTGTGTGTGTGTGTGTGTTTTTTTGTTGTCTTCTAATGTTTCTCCTTGTCCCTTGCTTGTACTTGATGGTAGGTGGCACTGTCTGCATTCGATCCTGATGTATCTCTGGAGGTTTTGGATCATCCAATCCTGGATTTCTTCTATTACATGGTAAGTACCATCGTAAAATCATTACCACTGATAGTATTCTATCATAGATATACTCCCCCTGTACCTACACTCTTATACTGTATACTCCCATTTACAGTTGACAGAGATACTGCCTTCAGCTCTTGTCCTTTTCATCCTCCGGAAGCTTCCTCCTAAGCGAGTATCAGCGCAATACCACCCTATTAACTAGAGGGTTTGTATGATGTTATGCTAAGAATTCTGGATAAGCTTAAATTGTCCGAAACTCGCGCCTGGCAAAGAGTTAAATGCTGGTGTATGAGCTGTGTTTACGAAAGCATCGAAGTGTTCTTGATGGATCATCTTAAATGCGAATGAATTTCGTCTGCCAACCCCCCCCTGCTGGCCCTCCACCTTTTGTACTTGCTTGCATAATTGCATTTCCATGTTCAGAGCGAGAGGATTTGCTGGTTATGCTGTGCCAGTTTCTAACAGTGCCACATGAATTTGTAGCACTGGCTGTGATGATGTTGATGAAAAGACTAATCTCTTGGCTTGTTTGTCATTGGTGTTTGTTCCTGAATGTATCCTGTACTGTATAGTGCCCTTTAGCTTGAGAAACAGGTGAATTATTAAGGAATTATTGATTGATGACTCGAGCAATTGATTAATACTAGCGGTGCTGGAGTCATTTCCAGGCGACCTGAACAAGCTGAAGAAGATGCCGTGTAAATTGGTTTCGGTGGAATAGACTGGCGTGCTGCCGGCTCCTTTGACCGGCAAGTGTAATGTCTCCTGTCAAGTCTTCTTCCCACAATGCAATTCATGCAAGAAGATTCAGCTTTGACATTGACGGCATGCCGTTGCCTCGTCGGCGCCACCTCCTCGCCTTCACCGTCCTCGTCTTCCTTCCGTGCGGGCTCTCCCAATCAGCCAACGTCTGCGGAACCAAGGCCAATGGCAGGTACATCTGCTTCGACTGCTCCGCCTCTGCTGCTACCTCAAACCGTGGCGCCACCTTCGAGGCCAACCTCCTTCGGTTCCAGGCCTCCCTCCACCTGGCCGCCGCCAACGCCAGCTTCTTGAACGCCACCTTCGACGGCGGCGATGCGGCGGAAACAGTCTACGGCCTCGCCATGTGCTTCGCCGACGCCGAGCGGTCCGACTGCGCCGCCTGCCTCGCTGGAGCGGCCGCCGAGCTGCCGGGGATTCGGTGCGCGAGCCGCAGGGACATGGTCCTCTGGTACACGCACTGCCTCGTGCGCTATGACAACGCCACCTTCTTCGGCGCCGCGGACACGTCGCAGGCGCGGCGGTTCTACGTGCCTAACCCCAACAACTTCTCCGACTCGACGCGCCTGGGCGCGGCGCGACAGAGGCTGGCCGGGCGGATGCTCCCCGCGGCGGCGGCGAGGCCGCTCCGGTTCGCGTTCGACGAGGAGGAGGTCACTGCTAACGCGACTCTGCACGGGCTGGCGCAGTGCACGGAGGATCTGCCCTCCGAGGAGTGCAGCCGGTGCCTGGCGTCGCACATGGCCTGGCTCACCGGATGCTGCGGGAACATGGACGGCGTCCGTTTGAACGGGCCAAGCTGCTACCTGCGCTACGAGTTCATGGGCTTTGTGCCCGGCACGCCGCCGTCCATGGCGTCGCCGATCCAGCCGGCGCCTCCGGCGTCGGTGCCAGGTACACTAGTTCAATGCTAGTATGAATTGTGTCCGTCACTTTAGCTTTGGTAACTACGACAAGCATCACATCATTAACCAACATTTTAGCTTTGATGTTTCAGGGAATCCCTCAAATGCTGCTGGGAATTCCTCGAGGAAGAAGACTAGAATATGTAAGTAACCAACGTTTAGGGATGGGATCGCATCTCATCCCTAAATCTTGGTTCCACCAGCCAAACACTACCTTAATCTCGCTTCAACTCTTCGTTCCTACTAACAAGAGCTAGCCAAATTGCTTCAGAATTGCGTAATTTAAATGCCATAACATCAAATCCTGAGCCTGCATTATCATATCTGCGTCTCAATTTCGTTTATTCCTGATGGTTGCTGGTGCAGACATGCTAGCTGGAACCCTGAGCGCGTTGGCGCTGCTGTGCTTCCTTCTTCTTGGAGGTTTCCTGTGTTACAAGAAGCACCATGGCTCGCTGCCCTGGCCCTGGAAGAAGACGCCAATGATCGAATCCGTCCTGCAACATCAACATCCAAGGAGGTACAGTTACTCGGAAGTGAAACGTATGACCAAATCTTTCGCTCACAAGCTAGGCCAAGGCGGCAACGGCGTGGTTTACAGAGGCAGCCTCCCGGATGGCCGTGCGATCGCAGTGAAGATGCTCAAGGACAGCAAGGTCGACGGCGAGGAGTTCATGAACGAGGTTGCCAGCATCAGCAGAACCTCTCACGTCAATGTCGTCACGCTGCTAGGATTCTGCTTGCAGCGATCGAAGAGAGGCCTCATCTACGAGTACATGCCCAACGGTTCACTTGAAAGATACACTTTCGGACAAGCTGCCTCTCATGGAGAAGACTCGTTCTCGCTCAGCTGGGAGAAGCTGTTCGACATCGCGGTCGGCATTGCGCGAGGGCTCGAGTACCTGCACCGGGGTTGCAACGCTCACATCGTGCATTTCGACATCAAGCCTCACAACATCCTACTGGACCGAGATCTCCGACCAAAGATCTCCGATTTCGGGCCAGCCAAGTTGTGCACTATCGGTTCCGAAGGGGAGCACCATCGCCGTGCCCATCACCGGAGCCAGGGGCACCGTCGGTTACATCGCGCCCGAGGTGTTCTTCAGGCAGGTAGGAGCAGTCACCAGCAAGTCTGACGTCTACAGCTATGGCATGATGGTTCTCGAGATGGCTGGGGCTAGGAGAAGCATCGATGTTGCTGGTTCAGAAACAAGCAGCAAGTATTTTCCTCAGTGTTTGTATGAAGGCTTAGATCAGTTCTGCGCAAGCGCTTGCGAGATGGACGGCGAGGCCACGGAGCTTGTGAGGAAGATGGTGGCAGTCGGGTTGTGGTGCGTGCAGACCTCGCCTTCGGATCGGCCTTCCATGAGCAGAGTCGTCGAGATGCTGGAGAAGAACACTGCAGAGCTTCAGCTGCCACCACATGCATCTTCAAGTTGAATAAGCACTCGAATTGTGCAACTGAACCGAATGATACATCGATCATTCGGCTGGTTACCGGCTTACTGCTATATGACATATATAGCAGTAGTATTATATGTACTCTAAGTTCACTAGTTGCAACAAGCAAACTAATTAATATCTCAAAATTCGACCACAGAGTTCGCTATATTTGTGGTTTACAAATCCAGTTCCAACACATCCCACGTGTACATATATCGGTAAGTTCACTTGCATTTGATCCTGATGAATCTCTGGAGACGAGTGGAGATTGTAGATCATCAAATACAACTGGCCGGTTGCCTGCGTAATTGCGCGGTTAGATGGCTCTATATAAATTATTACACAAAGTAAGAAAATTTCTATCAAAAAAGTTATGCATTTTGGTAACATATATTTGCTCAGGCACATCCATTTAATTTTGTCATGCTGAAAATAAAAAAAAATTCACAAACCGAAGCAGTAGATTTTTGAAAACTGTGAGGTCTTTGGTGCCTCCGGTAAATTCCAAGCATGTGTAAGAGATGCGCACACGTGTATGTGGGCGGTGTGCATTGTACTCTCTCAAAAAACGTATTATTCAATTTGTATGGCTTGTGCTTTCTAGTTTATAGGCTTTGACATGTGAACACTTTGAGTTTGTTTTGTAGGTTTTGATACATGAGTACTCTAGGATACCATGCATATATATATATATATATATATATATATATATATATATATATATATATATATATATATATATAGGACGAGTGTTTCATGCACCATGGTGCCTAGGCACCAATATCAATACCCGTTGATTTGCTTCGAGATTCGTAACGCTTGATGTGGGTATCTTCATATACCCATAAAAAGTATATTTGAGATGTCAAACTCCAAAAATTTAAATTCAACTTCAGTTTAATTAGTTTGAACTATTTTTATGGTATATACTCATCAGTAGTTGCATTGAACTCAAAAGTAGTTCAAACTAATTTGAACTGAGTTCAAAACTTACTTACCATAAATATATCAAGGGTATAAAACATTTTCATACCCAAACTCAAAAAATTATCAATCATACACGTGTATCGGATGTTGGTGCTCTGCCTTATGTAATTTTCTATATATATATATATATATATATATATATATATATATATATATATATATATATATATATATATATATATATATATATATATATATATATATATATATATATATATATATATTACACTTGATGTTCTTGTGTTATATATATTATACAATTCCAAGCATATATATTATACACTTCGATGTTCTTATGTTTCTTATTTGTGCTAGATTTATACAAATACCAATTTTCCTCAACTACTCAGAAATTCCACTTACATGTATATTAGGGTTCAGAAAGCTGGTGCCCTGCAAACTGGAACTAGCCGCCCTACAAATTTGAAAACAAATCAGCACAACATCTATAGAAACATGTATCTTAGTGTCTAGTTCTCAACTATTTATTTCTATAAGACACGGTTTGACTTGGTGTGGTCTCCCAAATTTAAGTTTGACCATTAATTTCTTTTACAGTGTATTGTTTGTAGATGCAAAATCATGCATGATCATGAGAAAGTATATTAAAATATGAACTCGAAATGTGTGGAAGACTTACAAAAATCAACTCAATGGAGGGAGTACATTAGAATTCAAAATACTTAAGAGTTCAAAGTTAAATCCATCTCACACATGTAGATTGCACTCTTAACTTACACAGGACTAGTCACACATGCATATGCATCGGTAGTGGAAGATGCATATAAGAATACCATGGGTTGTGGAAGATGAAGCACGGCGAAGGGACCTAATGAGATACCAACATCAATTTTTTTCTTATACAAGAAAATAGATCGGGTTGACATGATGAAGCATATAGAGAGGGAGAGATGAGGCAAAGGGGCATATGCCATGGTACTTTTATTTTAATCGAAATATATATATTTCGCTTGTTGTTTCATGGAATGGAAGGACGACTTAATAGCTAGAGTTTTTTTTTTTTACTTCCCTTAATACCTAGAGTTGGTTTCATATGCTTAAATACTTTCTTTCACGTGATATGTTATAGATAGGTCAAACTAATCTAATTAATCTATCTGCTGCGTACACAATAGATGGTTAGATGTTATTAATATTAGGGTCCACCAAATCAAAGGCTAACTGTTTTCTTTTTTTGTGAGAATTTCTAGCTATTTCTCTTTTTTTTTTAGAGGCTGGGGAGGGAGGGGATTATCGTTTCTTTTAAATTAAGAAGAAATATATCTTTAGGAAATAATATGTGACGGCTGCTATAGTTTTACTTAATTAAGATCCACTTGATTAAGGCCGAATGTTTTGCTTTTTTTGTGGGAATTTCTAGCATTTTCTCTTTTTTCTTAGCGACTCTAAAATACTTATCATCGATTTTTAATAATAAATAGATGCTAGATTTCTTCTATTATACCACTAGCAGTAGTCTTTTAAGAGAATTTGCAGTTAACAGATTTATTTGCTGCCTTGAGCTCCGGAAGCGAAGCGAGCATTATTAACTAGATAGACTAGATAGAGGGCATGTATTTCATATGATGTTAAGAATTCCTTCCGGATAAACCAGTCAACTTGGATTTGTAGTACCTTATATATCAATGTAAAATACTACTATAGAACATTATTATCAAAATAATAAATAATAAAAGCAACAACAGAAATAGCAAAGAAATTAAAACTTTAAAAGTACTTTATTAGGGAGCTAACGAAAACTGAAAGTAATATTTGAAATATAGGACCGGTCCACTTCTAACCAAATAAAAGATAACACAAATAGTGGCAAGCCACAGTGCTGAAAACTTAAGTGCTCCCATCCATGGATGTTGCTATCACTCCACTAGCCTTTTACCTGAGAATGGAAAGAGCAAACGTGAAATTTGGAAATCTCAGCAAGTACTCAGCAATAGTCGCAACACAGTGAATAAAGGATAAGTAATGCAAGCAAGTAATTGACATAAGTTAATGCAAGGTGATTAGGTTACCGGAAACACTGATGAAAGTCAGGGATAGAGATAACCGGAAAAGTGAAATTAAGGATAATCATTATTTAGCAAGTTATGATAATGGCACCGGCGATTACTTCCCTCATACCCGATTATACAAGAGTAGCCAGACATAACTTTGTTCTCGATTGTATAACCACAAACGGAATGTAATATCCTAAGTAACGAAAGTGTATGGCCGCCCGTACGTTACTAGGTAGGTGAAAATCTCCCCTATATGTGGGTAACCCCAGACCAAGTAACTGTTATATTGTTAACAGACAATATGATGTGAATTTAATGGAACTAAGGGAAGGCTAAGATAAGGCTATGATCAGGAAAGGATTCGCTAAAGATTTGAAATAGAGAATCATTAGATTCCGATAGATGGTGATATGAAATGATAACATGGTAACGGTCTAGGAATTATTCTAAAAGAGGAAATATTACTTAGCTCACATAAGGGTTGACAACCAATTAAGTTTTATTACATGATAAGTGATTATAGTCAAATTAATATTTATTAATATATATCGATCATGCCTCACATGAGGAATCATACTAGCAATACATCATGATATCAAAAGATTAAACATAGAAGCTTTGATATTAAAAGATTGCTTGTGGTTTTAACCTAAGTCTACAACATGATCATCCGCTACCGCCACTAACGATTTAAACATGAACCCTAAACACTAATAACTGAGTAACCTAATAAACATAAAAGCATATGAAATAAAATAATCTAGAACATCATGGTATGAATACAATATTAGAAGCATATAACTGACAAGCATTAATAATATAATAATAACTAGGCAACCATTAGTAATATGATAACAATCAGGCAAGCATTAAAGATATGATAACAACTAGATAACCTTAGTGATATGATATTAGTCAAATAACTTTAGTGATATGATATTAGCCAGGTAACTTTAAAGAGCCATAGCACCACCATGGCCGCCTTCGCCTGCGCCATGCCCCGTGTGCTGCACCGGCCACCGCATCGTGCCGACCGCGCGGCCGCCACCGCCATAGCGCCGCCATGGCCGCCGCTGCGCCATGCGACGCGTGCCACACCGCCCACGCCGCCACCGTGCCATGCCACTGCGCTAGCCGCCACTCGCCACGCCGCCGCGCCACGCCTCCACAGCCATGGCCGTCGCCCGGTCCTGCGCACCGTCATGGGCCCGCCATGCCAGCTCCCCGCCATGTGTTGCTCGACTAGCACGCCACCACTAGACATGCGCCGCTCACCAGCGCGCCGGCACCAGCCATGCGTCGCTTCCCATCCGCCTCTGGCCCATGCGCCCCCTCTCGGTCTGCGCCCGGCCCTTGCGCCGCCTCTCAGCCTCGCCGCGTCGAGGCTGCCACACCTCTGGCTCCGCCACGCCGAGGGACAAAAGCATATAGGGAACCCGAGAGAGAGAGATGGGAGTAGATTGATATGGATGGGAGAGAGGGACAAAAGGATGGTTTTTTTTGAAATGCTCTTCTATTTTCAGGGTGCTACAGAATTGCCCAAAATTTACGCAAGAGTGCATCAAAGGCAAAGCGCCATCGTGCTCGTGGGCTGCTATGCTACAGCGATGGCCACAGGGAGCTGGACGGCCGGCCATCGCCGCCGTCCAAGTCCTCTAGCCCGGCCGTGGGACTCCGATGCCGTTGCTTCAGACGGGCCCTCAATCGAAGCTCAACGTGCCTGCGGCAATTATACTAGCGCTAGCGCATTTCTTCCATCGAGGTCTAACGCCTCAGATTGCCTGCACTGCATTCCCTTCGATTCAACTTGCAAAACCGGCCACATTCTAGAGATGTACTAGCTAGTATTCCAAAGAAAGATTGTGTGAATATTCGATCCGGTCGATGGCACAAAAAGGAGCTCAAACAGAAGCAAAGCTACAGGACAACCTGAAGTAAGTAGCAACAAACATCATATCAAAAAAAAAGAAGCAGCAGCAGCAGCAGCAGCTTACAAACATATTATATATATTGTCGTTTTATTTTCCCCTTAATATATTACACAGATGAATGAATGGCACGTTATTACATACTACACCATTCATTCAGGTCTGCTGCACTGTACTGTACTACAGATCAGTAGCATGCATGCTGGAGTAGACAGGTTGACTAGCTAGTAGCAGCACGTACGGGAGTAAATCTTAGCTCAACTGGAATCACTCATTCGGTCACGCATGGCATGCCTGCACTTGTTGTCTCCTTTGGCTCGATGTCGACGAGGAGCCCCTGGGACGGGTACGGCAGCGGGTACCTGGAGAAGCTGCCGTCGCAGCCGGCGGCGAGCTTCCATCTGAACTCGGTGGCGATGTAGTGCATGGCCACGAGCGTCTCCACCCTCGCGAACTCGTTCCCGGGGCACACGCGCACGCCTCCGCCGAACGGCACGAAGCTGAACGGCGCTATCGCCGACGGGTTCTCGAACCGCGCCGGCTCGAACCTGCCGGGCTCCGGGAAGATGGCAGGGTCCCACTGCGTCATGTTCGTCGCGTACATCACCTGCCATCCCTTGGGTATCAGGTAGCCGTCGAACTCCACGTCGTCGAGCACTCTCCTGAAGGTGCCGAACAAGGGGGGAACCATCCGCAGCGTCTCCATCGCCGCCGCCCATGTGTACCTCATCTTGCCAAGGTCCTCCCATGACAGAGCTTCCCCTGCACCCTTGCACCTCGCGATCTCCTCCTGCTCTTGCACCACCCTGGCGTAGGCCTCCCTGTTGCTGTCGAGCTGCCGGATCAGGAAGGTCAGGAGGATGGCGGTGGTGTCGTGCGCGGCCACCATCAATAACATGACGTTGTCGATGACATCCTCGTCGGGGAGGCCCTCGGCGAGCATGTGGGTCACGATGTCGTCGGCCGGCGAGCTCTCCCCGCGCTCCAGCTTGCCCCGCCTCTCCTTGATGACCCCAGCGACGATCCGCCGCCCGCGCCGGCTCGCGGCGAGGCACCTGCCGAAGGCGGTGAAGGGAAGGTTCACCGATCTCCCAGATGCCCCTCACCAGCTGCTGGAACTCCGCCGACAGCTCCCGCCTGACGGCGTCGTGGTCTCCCCTCCCCAGCCCAAAGATGACGGTGCACATGATGTCGAACGTCAGCGACTTCATCGACGGCATCACCGCGAGGGTGCCGCGGCCGCGCCAGCAGGTGCGGAGGTGGTGCCGGACCTCGCCGTCCATACTGCCGACGTACCGCTTGACGGCGTCCAGCTTGAGGAACTGGACCATCATGGCCCTGACGCGGCGGTGCTCGTCGCCGACCACCTCCCGGATCGTCCGCCAGCCGACCATCCGGTTGAAGGACACCGTGTTCTTGGCGGTCAGCGCGGCGCTGCCGAAGAGGAACTTGTTGGACGAGGGGCCGACGAGGAAGGCCGTCGGGCAGCCGAAGAGGGACAGCCTCGACACGGGGCCGTACGAGGCGGACCACCGGCGGAGCCATTCCTCGGCGGTGTTGGCGCGGAGGGCGCGCAGCAGGCCGAGCGTCTGGCCGACGACGGGCAGCCCGAAGGAGCCGGGAGGCAGCTGGCGCCGCTGCTTGTGGTCGGCGACGCGATGATCATCAGGGGGCGAGTGCTGCTGCCTTCTGAGGCGGTGCAACACCGGGAGCGATGCGACGACCGCAGCAAGGATCACCGCTGCAAGAGCTGCCAAGATGGAGGAAGCATCCATTAATGTCTCAACGAGTACGAATGGATTAGCGAGTGGACTCCGCAAGGCAAGTTTAATCTTTTTAATTGCTACGGGTGGTTGGAATCATTGGAGGGGATCACTAAGCCGTCATTTTTCTATTGATGGTAGGAATCATTGGAGATTTGGAGAAGATGGATTCCACGGGAGTAACGACAAGCTGAGCAAAGCTAGCTATGCGTTTCGCCTGTCTAATTTGGATTTGGCTCTAGCTAGCTAGCCACAAACCAACTGGACGAAAATGAAGCTGAAATAAGATGAGATAGTGTAGAATAATTTGGGGGGAATAATTATGTTTTATTCTATAGGACTCAACATTTTTATTTATAGTGCCAACGATTACAATCCGACTCTAACATGACTCGCACATAGCACATATGACACGCACACAACTCAGACTCTTATCTAACTCTCCAATACTCCCACTCACGATGGACATGAGATATCAATCATAACCATCTTATTACATAATACATACTTTACTAGAATCTAATACTTTACTAAACCTATCACTAACACCATGGCAAATACCACTAACAAGACGTCCACCTCTCCCAAAGCTGCCTCCAATGTCATGATCGACACAACCTCCAAGGCTATCGTCTTTGCCGTTCGCACCGCCAACATCGCGTCACACCACCACATCAGATCCAACCTTGAGCGCCATCATTACATCACCATAACCATCACCCTAACTACCTCCAACCTAACCCCGACTAACATCAAGTACTCCACATTCTCTATCACACTCACAGTCTTGGTCTCCTCCATCACACTCTCACATGTCTCAAGCCTTAGCCTCCACCGTCTCCACCTCGAGCCTCCGACCACCTTGGTCTCCACCACCTCTTCCAACACACCCCTGACAACTTTGACCTGTACCTTCTACCAATACGTCCACCATCTCCACCTCAAACCAAACCACAATGCACACAAACCAAACCCAATAGCCACACCACACCAACTCAAGCAGCACAGAAAATCTCCAAGATTCTCTTCTGTTCTCCCATCTCCAGCAGCACGCACTCTCCCCCCCCCCATGCACATGCCAATACTGCACACCAACTCCTCTCCCTTTGCCTCTCCAGGATAGCTCTTGAGCAGCCACCTCCTCTCTCCTACGCAAGCAGCAGCAAGAACCAGCAGGCCAACCTCCCCTCCTTCTCTTCTCCCACCTCTTCTCTTTCTCTCACCCCACCAGTGATCTAACGCAAGGTCAAGCTCCTCTACCTAAGCAGCAACAGATTAGCAAGGCAGCTAGCACAGCACTAGCCACACCTCTCTTCTCCCTCTTCCTTTTCTTCTTCCCCCTATTTTTCTTTCTTCCTCCCTGCACGTCTCCCCTCTGCTCTCACCTTTCCTCTCCTCCATAGCCATCGGATGCTGGATCCCGCTGCTGGCCAGCGATGGTGACCTCGTGCTACTCTCGTACAGTGGTGTTCGGCCGCCACCTCTCCTAGCCACCTCACCTCCAGCGCCACCAAGGCACTGCTTCTCTTGTCATCGTTTTACCACATGGCCTCGTTGTTCCTGTGCAGCGCATGCTTGCCCAGCCGGCTGCGCCCATTACTGCCTCGCCACTCACTGGTGGTGCTATGCTGCTGGGAACATTACGCTTCCTCTACCCCTCGTCGAGCCACCTCCACACGGCTTGGCAGGCGATGGCTTGGTCCCAAGCTAGTGGGGCGCGATGGCAGTAGGTCGCTGCTCCTCCCGTGTTGAGTGGGGGTTCGCACATCTCGGTCTGTCGCAGTCCACTCTTGAACGACACTGTCAGGGAGGACCAAGCGCAATGGGACAACAGCAGTCGGAGGATAGATTGAGGACTGATGACGATGATGGTGATTTTGAGGTGAGGGTGTTGCTTGGGAAAGGGTTTGGGATGAATTGGCTCTGATGCCATATAGAATAATTTGAGGAATAATTATATATTATCCCATACGGCCCCATATCCTTTATTTATAGTGCCAAGGATGTCAGTGTCCATGGCGATATCAAGGTGCATGCATATGTGTAGGACCGAATGGCAACAGGAGGCGAATGTGCCTCACATAATTTGCTCCCAAGTATTTTTGAAACCTTTCACTTTAGTAGCTACAAAGCTATAAAGATCAAAGTTGAAAGTCAAACCCAAAGCAACAACCTCAAGAACCAAAGAGAGGAGAACTTTAGCACTAGAGTGGTATGACCAGCTACAAGGAGCAATCTGACCGGCTACTACACAGCGGTCTAACTGGTTGTGCCTTAGAGGTCTAACTGGCACGGTTGGACCGCCGACAAGAGAGTGGTCTGACCGTCAGGTGGTATGAGCGCTCTTCTGTTCCCAGAACAGAAAATTAACCCGAATCAAAACCACTTTTGGCTCAACTCCAAAACTCCATAGCCAAATGAGATGAAACTTTGCACACACCTATCTTAGAGTCTCATGAACCTATTCCATCCAAGGATCACTCGAACCATTGTCAAACTTCAGACCTTTCTGAGCTCTAGCTCCTCCATGAGTATACTCCCAAGAGTACGTAGTCACACTTTCAATATACCATTTAAATGAACATGTTATATCTCTTTATCACTTTTGATATACTTAAATACTCTAATGCAGCTAGTAGACTCCAATGCATGTGTTGTAGGCTAATAATGTTCTTTGTCGAATGGACTCCACTCTGCTCCAAGTTTAATCTTTTTAATTGCCATATATTGTACTCTACTCCATTTCCTTTGTCATTTGTCTATGGATGGCAGGAATCATGGAAGAAGATGGATTCCATGGGAGTAAGGACAAGTTGAGCAAAGCTAGCTATGTGTTTCGCCGGTTTAATTTGTCATGGGCTTTCTAGTAAATAAAATGGATTTGGCTATAGCTAGCTAGCTAGCCACCAACCAACTAGACGAAATGAAGCTGAAATAAAATGAGCTAGTGTACCATAATTCAGGGAATGATTATATATTATCTCATAAGACTCCACACCTTTTATTTATAGTGCCAAGGATTACAATCCGACTCTAACAAGATTCACACATAGCATGACACGCACACAATTCGGACTCTTATCTAACTCTCCAACATTCCCTCTCAAGATGGGCATAAGATAACAATCATGGCCATCTTGTTACACAATGCATACCTTATTAGAATCTAATACTTTACTAAACATATCACCAAAACTATGGCAAATACCACCACAAGGTGTCCATCTCTCCCAAAGCTGCCTCCAATGTTATGATCGACACTATATCTAAGACCGACGTCCTTGTTGTTCGCACCACCAACATCGTTTCACACCACTACATTAGATGCAACCACCGAGTGCCCATTACTACACCACCATAATAGCAACCATAAAAGGTTGCCAACTAAATCAAAAGGGAATGCATGAGCCACACACAACCAAATATTTCCATTAAAACATACTTTTAATACTAACTACTCTAGCATGCCATTAAGGTCTAAATATGTTAACTAAAGGTGGTATATGAGTTACATTGCGCATGGAATAAATGTGACACTCCCATCCATGCATGTTGCCTTCAATAATTACCTAAAAACACAAATAAACAATGATGAGTTCAAAGACTTAGCAAGCATATAATAGAAACGGTAAACACTACCCTTAGCATAAGCAATCAACTAGCTATGTAATATCCCACATGTGTCAACATAATCATAGACATAACTATATCATCATCCTCATGTCTTAGTATCATCTTTTGATTAGTGTAATGCAACACTACTCTACATGCTCATTTACTCATCTCATTGCATATATCGGTATAGCCTGAGTGAACACCCGTCGATGTTCACTCTATCATGGGTCTGTCCTCGTTGGCATAGGGAACTCTCCACTCCTATAGAGGCCTACCGAAGTAGGTCTTACATATCCACCCACGGTAGATATCTTTCTCATCGTATGAGTGTACATAATGCTAATGCATGTGTCCATTATCAGAAACATATTCTATCATTATCATCATTAGCACGTAAGCATCATGACTTAACCTGCTCCATCATCATTGTCATCATCAAATAAGTAGCATCATATAACGTAAACATTGCATATTCCACAACAATTACCGTCTACCACTCTACAATGCACCAGTCCAAGACCTCCATCTATACAAGTATCATCTCGTCTCAAAACACCATAGCAATACATGCGCATACGAATGACATCATCTCTACATGCAAAACTAACACAAATAATCCCCCAAACACTTTCCTGCTATCCCAATGCTATACCAACCGCAAATTTAAGATTTACAAAAATTTTACAGCATGCACTTATTCGCTTTTTTTCCTTTTTCTTTCTTTCTTCTTTTCCTTCCCTTTTTTCTTTCCTTTCCCTTTCTTTTTTTCTTCGCCCAACCGAACCGCTAGCCTTTTCTTTTTCTTTTTCTTTCTCTCCACTTGGCCTTATCCTTTCCCCATTCCCCTCCTTTTCTCCCCTCAACCTCACTCATGCGACGCCACTACCGTCTCGGGTGCCTTGGGCGCGTCTGTCAGGAGTTCACTGTCGGCTGTGGTCCATCGCTAGTGGTTCCTCCGCCGAATCCACCACGTGCTGCTCTGCCTCCTCCTCTTTGATTCACCGGTTGACTGAGCTCGGCCTCGGCTAGGGTTTGCTGACTCAGGCGATGCCATGGCGTGCTGGCCAGGGCCCGCTGTCGGTGAGTTCCTAGGT
This sequence comes from Dendrocalamus sinicus, assembly GCA_036346575.1. Lineage (NCBI taxonomy): Eukaryota > Viridiplantae > Streptophyta > Magnoliopsida > Poales > Poaceae > Dendrocalamus > Dendrocalamus sinicus. Next base: position 244,585 of record JAYEVI010000332.1, on the reverse strand, counting down.
ATTTCTCCTGGCTTTCCCTCTTCATCCCTCTACAGCTCTTGGCTTCCTTCCCAGCGGCTCCCTCAACTTCCATGGAGGCCGCTGTCGATTTGGGGGCCCGTGAGCTTGGCTCAGTCATGGCTAAGCACCATGGCTCTGGTCCTCCCCATGGCTTGCTATGGCTTCACCAGTTCACTCCTCTTCCTACCCGGGATGGTCCATTCTGTCCTCCCTTTATTTTACGCATCTCGATTTTAGCTTCAATTTTTACTTGCTACACTCCTAACTATGCTCGGTGGGAGGCCTACAGTGCTGCCGTGACTAGGCTTGGTGGGGGCATGCACCGGGGAGCATGCCATTCCGTCCAATGGTGCACGTTGGCCCCTACGGGCTCGCCACTGATGGCGTTGGTGTGTGTGCCATGCGGTTGTGTTGCGCTATTGACAAACGAAAGAGGGTTGGGGAAAGAAAACCTTACTTGGCTTGGGTTGGGTGGTGATGAGAAGGCACTGATGATGTCCGTGGTGACGATGGCGCTCTCCATGAGTTTTCGTGGCTCTTCTCGCCTCCTCCTTGTCTTGATCTGGTTCAGCATGGTTCCGGTGGTCCTAGCCGGCTTGTGGTTGCCGTGGAATCCGTCCTTACGTCGTCATTCTTCCCCAACTCCTCAAGCTCCTCTCCTCCATTTCCCCCTTCCTTACTTCCTCTTTGTGTGGTCAGTGGGCTGGGGTGGTGTTTGGCTCTCTATTGGTGGCCGAGCAAGGCAATGTGTGAGATGGTGCTTGCTCTCTCTGGCTTGGCCTTGGGTGTTCTCTCGGTTCTGCAATGAAGTGAGGGATGGATGTTGGTGTTTGTTTGCTTTCGAAGGAGGAGGCTCCTGTCGCCTTCTCTTTCCTAGCCTATGCACTACCGAGTTTGCCCTTGTCTTATCCTCCTGGCTCTCTCCGCTTGTTGTTTGCTCCTGGATTCATAGGATGAATTCGGCACTATTCTTTGGGTTTTTCTACTATGAAAGATAATCGGTAAAACGTGTGTGTTGGATTTTTCTCTTGTCGAATGATGATGCCCACAAATGCGAGAGGTGCCGACTGGCCTCGAATGGTCTGGGAATCTTAATGAGCAATATGCTATTCGGTGTTCTAAAGCCGAAGGGTTCTGACGACAAAACCTTTTATTCTCCCTTGAATTGTTTTCCATTCTTCGCTTTCCTTCTTTTTTTCTTTCCACTGGCATTACACATAGCCAAAGTGACACAGGCCCTGTTGGGATAGCATGACAGCCTGCTCCAGGATAATAAGTGTGCTAAGTACAGAGAGCTAACTCCACTTATATCCTACTACGGAAGGTAACCGAATTACTGTACTTTGTTGGAGCAATGCTGCTAATCCTTACTGATACTACTAGGGGTGAAAATTTGGAAAATTCAATAGGACATCAGGAGAATATACGATTGCAGGGAAACAATCGAGAGGAATAACATATGCAGCAGTGCATGCTTTAAGAATTGCAACTTGTTGAATACAATCCCCTAAAAAAGATACTTACTTTCCTAAGGAGACATTGTACCGTTAACTGATGGATAGCGACTCTTGAACACATGGTGTAGCACCAAGTCTCAGTAACATCAAAGGCCAATCCCCGACGTATATGGCATGATCGAATCATGGTCCGCGCGCTTGTCGAGAGCAAGCGGTGTGGCCCAATGGAGGTTGAAATCGTGTTCGCCGCAGCGAACACGTGATGCAGTCGAACGACCACACCTCGTCGTAGCAAGTCGATAGTCGAGTTGCAGCGGACACGCACGCAGTTGAACGACCACGCCTCATCGCAGCAAGTCAATAGTTGAGTCGCAGCAAACACGCACAAGGTCGAACGACCACGCCTCGTCATAGCAAGTCTATAGTCGAGTCACAGCGGACACGCACGCAGTCGAACAACCACGAAGTCGTTTACGACTACGCCTTGTCGCAGCACATCGATAGTCAAGTTGCAGCGGACACGCACGCAGTCGAATGACCACGAAGTCGTTTACGACCACACCGCAACAAGTTGATAGTCGATAGTCGAAAGTCTCGGTTGCAACTTACGACTTTCTCAAACACTCGGGGATATGTATGTGACGTTGAGGGGAAATGCAAGGATTTGTGCTGCTCAACTGCTGTAGCTTTTCTGAGGACTCTATTTAAACATTGACGAGTACAGATCATGGCCAACATGGTCTCTCCTAAACACATGTCACGACTACATGATCCGTGTCATCTCACGACCAGCTACTAACTGAAACCAGAAAAGAAGAAACTATTTCCGCGTGAACGAGCACACGTCGAACGTTTGACGCGCATGACCAAGAGGCCATACCGAACTTACTGAGGTCGTTACCGGCAACTTGATTGACAGTGTCAGCATTAGGCATCTCCTGGCCATTGTAGCTTTTTTTAGATAACGGAACTAAGTTCCAGCCTCTACCATCCGAAGATGATACACAGCTGAGAGTCATACACAATCCAAAGCCATTAGGCTCAACCTCTTACATCCAAAAGAAAAGAAATAAAAGCAACAAGATTCAGCCTAACCAGGGCGAACGACAAGAATCTAGGAAAAGAACAAGGACTAAGCTCCAATTCGATTCCAAAAGCTCCACCCAAACTTTTTGAAGACCGCCATAATCATTGTCTCCAAGTTTCTGCATCCGCGTTTGAACGCCGGTCGCTCCTCCTCCTTATGCAGCAGGGACCACTGTCGGATCCAGTACGTTGCCCTGAAAATTACCTGTAAATAGGTAGTGGACTTAGCCTTGTTAAAAACCACATCATTTCTATTCAACCAAAGAGCCCAACAAAACGCAAACGCTCCTAACAAAATTTGGTTTCTCAACTGAAGACTCCAGCCATTTAGCCAAGAACCAAACATATTAGAGAAACTAGTGGGAGGTTGAATTCCAAATGTGAAAAGCACGGTATTCCATACAAATCTCGCAAAATGGCAATCAAAAAACAAATGTTGAATAGTCTCTAAGGAACTACAGAAACAACATTTGACACTTCCTTGCCAATTCCTTTTTGCCAAATTGTCTTTAGTGAGAGTAACTCCCTTTTGTAAGTACCAAAGAAAAACCTTAATTTTCAGCGGCACCTTTAATTTCCAAAGAGGGTTTTTTGCCGGAAGAACTCCTTGTTGTATCATGTTCCTATACATGGACCGGACTGTGAACAAGCCATTCTTGCTAAGGTTCCATATAAACACATCCTTCCCATTTTCAAGGTTAACCGAGACCACTTTAGATACTAGATCATACCAAGAAGTCAAATTTTCGTTTACCAAACCTCTCCTAAAAGACACATTAGCGGTGCAGTCCAGTAGGACATTTGCCACCGTGATCGTCTTTCCTCCCGACTAATCTAAAAGGTTGGGGTATGCCTCTCTGAAAGGCTTGTCCCCTAACCAAACATCCTCCCAAAATCTAGTTTGTCCCCCACACTTCACTTTGAACTTTCCACCGCCAAAAATCATCCTTGATTTTCAAAAGACCACTCCAAAATGAGAATCTCCTGGCTGTGTTGCCCTTGTGCGAGGTTTGTTAGACAAATATTTCTTTCTTAGAAGATTTTGCCAAACCCCATCCTCGTTAATAAGTTTAAACACCACTTGCTCAACAGACACCTATTTTGGATTTCTAGATTTTGTATACCTAGACCACCAAAATCTTTAGGTGTGCACAAGATACTCCACCTAGCAAGTCTATATTTCTTTTTATGTTCATCGCATTGCCGAGAAAAACGTGAGCGATAGTAATCTAATTTTTGAAGAACTCCTCTAGGGACCTCAAAAAAAGATAACATAAACATAGCCAAACTAGTTAGCACCGAGTTAATCAAGACTAGTCTCCCTCCAACTGAAAGTAATTTACCTTTCCAACTAGAGAGTTTTTTCTGGAACTTCTCTTCAATGCAGGCCCAATCTTTGTTCGATAATTTTTTATGATTCATGGGTATACCTAGATACCTAAAAGGAAGACACCCCAACTTGCACCCAAAAAGTTTTGCGTATTCTTGTTCACAATCTTTAGTCGTGCCATAACAAAAAGTTCGCTTTGTGAAAATTAATCTTCACCCGATAATTGCTCAAAGGTACTAAGCACTAACTTGAGATCTTTGGCTTGGAGCGTGTCGTGATCCATAAATAGGATAGTGTCATCCGCATATTGGAGAATAGATAAACCATCCTCCACCAGATGAGGAACAACTCCCCTGAATTTTCCATTGGATCTAGCCCGGAAAATCAAGGTTGTAAGCATATCTGCAACTAAATTGAACAAGATAGGAGACAAGGGATCACCCTGCCTTAGTCCTTTTCTGGTTTGAAAGAAATGTCCTACTTCATCATTAACTTTAATACCGACACTACCTCCTCGTACGATTTGATCTATCCATTTGCACCACATTGGTGAAAAACCTTTCATTCTCAACGCTTGCTGCAAGAAGGACCATTTTACCTTGTCGTAGGCTTTTTCAAAGTCTAGCTTTAAAATCACCCCGTCTAATTTTTTCCTATGAAGCTCATGAATGGTTTCATGTAAAATGACCACCCCCTCTAAAATATTCCTACCCTTCATAAATGCCGATTGTGATGGCTGAATCACTTTTTGAGCCACTAGGGTTATTCGGTTTGCCATCACTTTTGTAAAAATTTTGAAGCTAACATTCAACAAACAAATGGGCCTAAACTGTTGAATCTGTGTGGCTTCCTTTTGTTTTGGTAGTAATGTAATTATACCAAAGTTAAGGCTGAAGAGTGGAAGTTTACCCTTGTGGAATTCAGAAAATAAAGGCATGAGGTCATCTTTAATTAAATCCCAGAAGACTTGGAAAAACTCGGCTGGGAACCCATCGGGCCCGGGAGCTTTATTAAGTTCCATTTGAAAAATGGCGTCTCTGACCTCCGTCTCAGTAAATTCCGTCGTTAAGACGTCATTTTCTAACTGTGAAACTTGTGTAATATCACTCGTAAAGGATTCTATCATCGAAAAATTATTACCATCCGGCTCTCCAAAGAGATCTTTATAGTAATTGGTGATGAATTTCTTAAGATTTACATTTCCTTCAATTATTCCTCCTCTTGTTCAAGCCGGAAAATCCTTGTTTTCCTATGTTTTCCATTGGCCACTAGGTGAAAATATTTAGTATTACAATCACCGGATAACAATCTAGTTGTCTTGGCTCTTTGATACCATTTAATTTCTTCTTCCCGCAAAAGGCTAGCAAGCCTTTCCTTATAATAGTTTTTAGATCGACTTCATCACTTGAGTGGTGATACTCGCCTTTTATCTAATTCATCGGCTTTCAATCAACTCACCTTTTCTTTCTTATACTTGCCGCTAACATTCTTAGCCCAACCCTTAGGAATTGTCTAATCCACTGAATTTTATTTTGCCATCGTTGTAACGGTGATTTGCCTCTAAATTCCTTTTTCCAAACATCCACAACCAACTCATAAAATCATCTCTCAACAACCAACCAAGTTCAAATTTAAACCCGATTGTTTGTTGCCATGAGTGCCATTACGGTATCTAAAAGTAGTGGAGTATGATCGGATATTTCCTTGACAACGCTTGTACCGTTGCAAGCGGAAATTTGACTCCCATTCCGTGCTTACTAAGATCCGATCTAGCCTTTCATAAGTTGGTATTTCCTAGAATTGGCCCAAGTAAACTTCCTATTTGAAAGATCTAGTTCCTTAAATCCGGACTATCGATGATAGCATTAAACAAGAAGGGCCACCGATCCTCATATCTATCATTGTTCTTTTCTGCGGGTTCCTAATGATATTAAAATCACCACCCACAAGGACAGGATCACTTTCTTTGCACAAGTTTGGACTAATTCGAAAGGAAGGCTTCTTTGTGTTCTACTTGTGCAGCCCCATAAGTTGCAATAAGAACCCATTGAAACCTATCCGATTTATTTCTGAGACGAAACTTCACATAGAAGTCTCCCTCATCAATGCTACCAATATCAAACACTTCCAAATTAATCCCAAGAAGGATGCCCCGGACCGACCATGAGGTTCTCATCGATGCCAAATAAATTCTTGTCCTCCACAAATGTTATTCAGGACCGACTTCGAAAAATCCTTCTTACCAATTTCAAGAAGAGCGATAAAATCTAGCTTTTGCTCTTTAGACAAATCAGAGAGGAACCTATATTTAGCCAAGTCACTAAGACCTCTGCTATTCCAGAAGATTCCTTTCATGGCGAAACTCTATTGTGTTTTTTAATTACTCGCACTCTCGGTTTCCTCTTTGCCCTAGTCAAAGAGAGAGATTTATTTTCTTTAAAAACATTTCTAAAATCATAGCTCAGGTGATCATTATCATCATCCATAGTTTCCTCCATCGATCATCACATAAGTGACCGAGAGAATCAATTTCTACCTCATCATCAACTTCATCGCATAACAACACGAATTAGAAGGAACCTCCGTTCTAGACGGCTCGATCGTCAATCTAGCCAATTCAACCTCTTTTAAAAGACTAATAGAATTTGAAACCAAACTAGGATTACTACCCAAGCTAACACCTAGGTTAGATATACTCAAGAAATAACATCACAGAGTAAGGAATGAAAGAGAAGTCGGTGATGTTACCTCCATCAAGTCTAGGTTCTTCCAAGTGCCTCTTTTCCGCTTTCTTCAACGAGTCCATGTCATTGTGCTTAGCCAACCGGGACTTGAACGCTTCGGCGTCATTCGAACCTCCTTGATGGCCGCAGCAGCTACCACCTCCACCACAGCCGAAACCGCTCCACCCTTGCCATTTCCTCCTGCAGCACCTGTCTGCGGTTGTGCTGCACCCCCCACTGCCCTGACCAGCTCTGCACACGCAGCTCCAGGTGAAGCACCAACGCCCCACACACCATCGCCACTCACAGCAGCAACACCACGCCACCAACACCGCCAACAAGCACCATCCATCCATGGACGAGCGCCACCCATTCCAATTTCACCATCTTGAAGACTAGCCGTTCAGAGACAAGCTGCAGATCAACTCCCCTCAAAGAAAAGTCCTGCACACTCCATCCCGATGCACCTTGGCCAACACCGATCGAGGACCCGGCAGCCGCCTAAAGACCTCACAGACTCCACCATCTTGCGAACAAAGACCAACCGGCTCACCATCAAAATCCAACAGAGCGACATCATCTTCCGAATTGACCTCTTCTACCATGCCATCAAATCTGCGAGTTAACACCATCGAGAGGACCTTGCCAAAGACAATCCGATGAACTTCAATCACTGCTGTATCCAATAAACTATTGGCCATGCTCTTGTGTTTAATTTCCATCCCATGGTTCTTATCCAAGGACTCACCCCACCATCATCAACATTGTTACGGTCTTCCTCCATAGCATCCGAAGGCCTAGCTTTCTTCGCATTCGATCCGCCTCACTTTCACTTTCCTTCTTCCCATCCCCTCACCTCCATTATCCCCAAAGTCCAGCTCCACCTCATCACCAAAATTATCAAAACCTACCTTCTCCTTCTCAATTTTGAGCTCAAAATAGTGATCCCGATAACAACATCCATGCTAGATGGAATTAGAGCGGGATCCAACACAGCAACAAGAATCCGACCAAAATCATTGCTCCGAGTTGTGACCATGTCCACTATTTGAGTTGATCCAAACATGGTACCAATGGCCCATAGGTTTAGATACTCCCTCAACCTCTTCCGAATACACATTGCGAAGCCACACCTTAGGAAGGAGATACCCTTCCTCTTTGACATGCCACTCGGGAATTTCAACCGTGCGCTTGTAGCAACCCCATTTACCTTCACATCAGCCCCACCATAAGCAATAGATCTCGTAATTCAGCTTTAGAAGGAAACTGAACTACAAAAGAATTCTCCTCATGTGCTTCGGCTCCCATCTCCATTTTGTCGAACAATCCTCCGAAGTTGCAACACAAGTTGTTCCTTAGACAGAGAACCACCAACAACGATCACCAAAGCACTTTTGAGTCTTTCTTCCTTGGGAGCGGAGCGTGCGGAATATGAAAACCGAGGCTCGCCACAGAATAACCTACCGCATGAGCAACCGGTTTGGAAGCTTAAGCACCGGACACCGATGATTTACATGATCATGCCCATCACAAATGAAACAAGACACTTCATTCACACACTCGGCAACAGCAGTGTGTCCTTTCTCATGAGCATCTGCGCAAATTTTGACTTGTTTCCCATCTTGTTTCCAGCAGCTCTTCAACACCCACAACTCCATCTACCTCCATGACCGCCTCATCCAGCAGAGCTCCTTCTCGCTTGTGAACTCCTCCTCATTGAGCAATGCGGTGCGAACAATAGTGTCCATCGGCGCCACTCCCGAAGCTTGGTTCACCACCGGCACTGCCGCTTAGCCGCTCTCAACAAAGACCTCCGCGGCCAGGCGACGGGCAACCGCGCGTTGAGCCGAGGCTCCGCCACCACGAGGACGGAAACCACGTCGCGCCAACCCCGCCCACGAGCCGGCGGGCCATACCCGCCGGCCGGATCGAAGCCTGGCGGGGCCATGAAAGCCACCTCGAATCGATGGCCTTCCTTCCGTCGCCTTGGACGTGCCGCGCATCCCAGCACCTCTTCCCGTCCCGCGCCCCGAACTCGAATCCTTGATGACTGCACTCGCGCATAACCCAGCTTGCCTCCACAGGCCCGCCACCGCCCACCATTGCGCAGATCGAACCGTTGCTCAAGACACGAAAATGGAAGACGGCGTTAACGCAATGTGCTGTGTCGAACGAGAAAAAGCAGCAAAGACCACTAGGAAGCGAAATTGGGCGCGCATTTGTTACGCCCACCAACACCGAAGCGTCCGCGCCGCCTCCCAGTGGGGCTCGCAATCGTTCGCCTTCCGATTTCAAATTTTGAAGTAAGCCGCCGACCTCGGCCATTCCGCCGCAGACGAAGACGATGCAACCGAGCCCAACTTCCGACCTTGCGCCACCACCCGGGGTGAGACCACGATCGCCGCGCGTCCAAGGCGTCGACCAAAGTGAATCGTGGCGACACCTCCGCGCTGAATCGGCCCCGCGCGGCTTGCGGTCATCCGTCGCCGCGCAAACTCCTTGACCTCACGGCGGCTAGCCGACCCACCGCAAACTCGCGGCGGAAATGTAACGCACCTCCGGAGACTCAACCTCTGTTGCCGTCAACTGAGCAGCGCCAACCATGGTGTACCCCGATGACGATGCGCCTTGGCAAGAATCAACCGAGGTCTGAAACCCAGACCCCCCCTCATCCACCTCTTCGTCCTCCTCGTCGGAGCTCAACTCGCCCGACAGCGCCCAAAACCTGGAACCCGAAAGGCCGTGGCAAAGATTCACTTTCGAAGCCTTCAGACCCATCTTCGCCGGCGCCGAGTATCTCCGGCCAGCGCCCCAGTCCGGCACCTCAACCAGTTGCTGCTCAACCTCCACGCCGACATCTGAGACCGGTGCAGATGGAGACTCAGCAGTCAAATCCGTCGACAGACCATTAGTGTCGCCCGACGAACCTGGCTCAGGCCAGACCAAGCCAGCCTGCTCGCACCGATCCGGTGAAGTTTCCACCCAAGGCGCCGGCGCTAGCGTAAGCCGGCGGGAGCGCATCTCTCTCACCTCTGTCTCCGGCCATTGTAGCTAACACTGGAGGATTTGATCAGCGGTGGTATGGGGTTAAGAAAACCAAAACCCTCTGATTGTCCGGTCTGCTTGTTGCGCTTTATCAGCAGCGGAGCAAGCTGCATCGAGTGAAAAGAAAACGTAGACACGCGCGAATTGGTTGGGCAACACACATGGCAGGCAAGGCGAATCGATAAGCGAGGAAGGGAGCTAGGGGAGAGGCGCATGGAATGGATGACCTCTGGCGAGCGGGAGAAGCAGCTGCGTTTGTGGTCCTCGTCAATCCAGTGCAGCAGGCCGCCGATCCAGAGTGACCTCGCATCGTCCCCTCCGCCTCCGTCCTCGGCGGCTGGAGCCACCTGCTGCTGCTGCTGCTGCTGCTGCTTGGGCGGCGCCACCATGCTGGGTTGGGTTGGTGGGCGGAGCCAAAACCCTAGTGATCGAATCCATCCCAGCCTCCCTCCGTCCGTCCGTCTCTCTCATCCACGGCAAGGCGAAGAGAGCCGGCGCTGGAGCTGGAGCAGTGCAGGGGTTGGGTTGTTCTGTGGAACCGGTCCACGAGGCATGGGTATGCACCGGGCGGGTCCTAACTGACGGGTGGGGACCGCACGCACGTAGTGGGGAATTGAATTCGCTGCTTGCGGGATCCCCTTTCCTTAGGTCTACTTTCAGACGTGTACCCCATTGCTAAATAAAAACCACTCAATCCTCCGCTCATGTAAAACATCTACTAGTATCAATTATACTCTAGAATAACCTTTACTACAAGCAGCATGCAACTATATGCCTCTAGTATATTTCCTTGAACAGTAAACCACAGGAACCCTAAAGTTTTGCGGCATAAGTTACAGGAAAACTCTATGTTGCTGACAAATGACACGTACCTAGATATTTTAGCATAAATATTGCACAAAACCAACGAAGATAATTCAAATACATGGGAAGAGCTCCCCTACCGGTGTTGAAGCCTGTGCTATATCTAGCTACTATTGTCATTGTTGTACTTTATTTGCCTTTACCTCATTTGACTCATAGGTTCTCCTTGTTATAGAAAAATAGTTTTGTTTTCAACATTTATATGGCACTAGAAATACACGTATGTCAAAGAATTACTTGAGATCAAAAATCTTTGAAAATCGCTACAATTACGAGCCAACATTAATTGTTGATTCACTTCAATAAACATTGATATTAAGAAAAGCGTTCACTTATGCAAGCTAACTGTAAATTAATTAAACACATATCAGTGCCTACAAACTATAAATTGGAATGCATGCTCTCATTTGGTAGTTTCTCTTCTAAAACTAGAGAGTTTGCTGCTAATTTCTAATATTTTGATGGTGATCGTATCTTAGGATTCACTCGGTTTTTATTATTATTATTATTATTATTAAAAATACGAAAGCAAATGCTCCGTTTTGCATTCAACGGTGGACCTTGCGTAGGTGTGCCTAATTATTTGCAGTGCTTCCTAGCTAGCGGTCCACTTTCTCCACTTTGCTTCAGCAAGCCAGCCAGCCAGCCAGCCAGCGGCGCCTTCTTCCTCGCCGCCGCTGCCGCCTCCGCCGCCGCTGCCGGATGGCGCCCACGGGGCGGCTCCACGCGGCAGCTGCCCTCCTCTCCTTCCTTTGTGAGTATCCCTTCTTGATCCGCTACCTAGCTAGCTAGCTTCTGATTCTTCCCTTAATTTCCTCCCGTTTGTGCCGGCCATTTCTCTGCTTTATCGATCAAATTAATTGAGTGTGCCCGCCGGACTATGGATGCTTGCTTCTTGCCTCCGGCTTCTCGTGCATTCTCTCTGCTGGTTTCTTGATTTTGATCTGTCATGGAGGCTATACGCTGGCGCCTGAATTTTCTTGGTTGCCACAGAACGGGAAATTCACCTTCTCCTTGCAACGAAGAAACGAGTGATTTGTGCTCTGAATTCGTTAATATGCAGGCTTACATGGGCTGTTGTGCGATTCGGGCCGTGCATTTGCTCAGAGCCACCCGGTGCTTCACCGGATCGACCATGTAGAGGAAAACGACGACAGCGGCAGCGGCCTCATGCCGGGGCTCTCACCGAGCGGCTCTCCCAAGCCCCTAGTTCCCTTCCTCGCGCCCGCCCCTCTCGCGCCATTCTTCAACAACACCACGCCCAAGTTGTCAGGTCTGTACTCTTTGCATCGCCAATGTCTTCATGACCTTCCCTTGCATAGTGTATGGACTATGTATAATAGACACATGCTCCCTCCGTCCACAAAATGTAGGTTGTTTTTTATTTTTACGGTCTCTAATGCAAAACTTTGACTTTAATTTCTTATCATAATATACTAATAATAATAATACTAATAATAAAATATATGTTATGAAAGAATTTTGCAAGTCAAATCCAATAGTATTATTTTCATGTAGTCAATCTATATACTTTAATATATATTAATAGTCAAAGCTTGAAAAGCTTAACTGCACGGAACCCACGGCAACCTACATCTGTGAACAGGGGAAGTATATTCTATGGGAAGAAAGATGCAAGTGCAGTAGTTTCTCAATGTCAAATTAAGATGTGAATTCCTTCCTTAATGTAGGCAAATGCTCACTGAACTTCACCGCTGTCGATGACCTGATGACCACCACGGCTGTTGATTGCTTTGCCTCGTTCGCTCCGTTCCTGGCAAATGTGATTTGCTGCCCTCAGCTTCAGGCCACTCTCACCATCCTGATAGGACAGTCCAGCAAGCAGACGGGGTCCCTCGCGTTGGATCCCACCGTTGCCAACTACTGCCTATCGGATGTCCAGCAGCTGCTCTTGGGCCAGGGTGCCAGTGATGATCTCCACAGCATTTGCTCGGTTCACCTCTCCAATGTCACCGAGGGATCGTGCCCTGTTAGCACCGTCGATGTGTTTGAGAGTGTCATCGACTCGTCGAAGCTCCTCGAGGCTTGTCGGAAGGTGGATCCTGTTAACGAGTGCTGCAGCCGGACATGTCAGAACACTATAAACGAAGCTGCCCAAAAGATCTCTTTGAAGGACGGTGGGTTGACAAGCTACACTGGGAGTCCCAAAGTTGATAGTTGCAGGAACGTTGTGCTGAGATGGTTATCCAGCAGGCTCGACCCATCATCCGCAAAGCAAATGCTGAGACAGATATCTAACTGCAATGTCAATGGAGGTACTTCCAAGTTCCAAACTAACAACTTTTTAAAATGTGCTAACTTTACCATACATATACCCTGCCTCTGTGTTCTGGTCTATTTTGCTCACAAAATTAAGTGTTGCGTAGCTTGGTTCTTATTTAATTTCTCTGTACGTGAAGTAGTAAAAATGCACCACACTGTCTCAGATCTTGGACAGAATGTTGAAAACTATATCCATGTAAGATTGCATTGATTTAACATTACATCCTTGTCTTCTGAACTGAGCAGATTGATTTACCTATAGAAAAATAATGTTTACATCCAAAGACCAAACTGATAGAAAGACCATTGATCGCACTCGTTTAGCTCTAGGGAGCACACTGTGCAAGCACCAAAGACAGCTCCAGTTCATGCTTGCTATAAAATGAAGCAGCACAGTCTTTTCAGGGCTGTAAAAGCAAGGAAATGCTGCAGACAGATCATTTAGCTTTAAGCACCATACTTTATTTGCTCAAAAGGTAAGGATCACGCATTAAAGCAAGACACCAAATAATATGGATATGGGTGCTTGAATTTTATTGTGACCGTGGGGATCTTTGGAGAGCTTTGCTACTATTTGAAGTTGATTGCACGCAACTCAATAGGAGCTCGAGTTTTTCACTTCAAATGCCCAGGTTCTCAAAATGTGTGGCCCATTGCCACTAAAGGAGTTAGGTTTGATGGATCTCAAATATATGAATTGGATGGAAAGAATCAAAGCTTTGGTCATTGGAACTGTCATGAATGTACAAGTGGCAAATTACAAATTTTTTGTTGGGCTTTGCCTTTATGAAAACTGGTGAAATACCTGAATATTTGTATTTACTTTTTTTAACTCTTATTTTTAGCATATTTGACAATGTTTTTAGTTTTGTTCTCATTGTTCACTTCTAATAACATTTATGGCATACTGAGGAATTTATTTTTGTGTCACACCTCCAGTTTGTCCACTAAGCTTTCCAGACACAAGTAAGGTGGCGAAAGAGTGTGGTGGAACAATTAACAACAGTACTTCATGTTGCAAGGCTCTGGGCAGTTATGTAGCTCACTTGCAAAAGCAAAGCTTCATAACGAATTTGCAAGCTTTAGATTGTGCCTCATTCCTTGGCACAAAGTTGCAGAAGATGAATGTCAGCATGGATGTTTATAGCTCATGCCAAATAACTCTGAAGGATTTTTCACTCCAAGGTAAGTTTGACAAGAATGTTCAATTCTATATGCATTATGATCGTATTTTAATTGTTTTTCTCAGCAACTGTATTGATGGAGTTTCTTTGTTTTCAACTGTTGCATTTGTCTGACTGCACCCCCTACTGAATTGGTAAACAGTTGGATCTCAAGGTAACTTTACATATTCAAACTTTATTACTTTGTTTAAATTTAAATGCTTTGATGATTTGTACATGTTATTCTATGTTTTGATTAAGCTTAAACTGAATATGATGCTTCCCTGCAACATGTGATTAATGGTACATGTTTTACCGCATTTGTGCTTTCAAACATACTGAGTCTAATAAAACGTACCAGTATGTGTTAACAATCTGAATATTGAGCTGTTTGATTCAATTTTCTTAAGGGGTTAAACCATGATTCTGCTTTCATAGATGTGGAAGTCAGAACTGGGACTGCTTGATCGATAAGCTTGTAGCAATTGTTTGAAATCGCAAAGATGTATACTAATTAATGGAAAAATATTCTGGCTCGTCTGCAATGTGAAGCATTTCTCAAATTAAAATTGCGTTAAGTATCCTTGATTATTGGGACAGGATGCGGGGCATTAAATATATATGCACGATTGCTTACCTTCGGTCTGTTGTCCTCATTTTTAAGTCAGCCACCTAGGCCCCCTAGGCGCTAGGCCTCACCTCACCGTCTACCTAGCGCCTTCTTGAACATTCACTATGGCACGCACGATGGAATCAGCACGGCATCGAAGCGGCGCCAAGAAGTTTTCGTCGAATCCGAGCTGAACTTGATTCCCTATGTCCGACTTGCAGTCCTTTGGTTCCAATGGTGCACAACCTCGGTTGAAGCATTTCCCTTCCGTTCCTACATCCCAAAAGTAGCTGGCACGAAGGCCAAGGCAAAGCACGCCAGTTTTTCGGTCCATCAGTCGAAGCTAGCGCCAGACAGAAGACAGCGGCGGCGGCGCGCAAGCAGCAATTCTCCAGGACAGAGAAACAAGAGGAGCTGAGCTGGGCTAGGCTGCCTTGGCATAATGCTCTCTAGAGTTTTACTGTTTGACAGTGAAGTTTTTGCCTCAATTTCAGTTTGAGATAAAGGATTTAAGCGCATGGAGTGTGTTTTTGCGTGGATACTATAACATTTTTCAGTTGTCACAGCACGATATGAGGAGCCTACTGCAGTTTATACTCCATTGACGGCACAAGAGTTCCTTTCATCCAGACATTTTATAGGAGCAGTTCAACCATGTCATTACCTTTGAAGTCAGCAGTTTGATATATGTGATGGCCACATGTGCAACTTGCTCTTTTAATGAGCGTTGTTTGCTGAGTTTTATGTTCTAGGTGGAGCACGTCAGATTCCATGATATGTGTTCTTTGCTATCTATCCAGTACCACAGGTGATATTTTGGCTTATGCCATTTGATGATTGAGCATTTATTTCAGGAGGTATTGCACAGACTCAGACTTTGCCTGGATTATGAATCGTTGAAGACCCAAATTTGTTCGTCTGCTTTGTTAAAAGTTATGTGTTTAGATCTTGTTGATGGTTTGTTCAATTTTGCTTCGCGAGAAGTGTTTGAATAAAACTGTTCAAGTTTTTCTTGTTGAAGATTAGTCCAATGGACTTTTGACATATAAGGTGTTCATCCTGATTTAATCGGAGGAATTTATTATGTTTTTCGACTACTTGAGGAAATTCAGCTCAAGGTGGAGATTGCTGAAGTTTGATTCAAATTCGTACCGTATTCATGTAAAACACTGCATCTCTCATACCAGACGTGGCGTGATTGGTACCAGGGCCATGCGTAGGCTGTATTAGACGCGTTGTCAACCTGCAGCAACCGACTCTGATTTGGTTTCCTCTCCGTGTGGGATTCGTTTCTCTTGCACTATATATGTGCCGTAGTAGTCCATAGAAGGAGCTCTTTTGTAAACATTTATTCTTTATAGTGATTTGTCTTTGTGCGTCTGTGGTTTTTCCCCGCAAGGGTTTTCTATGTTAAATCTGTGTCTTCCGTTCTTTTGATCATCTATTTCTATTGTGTGTTTTATAACAGTAGGTGTACATTCTGTTTACCTAGCTGACTTCATTCTGTTATACTGCCTGAACTGGTTAAGATATCATATTCAGGCCTTACTAGTTACATTAGATTTCATATCATTAACTTGTAAAACAAAATGATTTTATTCCTTGGTGGTGATTAATATGTTGTTGGTTTTGTGCAGAGTCTGGATGCCTTCTTCCAAGTATGCCCTCTGATGCATCATTTGACCCCACTTCTGGGATTAGTTTCACATGCGATCTGAATGATAACATTGCGGCCCCATGGCCATCTTCTTTGCAAGCATCGTCTTCTTCATGCAATAAATGTATGTTATCTACCTGCAGTGCTGATCATGCATTCCTATTTAGCTGTTCTATTTACATGTTTTCACACTTGCATTTATCTGGTTGTTTCTTAAAAGTTGTTTGGCAGATTAGACTACAAAGTTATGAATTTAAAAATTGAAATCTTCTTTCTGGTTCCGCTATAGTGCGTTACTGTGTTATCTCCCATCTGCTGAAATATGTGCCATAAAGTCCGAATTGATAATTCTATGATTAGATACAGGTTCTGTGGTCCAATATTCTCCATGCATTGTCGTTTTCCAGATAATATCTCCATGTTTCTATCAGCTCAATTTGTTGCTCTTTTTTGTTCTGAAGAAGCTTGCTGATACTGATATATTTTGACTTGTCAGGTTGGCATTTGTTTTTTTTAAGAACTTTTTTATTTGTTAAATTGCTTGCACCCTCTACAGCTTTCGTCTTGATTTGTAAATCTCTGTTTTTCTAGCAGTTCAGCCAAGTTGTTGTGACATTGTAGCACTTAAATATGCCTTTACAGTTGCATTGTGTCACAAGCTTGTTGTGGTGCTTGAATGTTTCTTTTTGTTGCATTTATTTATTTTAGGTTCTCACTGTAACTTTTGGTCATTTTGTATTCAGCTGTTAATATTCCAGAGAGACCTTCAGCAACATCGGCACAAAATGGTAAGCCAACTACACATTGATTTTTCTCTCTCCATTCTGCTGCATCAATATTCTGCACAATACTTGACCTCTGCGATATCTCTGAATCACAAGTATGTTGAAAGTTTGCTATGCCGGGGCATGTAAATTGGTAATTTCTTCTGCAGGTGTCAATCAAAACAGACTGAAGCTTAGCCTACTTATTTCTTTTGGCACCCTTCTGGTTGCTCTTTTACTACAAGTCTAGTCCAGTTTGCCGATTGTTCAGATTCAGGAGAGCTGATTGGAATTGTCAACTGCCGACTTTTTGTGCTTGGCCATCTTATCAAAGTGTTGTAGGTTATATATGTTTTAGCTCCTGATAGCTATTAGTGTAATTTCTTGTAAGCTATATAATAATAGTAATAATTTATTATGCCTTTGTATAGCGAGAAAGAAGGGGAAATTTTAAAGGTGTGAAATGTGCATGACAATTTGGCGAGACCTTGTCTGATGGGAGTTACATTGCGATGGATTTCGCCATCGGTTAATATTTATATTATTTAATTGTTATTGATGCCTCAACTACTCTGAATCATGTTTGAATAGAGTACTTGAGAATCATCTCCTCTGATGTATGTTTTGAGTATCTGACTAAACATGCTGGTTAAGGTTAATCAGTTTTAGAATAATCTTTGGTCAGTACTAGCTCAGTACAAAAGTTGGCATGGCTCTGCTCAACTCTTTCTTGGACCAGATAGAGATTCCTGTGAATGTTTATGTGGCCGTGCGTTGCTCAGGAAACTTGCCTGTTTGACACAACAGATTGGATGGATATTTCCTTGTTCCTTTTGGGCCTGATACTACTTGTGTCGGCACCGAGCAATGCTATGCCAGTCTGGTCTGAATAATTAGGTTCATTCGTTAACAGGTACAGATGCTACAGATGATCAGGTTTCATAAACAGATACAACGGATTGATTACTTGGAGATTACAGCACGCTACTAGCAACAGCCATGAACGCATCTCGCCAATACAATAAACTAATAAATCAAGTGCGAATCCAAAGGCAGCATGGATTATTTCTCTCTCTTGTGTCACGATTAACGAACAGCAACCTCTCTCCAACACACAGTTCAGAGCAGATAATGCCATGGACCTGGGGGACCAGACTAGCCTGAAACGTCAAAACAAGCAAACAAACAATGAGCAAGGACAAAGAATCATAGATGATGCAAATGCATGCAAGCAATGTAGTAGACTAGTAAGATCGATGATCTTCTACTGCACTCCTGATGAGGAGGGTGAGTTGGAACTTGAAAGGTGTACTGATCTAGCATTAGTTTAATCAGAGTTGGGTGTGATCCAAATCTGCTTGTATCCCATAGTACCAACACTAACATGGCCTTGTATTCACCTGTCCACTCATCAGCTAGTCACCTCTCCTTTGTATTTCTTCCATCCTGCATTGTATTCCCCTCCCCTAGCTAGCTTGGTCACTTCCATCAACAACTCTGTCACTGTTGTAATTTATATAATTATTTGGATATGAATATCTAGTGAGATTTGAGTATTGTAAATATCGATCTCTAAGATATTCGACTGGCACGTGTGACAAACGCTACCTACAGCAATGACTCAACCACGCATGGGGTGAAGAATCCAAGGATTTTTAGTTTTACTGCAAGCCCGAGCAGAAATTAACTAATCTAGAAACCTAAGTTTGCATGAAACCAATGTACGTCCAGTATGTAGTTTACACTCGCGTTTGTTGCAACCAAGGCCAAATCTCCGCTGCCTGCCTCATTTACGAGGCATTCATCATTTGAATCTGTATGCATATATACTCCTTTCAGACTCGTAATTCAAATTCTAGTATGTGGTTGGAGAAAGAAAAGATATATTCGTATATGTAGTCTTAATCATAGTGCAAATGATTCCAAGTCTGTGTATTGCAACGTCATGAGGAATCATGTGGATTTAACTTGACAAGGTTATCTTGCCGGGACGGTACAGAACAGATTCTGGCAACCTCACGAACCAACACATATGATGCATGTATACATCCCTAGAAGTTCCCTGCAATTCTTTCTTCGTTCTAAAAAGTTGAATGGCAATATAGCAGGGCACGACACCTCGAGCTGTTGCTACAGTGCATAGAACCGATGCTCGTAATATAGGGATGAATGATTCCCGAATTTTTTTCTAACGGTATTTAAAATCTTTACTCAAGTGACTATGAGAGTCACTAAGTTTAAATTACACTAAATTTAGCAAAACAAACCTAGAGACCCAAACAAACAAAAGCAGTAATCTTCTGCCTAAGACTAGTTAGACCACCATAGATGGGCCGGTCTGACTGCCACGACCGGTCTGACTGTAAAGACAAGGGCGGTCTAACTAGTCTCCTATTCCCAGATCTAGAAACCTCTTGGGGGCAAAACACAAATCTCAATAACTTGCTCAAATATCATCTAAACACTTCTAAATTTTGCATGAGACTTGTTCAAAACATTAAAAACCAAAACCACTTTAGAATCATAAGGTTCTTGTGCTCGGTTCACTAAATTGAAAAGAATCAAATCCAGGCCATAAAAACACCAAAAACCATAGAACTCAAATTACATATTGTTCATGAGGATCTAAGGCATAAAGCCTTCCAGATCTATTCTTACACGTCCTAACAAGATAATTAAGCAAGAATTCTGGCTAGAACTCCTACGAGCACGAAATTATAAATCTTACTCAAGAACACTCACAAACCGGGTATAATCTTGATTCTTGCTATGGAGGTGATGTAGATAGGCAACGCTTGGTCAACTAGGATCTTCTAGTGCCTCTTACTCATTATGGATCACAGTAAGACCAAGAGAAAACTCTAGAGAGAAAAAATCACATCAAGAATACAACATGCAAGCAAAGTTTAAGACGTGAACAACTAGCAATTTGAGAGGCAAGGTTTGATCTTCATTACCACATAGAGAGGGAGGATCACAGCAGTATAGCGATTACAAGGTGCTCCCAATGCACCACTCTTCCTCTCCAACTCTCTCAATCAAATCATGAAAGGAGGCAATGTGGAAGAACAAAAATCTCAACTCTAGAATTCTTGGATCTAACACCTCATCTCCTCCCCTCTTATAACCTGAACCACTTAGTGGGTCTCAACCCACTAAGCAATTGGGGAAACCCGTCAACCCCACTATTATGGGTTTTACACACTCACGCAAGCTTCTCAAATTGTTTACAAGACGCAACCCGCTAAAACTTTAGCGATTGATCTACTTAGCAATTCAGGCTCTCCTTAACCTAAACAACATCTCTTTTGCACCTCTCCATGTCGCGGTTTTGATCAAGGCACCAACTCGGTATTAGGAGATGTGTTCTTGCCATATTTAAGAGTTGGGTTTATAAGATTAGGAGATGTGTTCTTACCATGTTTAAGAGTTAGGTTCGTAAGATTAGAAGATGCGTTCTTGCCATGTTTAAGAGTTGGGTTCGTAGGATTAGAAGATGCGTTCTTGCCATGTTTAAGAGTTGGGTTCGTAGGATTAGAAGATGCATTCTTGCCATATTTAAGAGTTGGGTTCGTAGGATTAAGAGATGTGTTCTTACCATGTTTAATAGTTGGGTTTATAGAATTAGGAGATGTGTTCTTAAGAGTTGGGTTTGTAGTATTAGGAGATGTGTTCTTGTAATGTTCTTGCTGTGTTAGATGGATAACCTGCTCATTATCTTGTAATGCTGTAATGGTGGATTCTAATGAAATGTGATGCTATATTTGCTTGTTTTCAAAGGATATAGCTAACATTTCTTGAGGCTAACAAAAAAACAGAAAAATTTGGGTATAGTATGAACTATTACAGACGGTTTTACGATATAAACTGTCTATGAAGGACCATCACAGATGGTTCTATATTACAACCGTCTGTAATACTCACCCATCATAGACGGTTGTCTATTAAATTCAATTTTAACTTAACTAAATTATCAATTGTTCGTCACAAATGTATTCTACATGGTCTCTCTCCGTGTGGTGGCCTACTCCTACATGGGCGGCTGCATGGTATGGCCACCATTGAAGCTATCGGAACTTGTGAAGCCAAGCAGTCAGGCAGCACACGCAAATATTCCTTGTCCTTTTGGGTCCACGTCCAATTTCAGTTTCAGTAGCAATGGAATGGATCGAATCCAATCCATTCAACCCTAGCATACTAGCATAGCACCACTGTGGGCCATCTCAATTCATAATGATAGGTTTTATAATTCACGTTCTTCTGATAGTACGGTGGTCTTAATGTCTTGTGTAAACGATATCAAACTCTATCCTTTTCATCAGATGGTAAGATTAAAGGTTTATTATGCATTTACCTTTATGGCTGATGGCCTAGCTAGTGTTATACTTGTTCACTATTTTCTGAACTTTTGTTTTTTCTTTAATTAAGTAATAATTGTATATTATTATTATTATTATTGTTTTTGCTAGACATGAATAGCACGTACGTTTAATTAGTTTGCTACAAGGTGAGCACCATCAGTTACTGCAATGGCATGTACAACCACATAGTATGAAATACTTTTCACAGGTCTTCCGATCCGATATTAATTTCATGCCCGTCTTTGAATAATTCGGTAGACAAATCTTAAATGTTTCGATATCTCTTACGATCGAGAAATACACTCAAACAAAAGAGTCATTGTCGCATGCGTTAAGACAGGGATGGCGCCGTAATCATCTAGCTAGCTAGGCATTTGTGCAAGGCCACATGATTATCGATGTCTGCATATATTATTCGTAAGTTTATGTACCACGGCAACAATGCTATTATGGCTCTAATAGTCAATAGATACGTACGAGAAAGCCTTGTTTGTCGTGAGTATGAAAATGTCGACAGTGAATGGCCAAAACTGATGGTGATACTACACGCGAAATCAAAGCAAATCAAGCGAGGACAAGGGACTAAACTTTCATGGGAAAAACTTGATGAGAAAAACAAGATGCATCCTTTTTCTAAGAAAAGAAAAGGCATGGTTATGCACAGACCAGCAGACAAAGGCCACATTCTTTTCTGCTTGAACGCAAGAACAAGGAAAATGTGAAGAAAAATGGATGGACAGTCACTCATCTGGCCATGGATCTACTCTCTCTCTCTCTCTCTCTCTCTCTCTCTCTCTCTCTCTCTCTCTCTCTCTCTCTCTAAATAGTTTGCAACCAAAAAAAGAAAGAAAAAGAGAGGGAAAAAAGGGAGGCCTCGGTCTTGTATCACACATGGCATGTGCATGCAGATGATGAGAAATGCCAAAAACAGCCAATAACTCTGCCACCTTCCAGCTCCTCCATGATCCCATGACCCCCTCCGCCACTCCTCGCCGGAGCCCCCGTGGGCCAAGCGCCGTTTCCAGCCGGAGGCGTCGCCGCAATGCCGCCTCGGTGAGGACGCCGCACGTCGGTGGCTCGGCTACGGCCAGGGCGCTCGCCGCCGGGCTCTGGAGGATGCGCCACGCGGAGCGGCTGGTGGTCGGCCCCGCCGCACGGCAGCACGACGGTCCCGTGCGCGTCCTCGCTCTCTCTCTGCCTTCCTCTGTGGTCGTTGGATTGTTGTCATCCTTTGATTGACTGTCTGATTTGGGGATTTTTCTTCTTCTTCTTCGTTTGGACGGACTTAGATTTTTCTTCTTCTTCTTTTTCTTGTTTGAAAAACAAGAAAAATGAAGGCTTTAGATTTGATTGCGCATTCCATGCTTTAGTTCTTGCGTACTCTTCTTTGTTCATGGTTGGATTGCTCTTCATCTTTTCTTAAACAAAGATCAAAATTGGGTTGCATGTTTGGCATCTGGTCCCACAAAAGTTGGTTCCTTTTGACTGCTCGAGATGGCATTTTTCTTTCTTCACTTCGCGCCTCTCTGATCTTAGAGTAGGTAAGGTAATTATGTTTGCCTTCTTTGGCGCATCTGGTCTGGTCTCTCCAATGAATTTATTTTTTTCGTGGTTTGGATTAGGTACGCCTGTATGGGTGAATTCAGGGCCAAATTTTGCGTCGTCTTCTCTTCTTCTTCTTCTTCTTTCCCGATTGTTCTGTTCTGTTTGATTGGGTTCAAAAGTCTGCGTTCTCTCGGCATGATTGTTTGTTAAAGATCACCATTAGCCCCAGGGCTTTTGTACTTGGCTGGCACTTTTCCATTACTGCCCCAAAATGGAACATCGTATAAATCTGGTGTACAACCTCTCAGAACATATCCAATGCAACGCGACAAGTGTTTTAACTGGGAGTAGAGTACGTAGTATTATCCAATGGATTGGCTCATTGGTTGTTAGGAAAAATCTAAAGACCAGATGAATAAACTAACGTGTTGCCAATGATGTGATTGTTTCCAACGACAGCAACGTTCAACTCGTGATTGCTGTTCTTCCTAGCTAGGAGAGGAGATCATCGTAACTTGTACGATTAATTGGTTGGATATGTTCCTAACAATGCTTGCTTTATCTTGTTTATTGTCAGCCTAGACCCCGACATGGACGGAGAGCGAACCTCTGCAATGGCAATAAAACGCGGAGTGATTTTGGTGTTGGAGGCCGATGCAGGAACCATGGCATCTCAGAGAAGGTATAGTTTTATTTTCCTGGCATGCTCATCAATTAGATTGCACCAGCTCGGTGGCGTTGCTTTGTTCTAACGTGAGCATGCACATCCGTCAGATTGAAGCCTTTGTCGCATTACCATATGGTTCGATGGAGAAGGCAACCAAATGGGACCATGTATATCTAAACAATTTGGATGCCATCTTCGGTTCACATGATCCTTGCAAGTTACCACATGTTGATCATGCGCGGGCAACGCCTCACGCTACGGTGGTGCTCGAGGCCGAGCTTGAGAAGGCCCGAGCTCAAATCAGCGAGCTTGAGGATGAGAAGCGTGTAGCGAGGAAGAAGCTCGATCGGTTCTTGAGGAAGCTCGCAGAGGAGAAGGCGCTGTGGAAGAGTAGGATGCGAGAGAAGGCTCGGCGTGTGATTTCAGCCTTAAAGGAGGATGTCAAGATGGAGAGGAAGCATCGGCGGCAACTAGAGGCTGCCAACACCAAGTTGATGAACGAATTAGCCGAGGCCAAGCTATCGGCGAAGCAGTTTGCGCAGAGCTACGAGATGGAGCGGAAGGCACGCGAGCTGATGGAGGAGGCCTGCGATGAGCTGACCAAGGAGGTCGAGGAGGACCAAGCAGAGGTCGAGCTTCTGCGGAGGGAATGCCTGAGCATGCGACAAGAGATCGAGGAAGAGAGGAGGATGCTTCAGATGGCCGAGGTGTGGCGTGAAGAAAGAGTTCAGATGAAACTGTCAGATGCGAAGGTGGCGCTTGAGCAGAAGTACTCCCAGCTCAACAGATTGCAGGCTGAAATGGAGTCCTTCCTTCGAAAAGATGGAAAGACCGATGCCAACAACTCTGCATTGCGGGAGGCCCGGGCGATGAGCGAGGCGGCAAGCTCAGTTCGATTCCTCAATGTCAAGGAATTCAATCATCAGAATCCTCACGCTTCGGAGGACGTGGATTTGGTGTTCGAACACCTTGGTCGGAAAGAGAGCGCGAACGGCAGACAAAGCCCTGCAACTCCGGCATCCAACGTTCACTCTGTGAGCCCAGCAACTGACATTTTCCTGGAAAAGCTTGACGATACCTACGCCAATGGCTCGGTTGACTTGGAAAGTGATGGTGGCTGGGAAACTCCCCACGGTAGTAGGCGACGGCATTCTTGTGCTTCAGTTGGAACCAGTGATCCTTCAGTGACACGGGCAAGCAATGCATCCTTGCCTGACGGCAGAGGCTGGGATGGCAGTGGGGTAACCGAGGTTCACTCAGGTGCAAGCAGGCGGTCTGGAAAGAACACTGCATTGATACGCAGGCTGTGGAGGTCAGCGATCAGCGAAAGCAGAAAGAAAGCTGGATCAGGGAGAAGTGGAACCCAGACCGACGGCTGGACACCATCTTCAGATAGGAGGTCAACTCTAGCTACTCCGACATTGCCGGTTGCAGAGCATTGCAGTTCATCAGACTCGGTGAAACTGCAGAGGAGTCGTGAACCGAAAGGACGTGATGGATTGCCGCGAGGAGGTGCGCACAAGCAAAGCTTCAAGGAAAAGCTTATGGAGGCTAGAATGGATGATCAGAAAGTGAAGCCCTGCCATGCAGTGAAACAAAAGATATAATTGCTGAAAACCTTGATCAGGCTGTAGAGACAGCGCCCTTTGGTCTCGATCCAATCTTTTGACATCCAATCCAGGACGAGCCTGTGACATCAGGAAGATTCGGTACGGATCATGAGCTAAATTGCTGACTGAATTCACATATACATGGTTGGCTAGAGAGGGTGTGATCTTGGGGTTCACCTGCACCGGAAAAAGGTTGTGACTGGCAGGCTCAATACATAGTACGTACATAGGTTAATATTCTGCACATTGGAAGTAGCTAGAGCACTCCCACTTGTATTCTGCCACCTTAGATGATGTATGCGTATACCCAGATTAAACTTCTTCCTCCTGGCTTCTGTCTGTATCATATAAGTCTCCTCCTATATATGTATATCCTGTGTACATTATTCACATGGATCACACAGACGCTAATTAAGAGAGGTCGCGAACACCTCTAACTGAGGAGGAGGTCCCTGATATGTATATGTGAGGCAAAGGCTGACTGGTGTCCAACCATTGTGCTGCTACGTGTAACTGAATTTTTTGAGCATATAATCTCTACAAGCTTATTCCTTACTACAGCTAGGATTTGTATTTTTTTTAAGATAAGGATACAAAATCCGGCATCTATATCCACTTGGGATATACACAGCCAAAAGTTACACGAGCTCTTACGCTCAAAGCAGTGGCGGACCTAGGACTAAATTTTAGCTAGGGCGAAGTCACTAGCGTCCAATTAGTTACTAAGCAATGTGTGATCTCTTGCACAATCACTAAGCAAGTATTACACAACATACGTTCTAGTAGTCAAAGTCACCACACGATAGTGCCAACATCTCTAAAAATGCTCGCCGCAATACCCGAAAGGGATATAAGCTTCTCATATCAATATGTGATATAAGTTGCATGGTTTTAATACTTTACCATCAATTATCAGCAATGTATCACAATCAAAGCACACGATTACCAAATTAGAACATCTTGCTTATTTCTATCCACACGAATATGCAAAGCAAATGAGAGGAACCATACCCAAATCCTTATAAGCATCGGATTCCCAGCAACGACTGCATCCCCTCGCTCTGTTGGGGCGGCTTCTCCTCGGCTTGATGGCTTCTCAAATCACTCGGCCGATCGCTCCTCGCCTCCTCAAATCCATGGACGGCGCTCCGCTCTCCTCAAATCCGCGGCCGCTCCTTCCGCTGCTCGCGCCTCGGCCCTCCCCGTCCCCGCCACCGCGTCGCTCCCGTCCCCGCGCCACCGCGTCGCTCCCCGTTCCCGCCACGCCTCTCGGCCTCCCGCCTCAGGCCTCTGCCGGCGGCCGCCGCGCTCCCGCCACCGCCTCCGCCTCGGCCTCCTCTAGCCGCTTGGCGCCGCTGCTGATCCGCGCTCGCTCGCCAAGGGTAGGTCCGCCGCTCAAAGCCTCAAAACCGAGGAGCACAAAACAACGAGAAAGAGAGTTTTAGGACTATGAAAAGCTAGAAAGACTAAGTTTCGAACTTCTTCTCCGTCCTTGCTTTCAACCAAGCCCTAACCTCATCCAATGAGCCATCCAAACTTGATCTACTTTGCGTGAAGAAAACCTCCGAGGCGACGTCTCCAAGGAGGCAACGAGGGTCACCGACGCCGCCGCCTCACCGAGACAAGGCTTTCACCGAGAACGAGAATACATGAGGGCTATGGAGTGCCATGACAACCTCCAGAAGGAAAATGGCGCCCAAAGACGTCATAATTGTCGAGACCGGTATGATCACCGGCAAGGCTTTCGCCAAAGACCTCCACAAAAACCCACGCACTACCCACACACAAAATAGACCTCCACCAGCACACCGGAGTCCTGCACGCCTCAAGGCTATGGCATAGCCACCCTTGAACTCCACGACGAGCCGCTTCCTGCAATGACCACCACTGAAGAAACCACTATGCGACACCTATGCGCCACCATAGAATAGATCCAGGGACAAGAGCCACAGATCAAGCCTATGGCCGTCGGTGCACTAAGTCGCCCACCGCCGCGCCATGCCTTCCCGCTCAAGCAACGCCGCGCCATGGCTCCCTGGACAAAACCAGCAACCGCACCTCCTGCCGCACCCTGGCACTCCCACCGGTTCTTGCCGCCGCTCGGCTTCAACGGGAGCCGCCAAGCCGACACCAGCCTCCGCCCCCTCGGCGCAGCAGGCCGCCGCGGACTCTTCCGACATCATCTCCCTTTCGCCTTCCGCCTCCACCACCGACAGCCGCAGAAACCGGCCGCCTCCGCACCGCTGCTGCCGCTGCGCGTCGGCGCCGCCACCACACTCACGGAACCAACAGCGCGCACGGACGCCCATCGGGCGCCAACGAACAACGCCTCCGCCGGCGACCTCCACAGGGGCCCGGCCGCCTCAAACCCATCGCCCAGATCCAGAAGCATCCGACCAGATCCAAGCGAGAGAGCCCCCCCGCCGCCTTCCTAACTCCCGCACAAGCCTGCGACGGCATGCTCCAGCGGCGGCAAGGCGAAGGGGAGCGGTAAGGGAGGGGAATCGGCGCTGGAGCGCTGGGGAGAAGAAAGGCCGCCCGCTCGACTCCAGCCCCGGCCACCGCTCACGTCACGCTGACCTCCACAGGAGCCCGGCCTCCTCAGACCTGACGCCCAGATCCAGAAGCCACCGTCCAGATCCAGGGGAGAGAGCCCCGCCGCCGCCTTCCTAGCATCCGCTCAAGCCTCCGGCGGCGTGCTCCAGCGGCGGCAAGGCGAAGGAGAGAAGAGAGGCGAGTTTTCTCTCGCTCTCTGACTAGGGAGAACGCACCGGTAGTTCAAGACCTGAGGAACCTGCAATCTCAGCTAGGATTTGTATGTCCATGCTTTTTTTGGCTTGTGGCTCCCAAAACCATATGTGTTATCTATGTTGTCATCTCCACCATCCACTACTCTGTCAAAAAGCACAGACAAAAGTCATAAATCGCAGCCAAAAATTGGACTGACTCATTGTTAATTGACAAAGGATCCTTACCATTATAATTACATGGGCCATTTAATAGACGTATTAGATCTTTCTTATTTTCTCTCGATTAATGAGAGAATTTCAAAGAATTTATCTTTTTTGCGATTTAAGGATTATTGTGGGAATGTTTAGCACTCAAAATGAAGTGTATGCAATCTCACCAGATGTTTGTAGATATAAGTATGACAATAGCCAGCCTCTCGAAGGCATCATCAATTATACATTTGGAAACTCACCTTTTTCGGAATATCTTTTATGAACACTATCAAGTTGAATCTGTGACGATAATTTTCGTAACGCCACACAGATATCTAATCGCGATCTGCTCTATCTAAATTTCACGGCGAAACCATTAGTATCGTCACAGATGGTTTGCTATGCACGACGTTTTTAATTTTGTCACGTGGCTTTTGTCATAAAAGGCGATTTGTTGTACGATCCAACTCGATGCTTGTAGATCGCCAGATTCGACCAAATCATGGGAGGAGGAGGACACCACGACCTCACCGGCGGTAGCAACTCCGGTGGCCCAACTTGCTATGGTGACAGCAGAGCATATATAGTGGGGAGAGCAAGGCGCGAGGAGATAGATGTTTCGGGTCGTGTCTCGGGAAGGAGGCAGGTAAAAGGGAGAGGAGAACGGTTGGCTACTTACATCGTTGGGGCACAGTAACAAAGTTAGGAATGAAATTGAGGGTGAGCTAAATTATTATAGAACTAAACTACGTTGACACAAATTTAGTATTTTATTCTTACGAAATTTCAGATTCATACGGAAATTACACAATTGGATGGAGACAAACAATAAAAACAGAGAAATACAAAGTAAGTATCTCGATAATAGAAAACGCATACCCACAAATATATAATTATTCTACCATGAGTGCGGAGTAGCGATAAGTCACCTATATATAAAACATATCAAAATTAGTAGTATAATAGAAAATTGTGTATGGCAATGAAAATTTAGATCATATGAATAAACATACCAGAATTAAGCTAATTTGAATCACGAGACAAATTTGAATCATGGCGCAAATGCATTCTACGGGACTTCATGCCTTGGAAGCAGTTCATGATTTTATCATCATCAATGTTTTTAAAGATCTCTCATTCGGTGTAGCACACCATCAAGTTATTAAGTCACTTATCCGCTACCTTATTGCACAAATCTATTTTGATAAAGATGTTGCCATTGGAAGTATCAATGTCAACTCGATGAGGAAATATACCAACAGGAAAGTTCTATCTTTTCTTGTTTGAACCATCAATTGAGCAAGTTTTGATATATCACAACATCCATTGAATTCTTCACTTCTTCTAATGTTGAGAATGGAAGTTCGAAGCTAATTTCTTAACAAGAACTGATCAGCATCCATGAATTCATCAATATAAATTTCAGCAAGTCGAATAAATTTATCAACATTAAACTTAGAGAATGAGTTGCTTGTATCAAGACAAAACATGCATATCAATAACTCCTAAGAAACTTTATTGAATTGATAACTCATCTCATTCATAATTGCATCAATAACAACATTGAAAATGTCAACTTTGTAATAGTGATGTCGAGTAACTAGCCTTCTTCATGTTGAGCAAGGAAAATTTCACTGCATGTGGCGTGAAAAGCAGCGGTCCTGGCGGGCCCCACATGCGTGTGTCAGGCACAAGGAATAGCTTCTAGTGGGCATTCGTAGGCATGCATGTTCACGCGCGTGTAACTGGGGCAAATCGCAGTGGCTCGGGATGACTAGACAACGAGTCCCACAGGCACGCAGAAGGCAGAGGAAGGTCTCATGAGCATGCAACAGTCCCACACTTGAGAGGAAAATGTCACCCGCAGTGCCAGTGGAGGAATAGCGAGTAGGTGTTGATGCCAGTGTGGTAACAGTGAAAGACGAAGGGAGCAAAAGGCTCGGGTAACGGCAAAGCCAAGACAGCTATGGGAGCAGGTGCTCCAACCCAAGCAAGAGTGCAAAGGAGGACGAGTTCAGTCCAGGTGCGAGACGCGGCAAGTGTTGGTTTGTGTGAGGTTCAGAATGGAGCAAGCGCATGCTATAGGATGGTGTCGACCAAGGAAGGAACGGCACACGGGAATGCAAGAAAATAATGGGAGATGAGAGAAGATCGGTGTGATCAAGGTGGAGAAATAAGATTAAGGGGGTGAATTTTGGAATTAATCTTGTTTTTTATTTAGTCGTATCTGAGTCTGTAATAGCGTTTGAGTTGAGTCCATGTATGAGTCCGTAGTAGAAGTCGAGTTGTGTTGTTGAGTCTGTTTATGAGTTCTGTAACTAGCCTTTATAAGCTACAGTCTAGTTGTGTAATAAGAGACAAGCAAAGGAGAAGCGATCGGTTGTGATCAGAAGCTGAAAGGGATAGAAATAAAGAGAAAAATGGAGTTCTTTGTTCCCAGGAAAAGCAATTGTGTTCGCGTATTGCATTTCGAGTTATTGCTGTCATACTCAAAGATGCTAGGACCAAAGGTGTAACGCCCTAGGGTCCAAACTGGCTCAGACCTAACCGCATTATGAATAGGCCACGCACACGTAGCAACCCGCTTGCACTTTCGTCCTCGCTTCACGCAAAACGGTTAACCAGGGGTGCTACCATTGAAACTCCTAGGCTTATATGTAAGTGCTTCTCAAGATAAGCTAGCAAGGTGGGACTAACCCAGAAATTCATGTGCACACACACATGGGCCAACATGGGCCGTGGTGTCACATACACCCCCCCTCAAAGGACCCGACGTCCTCGTCGGACCAACATACCCACACCGGGGCAAATAATAAGGATCTCCCCTCTTGGCACATGTCCGTGCGTTCAGTGCCAGCACATATGTCATACCGTGTGTCCACTCCGGGCCCACACGCGCCATGCGCTATATGCTCGCGCCCCTGACCCGCACACGCCCATGTAACCGCGAGAGTCGGCTCTGATACCATTTGTAACGCCCTAGGGTCCAAACCGGCTCAGACCTAACCGCAATCTGGATAGGCCACGCACACGTAGCAACCCGCTTGCACTTTCGTCCTCGCTTCACGCAAAACAGTTAACCGGGGGTGCTACCATTGAAACTCCTAGGCTTATATGTAAGTGCTTCTCAAGGTAAGCTAGCAAGGTGGGACTAACCCAGAAATTCATGTGCACACACACATGGGCCGAAGTGTCACAAAAGGAGACTTGAGTACTTGAAGAGACAACAGATTGGTTGTGGTCGTAAGTTGGAGTTGAGTGTGGTCGAAGGCACTATGTGGTTGAAGGAATCGCGTGGTTGAAACATCCGAGTGCTATCAGTCGGAAGCTTCGGCGGTGGAGTGGTCGAAGACTTTCGAGCGAGAGCAGCCGAAGACTCCGAGAGTAGAGCGGTCGAACAGTCAGAGCAAAGAAGTCAAAGCGTTGAAGGGCTAATCAGTTGAAGCTACGAGCACGTGTTAAAGTGGTCATATCCATTAGACATTGAGAAGTCGTAAATTCTCATTGCATGAGCACATACGCAGCAGAGAAAGCGTGGTCGTTACGAGGACGTGCTAGTCATAACAAGGACGAGTACGAGCCGATCGAGAAGACGCAGTCGTAAGCCGGAGTGATCGTTACTCGGTTATGAGTATGTGCACAGCAGCAAGGAGTGGTCATAACCAGCTGAGTGATTGTAAACAACTTGGAGTGATCATTTTCTAACAGTTGAGTGATCGTTTTCCAACAGTGGAGGGAGGCCGCACCATCGGCCCAAACCCTAGCCAAAGAGGGTGGCGGCGGTGCAAGGGTGGAGGCGGTGGCGCGGTGATGAAGGGTGGTGGCGTCGTTAAGGGCCATAGGGTGGCACCAAGGGCTAGGGAGGGAGGCAAAAGGGAGAGGGAGGCGAGAAAGGGGGATTGGGGGAACAAACAGAGGGAGAGAGGCGAATGGCTGAGGGGCTTTGCGAAACAATTATCCATGCGGGGGGAGGGAGTTTCTGAAAGATAAATTAAGTGAGTTAGGAGCCTTCCACCCTTCTTGATCTGAGCTACATGGCTAGATCAGACCTCTCTAATGAGCTTTAGTAATGAAAAGCCTTTTAGCACCATATGTGTGTGTGATCACTAGGTAGGTAGTATATGTGTATGCGTACGCAAGAATCATCGGATATATTGGACCAGCCTCTATAGCTCTAGCTAGGTAGGTAGCTAACCGATACAGTACAAAACGACGATCCTGATGTGGCAACCTACATTTGTACTGCTAGCTATACGTACGTTGGATATATAAACTAGATTTAATATATATTGGTGGTGTCCATGTATACCTGAAGCGCACGTAATGGCCAGAGATTTCGACTTGTTTTTTCAGTAGAACTAGCGTAATTAGCCGCGCAATTGCATGGCAAATAGCTATATATTATAATATATTTATCTTTATTACACAATTGTAATGTTCATGTTTGAAATTATAGTTATATTTATTATGCAACTCTGATATTTATATATGATTAATTTGCACCGTTATAATCTGACCTTACTAAAAATAAGTAAGATAGATCCTTCTCTTTTTCTTTCAATTAATGATAGAATTTCTAGAATTTTATCTTTTTTATAATTATTGTGAAATTCTTTCATCCTCAAATTAGCGAAAGAGGTGACTTGAATCTTACGTATTGTTTGTAAGGCCGACTGTTGTGGTTACAGACCAAACAGAGAGATATGGTAGTGGAGAGTGAGGGAGATGAGTAATGGCTTGGCTTCTCCCCATGGCCTGTATCCATATATATGTACATATGAGGAGTGCTTTTACAGTTATACCCTTACATCTGGTCATCCCCTCCAGGGGCACTTATGTCATTACACATGGCCTATTCTGAACCTTATAACCTCCTACCAGGCCTGCTGGGTTTAGGTGGGGGCCACCCCTACAACACCGACAATTAGTGAAACCATTTTGTGTTGTTCTATCTATCTTGCTAGCTTTATATAAGATTAAGTAGAGATCGTATATATAATTAATTCACATATATGTTGGTGTTGTGCTAGCTAGCTACAAGTCTTAAAAATTCAGGTGTATTGTGAAGGAAAGCAACCACACGCCTTAGCTATGTATGTATATGTACGTACGGACACCGAGACAATAAGATTCAATTCAATTTCCATTTTGCAAATACGTATGTACGTACGGAGGTAACTGTTTGATAGAGTTTCAAATTCTCTTTTTTAGCTCCTGCTTATCTAAGAATCTAGAGCTCCTTCATGAAAGCTTTTGGCCAATAAGTTAGCTTCAAAAACTATAAGAGAGAATTTGGAGGCAATTATACACTATGCTATCTCTAATTGTAACATTTTATTTGCATCTATGTCTTACTCATTTGTATTTGCATTCAAATTTTAGCTTCCATAAATTACAAGAAGTTGAACAACACTTCAAAAAAATCTCAACATAGCCGTTCATGTTTATGCTATGATCTGATCGCTTGCCGTAATTTCTACACAATTTCTGCATGGCCGACTGTCGCATTCATTCTCGATAACTCCATGCGAAGTAACACATAATACTGTGTGAAGCATCACTCAGTCACTGCATAGCTCATCTTATCTCTATACATATGTAAGATTCAAATCTTGATTACTGAAACAAAAGAAGAAATTATGAGGAGATAACTGGCAAAGGCAAGGGACTACTCTTGACAAATATCAGCTCACAATTGAAACAAGAATTCAGCTCACAATTTGATGTTTTTCGACCATGCACATATGGCGTTGGTACGGACATGTTGAACTAGAGTGTTCAACTTTTCCTTCTCAAACAAAGATTCACCTGTTAGTACAAAAAGGAACAATAGGCCATAGCACTATAAAATAGAAGAGGAAGTAATCATTCAAAATATAACCATTGACCAATTATGTCGTGGTGCACTAATGATATATGTAACTAGAAAGGATTACTACATTTTTGCAGTCTAAAGTCTCTGGTTGGTTTAACTTTAACCACAATGTAATTTAGGAAATGCATAGGGAACTTCATCTATGATAGAATTTATTTAGATATGCAAGGACCAGAAGCATTGAGCATGTATTCAATGGAAGTGCATACTGTATTCAATGGAATTACCATTTCCAGAATTTGACATTTCGTATAAGCCCGATCAGAAATTAGCACTTTATCCTCAACAATTGGGACTGAGACTTCCTCATATTTACAAGCAAGAATCATAGCTGTCGCTCCAACTAGCTGCAACTTCTTCTTGGGGTACTAGTATGCTACACTAGAACAAATTAAAATTTCAACCTCGTAAACCAGTAAGTCATGCCAGTAAGAGATCATGAATTGTTATCACTAAACGTGCAGTGCAGCGGAAGAAGAGTTAAAGCAACCCGGTTCAACGTAGCGTGTGTCGGTGTAGTGAAAGTAGTTGATCGTCCTCAAGTGGTAGTCGATCTCCTCGAGTTGACTGTCTTCTCCTTGGATTGTCTCGATTATTGTCGCAATCGCAACAGCGTCTTTACGAAAGTCCACGCGTTTAGGGATGGAATGCTGTGTGATGTGTGCTAGCACCAGCACTCACAATAGGATCCTTTGGAAAGAGACAACTAGAGT
Organism: Dendrocalamus sinicus; assembly: GCA_036346575.1. NCBI lineage: Eukaryota > Viridiplantae > Streptophyta > Magnoliopsida > Poales > Poaceae > Dendrocalamus > Dendrocalamus sinicus. Next base: position 209,890 of record JAYEVI010000332.1, on the reverse strand, counting down.
TTTACTAGGTGGAGCAATATCTCTCTCTGTCTATCGCTTGAACCCATAGCTTCAATGCTCCCATTTAAATAAAGCCTTTGATCGGACCCTTATCCAACAAAAGTAGAGATCATATCTCACTCAGATAGTCTCTGACCGGATTCTTATCCAACACGAGTAAAGATCATATCCCATTCGAAGTCTTATCATCCAAACCCTTATTATTCTAACCCGTTAAGTATGTAGCCCTATAGATTCATGTATACTTGGTTGTAACTTGAAAACATTTTTCCAATCATAGGTCGGTAGCAGTCCATATAGAACATATTGACTCCCAAATATACACAAAGATCAAATTTGGACAAACCTTATGCAATATGACCTACAACCAGGTCTTAGTTACTTATGATCAACTCATAGCTCCTTATGACTAGTTCGTATATGGTTATAACCAGTCTGTATCTCCATATGACCAATTCGCAGACCAGTTTGTGATATGTTCGATCAGCTCATGACCAGTCAGTATGCCCACACAACCAGTTCATATCTGGTCGGACTAAACAACATATTTGTGTATTCTCCATTTGCCTCATGATACATTATCGAACTCCAGGTGAGAAACGTGTCATCTATGGACTGTTTAATCTTTTCCTAACTAGTGATGGATGACTTCATGTGGTTGACTCTTCAACCACTCGTAGTATAGTCATGTACTTCCTTTATCCGACCACATCGAGGGGTCTAGAGATATCTCTCCTGTTATTTAGAAGAGGAAATCCCATATACGACCAATCATATTCCTCCGTATGTTTTATAGCATACCTTTAAGTGCACTATTACATATGTAAGAAACTATACTGATCTCAGATACAAGAATCATACATCATCATTGCTTAAGACTAACTGATGACATATAAAAACATAACAATCTCAACAGTGTCTTAAGGTGGGTCAATCCAACACCATATTTTCTAGCATGTGTCTACATTATTGATTTGATATCTCTATATCCATAATCTATGAAATATGATCATCAATCAATACATATGCAAATCTATAAATCATAATTGTCACACATAATGATATGAGATTAAGGATAATTTTAGAATAACATCAAAACATAAATAAGGAGTTTCATAAACAAGTCATATACTTGTTGATCAATACAAAATATATTTATTCAATGGATAGAATAATATATTATTCAAAACATCATAAATATAGAAATGATACAATCATCTCCATGATAGCCTATTGGGCATATTACTAACACTTCTTCCTTGGCACAACTTGTTTTGCCAAGAATCTATCTATTATGAACTTCCAGTTTAACATGTTTGATCATGCACATACTCTCCAGTTCAACCATGCAAATACAACTTGCAGATATGTTTTTCAATAGAAAAAGGTTATGTTAACATGAATTTTTGTGTGCATTGGATGCAACACAGGTTTATGTTTGTGCATGTGACTTTTTATAAGATTTTCTGAAACTCTATCTTGTTCTTACATTTGTGCTCAGGCCTTGACGAACATTGGGGCCTTGTTCCTGTAATGCAAGTGAAGAAAGAGGTGGTCGGTGAAGAGGAGGGAGGCCAAGGGAGGAGTAAGGAGAGAAAGGGGAGGGATTGTTGGAGAGCAAACCTTCATGGGACACCAGTGCTGGTGCTTAGGGAATGGTGGCGTCGAGGCAGTCGGGGGTCGGCGGCGATGAACTCTGAGGCCATCGATACCAAGGGGATCTGGCGGTGAGTGATCTAGGGGCAACGGATCCATTGATGAGGGATTGGGAGTGAGGGATACGACATTGAGGGTCTCTGGGCTGGCGGTGAGGGATCAGGGCCAACAGCGAGGGATCTAGGAGTGAGGGACTAGCAACACGGTTCTCTAGGGATGCGGTAGGGTGAGAAGGATCCAGAGGATGTGGCACTACTACAAAAAGGCATATATTAGACGCCTTATCATAAACAATTCACCAAAAAAACCATCAGTATTAAATATAATTATAGACAATTAGATTTAAAGATCGTCTGTATTGCTGCTAGTGCTAAAAACATCTGTGAAGAAATAATATCACAGACGGTTCATGGTGAGCACCGCCTATGAAGTATCACAGGCGATTCTTACTAAGAACCGTCTGTGATATTACCAAATATCACAAACAGTTTTTTATTTAAACCGTCTATGATACTTCACAGATGGTTTGTATTATTAATTGTCTATGATAATGAAGTTATCATAAATGATTTGTATTAAAAATTGTCTGTGATATGTTTTCTGCCTCGTAATCCCCTAAATTTTCATAATCTCCCGACTAAGTCTGAGTAGGATTATGTTCCAAGACACCTTTAGTAAAACAGACATAACTTTTGCATACGGTGTCCATTTTTGACATTTTTATACTTGTTGGAAAGCTAATCATGAGCTGATCCAAAAAAATGACCCGCTCATGCAACCACTCTCTAGGATCCCAAAATCGACCATCTTTAGTCTCAAATTTGTGTCGCAAGTTTTCGGTTTCTATTTTTGCCAAAATTTTTGATCTTCTCTTTGGAATGTGGGGTTCACCTCAACTGCAAAATTGTAGACCTCATTAAAACCTTTCAAACAAGTATATATAAGCCATATAGAATTTTGCTATTTCATCTTTTGAAACTGTCTATTTACATTGCATCGATATATATATATATATATATATATATATATATCGTTTACGATAGTTATGTTTCACAGATGGTTTGTGGTTCAAATCGTCTGTGATAGTTATGTCCTTGACCACTAGGCCTGTCGATCCTTCCCAACCCAATCCCAGCAAACAGAAACTCACCAACCTCCACCCCACAGATCATAGCTCCATCTCTCCATCCCCGAGCCAAAAATTTTCCAACTCTGGCCTCTCTCTCCCCTATAAATACTCACCTGAACCCATCCCCTACCTACTGCATGTGCTCAAAATCTCTCCAGCCTCCTCGCCGTCCTCCTCCTCGACCCCGACCCCGACCCCGATGGCCCTTACAAATTAGACGGCACGCAAGTCTTCGGGCGGCAAGGCACCGCGGAAGCAGCTGGCTACCAAGACGACGCTTAAGTCAACGCCTGCGACAGTGGGCGTCAAGGACATCCTGCTTGCGCGCTGCAAGGATTTCTACTTCTTCCGTGTTCTTATCATGTTTAAGAGTTGGGTTCGTAGAATTAGGAGATGTGTTCTTGCCATGTTAAGAGTTAGGTTCGTAGAATTAGGAGATATGTTCTTGCGATGTTCTTGCTGTGTTAGATGTGTAACCTACTCGTTATCTTATGATACTGTAATGGTGGATTGTTATCTTAATGGAAATAGAATGGTTTGCTATGTTTGCTGCTGTATTTACTTGTTTTCAAATGGCATAGCTAACATTTTATGAGGCTAGCCGAGGAACAGAAAAAAAAATTAGGTATAAAATGGACTATCGCAGATGGTTTTATAGTATAAATCATCTGTGAAGGACTACCACAGACGGCTCGAACCAAAAACCGTCTGTGCTACTCACACATCATAGACAGTTCTAGCTACCAACCATCTGTGATACTCACTCATCACAAATGGTTGGTAGCTAGAACCATCTGTGATGTGCGAGTATCACATATGGTTTTTGGTTAGAGTCGTCTGTGATAGTATCCTTCACAGACGGTTCTTAATACGAATCATCTGTGTTGTGGCTTATCACAAAAGGTTCGAAAACCAACTATGATGTTCTGGTATTATTACTAACTCATAAACTCAGACGGCTCACGAAACTATTTGTGATAACTTTTTGAACCATCTGTGATGACCTATTCTGTAGTAGTATGGCGGGGAGAGGGGTGCGAGAGGAAGAGTTGGTGAGGGTGAGAGAAGGGGGCGAGACGATGCATAGCGAATGTGTGGGGACGAGAGAGTGTGCAAGGGGTAGGTCGATGCTATTTTGCATGTAATTACCTCTAACTTCAAGAGGCACTATTGTTTAAGGTGTGCTGGCTTCCTGTGAGAACATATTTTAAGGTTGCTCTTCGTTGCTAGTTCATTTACAATTATGCTTCTCGTGAGAATTAGAATCTGGTCGCTTTAGAATGCTGAGTGTTTGACATAGTTTCACGAGATCCAAATAAAAATCTAGGAGTAGGAGCCGTACCACCCGGTAGAGGACCGGAGATGGGAAATGCGAGCTAGTTCGATCGATGTGAGCCACTTAATTGAGAGAGGCCACAAATGCATGCATATAATTCGATATACTGACAGGATCGATGGAGTACATATAGACACTGATCGATACATACTGGTCGGCCGGCCCGGATGTAAAGCCACAATGGCAAGTCGCTTTCCCAAAAAAGCTCAAGTCTCTCTCTCTCTCTCTCCAATTCAAGCTGGAGAGAGAGAGAGAGAGAGAGAGAGAGAGGTGTGCATTATGTAAAGAACTGCCCTGCTAGCTTAATGGCTGGCACTTGGGATCGATGACAGACATATGCATGCTCGTCGAGCATCAGAAGGAACTGAGTGTGACGCCTGAAAGCACGCATGGCTAGCCTTATGGCTTATGGATCGAGCTAGGTAGCCACTGATGGATCGAGCTGGAACTAATTAGTACTCCCAACTTGGAAGCAATTAAGCAGATAGCTAGCGGTACGATTGGATCGGATGATGTACCGATGGCAAGAGAAAGACAAGAAAAGGAATTAATCTTGCTAGCTAGCTTGCATGCGTACACTAGAGATGATGATACGATGCAGGCAGGCTTAATTAGTGGTTCCATGTCCGCGCGCGTCAATAAAGGCATGTAAAGGGTACGATCGATATAACCCCCGAAATTCCACCAAAAGAAAAAAGACAAAATAATAGAGGAACTTTATAGATAGATAGTAATTAGTAAGGACTATAAAACTACCAATTTTCTCTTTTAAAATTTGTGCCTTGCTGCTGGCTGAGATGGAGCTACAGGTGGTGTGTACGTACCTATCGAGCCAACAGTGACCTCCAAACCTGTCCTGCCTCCAACATGTTTAATTAGTTGTGGCCCATCTATCCATCAGTTGCGCCTTCACATCAAGCAGAAATTTTGGAATTGGCTAGCCACAATAGTGATCGATCAGTCATTGTCTTGGAACACAGCCACATAAATTAAATTTATATGGATTTGTCATCACTTTAATTTATCCAGCACACCACCCAATTGTCTAAGCCCTCTCAAAAAAAATAATAAACTACAGTCCAATTAATTAATATTGGCTACTCTCTTGGCACGACCTCTAGTTCGTCGCAATGTCCGACGCCAGATAAACAATGAAGCTACGGAACCAAAGATTAACAATTATTTTTTATTTATTTAGTATACGTACGTATGGCACATGCATGCAGCAACTAATTTCCTTTGGAGAAAATCACATTGCCTCTGGGGCATTGGCCCGGCAAAAGAAGCTTCCACACGTTGCACCCATCACATTGCCTCTGTGGCGCATATAAAGGTTCGGCTATAATCTATTCTTAGATGCAGTACACATAAGAATCGAGATTCGATCGACTGCACCGGCAGATCGATCATGGACAATCATCATGTGACATCAAAGTTAATCACTATATAGTATACTTTTGATTACACCAGCACCTAGCTAGCTAGCTTATGTTATTGTCTGCAGGCACATGGACTCAAAAGCAAAGCCTAACACACCGTAGATTTTTGATGCAGCATCTAGCTAAGCCAGTGGATCATCACTAGAAACAGAGCGACTTTATGGTAATCATCGGCAATTGACATCGATCTCTTAGTGCCTAGCTATGTAGTAGTTGGAAACTAAAACAAGGCATCATAAGTACAGAAATGAAGTAGGCCATCTGCCTCTTGTTATTATTTTCAAATACTCTGAATATTGTTTGTGATTAATCAAACGTGGCGGATCTCCGTCTCCTCGTGATATATAAAGATGTAGAGCTGGACACACACACATATACACATATACATGTATACATATACACATATACATATGTATATGTATACATATACACATATACATATGTACATGTATACATATAGGAAAAATACATTTTACTTCCAGGTGTAATTACACCCACCTTTAATATACCACCTAAACAAGTTTGAAATACTCTTTTATCACTTTAGGTATACCCGTATACTAATTATAAAATACTCCAATGTGAACCATATAGAAAAATTGCAAGGAAGTCCATAGTTTTAGCGTATTTTGTAAATACCTACATATACGCACATAAAAAAAGAGTATGTCAAAAAATATATATACCACCTCTGAAAAAATATTCATGCCACCTAGATGGTCGTAAATACTCGTACACTACACATACAACCTTCCGTTATGCAAGTTACTCGCTACGTTGTGAGATACGATATAGGGTGTAATTATACCCGGAAGTAGAAAAGAGACTTCATATATATATACACACACACATACATACATATATGTATATATGAGTATACCTAAAGTGATAAAGGGGTATTTTAATTTTGTTTAGGTGGTATATTTGAGGTAGGTATAATTACATTTGGGAGTAAAAGGTATTTTTCCTATATAATGGTTCTATACTCCTACGATTACATACTCCCACTTCTCATATACTGCTTTAATGGTGTTATTATACATCTTTATCTATATAAACATACTCTAATAATGATAATAATATACTCCAAAGTGAGTTCCACGACAAATTTCATAAAACCCACTCCTTTTATGTATGAGAAAGGATATATAGCAAAAATAAAGAGTTTAGATCAAAAATTTTCAACCAAGTCGTATTAGAGTATTTTAGAACTAGTATTTAAGTATAATGAAAGTGATAAAGAGGTATAAAATATTTGTTTAAGTGGTATATTGAAAGTGGCAGTACGTACTACCAGGAATACAGAATATACTTATATATACATATATATACATACATACACACACAGGAAGCGTCTTTTCTACTCCAGGTGTAATTACTCCCACGCTATCATCAGTTCTGATGCATATGTGGTGTTTAATTAAGACGTGTTAAATGGAATGGTTGGCGTCCAAATTAGCCATGCATGCACACGTCAGATTTCAGTTCTTCTTAATTCCAGTGGCATGACAACCGTACGTATGATCGATCCTGACGATTTAATGTCGAACATTGAAATGTCAGATCTGCACATGAATAATTATCGATCGGTAGATCCCAGCCGCTCGAACGGGAACGTACGGGTAACAACCACCAGCTAGCAAGCCCCATCTACCTAGATAGCACATGATCGAGGTCATATATGAATGAGCAATTTCTCCTCTCTTTCTTTTGTTTCCGAGGAGCTAGGAAAGATCATCAAACTGCCGGCAGTAACTATATAGTATTGCTGATTGATATAATTTGTGCTAACATTAGTAAGGAAAGGGTGGAAGCTGGCCAATGTAACTAATGGCTTCTTGATTTTCGAGGAGACACTAGTATACACACTTTGCTATATGTGTGGCCTACGTACCCAAATGATTCAGCACCTGTATCTGACAGAGGATATCCAATTATGGCCTTATGTTAATTTGAGCATGCTTCATGTGTGGCATAATAAAAATTCAATCGTTAATCATAAGAGTGTTTAACTAGTTTTCTTATAAGAAATGCGAAATTTAGGATTTTTTTTTCTGGATTATTTCACATGGATTAATGAAACAGAATATATATGTATAACATTATTAACTAGGTATGGAGAAGCGACAATCATTGTAAGGACTCTCCAAGCTAGCTAGCTTTCAGTGGAAAAGGCAAGGAACATCAGACGAACTTCCAAGATGTATTGGTTGGAAGAGAAGATTAATAAGGCGAGTACGTAGCGGACTCATGTACGCAGGCATGTATTGATCCAACACACATTGGCCTGGAACTGCATGCTTCCGGTTATTGGAGGCTTGGAGCGGCATGCAGTTTGGAGCTAGTAACTGGTGAGGGAGGAGCGATCAGGCAGCAAGAGAAATTGAGGTAGGAGAGGAGGGAGCAGAGGCACATGGAAGGGAGAGAGAGTCCAGAGCTAGCTTGCAGAAGCCCACGTACGCATTGCTATCTAGCAGACAGCGCACGCAGATCTGCAGACGAATGAATGAATGCACGCACGCATGCATGCATATGTCCGTCGCGCGCGTTACGTACAGTCACAGAGCCAGCCAGTCGACGACACCCACGTACGCTTGCGTTGCAAAGCAGGATCGATCTGGACCAGCTAGCTAGCTGCTGCTGCTGCTGCAACTCCACACATATCCTAGGTCAGTACATCGACCCATCATTGATGTTTAACGCAGGTCCATGTAAAGACCAGCCAGTTCATCCAAGTAAGTAAATGGCTCGTATATAATTAAGCACACATGCACCGAGAGGGCCAAAATCCAGTGAGTTACTGTTACGTTGCTCCCTCAGAGAGAGAGAGAGAGAGAGCATGTACACAAGCAAAAGCAATCAGCACTGATGGACAAGTGACAAACGATGACATGCCGGGTTGAGGTAGCTAGCTAGGCCGGCATACGTACATATATAGCTCGGCATGGATGGATAGATACTAGTACCTGACAGGGAGGATAGGGATAGCTTAATTGGCCGGTGCAAAAGCTAGTAACAGCAAAAGAAATAAGAAACCTACAGTACACTCACTCGCGCTTGACTGGAGTACTAAAAAGCTTAGGCCTGCTTCTTGTTCTCTTCTTGGACACTACTTGCTAGTACTGCTTGGTGTAGATGGGAATAGGACAGGTACGTACTAACTAGCTAGCTAGCTAGCAGCGTATAGTGGAGTACTATGCATGGATTAACTATGCATGCATAGTAATATGGCATGGTAGTAGCAGAGCAGTGGCTGATAGAGTATGACTAGTGGCGGTGGTCGCCGTCCAAGTACTCGAGGAAGCCGGTCTTGGAGAGGACGGCGTTTCTGAGGCGGCTGAGGTCCCTCCCCTTGAGCGTCCTTCCGGCGCCCTCGCACACGGAGAAGGACGTCACCTGGCAGCTCCCCGCCATCTTCCGCGCCAGCCACTCGTGCGGCGGAACCCTCTCCTCCTCGCCGTCGTCGTCGTCATCCTCGCCGCCGCCGCCGTCGTCATCACCCGCCTTGCTGCGGCCGTAGATCTTGGACCAGTCCGGAATGCTCACCGGAGCTGACCGCCTGCTGCCGCTGGGAGCTGATGCTGCTTGCTGTATCATCTTATTTGGAGGAGACGAGTAGCGCCTGTGCTGCTGCTGCTTCCTGCTGATGGAATTAGAAGCGGCGCCGTGACCGTGCAATGCCTGCGGCTCGCCGTGCCGCGGGGAGTGGCCACGGACATGGTTCGTCATGGCCGCCCACACCTCCTCCTCCTCGAACTCCTCCTCCCTATGATCTGCCATCACACACGCGCACACACCTAGCTAGCTTCTCGATTGATCACCCACTCAACAAACAAGATGTTACTTACTATTCCGAGCCGAAACTGGCCAAGCAAGGTGGTGTCCCTGGTAGCTGCTAGGCCGTCTTACAAGCTCTTGACACTCGTTCCATCCATGCATGTAAGCAGCTAGAGAAAGGAAGGAGGAGGCCTGTATATATTTTCCATTTGGTATTCTTCTGCAACGACTAATTAAGATATATACTACCAGTATGTTTCCAGAGGCTTCCGCTTTGGTTTCAAAGAAAGCAGAGAGGAGGGTATCCATCTATTTATGTTCACGAACTCCTCCTTACGGAATCGTACGGACACCCATCGACATGTCGGTGCTACCTGCACTCCAAAAAGGTCTAGCTAGTGAGCCTTTTCATTTCTCTCTCTCTTCCCTTTCTGGTGATGGAGCTTGTAATAAGTATAGGAAGTGATTATTGCACAGACGATTAAAATTTTATATCTTTTAGTTATTTAAAATTGTACTTTCAATCATTTGAAGTTGTAGGTGTTTTTTTGGAGGGAGTTGCAGGTGTTTTTTGGAGGAGGGCGACAACTTCAGTTGATTGAGAGTGTAATTTCAGCTAACTGAAAGATAAAAAAGTTTAGTCGTTTGTGTAATAGCAAAACCGATAAGTATATATGGGAATTACCTATAACACACGCACTAGCTAGCTAGGACCAGGAGCATCTCCAGTATAACCTTCCATGCATGATCGATGTTTATGTTTGCTGAGGTGTCATTTCTCTCCTGCCAGCGTGGATGGAACACTGGAGATGCTCTGAGGGTCCATTCGCACGTGTACATTTTTTTTTATTTATGTGACGAACAATGAGGGTACGTCATGCTAAGCTACCATTCGGCTGTTGACATATATGCTGGCTCCTCTATGCTATATTGCTATGCATGATCCACCCATCTATCGTATTATTAAAATAGTATTAAGCGGATCTAGCTACCACGTACGCTCGGCAGCGGAAGACTTTTTAGTATATATAGTACTATTTGTATATGTAATTATAAAAATAGTAGTATATGTATCGTATTTGTAAAAATGGTTTTTTTTACCATCTGGTGGTCGAGCGGCCACGCCGCAAAGCTAACATATGGGCCTATCGTTGGTGGCAGGCAGCCTGCCGCCCCCACTACCAGACAGCACCGGCCTGCCGTTCCATGGGCAGACGACAGGTTTACCTGCCTTACTTTTTTGCATATTGTTTGGTTGAATTTTTAAATATAGCAAATAAGCTTAAAAAATTATGAAATTTTATGTGCAGTCTCTCGACATAATGTACTTGATTGTGTATTTTTTTGGCATTTTTATCTGCTGTGAATGTTGCTCAACAATTCGTACGATTACTTTTTAAATATAGCAAATGAACTCAAAAAATTACAACATTTTTTATGCAGCCTCTTGAGATAATGTACTTGAGTGTGTAATTTTTTGATAATTTTATCCACTATGAATATTGCTCAACAATTCGTACAATTACCAGGTGCGGCAGAGGTGGATCATTTCATTTTCTTTGCTTTATTTAATCTGCATTTTGGTTTTCTTTGCTTTGTTTAATCCGCATGTGAACAAACGCAGTGGGCCGTAGACATTTGGCTCAAATGGAAAATGAGCACTCGTGCACCGAAAGTGTCACTTGCGTCGTGTTTTTCTCCCTACGCGCAGTTCACTCCCACCATTATCGGGGTATCATTAGCACGCACTTTGCTATTGCTCTCACTATAAATTTCAAGTTGCGGTCACTCACATTATTGCAGTCTCTTCGCTGACACTTCTCGCCTCGCAGTCTCTTCTCTCACACTCCTCGCTTGCACTCCTCATCCGCTTTTTTCACAGTCGATTAAATATTGTTTAGTGTTGTTATTAGCAATCATATTAACAGGTAATTTTTTGTCGTATGAATTGTCTTTGTTAAATATGTACATAATTAGTTGCAGTTATTTAGGTGTAATTAATTTAGTCCTAATTATTTAGACATAATTAATTATTTTTTATATTAATTAATTTTCTGTTAGCAAGTATATGTTGTTTAATTGTATATTTTTTTATATGCTTTTATGTTGACTGCATTAGACATTAAAATCGTAACTACTAAGTGTAGTAATTAATTAAACTGTGATGCCAGAGGAAAGATTATGTTAGAAACATATAAAAAAGAATCTCTATCAAACTTCCTATTGCGTCATGCATGTTGTTACTATTATACTGAGTAGTGCTACTCCTAGCTCGTATAGTATAAAAAAAAGCTAGGTTTATTATCACATTACGTTTGGACTGTTTTTATGGACACAAGCATCATCCATACTTGTACTACTCTTTTATGATAGTGTATCATGTTATTTAGTCCATAAAACTAGTGGAGGGTACGACATGACAGAAACCTATCACTACGACAGAAAGAGTCATCACAGACTTTTATCAAACCATCTGAATTTATGTGTCTATGATAATAGGTGGTTATCATAGTTGACTCTCAAACCATCTGTGATAATTACAACACAGATGATTTTTTAAAAAACCATATATGATATATGAGGTATCACAGACGGTTCCGAAATATAGCCGTCTGTCATATGCTAATTATCACAGACGGTTAATACCAAAAACCGTCTGTGATATATTACATATCACAGACGACTAATACTAAAAATCGTTTGTGATATTCATATAGCACAAACGGTTTATTACTACAAACCATCTGTGATAGATATTTGAATATCTATATTATTTCTTGTTTTTCAGTTAGTCTCAGGAAATACTAGCTATGCCCTCTGAAAACAAGCAAACATATTACATATATAGCATACGACAATCATATTACATATATTTATTCCATCGTAAATTTTAATTTGTAGTATTTTACTATCATTATCAATTTTCGTACTAATATTTGGTCTATCCCATTTATTGGGAGGTGTGGCTTTACCGGAGCTTCTCAAACAGTTCTGCGATGAGAATCGCCAGTGTCACTTATGGATGATTTTATCGGAACTTCTTGAACGGTTCTATGAATTTTTGAGAATGTTCACAGTGGATAAAATTGCCAAAAAAATTACACAGTCAAGTAGGTTGTGTCGAGAGGCTGCACATAAAATTTTATAATTTTTTAGCACATTTGTCATATTTAAAAATTAAAACAAATAGTATGCAAAAAATTAATAAGCCAGATTAATTATGTGCCGTCTGCCTATGGGGCGGTAGACTGCCTGCTGTCTAGTAGCGGCACGGTAAGATGCCTATTGTCTGGTGGTGGGGCAGCAGGCAGCTGGCGCCGGCAGTAGACCTATGCATCGGCTTCTACGATGTCACCGTCCGATTACTACATGGCAAAAACGTTATTTTTATTAATATGTCATGTATACTACTTTTTTTGTAATTACAGATACAAATAGTGCTAAATATGCCAAAATGTCCCCGCTGAAAGAGGCCAGAAATTCTCGCATGCATGTAGGTCCAAATTGTAACGATACAATCATACAAATTACTCAATCTATTACAGTTGCATAAAACATCAAAATATACTTTCGCACTAGCTAGTTTCAAAGAAAGTAGCTGTCCGTACACGCATTTAGGGTGGGTACAGCGAAAAACTGCGGCATGCCGGCCAACAGTGAGCAGGGCTAGCTGCTGCAGCTGAGAGCGACCAGGTAACTTAATTACTTTACCCAGATCATATTTTTTAATGCACGCATGCAGTAAGTACGTACAACCCCTTTTCCTTCGATTTTAGAGGAATCTAAGGTCTGTTCTTTACCCCACAAGTCAACGACTTTTGGTGATTTTTGTTACAGTATCTAACTTTTAAATGAAGTATTTTTTCAAAATAGGGTCTACAAGTTAAATAATCTACACGTTAAAAGCCTAACATCTGTATCAGTTAAAATCGTAAATAAGTATCTGTTTTTCTGTACCGTAAACAACCAAAATTCAAAAATTTTAGTTATAAATCATAAGCCGCAGCAGAAAAGAACAAATCCTAAACATCCACTCTTGCCTCAATGCTTGTGATGCTCGCGTAGGCCCGACGAACGCCGTTGAAATCGGACCCCGTAGACAGATTAAACAGTGATATGACAACCAATAGTGCTGCCACCCGTGCAGCAGTCCATCCATCCGAAGCTACAGGAATACTAATTAACAGTGCGTACCACTAGCTTTAGTACTGCTTACCACTACTTGCATGCGTGCGATGCAGTGCGAGCTAGCTAGCTGCTTCATACATTCGAGCTAGGTTTATTTAATTTCCTGCTGTGTGTGTGCCCCCATATATTCTACTAGGTGTAGTCACTTCTATCCATAATATACTATCTAAATAATTTAACATACTCGTTTATCGTATTGAGTATACTGGTGTACTAATTTTAAGATATTTTACTATAAATCACTTGAAAAAACTGTAAAAGGGTACATAATTTTTAGCATATTTTGCTAATACAGTACTTATATTTCTACGTAAAAGAAGCATATTAGAAAAACTATACATATCATAGTAAAAAAAATACATACCACCTAAATGATCTTATATACTCGGTTACTAAACTTAAGAGTGCAGTGATCCGTGACAAACGAAAATATGCGCAAGTGAGTTGTATTGTATATTTGAACGGACATGAGAGAGAGACTATACCTAACAACAGTACTAATTTGTCATATATATATGGAGTATATGTACAGCTGGTGATTTAAACAAAACAACACATATAATTCAGGCAGGGAGGGACCTCCCTAGATAGTCCCTACACTACATATATATGGCGTTTGTTCAGCTGAGGGAGCAAAGTATGGGCAAATAATCCATTCATGCATGCGCCGGGCGGTGTCAGTGTGGTACCAAAGCGGCAAAGCTTATACATCTTGTCCATGCATGATGATTCATCTTGTTCATTGCTCCAAGCTGCGATCGAGTCATTATTTCTTCAGCTTGATTGGTAAAGAAACGCGCGATTGTGTGTGTATGGTTACAACTTACAAACATGTATATCATCAGATCGATGACTCTGAATTAATTAGCTAGAACTGAGCGATCATCAGACTTGCTTGTAGATTGTAGAGGATTCAAGTACTCCGAACTTCATATCGATACTTTGCACGTACGAACGTACTAACGGGCCGGTTTGGTGGATGAAGGGATGGTTAATAATTAAAAACGATCGAGGCTAGGATATATGATTCCGATGGATGGATGGACAAGTAAAAGCAAAAGAAGAAAACTGTAGCCAGTCAAGGACAATGATGGAGATGAACACCGAGCAGCACAGCGCAGAGCATGTTGGAATAGATGAGTTCGTCGGGAAATTGAGTGGTATGACAGTTAAGTACAGTATCCTTGGTGCTATGTTAGAGGATGTCGTATTAGTCAAGAAACTTCTTAACTTAGTACCTAATAAGTTTCTACAATTGGAGGTGTCAATTGAGCAGTATTCAGATCTTGAAGTGATGCAATTTGAGGAAGCAATAGGACAGCTAAAAAGCGTATGAAGAACGACTCAATCGGCAAACTAATAACAATGCAGACGGTCAACTAATGTTCTTCCAAACCGAGTGGGAAACAAGGAACTCGAAGACAGAGACAGGAGGGTGTCACGGGCGATGGTGTGGCCGAGGCGGCAGAGGTGTCCATGGAGACAAGGTTGGGCAAGACGGTGGTGAAAAATCTCATGACACGTCACATGTTAAGTGCTTTGAATGTGGTGACTACGAGCACTACAAGTTAGAGTGCTACAACCACATAAAGTGTTTCACCTGTAGAAGTATAGGCACAATGCTTCGGATTGCCCAAGCAAGAAGAAGGATGAGGAGGTGAACAACACCTGTGCTGAGGAGGATGTTGAGTCGGCACTACTTGTTCCTTATGTGTTGAAGAGACGCTGGGCATGGTGATGTTGAACAAGAAGAATGTAATTCCAAAACCACGCACGGAGGAAGGCAGCGACGATCACATTGATTGGTGGTACCTGGACAATGGAGCCTGCAATCACATAACAGGAGATCGCTTCATGTTCTATGAGCTCGACGAGAAGATTTCGGGCAAAGTTCAGTTTGGCGATGACTCCATGGTAGAGATAAAAGGAAAAGGATCAATGTTGTTGCAATGCAAAAATGACAATCAGAAGTTGGTGTGTATGAAGTTTACTTTATACCGAGATTATGGAACAACATACTCAGTCTTGGATAGATGACAGAAGAAGGGTGTAGGGTTGTGTTGCAGGATGAATTCTTGCATGTCTATGACAAGAACAATGATCTCTTAATGAAGGTGAAAAGATCGCATAATCGATTGCATGAATTTCTTTGAAAACATGTAAATCAGTTTGTCTCAAAAGTAGCCTAGAGGAGCCAAGGCAGTCGTGGGAGCAGGCGCTCCAGCTCAGGCAGGCGTACAAGGAAGGATGAGAACGGTCCAGTGCAAAGTATGGCAAGTGTTGGTTTATGCATGGCTCGGGATGGAGCAAGCATAGGCAGTAGGGCGATGACAACCCAGGAAGGAACGGCGCATGGGAGTACAGGTAAAAAGGAAGAAGCAAAAGCCAGCAGCGCGGGAGGTCAAGGTGGACCATATGCGTAGGCAGGCATGGGACGCAGACACTCTGTGGGTCATGACAGGCAGATGGCTCGAGACACGCGCAGTAGATTACAGCAGAGTGCAGTGGCAGCAGAGGCCAAAGCGGCGATCGAAAGTGGTCTCACGCAGAGGAAGAGGTCCAAGAGGAGCATGTGGTGCCAACAAAGGAAGAATAGGCAGGTGTGGATGCCAGTGCAGCAGTAGGGGAAGATGAAGGGCATAGAGTGGCAGGCAGAGCATCAAGAGCAAGAAGTCAATGAGAGCCCCAAACATGGAAGTGCAACAGAGAAAGCTCAAGTAGGAGGTGTTAAACGAGTTGGGACGCAAGAGCGGTAGCAGGAGAGAAGATCGGTGTGATCAAGGTAGAGAAACAAGATTAAGGGGGTGAATGTTGGAATTAATCTTGTTTTTTATTTAATCATATCCGAGTCTGTAACGTCGTTTGAGTTGAGTCCGTGTACGAGTCCGTAGTAGAAGTTGAGTTGTGTTGTTGAGTCCATTTTATGAGTCCTGTAACTAGCCTTTATAAGGCGGAGTCTAGTCGTGTAATCAGCGACAAGCGAACGAGAGTGATCAGTTGTGATCGAGAAGTTGAGGGAGAGAAATAAGAGTAGGAAAGCGGAGTACTTTTGGCTCCCGGAAAAACAATATGTGTTCGCATGTTTTATCTAATGCATATTCGAGGAGTAGAGGAGCTACGTGAGGAGTTGAGGAGCTGCACATTGAAAATACGAGTGCTCAGCGTATCAAGTGTTCGGTGTACTCGAAGGTTATAAGTATTGTAGCACTCGTGACTTACAAGTACCACATCGAAGAAGTTGAAGTGTTTGAGTGCAGACCGGTCGTTCCCAGAGTTTACAAGTATCAAGTGCAATCTACTCAGAGATAACGAGCACCTAGAGATTCGGAAGATTACGAGTAATTGGAGTACTCGAAGAAGTAGCAGATTGGTCATGGTCGAAGGCGCAGGTGTTTGCAGTCGAAGTCTCAAGTACTCGTAATCCGCTGGAACTCGGTTATGAGTATGTGCAAAGCACTCAGAAGGAGTGGTCGTAACAAGTCATGGACAACACCATTGAGTGGTCATAGTCAACACCGCTAAGTGGTTGTAGCCAACATTAAGTGGTCGTAACCAAAGTCAGAGTGGTCATTTTCCAATAGAGCGGAGCTAGCAGGCAGCAAAGGTGAGGTGATACTCTGCATAGCGGGAGATGGAAAAAATGAGTGAAGAGATGGATGGACAGAGAATAGGGATGAAAACAGATCCAGCTACTTAATATCCGGATCCGAATAGAAAAAAGATCCTAATTCGAATGTTGAACTGGTGAAGTTTCGGATGTCATATGCGAATCCGGTATGGTCTGCCATGGATTTAGAGCCAAATATCTAAATAAAATCTGGATTCGAAGTTAGATATCCGAATTCGGCAGATATAATAACAGCAACTAGATAATACGTATCATTTGCATTTGACCTCTAAATTGAGCATATTATATATGCATTTCGGTAATCTCGACAAGCCCATCGTCATGGTGGACTCTAATTTGGCATTTCGTATTTTTCATTTTGGCACATCCCTCAATAAAACTTTTTGCATGCTCTTTCTAACCAAACTGATATGTTTATAACTGATTTATTTGCAATATATCTAGAATTAGTTAGGATTAGTAGCAAAATGACACCAATGATTACATGATAAACTAGAGGAAAAGGGGCATAAATATTACTAGCAAACCAATGTCAATTTGCTAAATTTCATTGTGCCATATGGATATGAAGTTGTCCTCAGAAGCTGTATTATACAAATACGTGAGATGGATAATTCATTTGTTGCTGTCAACGTGTAATGCGTAGTTACATGTTAAAGTCAGCTATTTATCAATTATTTTTAAGTATAATTTGATCTAAATTGATACCCAATTTTTATCTGACCCGTATTCGTATCCGACGTCTATTCGATCCGTATTCAAATCTAAGAAAAAAAATATGAATTCAAATATAACACGAATACGATCGTATCCGTTCTCATCCATGGATGGGTGAAGGCTGCAGAATGACCGGCCGGTAACTCGGAGGCAGGCAGGCAGGGCAGGGCAGGGCAGGCATGAAGTAAATCTACTATTACTCAAACTAGTACAACCACTCCATAGCTAGGCTAGGAGGGAGTAACACTGAAATGAATGACTGAATTGGAGTGAATGATTCATGGTCAGTTACTACTACTACTACTACTACTACTAGTGGTGCATGCCATTCGCAGCTCATGCATGGTAGTAATTGGATCACTGTGGTGAGTGTTGGTGAAGGGGTGACAGAAAGTGGAAGCTCATGAGGTGAGCTGCAGTACTGCATCTGCATGCACTGTCGCCGCTGGCACGTACTGCCCGGCCCCCACTGCCTCCCTCGCTAAGCTTTGTACGGACGTCAACTCGCTCACTCACATGCACTCGATCTCCTCTCACATGCAGCCATGCTCCCAGCTGCTGCAGGTACGCTTTGATCTGCTACGACTGCAGCCATCCCATCCGGTAAACTTTGTGTTTCACGTACGTGCGTTACCTACCTCCGCTTGGAGGACATTTGTCAAGAGACTGATGCATATGCCATTTTTTTGCTATCTTTTACTTTTTATATTGTTTAATGTAACATCCTGTTTTCGAAATTCAAAGTTCAAGAATCAAGAACTTAAATTGGAATTCAAACCAAATGCAAATTCAAGCCGAATGCAAATTCAGATTAGAAATCCAAATCGTTGATTGGGCCGAGCCCAACTCCTATGGCCTAGCCAAGCCTGGCCCACTCCCTTTCTTTCTCTCCCTCTATCTCCCTCCCTACTGCTCTGACCTGCGCCGTGCGCGCCACGCTGTGTGCACTCCCACCTAGCGCAGTGCCACTACAGCGCTACGCTGCTCTCTTGAGCCATGTCTTCACCGCGTTTGTGCCTCGTTGGACTCCCCTCCTTGTCGTGTGCCCCAACCTGCGCCTGTTGCTCGTGCCGCCCATCCCTGTGCCGCATCACGCATTGTGCCCATCACCTCCGTGACTCGACCGTTGCATCTCCGTTGTGCCCGTGCCTTCAATGCCTCCCCTATGCTGTGCCACATGATGAGCCGCACCCCCCTCGAATGCTGAGCCATCCTGTGCATGAACAGTGACGCACCACGTCCTCCTCTGTGCTTGTTTAATGGCCGTTGCTCCCCATGGCTATATAAGCAAAGGTCTTGGTCTCCCGAGCCTCCTCGCACACTACCATTGCTCTCCCTTCCCTTGCCTTGGCCGCGCCAAGCTTCGTTTGAGCTCGTCGTCACCATCGCCAAGCGCCGCTCGGACCTCGTCGTCGACAGGCTTCTTCGGTGAATCCCATGCCTCACCAAGCATGTCATCATGACCGCCTTGCCTCCCTCACCCTCTCACTGTGCCTGATTGTTCCCTCAGCCCTTGTAGCTCGTCGGAGCTCTCTTCCTTCCCAACTTCGAATGCTCGATTGATCTGCCAATTCGCTGCATCTCCGGTCGATTCCTCCTGGCTCAAATGTCCTCGCCACCTCGTCTATCAATCCCCATTGCCATTTGACGGATGAGTGCTCTCGATGAGTGCTCCAGACTTTGACGGATCAACCTCTTTGTCGGCCATCGCTTCAACCCCTTAGGCTCTGATACCAATTGTTGGCCCAGTTGATTATGACCACGCTAATGGTTACGACCACTCAGCTGGTTACAATTACATTGATGGTTACAACCACTCCGATACTTGTACGTTCTTTAGTCATAACTCGTTTACGACCGCTCTTTATGACCACTCCTTCCTTGGCATTACAATCAACACGTCCTTGTAACCACAATGCCTTCCAGCTTGTACTTGTAATGACCATGCCTTCTACTACGTACGTGCTCATAGAATTTGACTGCAAACACCTCCATCTGCGACCACGATCACTCTGCAACAACATGAAAACAAGTCGAGAGCACAAGTCGATATTTCGGGGCAGAAAAGCTCTCCGCTTTGCTGTATTTCTTCCCCTCTAGATCATATCCGATTGTTCTTTCTCGATCTCTTCTGATCTCTCTTGTTGGCTATTTCTTCTTGAGTTACTTCTTTGCAAGTCTATCTCACTCTACTTATATATTCAGTACATTGACTAAGGCACGGAGATAACTAAGATACAAGAGACAAACTTGTCTCATACAACCACACGGACTCGTACATATATACAGACTCGACTCGTCTAACCAACAAAGAAAACAAGATTATTTTCAACAAGCTGGAGCTGACGAGCGCGGTGCAGCCAGCTTATAGCGGTTGAGCACAAGCCATGGCGATTGGTGAAGGCAAATGCACTTGGCAGTCAATAGGCTGATATGCAATGCGCTCTTTCCCTGCATATTTTGTCAGTATGCAATGCACTTGGCAGTCAATAGGCTGTTTCCTCAGTGATTAATTCTGTGTTTTGTCAATACCCGAGTCAATAGGCTGATATGCAGTGCGCTCTTTCCCTGCATATTTGTGTTTGTGTACTCAAACCACTCTCTTTTTGTGTATATGTACTCCACTACATTCTGCCGGACTGGATGCAGAATCTTGAGGACGTGGTTCCCATTCATAGTAGTAGGTGATCATACATACTGTGTACACCATCTCCCATTCCATCCCATATCTTGGCACAATAATTGGGGAATGGAATCGGACGCCATGTCGATATGCATGCACAATACAATGCTGACCAGTAGCAGTCCAGCCTTTGCTTTCACTTTGGCCGCCCACACAAGGCTCCGATATTTTTCACATCTGTGCCACTAAAATCTAGCCCAAGAATTAGATGGCATCAACCACACACGCATTGCCTTGCACACCGCGGGAGCATTCGCTAATGGTATCAGACTATGTATTCATGGTCTCTCTTGCATACATATTCGCTAATTTTTCTTTGTCTTGCACAATTCATCTGATCAGTACTGTACAAGCTTCTGGTGCAAGCAGCAAGGTGACAATTAGTATGGCGCAATCAAGATTACTATTTGTTGAGGATTTGGAACACTCAAAAGAAGCAAAGAATGGGACAGCAGGAGTAACTAGCTTAAAAGTATCAGACTATGTATTCATGGTCTCTCTTGCATACATATACACATATGAAGCTAACTAGCTTCTCTCAACAAATCTTCTGGCTTACACACACTTACAATAGGGTTACAACGAAGTCCTTATATAGCCCCTCAAACTGACTAATAGCAACCGAGTTGGTTACAAATTATCTATTTAGTACCTTTTTTTAGATAATGGAACTAAGTTCCAGCCTCTACCATCCGAGGATGGTACACAGCTGAGAGTTACACAACCAAAGCCATAAGGCTCTCACTCTTACATCCCAAGAACGAGGAAATAAAAGCAACAAGGTTCAGCCCAACCTGGACTAACAAATACAAAAATGGAAAAGAAGTAGTACTAGGTTTCAATTCGATTCCAAAAGCTCCACCCAAACTTCTTGAAGATCGCCATAATCAAAGTCTCCAAGCTTCTGCATCCGTGTTTGAACGCCGGTCTCTCCTCTTCCTTATGCATTAGAGACCACTGTCGGATCCAGTACGTCGCCCTAAAGATAACCTGAAGATATGTAGGCAACTTAGCCTTGTTAAACACCATGTCATTTCTATTCAACCATATAGCCCAACAAAGCGCGGCCGCACCTAATAAAATTTGATTTCTAAGCTGAAGACACAATCCGTCTAGCCAAGAACCAAACATATTAGAAAAACTAGTCGGTGGTTGAATTCCAAAAGCAACAAGCACAGTGTTCCAAACAAATCTCGCAAAATGGCAATCAAAAAACAAATGTTGAATAGTCTCTAAGGAACTACAAAAACAACATTTGACACTTCCTTGCCAATTTCGTTTAGCCAAGTTGTCTTTAGTGAGAGTAACTCCCTTTTGTAAGTACCATAGGAAAACCTTAATTTTCAATGGTATGCTTAATTTCCAAAGTGGGTTTTTTTCAGGTAAAATTCCTTGTTGAATCATAGTCCTGTACATGGACCGAACTGTGAACAATCCTTTTTTGCTGAGATTCCAAATAAACACATCCCTCCTATTTGTGAGGTTAACTGAGACCACTTTTGAAACTAAATCAAGCCAGACGCCAAATTTTCGTTTACCAAACCTCTCCTAAATGACACATTAAGTGGTACAGTCCGTAGGACATTTGCCACCGTATCATCTTTCTTCCTTACTATTCTATACAAATTGGGGTATACCTCCTTGAACGTCATGTCCCCTAACCAAGCATCCTCCCAAAATCTAGTTTGTTCCCCATTTTGCACTTCGAATTTTCCACCGACCAAAAAATCATCTTTGACCTTCAAAAGGCCACTCCAAAAATGAGAGTCTCCTTGTCTGTATTGCACTTGTGTCAGGGATTTGTTAGACAAGTATTTCTTTCTTAGAAGATTTTGCCAAACCCCGTCCTCGTTAAGAAGCTTAAACAACCATTTGCTCAACAGACACCTATTTTGAATGTCTAAACTTTGTATACCGAGACCTCCTAAGTCTTTAGGTGTACATAGTACACTCCACCTAGCAAGCCTATATTTCTTCTTGTGCTCATCGCATTGCCAGAAAAAACGCGAGCGATAGTAATCTAATTTTTGAAGGACTCCTCTAGGGACCTCAAAAAAAAGATAACATAAACATAGCCAAACTTGTTAACACTGAGTTAATCAAAACAAGTCTCCCTCCGATCGAAAGTAATTTTCCTTTCCAACTAGCGAGTTTTTTCTAGAACTTCTCTTCGATAGCGACCCAATCCTTGTTCGATAATTTTTTATGATTCATGGGTATACCTAGATACCTAAAAGGAAGATCCCCCGACTTACACCCAAAAAGATGTACATAATCCTGTTCACAATCCTTCGCTTTGCCATAGCAAAAAAGTTCACTTTTATGAAAGTTGATCTTCAAACCCGATAATTGCTCAAAGGTACTAAGTACTAACTTTAGATCTTTGGCTTGGCATATGTCATGATCCATAAAAAGGATAGTGTCATCCGCATATTGGAGGATAGAGAGACCCTCCACTAGGTGAGGAACAACTCCCTGAATTTTCCATTAGACCTAGCCCGAAAATCAAGGTTGCTAGCATATCCGCTACCAAATTAAACAAGATGGGAGACAAGGGATCACCTTGCCTTAGACCTTTTTTAGTTTGAAAGAAATGTCCTACCTCATCATTAACTTTAATGCCAACACTACCTCCACGGACGATTTGATCGATCCATTTGCACCACTTAGGTGAAAAACCTTTCATTCTCAACGCTTGTTGCAGGAAGGACCATTTTACTTTGTCGTATGCTTTCTCAAAGTCTAGTTTTAAAATCACCCCATCTAATTTTTTCCTATGTAACTCATGCATGGTTTCATGTAAAATGACCACTCCTTCTAAAATATTCCTACCCTTCATAAAAGCCGATTGGGATGGTTGGATCACTTTCTGGGCCACTAGGGCTATTCGGTTTGCCAACACTTTTGTAAAAATTTTGAAGCTAACGTTTAACAAACAAATAGGCCTAAACTGTTGAATCTGAGTAGCTTCCTTTTGCTTCGGTAATAATGTAATTATACCAAAGTTGAGACTGAAAAGAGAGAGATCACCTTTGTGAAAAACAGAGAAGAGAAGCAAGAGGTCCTCTTTATCAAATCCTGAATACTGGTAGAACTCAATAGAAACCCATCTGCCCGGGGCTTTGTTATGTTCCATTTGAAAAATGGCTTCTCTAACTTCCTTCTCTGTAAAATCAGTGGTCAAGACATCATTTTCTAACTGAGAAACTTGTGTGATGTCACTCGTGAAGGACTCTATCATCGAAAAATTATTACTAACAGGGGCTCCAAAGAGACCTTTGTAGTAATTGGTGATGAATTTCTTAAGGTTTCCATCTCCTTCGATTATTCCTTCCTCTTGCTCGAGCCGTAAAATTCTAGTTTTCCTATGTTTACCATTGGCCACAAGATGAAAATATTTGGTATTACAATCGCCAGATAACAATCTAGTTGTCTTGGCTCTTTGATACCATTTAATTTCTTCTTCCCGCAAAAGGACCGCAAGTCGTTCCTTATAAAAGATTTTAAGATCGACTTCCCTACTGCTGAGCGGCCACGACTCCGCTTTTTTATCCAATTCATCAGCTTTCCTAATCAACTCAGCCTTTTCTTTCTTATATTGGCCACTAACATTCTTGGCCCAACCCCTTAAAAATTGTCTAAGCCTTTGAATTTTATTTTGCCAACGTTGCAGCGGTGTTTTGCCTCTCAATTCCTTTTTCCAAACATCCCTTACCAACTCATAGAAATCCTCCCTTAACAACCAACCAAGTTCAAATTTAAAACCCGATTGCTTGTTGCCATGGGTTCCACTACCGGTATCTAACAGAAGTGGAGTATGGTCTGAAATTTCCCTTGTCAACGCTTGGACCGTTGCAAGAGGGAATTTTAATTCCCAATCCGTACTCACTAATATTCGATCTAGCCTTTCATAAGTTGGTACCTCCCTAGAATTGGCCCAAGTAAACTTTCTATTTGAGAGATCTAGTTCCCTCAAATCCAAGCTATCTATGATAGCATTGAACAAGAAAGGCCACCGATCATCATATCTATCATTGTTCTTCTCATGCGGGTTCCTAATGATATTAAAATCCCCGCCCACAAGAATTGGACCAACTTCTTTCGAACAAGTTTGGACCAATTCTGCGAGATAAGCTTCTTTAAATTCTGATTGTGCGGCCCCATATGTTGCAATGAGAACCCAACGAAACCCATCTGTTTTATTCCTGAGTCGAAACTTCACATAGAAGTCTCCCTCATCAATACTATCACAATCAAACACTTCCAAATTAATCCCAAGGAGGATACCCCCAGACCGACCATGAGGTTCAGTCCAGTGCCAAATGTATTCTTGCCCTCCACAGATATTATTAAGCACAAGCTTTTGGAAATCTTTCTTTCCTGTTTCAAGAAGAGCGATAAAGTCTAGCTTTTTCTCTTTTGACAAATCGGAGAGGAACCTATGTTTAGCCAAGTCACTAAGACCTCTGCTATTCCAGAAGATTCCTTTCATTGCGAAGCTCGATTATGATTTTTAATCACCCGCACCTTCGGCTTTCTCTTTGCTCTAGTCAAAGGGAGAGATTTATTCTTCTTAAAAACAATTCTAAAATCATCACTTAGGTGATCATTTTCTTCATTCATAGTTTCCTCCATCAGATCACCACATAAGTGACCAAGAGTAACATCATCAACGACCTCATCTTCATCATCACTTAAAAAGACAGACAAAGACCTCACCTCCGGTTTAAATGATTCAGATAAACTTCTAGCTAATTCGACCTCTTTCAAAAGATTAACAGAATTTGAAACTAGGCTAGGATTACTCCCCAAACTAACACCTAGATCAGAAATACTTGAAGAGATAGCAGTGTCAGAATATGGAAGAAAAGAGAAGTCAGAGATATTACCTTCACTAAAATCTAAATTCTTCCAAGCCGCCCGCTTTTTAGCTTTCTTCAAGGAATCCACGTCGCTGTACTTAGCCAACCTCGGACTCGCACGTTTCGGCGTCGCTCGAACCTCCTCAATGGCTGCAGCAGTCACAACATTCACCAAGTCCTGATCCATCCCTTGACTGACCACTGCGTCCTTCTGAACAAGAACTGCACCCCCCTTGGCATTGAACAAAGCAGCGCTGGCCCCTCCAGATGTGTCACCTGCAGCACACACAACACTCCCAGCAAAGCACCCGGATGTATCCCGGCCACCAACTGGCACAAGACCATCACCAAGCGACGCCAACTGCAAATCAACTGCCTGACCCAGCTGAACCTCACTGCTCTGCAATTCAACACCACCCGAACCCTCAACACCATCCAGCAAATCAGCAGCAACGCCCGAATTGACATCCACTAACAAACCATCAAGCCGCTGGTTGTCCAACACAAAACCCTTGTCCAAGTGAACAACCCCATCGCCAACAGCACCATTGAAGTTTCTGTCCTCCTCCCTAGCACCTGACGGTTTAGTTATCATACCAAACCGATCCTCCTCACACTCACCTTCCTTCTTCCCGTCCCCCTCATCCCCATTATCCCCAAAATCCAGCTCCACCTCATCACCATTAACATCAAAACCCATCTTCTCCTTCTCAATTTTGAGCTCAAAGTAATGATCCCCGATTACAACATCCATGCTAGATGGAATTAAAGTAGGATCCAACACAGCAACTAGGATACGCCCAAAATCATTGTTCCTAGTTGTGACCATGTCCACCAACTGAGTTGATCCAAACAAAGTTCCAATGGCCCATAAGTTTAAATATTCCCTCAACCTCTTCCGCAAACCTGTTACCCGGATCCACACCTTAGGAAGGAGATACCCTTCCTCTTTGACCTGCCATTCCTGGAATTTCAGCCTTGCTCCAGTAAAGATTCCATTCACCTTCACATCAGCCCCACCGTAAGCAATAGACCTCTGTAACTCAGCTTTAGATGGGAATTGAACAACAAAGGAATTCTCCCCATGCGACACAGGTTCCCACTTCCACTTTGTCAGAACAATCCGCTGGAGCTGCAGCACAAGTTGCTCCTTAGACAGGGAGCCGCCAACAACAGACACCAAAGCACTCTTTGAGTCTTTCTTCTGCGGAAGCGGGGCATGAGGAATATGAAAAAAACCCAGACCTGCCACTGAGTAACCTACCGCATGAGCAACATGTTTTGGTAACTTTAGCACCGGGCAGCGGTGATTCACATGGTCATGCCCGTCACAGATGAAGCAATACACTTCATTTACACACTCGGCAACAGAGTGCCCTTTCTGAGAACAGCGGCTACAAATCTTTGCCTTGCTACTCATCCTGTTTCCGGCAGGCTCTCCACCAACCACATCAACTCCATCAACCTCCATATCCGCCTCCACAGGAAGAGCAACACTAAGTTGAGCACCAGCATCAGGCAACGGCGACGCCCTAGCCAAGTTACCTGCTGGCACCGCTCCCCCAGGTGCTTGATTCACCAACAAACCAGCCCCAGCCGACCCCCCTGCACCTCCACGGCCAAGTCTGCCCGCCAAGCCGCCTCGATGAGCCGAGAAGCCCCGTCCGCCACGGGGCCTGAAACCACGACTCGGCCAACCCCGGTTACGATCCGTAGAGCCACCACCATAGCCGGGATCGAAGCTCTGAGCGGGGCCATGAAAAGCACCACCGAAGCGCTGACCTTCCCTGTCATCCTCTTGAAGATGCCGACGAAGAATCCCAGCACCTCTACCTCGCCCAGCTCCCCCGGACTCATGTCCGTGATGGCCGACACCACGAGCGTAGCCCCAGCTGCCACCACCGGAACCACCACCGCCCACCATCGTCGGCACCAAATCGACGCACTTAGACAGAGAGGTGGAATTCGAAGCGAGCACCCTTACGCGCCTGCGACCTGACCGAGAGAAAAAAAGACGAAGACCAGGAGGAAAATGAATCTGGGCCGCGCACCTGGTCCGGCCCAAGCCATCCCGCAGCAATCCCGCCTCCGTCCGCTCGCCTCCCCGAATGGGACCACACCTGCTCGCAATCCGAATTCAAAATCCGAATCGCGCCGTCGCCGGAACTCGGCTGCGGCGGCCACCGACGAAGAAGAAGAAGCAGCCGAACCCATACTAAGGCCTTGCGCTGACTCCCGCGGCGAGACCACCGTCGCCTTGACCATTGCATCGGCCAGCGTGAGCCGTGGCGACCTCCTCCGAACAGGCAGAGGTCCACGCCAAGGCTTGCTGACTTGCCGCCGTTGAGCAATATCCTTGACGATTCGGCTAGCCAGCCGACCCACCTTCTCCCCTGCAGAAAGAGAACGCACCTCTGGAGACGGAACCACGACCGACGACAACTGGTCTTCTGCCATCAACACATCGTCCATGGTGTACCCCAATGACAACGCATCATGGATGAACTCCTCTGTTGGCAGGAGACCGGACTCCTCACAGACCTCAACTTCCTCCTCATCCGAGCTTTCCTCACCCGACAACGCCCAAAATCTTGAACCTGAAAAGCCGCGGCAGAGATCCACTCTTGGCGCCGCCGGCCCCAACTTTACTGGTGCCGAATGCCTCCAAGAAGCGCCCAGATCCGACTCCCCGGCAGATCGCCAATCACGCCCCCCACCGGCTACTGAGTCCGGTGCAGACGGAACCTCAGAGGCGAGGTCTGGCGCGAGTTCGCCGGTACCACCAGGGGCCCCGGCGGAGCGCACGCCCATAAGGTCTAGTAGCGCCGCCGGCCCCAACTTTTTCCCTCGGACGCCGGTATCAGCTATGGAGCATGTTAGTGCAAGAACTCATCTATTTAGTACCTAATGCAGCAGAAGCTAGAAAGCAAATTATCTTTTACAACTATTGTAGTCGGCATAGACAGCAAGAAGATAGCAGTAGAAGACACTAGTAGTTGGCATGTTATCCTTCATCAGTATCTGCATGCCTGAACCTGAATATGAAAAATTGCTAAGCATCACGTTGAGGTTACATGCCTTCAGACGTTGCTGGTCCTGGGCCGCTCCCGGGTCGTCGAGCCTCCGAGCTTGGCCCACGTCAAACTCCCGGGATGGGCCAGGTATGACTCAGTGCTCAAGGTCGGATGCGCTGGAGCGAAACAATTAAGTTTGGTGCCCATGCCAACAAGGATACCTCGCACGGCAGCTCTTTTGGACACTCGACAGTTTCAACAGAACATTCTTGGAGGAACATGTATCTTTCCCCTGGTGACGATCGCCCGTGTTCAGGACTCCCTGATGCTTCAAGTCGAGGGGCCCACGGAGCCAAACACTGGGGATTTTGTCGCTCCCCCCATGGGGCAAGGTGGCCCGGGGCGGAGGGAGTCGGCATCGCTGGGGTGGCCCGGGGCGGAGGAGGTCGACGCCCCCAGGGTGGCTTGCGGCGGAGGCAACCGGTGCCCGTAGGGTGGCCTGGGGCGAAGGGGAGCGGTGCCCCCGGGATGAGATGCCGTAAGGCAAAGCAAAGTTCGGTCGAGGCAAAACCATAGAGAGCGAGTCAAATCACGCTGAGGTTAAGCCATCGAGGCGTATTAGGAGTCGCTGAGGTGCATCTATCGAACTAGGGGAGCTCCTTAGTCGAGAAGACACCATTGAAACAAAGCAATGTTCAGCCGAGGCCGAAGTAAACCATGCCGAGGTGATAGCCATTGAGGCGTGTTGGAACTTTGTCGAAGTGAGTCCAAAGTTGAGGAGATGCCATCAAAGGCGAAGTGAAGTTCAGCCAAGACGATAGCCATTAAGGCCGAAGTGAACTAGGATGGGTCCCCACGAACCTAGGATGTAGCAAAGCCAGTGTGGCAAGCCAACGCGCGCATCGGGACCTACTGACCACAGGTTCCTTCTTCTTCTTCGTCATTGCGATCGAGCAGTAGAAGGCATGTGCGCTGGTCTGTAACAACTTTACCGAACCTCCTACGCCTTTACTTTTGAGGCTCTCACTTAGGGGTGCAAACAGAGCGGATATTTTTCGACCGACCGTTCGACCGTTTTAATTCAGATCTAATTCGGAACAAATTTTCGGATATCTGGAATATTTATCGAATACGGAAACGGATTCGGAATAGATACTATCCGACGGATACAGTATTATCCGGATAATTTATCGGATAGCTACCGGATTAAATACCGCGCAAACCGAAACTGGCAAGACCGCAAAAGCCCAAAGTAGTGCAAGCCCATAATCGCGGCAACCCTAGCGTCAGCGTGTCGCTACTCGCTATCGCTATCCTATCCAGTCGGCCGAGGCGCTGAGCTCACCACAACGCCGCCACCCGATTCTCCTCCCCCAAGGCACGGCGCCGCTGCTCCCGTGACCTCCACGTCTCCCACCCCCATCACTCGCCACCGCCTTCTCGTGGAGCAGCTGCACGAAGCGGAGGCTCTCGCCGCGGGGGCCACTCCCACAGCCGGAGGAGCGCGACCCGATCATCCTCGCTGCCCTTCGTGGAGGCCCGCTCCCACAGCGGGAGGAGCGCGACCCGCGCCTCGTCTCCGCCCTTCGTGGAGGCCCGCTCCCACAGCGGGAGGAGCGCGGCCTGCTCCTCCTCGCCGCCCTCCGCGCTGCTCGTCTCCGCAATGAGGAGTCCCACCGCCCAGGGCAGTGATAAGCATACCACTTGAATCTGTTACGAAAGTGTTTTTGTGATCTGGGTCATTGTATTGAAAATGAAAAATGCCCAAATTGACCACTTGAATCTTAATAAGCTTCGGTCATTGTTAATGTCATACTGTGTCATAGTTGAATCTAGCATTTATGTGCATTGATATTTGTTCTTGCCTAGATGCCATTAGGGCTTAGGCTTTAGAATTATGATTCGGCGCGGAAGTCCATTCTCAACACAGTCTCGAATGAAATGGTAGCAGACGTCAATATGCTTACTCCTGTCATGGTGTATTGGATTTTTGCACAACGCAATCGCTGATTTATTGTCCACCATTAACCATACTTTCTTCGGCTCCTATCCTTCCAAATCTCCCAGCAGCCGGCTCAACCAAACACCCTGACACGCCGCGGTTGCAGCTGCAATATACTCAGCTTCACTGGACGAAAGTGCTACGATCTTTTGCTTTTGTGAAGACCAAGTAATCAAACTTTCTCCAAGCAAAAATGCAGTGCCAGTGGTACTTTTCCGATCATCCACATCTCCTGCTAAATCGCTGTCACTATAACCCACAAGATTCAATTCTGGAGCTGCAGATTTCTTGTAAACACATCCAAAACCGATTGTTCCCTTCACATACCTCAACACATGTTTGATTGCTGCCATATGCTGAACTGTGGGTGCCTCCATATATCTGCTCACGATGCCAACTGCATATGCAATATCCGGCCTCATGTTTACTAGATACCGCAGACTTCCAACTATCTTCAATAAGGACAAAGTCAAGCGCCCCAGGTGTCTGGGTGACCCAAGGCGAAGCGCCTCGGGGGTGTCCAGGCAATGCAGATGCCGAAGTTCGAGCAGGCGCGAAGGAGGCTATGGCAGCCTGAGGGGTGCGCGAAGGGCGAACCCCAGGGTGGCCTGGGGCGTGCGCGGGGGTGGTGGAGTTCGGGCATCAAGGTAGCAGTGTTTAGGTGGCCTAGGGTGGTCGAGATGGAGCAAAGTCCAGGCAAAAGAGATGGCCACCCCCAAGGGGGACCAGGACAAAGTATGGAGAACCTCAGCGCAGAAGGAGCTCGAAGGACCTCCGCGCGGTAGGCGCATGACTTCTTGTTCAAATCCCCACAGACGGCCCCTACTGTCGTTGGTACGAGTCTTGACAGTAAGCTTAAAAGCGCTACTGGTCGGATACAAAGACCGCCGAGGGTGCGAAGGGACCCAAGGAAAAACATACAACCACCAAGTGTAAGTAATCACCATTTACTATTTAGTTCTATTTTAAAAGTTATGTAAATTATTTTGAAAAAAAATTATAGAAGAACCTCTCGTAAAACAAAGAAGGTGAAGGCATGACAATATAGGGATGTTATGTTGAGCCAGCCTAGTATACAACAGTACTACCATCGATCGATGTGCTAAGATGCACGCATCTAGTCTAGTAGATGTAGAAGAAGGACCAAGCACGTCCGGCGCCAGCTGCTAATTACGCTTCCTACCTACACACGAACGATCATCAAATTCCTTGCTGCATGCACAAGAAAATCAACATTCCATGGACATGGATCGATCCGACCCATTCAG
The DNA here is from genome assembly GCA_036346575.1 of Dendrocalamus sinicus. Lineage (NCBI taxonomy): Eukaryota > Viridiplantae > Streptophyta > Magnoliopsida > Poales > Poaceae > Dendrocalamus > Dendrocalamus sinicus. The sequence continues at coordinate 178,191 of JAYEVI010000332.1, read as the reverse complement.
TAATTAGCTAGGATGGATCATCTCAGGCTAGCCTTGGTCGAGCTAGCTAGATCTCGTATGACATGCCGACCTTGAGCACCTGGCTCCTCGGGATGGCGAGCATCTTCTCCCCTTGCCTGCAGTTCTTCCTGAGGAATGCGTAGGCGTAGTTGACGATCACCTTCTTGAGAAGCGACGAGTGCGGCCTAGCCACCACCTCGCTCTCGCCCAGGATGTACACCACCCCCTTCTCCATCTCCCTCTGGATGAACTGCTGCTCCTCCTCGATCCTCGCCATCTCCTCCAGGCTCATCTTTGCCGCCTGGAACAGCTGGTGGTGGTGCCCGCTCGCCTGCAGCTGGCTCGCCAGCTCCGAGAACGACTCCGCCGGCGTCAGCATCTCCTCCGCGAAGATGGACCTCGCCCGGGACAGCTGCCCCTCCCTCGCCGCCAGGCTCTCCGTGTAGGACGCCGAGTGCATGGGCACGGGCATGGCCATGGCGACCGCGGCGAGCCCCGACGACTTTGCCCGCGCCAGGCTCTCCGTGTAGGACGCCGAGTGCATGGTCACGGTGCCAATATTACTGCGGCTAATGGAGGCCCTGGCCATGCTGTCGCAGCGCGAGCTCGGGTAGCTGACCTTGCCGGCCTGCTGCTCGCGCTCGGTGTCGACGCCGTAGAGGTTGACGTCGCGGATGTAGTACTGGAGGCGCTCGACGAGGTTGGCGACGAAGTCCCTGGCCTCCTCGAGCGGGTCCCGGTAGCCGTATCGCGCGACGCAGCGGAAGAGCTTGTGCTCCCCCTTGGGCTCCACCTGCCGGAAGAGGAAGCGCTCGGAGGCGTCGACGTGCGGCACGGGCAGGTGCTTGACGGAGACGAAGAGGAGCACCGTGTGGATGGAGGGGATCTTCTCGATGAGGTGCGGGAACACCGGCGGGATGCCCTGCACCAGCTCCGTGTAGAAGAGGCCCACGCCGGGCACCTTGCGCAGCTCCCGGCCGGCGAGCAGCTCCCGCACCCTGCCGTGCGACACCGTGCGCTCCAGCTCGTACTTGTACCGCTTCACGTGCACGTAGTGCCACACCACCATGACGGCCATGAGCACCGCCGATATGGCGACGGGGATGTATCCGCCGTGCAGGAACTTGTAGAGCACCGAGGAGAGGTACACCGACTCGGAGGAGGCGAAGACGGCGAAGAAGAGCGCGACCCACCAGGCGTTGACCTTCCAGACGAGGAGCATGACGACGGTGAGGAGCAGCGTGGTGATGATCATGACGAGGACGACGCAGATGCCGTGAGCCTCGCCGATGACGACGGTGGTCTTGAAGGCGACGGTGACGACGCAGAGGCGGCGCCGAGCAGGAAGTTGACCTCGGGGATGTAGAGCTGGCCCTGGTACTGCTTGGAGGTGTGGAGGATCTTGACGCGCGGGAAGCAGCCCATCGCCTGCGAGTGGGAGATGGTGGCAAAAGCGCAGGAGATCATGGCCTGGCTGCCGATGATGGAGGCGGCGATGGCGAGGACGAAGGTGGGCCAGAAGAGGGCGGTGGGCGTGGACCTGTAGAAGGTGTTGGCGACGTGCTCGGGGTGCCTCCGGAGGAAGGCGGCCTGGCCGGTGTAGGCGAGCAGAACGGAGGGGACGAGGCCGAAGCCGAAGCTGAGCTGGATGGAGCGGATGCTGAAGTAGCCGAGGTCGGCGAAGAGGGCCTCGGTGCCGGTGAAGCAGAGGAGGATGCCGCCGAGGAGACCCAGGCCTCCTTCCTGTTCCGGCGGAAGTAGTCGACGATGTACTTGGGGTTGAAGGCCCTGAGCACGCCGACGTCGTACGTGATGAGGTTGTAGACGCCGACGCCGCCGATGAGCAGCAGCCAGAGCAGGATCGCCGGCGCGAAGAAGTAGCCCACCTTGTCCGTCCCGAAACGCTGCACCGCGAACAGAACCACCAGGATGCCCACCGTGATCCAAACGATCTGGTCTGCAATGCAATGCAACGCAATCTTCTTTTAGCAATTCCTTTTTGGTTTTCCTCCCTTAATTTTCAGATCGATCGTAAATTCTTCAACTTACTACTACTGCTGATCAGTTACTACCGGTAGCACCAACCATTTTACGACGATGCGTGAACCATATCATGCTAATTGCAAGGTACGTTGTCACGTCACATCACGTCCATCAATTGCAAGTGTAAACGTACTCAGCTGAGATTGCGATAATTCAGGACTCAAGTGAGGTTTCACATACTGTTAACATGCTTTTGAGCTTTGAAGGTGACAGTTTATCTGTCTCTTGAACGGACTAGACAGACAAATAGCCTAGCTACGCGGTCGATTATATATATCTCTGCGTGAAAACTAACTGGTAAGATTGATTTATTTTTCTTTGCTTTTGACAGGGCCATCATCATTGCAGTAATGCCTGGAGAAGATGTGTCCCGGGCCGGCCGGATATCTGACGGTGTACCTGTAGGCATGAAGAGCTAGCCATCCATCTCCATCGATCCATTCCAAGGGATCGCCATACATATCTCGACTCGACGGATATAAACATGAGCTAGCTAGCCATCCATCTCCATCGATGCATATGCCAAGCACAAGAAGCTCCAGAGAATTGCCAGTGCAATGGACGATGCAGATGCTGCGTAGGACTGTGATCGCAAGCGAGTACTAGTAACTGCCGGATGGCGACGGTGCCATGGATGATGGATATGCTGTTTACAAGAGTGGTAATTTCTTGCGTCGTGGGGCTAGCTAATTAACTCCATATCTCCATCCATCAATTAAGCTGCCTTAATAATTTGCATGGAAATTCCGCTACGCTACACTGCACTTACAGTACTGCTAGTACTAAATTGGTACTACTCCACTGGTTAAGTTGTTGCTTTCGATCGATTTCAGCCTGCATTTACTCTGTTCACACAAACTTAAGTTTGCACGATGGTTGAGCAACTAGTATGTACGCGTGTGAATGAATGAATACGTACATACATACATACATACATACACACATACCTGTGGTTAGGTGGGGCGCCTTCTCCTTGAGGCCTCCGACGGCGGAGAGCACGGAGATGGCGGGCGTGAGGCAGGCGTCGCTGATGACCATGGCGGTGGCCAGGACGGTGAGGAGGAAGAGCGAGATCCTCACCGGCTTGCTGGTCTCCAGCAGCTCCTTCACCCGCTGCGCCCGCTGCACCGCCGGCGACGCCAGCTGCAGCGTCGCGCCGCCGCGCCGCCGGCTCAAGGACTTGGACACATGGTCCACCAGGTGCAGCTCGTCCTCCGCCTGCTGGTTCGGCACGAGGCTCACCTTGGCGTGACGCGAGATGAGCGAGTAGAGCGCGAACGTGCCGCCTGCGTGCATGAAGATGGTAGCCATTGCATTTTCTGAATAACAATAAGGGCATTGATAAACATTATCCGAATGTTTTCTTTCTAACTATCATCCAGATTTGTAACCGTTGGATTAGAAATCCAAGAGCCACAAATTCTCCCCACCCCTCAAAAAAAATTCACCCCCTCCAAAAAAAGAGACCGTTGGATCTTTAATCCAACAGTGCGAAATTTGGATGATTGTTAGGAAGAAAATATCTAGGTGATACCTATACACACCCTTATACATATGTTGGAGCAGTACATGTAATATGTCACTACGCTTCATTATCAGGTCTTCACATCTCACACTAGCTAGATAGTTAATTACAAGATGACTGGACAGTTAATGTGAAAACTATACTGAAGAATCGATCGATCCAGTGGGAAATTGGCATTGCCAACGACACCACAAACTTAATTGTTTCAACTTGGGGTCAAGGTAACCGTCCGGACCGGTAAATAAAATATATTCCACAGGTGCCGGAATTGAAGGGTTCCTTCCTTGTGACTGATGCCTAGTCCACGGAGGCCAGGCCCCTTAAAGAAAAAGGAGTGACTATTCACAGGTGATTGAAATTTTTTTATCTTTCAGTCACCTGATATTGCACTCTGAATTACTTGAAGTTGCAGGTGATTTTTTTTAGGATGCTATAATTTCAGTTGATTGAGAGTGTAAATTCAGGTAACTGAAAGATAAAAAATTTTCAATCGTCTGTGCAATAGCAAAACTGTAAAGAAAAAGGCTTGAGAGCTTACTCCGAAGAGCTTATGATTTTTCTTATGTGTACTGCTGCTGCAAAAGCACTATAGCGGCTGTTAGATTTTTGTAAATTAAAAATAAAAAATAGTAAAAAAATCAGAAAAATCGAAAAAACACAACTATATCTTTTAGAACAATGTAAAGAAATAATAGAAGGAAAAACAAAAAAAAAAGAGACAAAATTCAGAAGCAAAAATACTGAAGCCATTTGGAGCGGGCAGTGCGTATGTTCTTTTGCAATCGGCGCCTCGGCGGTGTGAATTCGAAGAAAAAGCAGTAGCTAACTGCTGTCTACCCACCCTGACCACTCCGGGTCTCTGAAACTCTAGCTAGCTAGCGGTCGATCTCTGAAACTCTGGATCATCGATCCCTTAATGCGTTTATTAATTTTGTCAGTTGGGACTCCAACGTTGCAATAATAAGCAATGGTTGTACTCGATCCATCCATGCAAATGGAGTGCTAGATCTCTCGATGGTTGCTAGCCATGCGTTTTTCGTGGCCAGGGAGACGAATTAAGGAATCGACGAACAAGGATGGAGGACTAGTACTACTGACTGACCGTCTCCGTCGTCGTTTGCGCGGAGTGCGATGTAGACGTACTTGATCATGGTGAAGAGGACGAAGCTGTAGATGATGAGGGAGAGGACGCCGAGGAGGTCGTCGGAGTGGTGGATGCCGGCGGTGAAGGTGCTCGAGTACACGTACAGCGGCGACGTGCCGATGTCGCCGTACAGCACGCCCACGCACTGGAACGCCAGCCGCAGCGTCTTGGCCCAGCTATCCTGCAACCACTAATCAAGTAATTAAGCGCGCCAAATTTGAACATCGATTCTTGGAGTTTCATTAGCGCGAAAACTTGAGACGACACGCTACTATGCGCGCACATGGTCCAACATGACATGCAGCAAATTAATTTACTACTGTCTTATATATCCTCTGTAACTAATAATTAAAAGATCACCTGGCCGTGGTGGTTGCCTCCGGCTGCTCTGGTGGCGTCCCTGTAGAGCGAGTCCTGGCGCACCACCGGCGGCACATCCAGCGCGCTCTCGAGGTCCATCATCTCCTCCGCGTCGCCGGCGCAGCAGCTCGGGTTCCTGCTCACGTTCATGGCCACAACCTGCTGCTGCTGCTGCTGCTGCTGCTGAGCCATCGATGATCGATCCTAGCTACTATAGCTAGGCTAACTTGACGATCGATTCAGGCTAGCTATCTCCTCAGAACGATGGATGGATGGATCGATGTTAACACGTGCTGGTCGATCCAAGCAGCTAGTTGCCTTCTACTGATTCAAGTGCCCCGGCCTTTTATATAACCTAGCTGCTGCTGCTGCTTTTGCGTTGCGGACTTGAGGTAAGTATGCTATCCATTCCATGTGAACGCAAGACCAACCGAACTGAACCCCAACCAACCAGCTGCTGCTCTGCTCCACGTGTCCGTCCGATCGACCTGGAAAGAGGCCCAGTAGCATACATACTTACATTGGATCTGCATATTTGTGTACGTTGAGACCATCGATCGATGTTGATAGATGAGCGGAAAGTCGACGAAGCATTCGCAAAAAGTTACTGAAGAATTATCTCTTGCACGCGCGCGCGCGCGCGGGGGATCTGGCTGGCTTGCTGGCTACTACACTGCTTGGTTGGGCTTCGTCCGCCGCTGGTCCAGTCCATCACTTATCGTCCATCACACACACATTCACATACTTATCTGCAACTCATTGCGTCAGCCTCGTCGATCCGTCCTATACTAACCGCGCTAAAAATTCAGGCTCACTCCATCCTGGAGTAATTCTTTCTTTCCCAGACAAATTGAAGCTTTGTTTCCATTCGCTCTGCTAGCTCGCTGTCCATCTCAAGATGATGGATACTGTGCGATCCAACCCAACGATTGATTCGCCTCGCAAGCGTCATGATGGATACTGTGCGTATATGTTGGATTTGGATGTTTGCGCTCACGGCGATCCATCATTAATTCACTACGCGCGTATCCGGTAATACAGCTGCCTAGCTAGCTTGCCGGTCAAAATAGTCCTGATGAGTGAGAATAAAGCGAGCTAGGCTTGCTGGATTTCTTCATTGACCCCATCATGCATCTCCTCCCCAATCCATCGATCCATGCATATCCATCTGTCAAGGACAAGCGATTGATCGATTGATTGATTTTGCCTGTCCTTCATATGTACATGCCTCGTTTTCCTCAATTAACCCATGACGCTCGTTTCTTCTTCTCCTTCGTCGTCGTCAATTGTACACCTACATGCATCACGCATATGTACAGCAAAACTATCTCTGCATTTCCTTGCTACCCACTACTGTATCATTTTTCAGAACAGGCTAGTGTGTTCTTGCATAAACGCATGCATCCTTTTCCGATAGAGACAACAAGCTAGCTTAATTTCTCTCTGTATATGATTTTGCACTATCCATTATTATTTCCAGACATTATATAATAAGCACACACGGAAATTTTTTTCTATATGTATGCTCTAGCCTTTGTTGGTAAGGACAGACTACCATGCATGCACCAAGTTTGTTAAGAGTGGGAAAAAACTCTAAGAGGCACCAAACGCATTAAGCAACCAAAGCGATGGCTCTCGACCATAAAATTGACAGAAAATGACCTCTTCAAAATGATTTTCCCCGGCCCCTTTCAAACCAAAATTAATGCATGTCTCAACAGCAAACTGCTATTCAGTTCAGTTCAGTTCTCTTGCAGATGTTTTACTGGTACTACTAGCGCAAGAAAGAAGCTAATTAAGAAGGATATAGAGAAACAAGTCAAACTAAACTGGCCAGCTAGTTGCAATGTGTTGCTGAATCTTGTGAACAAAGACTATCTGCATTTCAGATTATTTCTAAGACTCCTCTAGAAAAGCAGTTATTTTTAAGACCAAACCAAGCATACATGCATAGATTTTCTTCCATTGACGACAATACTTATATACGTTTCTTCGTAGCTACCAGATTATTCCTTTACTACACAAGTTCGCACAACATTTTCAGTTTACCACGAGTAATTAAGTAGTACCACTAATCAAACCCCGCTCATTTTGGAATATGAATTTCGTCTTTTTTCTAAACTTTTAGTTTTTTTTGAACTTTTTTGCCGGTTCTTTTTTTCCCGTATTTGTTTGCATTATACATGATGGGCTAATATATTTTTTCCTATTTTTAAATTTAATTATGCTAAATAAGCCACCATCAGTTGCAGTGCAAAACAAGCCAGCTACAGTAAAATTCAGCTATAAGCCAAACTTACTCAGCCCAAATGAGTACAACCAAAATCAAGCAGCCTTCATTTTCATATATATATTTAAACTGATATACTGTTCCTAGCTAAGCTAGCTAGGGTCATGTACCCACATGAAGCGTTCATACGATGAAAGGTTGACAGAAAGGGACAATAAGCTGCTGCAGGTCAATGCTGGCTGGTGCAGCTCCAGCTCCAGCACCGTGCTTTCCTATTGGCTCTTGCTGCCCATATATCCTTGCACACACGATTTATTTTTCCACTTAAACCCAAGGAAAATCAATGGACTCCGAATAATATTTCTGCACATCTCCTTAATTAGTTAATTGTTTCTTCCTACCAAATCACTGTTTACGTACATAATTGTGTGGGAGAATACTAGCTATGACGTAAACGTACAACTGCGCAAGTCCTTGTGTCCAATTTTGCTTTATTTTAGCGTGCATGCAACGGATCGACAATTTCAAATTTAGGGCTGTTCCTACTGGCAGTAACAGATAGTTTTTTACTGCGACTGATAACTTTTAGCTAAAAATAATTAGTAATGACTGAAGCTACTTCGAGACCAAAACCGCTCCTACTCTCCGGGATCCCGATGCCATATGAAAGGGAGCAGCTAGCCAAGGTTGTACCGTTGAAAGCACTTCCAATAGTATAGCAACGTTTCATGGAATTTCAACACACTACAGTAAGTTCCATGTAAGTTTTAACGATGCAACAAGTTTCGTGGAAGTTTTAGGTTTAAAAGGTAGATGTTTCAAGAAGGTTTCAATAAAAATTTGAAGTAGATTTGAGGAAGTCCCAAAATTCAAGAAAAGGTTTCATCCTTATTCATGAAGTTTCACTAGGTTTCAGAGAGTTTCAAATAGGTTTCAAAGAGTTTTAGAATAGTTTCAAAAAAGATTTAAAAACAAATCTCAAAGTTTTAGAGAGTCCACAAAAAATCCAAGCAAATTTCACAAATTTTATGTGAGTTTCAATTGGTTTCATGTGTCGAAACACAAGTTTCATCAAAGTTTCAAATGAGTTTCAAGTAGTTTTTGTATTCCAAAATAGAAGTTTCACAATGTTTTATATTCCAAAATGTAAGTTTTATATGAGCTTCATGAGGTTTCATGTTCCAGAACGCAAAGTTTTAGGCGTAAGATCGATACTAAAACATTGATCACAGTGCAGTCCATGGGAACATCCAAACTCTGGTAATTCCTTATCAACAGATCATCTTCTTTCTGATGTCCTTATGGCAGAAGAATGAAATGAGGAGAATTGGTTTGACTTGGTCGACTATGCAGATCTCGACATGGACGACTACTACGTTTACAAGCAGAGCATGCTTTCATCCGATGATGAGGCTGTCTCTAGAGATCTTTCATGGAATTCACTTTAGAGTATTTTATAGTCATTATTAAAGTATACTCAAAAGGATAAAGAGGTATAACAATATTATTTAAATGGTATATAACAAGTAGGAGTACATACTCCTAGTAGGAAAATGGTTCCATACTGTTAGACCAAGTGGCTAGGTTTAGGATATTTTGGTGATGAATAATTGACAATGGTTAATTTGTTATGATGAATAATTGGTGATTTTGTTTAAGCGGTGTTATGCGAGTTGTGTTGCGTAAAGTGGATCGATGTTGGTCAAGTTGATACGAACTTGTGCCGGAAGAATGTTCTTTGGTCATTGCATGTGCAGGTTGAGCATAGAGGCGATCATGGTCGGTGACGAGGTGGATCGGAACTAGGATGGGGAGATCCGAGGTTCAGACGGTCACGAGATGATCGGGCTCATGCTTGGGGCGCATGGAGATCAAAGGTGGATGCTACGTGAAGAAGCTACGGGAGGTGCGGTCCTGGAGGCTTCGACACGTAACGCGTTAGAAAAGTCGTGAGTGTGAAAATCCCGTGTTAGAAAGGGTTTCAGATCCCTTGAAAATTAGTGGGCCAAAAGTTTAGTTGAGAAAAAGACCCAAGCCTAGTTGGAGTTGGATTAGGATTTTAAGGTCTAGTTAGAGTTGGATTAGGATTTTAATTAGAGTTTGCAGAGGTGTTTTAGGGGCTGCATATATATATATATATATATATATATATATATATATATATATATATATATATATATATATATATATATATATATATATATATATATATATATATATATATATATATATATATATATATATATATATATATATATATATATATATATATATATATATATATATATATATATATATATATATATATATATATATATATATATATATATATATATATATAACACCGTTGAGGTAGATCGAATAAGAGGAGAACGCAAATTGTGGAAGAAAATATATATACGGCTTTTGGGGTGACCGAACGTTTTCTTTGGTATGGCATCGCTTTGATCACGAAGCGCACGACATTGTTCGGCCATCGGTCCGGCAAGCGATTTCAGATTTTGCTTAGTTGCATAATTAGGGCTTAATTTATTTTCGTCACTATCTGCATCAGCGATCTTGTTTATTTTGTATCTCAAGTTCTAGAGCTCCGATTGACGTAATTCTAGTTGGGTTAGTTCAATAACTGTCTCTAGTTTATTCTGAAAAAGTTTGAGGTTAATCGGAGTTACGGATTTTTATCGAGATCAGTTTTAGTAAGGATACGGTGTTCTGTCCAGAACTTTAAACAATGCTTAAATAGGTTTTGTGTTAAAAGGGGAGTATTAAAATTTATTTTTAGCTTCTGCAATCATTCACCCCCCCTCTGGTTGCCTATCTTAGTGTGAATCGATCCTACACATACTCCTGGAAGTACATACTCCCACTTCTCATATACTACTTTATGATGTTGTTATATCTCTTTATCTATTTGAGTATACTCTAATAATATTTATAATATATCTGAAAGTGAGTTTCGTGATAGATTTTATAAAAATTCACTTTTTATAGCATAATTTGTGTATATAGTCATTTTATGTAAAAAAAAAAGGTATGAAAAATTTTCAACCAAATTACATTAGAGCATATTAAAATTAGTATTTAAGTATGCCGAAAGTGATTAGGAAGGTATAAAATATCTATTTAAGTATGCCCTTGCCGGTTTCCTATCAATTTACGACCGCATGCAGGGTGATTGAGCCACTGAAATAGTGAAAATATATTAGCAGTATCGTTTTTGCTGTAATTTACGAAGCTCCTGATTTTTTTTTCTTGCAGGCCGTTAAATGCGTTTATAGATATTTGTTGGATGTTGATACGATGTAGGAAGAAGTACACATTATTCATGTTTTTATGTGAATTCCATGGAGTGAATTACGTACTCAATTTGTGTAGCTTGCTTGTGCTTTCGACCTCGTCTCTGACGCGCCCACCTGGCGAAGCCATCACCAGGAACAGCTTGACCGTCCAAGGCCACACAATGCAGAACAATTAAGTCGGAGAGTAGCGCCAGCTAGATACCGATCTACGAGCTTTAATTCCCATCGTTTCGGCGTGATCCATCGACAGAGATCATATCCCCACCAGCGCAACATGTGAATGCAGAAAATCTGCGAGGAAGATATATACATATGTGTCCTTGTCATCAAAAAGATTTTATATGTATATATATATATATATATATATATATATATATATATATATATATATATATATATATATATATATACACACACACACACACACATATATACACCATAGTGTCTGATCACTAAGCCTCTCTACCTTTTGCATTGCTTTTAGATGCGTGCAAGTGCAATGATATATAATATATCGGATGGAAAGTCTTAATCATGGATGAAAATCTCAATCATAGATGTATATATATAGACGCTGAAATGGGACACCAGGGTGCCCGGCACCAAGCCTCCTCGCTTTTAGATTAAGGGCTGTTTGGTTGGAGGCCTCCAGGCAAATGCTGCCAGCAACACATCCCGACCCTGCATCCAAAATCGAACGCTTTGGGATGCATGCTTTGCTGAGCAGACTTTTTCCACCTCCAACCAAACAGGCCCTAAGTCTTAATCATGAAGTCTGGCACCATGGTGCCTTTATATATATATATATATATATATATATATATATATATATATATATATATATATATATATATATAAACTGAACATCATAGTGCGTGGGCATCATGATCTAAAATAGATATTTACCTTATGTGTCGTGTGTAAAGAATTTTAGAAATTATTGGATGTCAAGTTTAACTAGTTTACTAACTAGTTCAAATAAGTTTGACCTGAAATTCAAATTGTGGCTGCTTTTTTGATGATAGCTTGATTGTATGTATGTGTTGATTATATATATAAATCAACAAAGCATGCGATCTAAATTTATTCAAAACTTTGAAATCGAGTATAGTTTTTCAAAGATATACATTTCATTTGAATTGTTATAGATAGGTATATACCCTAAAACTTATATTTTCGAAAAAATACACTTGAATTTGGATTAAATTTGCATATTTGAAATCATGGTGCTTAAGCACCGTGGTGCCCTCACTACTACAGAAAAGGTAATCACAGATGGTTAAAAAATATCATCACATACGGTTTTGTCAGCCGTATGAGTTTATGGTTTAGTAATGATACACTACTGCAGAAAAGATTATAACAGACGGCTCAAAATGTCATCACAGACGGTTTCGTGAGCCGACTAAGTTTATGGGTTAATAATAATATGAGGTCATCACAAATGGCTTTCAAATCGTCTGTGATGCAGACTATCACAGACGGTTTCTACTAAAAATCATCTGTGATAGTTGACTCTAAACATCAAGAAGTACGGATATTGTCCTCGAATATGTTTGAGGTCAACCTATTTCAACAGAGTTGTAGGAATGGACACAACCTATCGGTAGAAAAATTAATGTCGTGCATACATATATAAATTGATAAGTATAAAACAATTATCGCAAGATTAACAAATCTGAGTATCATAGTTCTTCCCGTAATCGATGAGTAGTTGTATGTTGTGGCAAACATAGAATCCACAGGTATTGCCCGGCGACTGTTGGTGGTACTGCAAAAATAGAATTTGTTCTTAAACATCAAGTGTGTATATTCAGCGTATCAAGTTCTTAAACATCAAGTGCTTCAATCTACACTCGGTTCTTAAACATCTTTAGATTCTTGTAGTCAATGCATGGATAATAATATATTCCACCCCTTATTCAGCGTATCCGCCTCGGTAGCTCTTGTAAAAGCAAACATCATTAATGTACTCTTCACTCACACTGTTCCTAGCGTACATCTAGCTTCAGTCCTACATTATATATATATAACAATTTAGTATAACATATTCAATTAATTAATTACCATACTATATATATATACGATCTAAATTAAGTAGCTAAATGTAGCAAAAATAATTAATTACATTGAATTAAGTAGAAATAGACTATAAATTGACTAAACCCTACACCCTAAATCATGCTAGATGTAAATAATCTTCTTTCTATATCAAGCTAGCTAGATCTAAACCATCTTCAATTTTCGTCTCATCAAAAGTTAGATCTAAATTATAATGTAATTAGGAATAAATTACGAACCATAACTAGCCAATAACTTATTGGATTCACAATTACTCTTGCCAAATAGTCTCCTTCCACCAAATGGTCTCAAAGTCCCGCCTCTAGCTCAAAGCAGCAGCGTATAGATCTGGAATTTAAGACAGAGGGTCAACGGATCTGTGCACAATTAATATAGTGGAATTATCACAGACGCTTCCTATTTAAAACAATCTGTGATAAACTAATTATTATAGATGGTTTTTAATAGGAACCGTCTGTGAATTATCAAAGACGGTTCAAACTAAAAAACTGTCTATGATATTTTATAGATGATTTTAACCATGAACTGTCTGTGATAGTTCACTTTCACAGACTGTTTTTAGCACTGACAGTAACACAGACGGTCTCTAAACTAAAATCGTCTATGATTGTATTTAGTATAGACAGTCTTCGGTAACCATCTGTGATATGGCGTCTAATATTAGGCTTTGTGTAATAGTGCCTATATATACTCTTGTCTTTTGGTTACAACTTATAGTTTTTTATTATGATTTATTAGTCGAATAAATAACGAATGATTTATGCATATTCTCCTATCCTTTTATTTTGTTTCCCGGTCCTTAATTGCGTGATTGTAGAAAGCGATGGAGCTGAGGTCCAGCCCCCATCATTCGGTTCACCCATCAAGATCAAATGACGATTCATGTACGCATACATCAATGCAGTTATTTAATCTCGCGTGACGAAGGGAAAACGTGATGGTTAAGTTATTCATGATCTCTCGAAACTATTCCATTCAGAAAGGACGGCAAATAATGTGGCCATAGTCCATTCAGGAAGGATGGCCATCGCTTGCTCCTGCATGCATCCATCCAAGCTTGCCTGCATTTCTGAGCTTAGCTACCTTACGCTTTTGGCGACAACCTCTCGCCTCTTGCTTGTGCGTTCATGTTCATATGCGTGCGTACGTAGCACTCCTTCATCCTTGACTTGTGTTACCACATACTTATATTTTTTTTATAACGGAAGTCTTTATTAATAATCCAAGAACAGTACATCAAGATGATACACAGCTTTGGAATAAAACTTCCAGCCTCTGCCTCACGCGGAGACACACAGCTACTCCAAACAAAAACAAAAACAAGCATAATCTAATGACTATCAATCCGTAGACTAGATCGCCACCCATATGCCTGGGAGAAGATATCCTTGGCCACACGGTCCAATTGTTGTGAGGCCACCACAACGAAACCCTGCAAATCCGTTTTGTGAAGGATAGCCCATGAACGGAGTCGATGAGAAGCTGCGAAGATAACTCGCAAGGAGAAAAAGTTTGTTTCTTTTCAAAAATTATGTCATTTCGTGTAACCAAATTGACCAACAGATAGTCTGCTGCCCCAAGCGAACTAGTGGTCGTAAATTTTTGGTTACACCGTTAGCCAACTTCCAAACATATGTGATACGTTTTGGGGTTTCGTTATGTTGAAGGATATTTGAGGATACTCGGACATCGCTCTAGCAAAACGACAATCAAAGAACAAGTGCCTAATTGTCTCGTCTTCATGACAAAAGCAACATGTTTTGCTTCCTTTCCGATTACGTTTAGCTAGATTATCTTTAGTCAACACAACACCTTGCAGTAAATACCACGTAAAAACCTTCAGCCAAGTGGTGCCTTTAGTTTCCATAGTCGCTATTCAAGTTAGGTACATCTGTGAGGAACATGGCTTGATAGAATGATTTCACCGAATCGCCCATTTGGGTGCAAAGACCAAATAAACACATCCTCGCCCTTGAGACAACTGTATATTAGTCAAACGAGGAAGATGATTATTCCACGCCACTAACTTGGGACCAATAGGGTCACGGCGCCATGATAGGTTTGGAGGATCGAAGTTGAGCACTTCCGAAATGGTTATGAATTTTGGTCGTGCAATATTATAAAGACCAGGATACTGATCTTTTAAAGTAGAGTTACCTAGCCATTTGTCCTCCCAGAACCTCACTTGTGACCCGTCCTTAATAATGAATGATCCAAAACAAAAGAATTCTTGTTTAATCTTCAGAAGACTGGACCAGAATTGGGAATCCCCTTGCTTTCTTTCAACTTGAACAAGTGGTTTAGTGCCTAGGTATTTGTTCCGCAATATTTGTTGCCAGGTACCGCCTGTCGTGAGAAGCTTAAAAAGCCATTTACCTAAAAGGGCGTTGTTTTTCAAATTCAAATCATGAATCCCAAGACCACCTAGGTATTTGGGCTGGCATAAAATGTTCCATTTAACTAGGTGATATTTCCTTTTTTGCTCATCACTTTGCCAATAAAACCTAGATCGGTAGTAATTTAGCTTTTTTAACACCCCCTTGGGTACAGCGAAAAAGGACATCATATACATTGGAAGGCTACTCAAGACTGAGTTAATAAGTGTCAGTCTACCACCTATCGAAAGGTGTTTGCTCTTCCAACTACTGAGTCTTTTCTCGAACCGCTCCTCAATTATCCTCCAATCCGAGTTTTTAAGCTTTTTGTAATGTATGGGAATTCCAAGATATCTTAATGGAAAATCCCCAGCTTTACACCCAAATAGATCAACATATTGACCTATAGCCGACTGTGCTTCCCCGAAGCAAAAAATTTCACTTTTATGGAAATTTATTTTGAGACCAGATAGTTGTTCAAAAGCACATAGAAGGAGTTTCAAATTTGTTGCCTTACCTAGATCATGATCCAAGAAGAGGATAGTATCATCAGCATATTGGAGGATAGAGAGGCCATCCTCTACTAGATGAGGTACTACTCCCCTAAACTGCCCGTCCTCTTTAGCCCTTCGAATCAAAATTGCAAGCATATCGGCGACAATGTTAAAAAGCAATGGGGAGAGGGGATCTCCCTGTCGAAGACCCTTCTTCGTTTGAAAGAAACGCCCTACATCATTGTTAACAGAAACCACAACACTTCCTCCCGAAATGAAAGACTTAACCCAAGTAATCCACTTTGGTGCAAATCCTTTCATCCGTAGGGCTTGCATTAGGAAGGGCCATCTAACCTTGTCATATGCCTTTTCAAAGTCTAGTTTAAGGATCACACCACTTAGATTTTTCCTATGCATCTCGTGTATGGTTTCATGAATATGACGACTCCTTCCAGGATATTCCGCCCATGCATGAAAGCTGTCTGAGTTGGACTTATGACACGATCTACCACAGAATTCATCCTTGTTGTGGCAACCTTAGTAAAGATTTTGAAACTCACATTAAGGAGGCAAATAGGCCTATATTGCTGGATAATATTTGCATCTTCAACTTTAGGCACTAAAGTGATCACTCCAAAATTTAGACTGAACAACGGCAACTTTCCCAAAAAGAAATCATGAAACATTGACATTAAGTCACCCTTTAAAACTTCCCAGAATTTCTGATAAAATTCTGCTGGGAAGCCGTCTGGACCAGGGGCTTTATTATGTTCCATACTGAAAATAGCACATTTTACTTCTTCCTCAGAGAAAGGGGATATTAAGACCTTGTTCTCCTCGTGCGTTACCTGAGGAATATCTGCAATCCGATCCTCAAACAGACTAAAAGAATTTTCCTCAGGCTCGCCAAAGAGTTCCTTATAGAATTTAGTAACGTAGGATTTTAGATTCTCTTGCCCCTCGATTTTGCCATTGTCATGGTCAAGGGAGAAAAAAAATCTGTTTTTTCCTTTGTTTGCCGTTAGCAATCAGATGAAAGTAACTAGTGTTATTATCCCCCAGAACCACCTTCTTTACTTTAGCACGCTGCGCCCATTTGATCTCCTCTTCCCTAAGAAGATTGGTTAGTTGATCTCGAGATTGAGCTAACAGATCACGCTCAAAATCAGTCAACCCCCGAACCTCGGCTGTGGTATCCAAAAGTGTAACAGTAGATTGTAATTCCGATTTTTTTTGTTTGTAGACACCATTCGAATGGGCAGCCCAACCCCGTAAGTGTCGTCGCAACGCGCTCAGCTTATTATTCCAGCGTTGGACTGAGTTTTGCCCTTTCACCGACTTATGCCAAATATTAGCAACTCTATCATGGAAGTCATCATGAGTAAACCAACTAAGTTCGAATCTGAAGGGTTTTATAAGGCCTGTGTACGCTGGTTCACCCGTGTCTAGGAGTAAAGGGGTGTGGTCCGAAACCCCTCTATCCAAAGCTTGTACCGACACCAGCGGATATTTGAATTCCCATTCAGTTGACATGAGAACCCTATCCAGCTTTTCATACGTCGGATTAGGCAGAGAGTTGGTCCATGTAAATTGTCGACCAGTTAGCTCTATTTATATAGCTAGCTAGGTTAATTAATGACTGCGACTACTACGGATTAGTGGATTTGGATGGATATCCTGTTGCGTATTCAGGCAGCTGCACCGAAATATCGAAGGACGAATTGGGACCCCGGATGTATAGAAATAATAAATTAGGATAGCATCATCTGATAACTACGTGCATTTGGCCTTGTTTTTATTTCGGTTTTTGACTTTTAGCCTTTTCCAAAATTCGTAACAAACAGAGTGGCTTTTTAAAAGCCGATTCTCTAAATAGCTTCTCGAATCTACAATCACGTGTATCGTTTACGTTGATGTCGCTGTCATCCGCTACCGTCTTAGAAAATATAGACAAAAGCTATCAACCGTAACTCAAAAGAAGAACCCTTGTATACGAGGTTCTATTAGCATTGAAAAGCCTTCGCTTATGCTGTAGGTTGACAGGATGTTCTACCAAACCAAGTATGCATACACAAGCAATGTGTATGTATACAGCAAGTCCCAAGGCCATCGCCGATTTCTTGCCGATTCGGTGGCTCACTGTTGTGCTAGGTTCGCCTGTCAGCAGACGAAAGTCGGTGGAGCGGCGTAATGTGAGTCGACCTAGTTTTCTGATCTCTCTTCTCAGACATGACTGTAATCCTTTGATTCCTATGATTTAACTCAATTGATGCAAGCTCTCGATCGATCGGCTCCCGTCGAAAAAAATACTTAGGCCAGGGAAACAAAAGCCTCGGCAAGCCACTCGAGTACGATGGTATTGTGAGATTGCCCATTGGCATTGCCTGGTTCGAAGGCGGAAGGTCAGCAGCAAGCGCCATGCATCCTTGACCAAACTTGCAGCGTCCACTCCAAGAAGAGGTGCCGGACAGAAGTAGTTGTTTCGCCATACTACAGATCTCAATTCGTTTTCATATATAAGCCGTTCCTAGCTTTATTGTTTAGTCTCTTGTATTTTTCTTTTTCCGATTCCTGATTTGGAGAGAGGCATAAGCAAGTTTTACTGTACTTTCACACATGACCAATTTGGTTAGTTGATTAGTTATACTCTTTCTTCTTCTATTAATGAAATGACACGTAAGTCTTTTGCGTGTTCTAAAAAAAAGCTTTATGTGGTTTCTAATGCTAGTTGCAAAAATAATAAAAATTAAGTATAATGAAAGTATTTTGCATGAGATCGAAATAATCTAATGATATTGTTTTCATGTGGTCAATATGCATGCTTTTACACGTATTAATGTTCAAAGTTATAAAAGATGGGCCTTTATATTTGGAGACAAGAGGAAGTACTACTGTTTAGCTAGTTAATCAGTCCATCTTTCTGTGGGGTACATGAGACCACTTGGCCGGCCGGCGATGGAGAGGAAGAAACCAGCTGCCACATGCACGTACGTGTACTAGCTTAGCTTGTCAAGATGGATATTCGAACGATCGAGCTCAATTAATTTCCCTCCATGCGTGCATGATGTTAATTTGTTTGTTCCTATCAGGGAAAACAATTTCAGTGAAAAAATTTATTGAAACCCTCTGAGAAAGACAAAAACTTCAGAATATTTTTGAAAAAATTTGATCAAAATATTCAAATATACAATTCAAATTCATAAAATACAAACATATTCGAAATTCCTTGCCAGCGCCGCACCACTGCCTTCCCGTCCCTTGCTAGCGCCCTCATCTGCTCCGCCTCCCCTCCTTTGCCGGCACCGTCTTCAATGCACAACAGCCGACCACCACCCTCTAATTCCATTTGCGCCATGGGCCCATGGCCACCTCTCTTGCCAGCACCGTCTCCCTCTCCTCCTTTGTTGGCATCGCCTTCCATCCTTATCGGCGCCACTTGATTTGGAGGATGGGGAATGAGATAGAGAGGCCCATGACCATTTGCCTTCCCTACACCGCCTCCCTTTCCTCCCTTGCTGGCGCCGCTCGATCGGAGGATAGGGAATGAAAGACAGAGATAGAAAGGCCCGTGGCCACCTCCTTTGCGGGCGCTACCACCCTTGCTAGCGTCGCCTCCCCCTCCTCCCTTGCTAGCGGCCGGCTGGAAAAATATAAAACAAACCAAAATTTTTGATTGAATTAAGATTTTTCTAGATAAGTCAAGATAACCGAATTTCTTTCTAGGATGGACCGAGATAACCGAATTTCGGTCGAAAATGTTTTCTCTTTTCTCTACATAAGTACAGCATTGACAGCTTGACTTGATCCCCATTCCCAGACCGGCCAATCTAGTAAAAATTTGCCACGTAATAATCGATCGATCGATCGATCCATGACCACGCATGGTGTGTGTTCGTACAGACAAGAAACTGGAGTTCCAATCATTCATGCATTGCGTGAGTAATTAGAACTGGCTAGCTAGTTGTGTGTTAGAGCTTCCCTTTTGCCTTTTCCTTTTCCATTCATGTTAATTAGCGGACACGACCAAAAAGGAGGCGCCGTGAATAAATTTTGGTCCATTAATTACTTTCCAACTTGTTCATCTGGAAACTAGCTAAGGTGTCCTAGTTGCAGCCACAATTTCTCTCTCTTTCTTTTGCAGACGACAGCAGCTGGATCGGAGTAGCACAAGTGGACTACTCTTAACTTGCATAACCAGATAACCTTGTATTAATTGCAGCTAGCTTGCTCTTGCTGACCTTGTCTAGCTACACACATATATAATTATGCATGAGCAGAGCACAGTAAAAATATGAGGCTACAGATGGACGGGGCATCATGAGTCCACAAACGAGAAGCAAAACTTATGAAGGAGTAGACATGTGTGTGTGAGAGCGAGGGAGAAACGACGTGTTCTTGTTATTGTTGAGTGCTATGCAACCTAACTTTAAGGCCTCGTTGAAGGGGTGTGGCAAAATGTCAACGTGTCTTGTTTCGTAGCGTTGGTGCCATTTTTCCGAAGCTCGCGGACCATGAAATTGCTAAGCAACACAAATGATAAGAGGTATTTACAGGTTTGTAATATTTAGCACAGAGCCTGCCGAGCTCAGCTAGTTTGCGGGAAGAAAAGGGCCCGCCCAACCCATCTGCAGTTATCCGGTCTGTTCTTTTCAGCTTATTTCAACTTATGACTTCTCTCAAACAACTACTGTTTCGAAGTGGTTTATCGGAATAGCCTTTTAGAAGTGGTTTATCGGATTTTGGTTCATTCGCACGAGCGCTCGCTGTTGGAACTCGACCTAGGAATCACACACTCGATTAACCTGTGGACGCACACTACACGGGAAGATGATAAACAATAGAGTATTTTTTTCTTACGCGAACTCGACTTGTGTCGCTTCTCTTTTTCTCTATTATTCACCTCTTCTTAACAGACTGATTATAAGGATATAAATAGACATTGTGATCCGGTTCTATCGGCCACGACTACATATCTTGCGCACATCGCGCACCACGACTTTGCACATCGCGCACTACCTGAAAGACTCGCTCGCTGAGACCAAGTCCAAACGCTACAACCATTCCTGCAGGCACCACGACCACAACGTTATGATCACTCACACAGTTATGGCTACTACATTATTCGTAATGACTGCTACAGTAGTTTTACGACTACGACTGCTACTGAACTCCTACGACCATGACTAAACAAATATGCATGCGATCATGCCTAAGCCACTTATGACCATGTCGAAGCTACTACGACCATATCTAAGTGCTTACGACCATATCTAAGCCACTTACAACCATATCTAAGTGCTTACGACCGCATCTAAGTGATTCCTATGGCTACTCACACTTCGACTCCTACGACTACTTCAAACAAACTTAACACAAGTAATGTGAGTCAAGATTAGTTCCAACAATCTCCCCCTAATCTTGACTTGCTAAACTTCACAAGACAAAATCCGATCTCCTGACGTATCTCTAAGGAGTTTTGCCTTCTTCTTGCTGACTATACTGTCGGTGACACAACTTGCTGGCATTTTTCACATCTTCACTGTTGATGACACACCTCGCCGATGATTTTGATGTCTTCACCATCAGTGACACACTTCGCTGATGACTGTGACCTCTTCTTCAGCTCCAATTGTCTCTCGCCAGTGACACAACTTGACAGCGACGGAGACTCTTATCAGAGCACACATACATTAGAACTTGGACACAACACAAGAACTCACACACACATGCATCATGCACTGACTCACTTATAAGTGAACGACCATGACACAAATATGCGCACGTATGTAACTCACCTCCTACGTGCACAAACAACCAAATGACGCACTATGCGCACGTATGTAACACATCTCCTATGTGCACAAGCAACCGAATGACACATGCAACAGTCCTACTGTGCTATATACACATACGAGTCACACAAACACTTCTATTTTTGTAGTGCCACCAGCAGCTACAGAGGCAACGTATGTGGATTCTACATTTGCAGATATATGCAAGAAATCATGGACACTAAGTCGAAAGATCTAGAGGTTTGTCAATCTGCTAATATTTATTTTGTGATTATCAATTTCTATATATGTGTATATATATGTATGTATGTATATATATATATATATATATATATATATATATATATATATATATATATATATATATATATATAGGACGAGTGTTTCATGCACCATGGTGCCTAGGCACCAATATCAATACCCATTGATTTGCTTGAGATTCATAACGTTTGATGTGGGTATCTTCATATACCCATAAAAAGTATATTTGAGATGTCAAACTCGAAAAATTTAAATTCAACTTCAGTTTAATTAGTTTGAACTATTTTTATGGTATATACTCACTTGTAGTTGCATTGAACTCAAAAGTTGTTCAAACTAATTTGAACTGAGTTCAAAACTTACTTACCATAAATATATCAAGGGTATAAAACATTTTCATACCCAAACTCAAAAAATTATCAATCATACACGTGTACGGATGTTGGTGCCTAGGCACCATGGTGCCTTATGTAATTTTCCTATATATATATATATATATATATATATATATATATATATATATATATGTGTGTGTGTGTGTGTGTGTGTGTGTGTGTGTGTGTGTGTGCATATGCATATGTATATCTATGTATATGTATATGTGTGTGTATATGACATGAAATGGGGTACCATGGTGTGCAGGCACCAAGCCTCCACCTTTTGGATTGCTTTTAAATGCATGCAAATGTAATGATATATAATATATTAGGTAAACTTGTTAACATTCATTAATTCAAAAGGCATCAATTTGGAAAGAAAGTTACATGGATGGAAAGTCTCAATCATGGAGCCTAAGCACCATGGTGCCATGTTATTTATACTATATATATATATATATATATATATATATATATATATGTGTGTGTGTGTGTGTGTGTGTGTGTGTGTGTGTGTGTGTGTGTGTGTGTGTGTGTGTGTGTTGTGCATGTGCGCATAATGACTTTAACACTCCTAGCGACAGGGTGTAGAATTTGACTCAAGTGCATATGATCTTGAGAACCTCACCGAAGTTTAGAAAGCTCTCTGAATTCTTGATGGCGGAGGTCATTCAACGAAATGGAGGGTTCAACCCTAGCGAAGATGATTAGTTGTTCAAACATTTGATTCAATTGTAATTCACTCAGTTTGCTTAATCAAACAATTAATTCAATTGTACTTCATTAAATTGTTTAATTCATTTGTGAGATCTGTGTAATGATTGTCATGTGCTATATATGTGATCTGCTTGCTTGTTTTCAAAGGCATGATTAGCATTTCCTGAGGCTACCTGAAAAATAGGAAGTAATGTATCTTTTTAAATAGCTATTATAGACGGTTTGTAACACCAAACCGTCTGTTATATGTTCAATACTACAGACAGTTTTTAAAAACAATCATCTGTGATATGTCTGCTATCATAGATGGTTTTTTGGTGTTACTCGAGCCGTCCATGATATATAAGATATCACATATGGCTATTTTTAATAACTGACTGTGATAGCAAACATATCACAATGGTTGTTTTGAAAAACTGTCTGTGTTATAACTTATCACAGAGCGGTTTGAGAGCCATATGTGATAACCACCTATTATCACAGACACATAAATTCAGACGGTTCAGAAACCATAGGTGAAGACGGTTTTGAACCGTCTATGATGACCCTTTCGTAGTAGTATTTTATAGCTAAATTTTATGAAGTTTCATGAGGTCCTATGTTCAATCTCATGATTAAGGTTTATAAAATTTCGTGAAGTTTCATGAGGTTTGATGATCAAGTTTCATAAGGTTTTGTTAGGTTTCAAAGTTTCATAAGGTTTCAAGGGTTTTAATGGAACAGTTACCAGCATACGTGAGAGACTCCAGTTTACATTTATTTGTGTATAATCAGAAATATGCCCCAAAAGAAAGAAATATTATGGGCACTTGCTATTCTTTCTAGATAATGGCCCAATATTTTGAGACGTTTTATACTTTTTGGTTTCTACTTGGTATTTGTGCGTTCCCCTTAGAAATTCAAAGCGGACGTGAAGAATTACTTTATTAATTGAATCCATAAAAAGTTAAAAACAACTCTGGTCCAATTATGGGCTGCCCAGAAACGCTCCTAGTAGGCCTCGGCCCAAACAACATCCACGCGGGCCCAACAGGCGAGGCGGGCTATCCCAAGAGAAAAAAAACGCAAAGGCCCAACCAACATCATCGGCCCACCGCCTCCCCTCCTCCGGCAGAGTGTAAATTAACCTGCAGAAGCCTCCGCTGTCGTTGATTTCTGATAACTGCTGTGTTTATGTATTTTTTTTACGCCATATATATAGAGGGTTCGTTTGGTAGAACTCCAAATTATGCTGAAATCGGAATCTACGAGAATTAGATTATGAGAGAATCAAGAAGTGGAGATGGTTGGCTCCGAAAACCTTTAAATGGTGGCTTGGTGGGTAGAAGTCCAATGTGCCCCTGGTTTTAGCACAAACACATGTGCAGATTCATTCCAAATCTGGGCACCAAAAAAAATTACACCAACTATGAATCATTCCAGATCTAGGCACCAAAATGGATTATTCAAGGCAAGCACCAACGGGAGCTTCAGATCAATTAACCAAAACAAAGACGAGGACAGAGAAGGACCAAGGGCGGGCGGTGGGCTCTTACATCCACGGGACCTGCGGCGAGTCAGCACGCGACATGGGGAGGAGATCTATAGCGCTGCTTGACTAGGAGACCGGCGGCGACAAGGAACTTCAGGCGGTCGGTCAGGGGATATTTAGTAGTGACGAATACCTCTGTTTTGATGGAGGTCGGCGGTGAGGGAGAGGGGCTGATGGCGAGGAATTTGGGTGAGCGCCGACCAACTCCGGGCTGCCGGCCTGAGGATCTTGAGCGGCGAGGAGCTAAGGTGTTTGGCAGGGTTCCGGTTGCTCCGGCTGAGAATCCGGGAGCTGGAGCCCTAACAAACGGGGCCATTATACTATCAAACTTGGCCAACATCAATTCAATACTTGTGTGAAGATTTGATCAGCTGTCAGTACGAAGGAACGGCTAGCTTGGCGAATGACGATCGATGGGCATGCATGCATGTCTGTATTGTATGCTCGATCAATGAGCTGTGTCCTCATCGATTGCTCTCCTCCTCCTTCTCCTTTCACGCACAACGATATCGAGTGCAGAACTGGGCAATATTATACTGGACCGGTCTCACCCATTTCATCGATCACCACGCAAGATAGATCGATCAGTCCCCCTATGAGATCCTTTTCTTTTCTTTCCTTCGTTATTCATGCAACAAATAGCTCCTCAATTACTAATTTACAGCGCTGGTCTCAACTCATGAAATGGTATAGAAGAAACAAGCTGTGTGCTGTGACACATTTTATTTTGTACGTGGACGTCTTGACAATCGTGCATGCATATGTATGTACAAGCAGGGGGCGTCGTCCGAATTCCGTCGCCGGCCAGACCCCTTGGCCCCTCCTCCAGAGCAACCACCGCCGCACCAAGCCATCAGTGACAACGAACTCACTGAAGGAGAGCGACCAGAGAACGACGACAGTCGAAGAATCACAGACGACGCATGGGCTACCGTCTGGCCTGAATCAGTTTTAGTAGCAGTACCAAATACCAATAGACGGCAAAGACCAAGATAGAGTAGGCTGCTTTCCAGAAGTGAATGACATACGATTAATCTCATTCAGGAGAATAGCAATTAACAATTGTATTAATTCCAACAATAAGAACTACTTACAATTATATTTGCCATTTGAGAATTGAGATAGATATATCAGTAAAAATATATTTGAAGAAAATAAATTAGAGAGGTGAATGATTGCAAGCCTGCAACTATCATGCAATTTGGGAAAGTATTGCTTCTTTAGTGTTTACACAGAACTACACCATTTGGTACATTGTCACTAGAATAATTGAGAATTTGAGATAGATGTATCAGTTGTCCACAAGCAAATTCTCAGCTTTTCATGGTTAAAGTTATGTAGTTTGGATCAAAGAGCTCTATCATTTAACAAAATAAATGTCATGTGAAATATTTGGTTGTTTTGCCATAAAAATTTTATTTGGCATTGTTGACTAGCAGGAGCTGATCCAAATTCAAAATGAATAGAATAAGGAAAAACTATAAATCCAATAGTAAGTGTTTGAGTAAGTGATAAATATTTGATCTTTACTCTTACTTGTGAGTTGCGAAAATCTCGGAGAATAAAAATGCCTCGTTCTCCTAGACGTACTTAGTTATTTATTTGTATGTCTTTTGTCTTTTTATTGCATCTTTTATGTTCTATTATCAAATCATAATACTACTGATCTATCTATTTTTCACACTTGATAGATTGTTTTTTCTACAACTCATCTTTTGTTCACAGTATTATGTTCAATAACTTGGTGACAAACTGTGTACTAAGCTTCATTAGTGAGGTATTTTTCAATGTCCTACTATTATCTTCACATGTTTGCACGTGAAATATAGTGGTTGCTTCTATTTCGTGTTATATACTCTTATTAATACGATTGAAATGTAATTTGAGTATGAATTGTTTTGCTTTTGGGTAATAGTATTTGTTTCACGTTTGCAAGTCCGCCATACCTATATTTTAATTCTGGATCCGCCACTATGTACAACAATACAACAAGCTATGCATTTGTGCAAATCTATCGATGATCGTTAGGTGGCCGGTACTCTCAGTTTTAGAGTGCTTATTATATTGGGATAAGGACAGGCTACACTAGCGCAAATTAAAATTTTTTACCATGTAAACTAGGAAGCCATGTAAGTAAGAGATCATAGCGGGGGAGGGAATCCTTACACAGCGGCCAGCAGGTCGACGACGCGGTCTATGGCCGATGGGGGCGGGCGTGCCATCAATGGGGAAAGAGGGAGGAAGATGGCTACGCTCGGATTTGGGGGGAGAAAAGGAGGAGGGAGATGGCCTTCACGTTGCGGAGATTTGTTTGTGCACGTGGAGCATATCCGAGGATGACCCTATGGAGACAAAATGGGGTATGTCCCCAGAGAAGTTCCTTCCCCTTCTGGTTGCTTTGGCAGGGTAGTGATCCATGTCGCAAGGTCACAACAAGTATCTGCAGTGAATTTTAAAAAATAATCAATTTTTAATTCCGAATGACAGTATTATACCTGCTTTTTATTTTTTTTTACAGTTTTGATCATATGTAGCTTCACGGTTGGGTGACTTGGACTAGTCAGCCAACTGTTGGGTAACACGTGGCCAAGTTGCCCAACTATTGGGTGACTAGACCATGTCACCCAACCATGGAGCGACAAGACCCCAAGTCGCCCAATGGTTGGGCGATAATCCTATAGTCGCCCAACCGTTGAGCGATTTTTTAAAAATATAATTATTTTATTAATCCAATGGAAATGATTGTGGGGGGTGGGTAAATGGCAATTGTTGTAGATAGGTAATATTTAGGAAATCTTGTTTATAAGTTGTTTTTTTAGATAAAAGGGCAGACAATGTTAGTTGATCTGTTTATGATTTTCGTAGATTATGAATGGTATGAAATCTATTAGACTCGTAATAACATTTTGTGATCGTCGTATGTTGTTGTAGTGCGATAACTTTTTTGAAAATTTTTGTGAGCACGATTGAGGTAGCAACGATTTGTAAGCAGGAGGGTAAGTGATATTGCAATGCCACTAGGAATTCATATATGGAGAAGAACTTTAGATAAATGACGTAACAAAAACAACACGACCATTCATCCGACAAGGGGGTTACATAGCACACAAGTTAAGGAACCAAGGATGGTACATGTATGCCTTTAAGGAATTAGAAATACATGGGATGTATGGACAAAGAGCGTTGAACTACTGCATGGAACGTGACCATTTGCCCTTGTGGCCCAGCTCATCATTGTAGTCCTCACCGTCGGCCATAGCCTTGGCCGCTAGTTCGTGCCTTCTCTCGCACTCCTCCTCATGAGCCTCCTGCTCCTTGCGCCTGCACGCCTCCAGGTGAGCTTACGTCTCCCGCCGGATATGCTCACTTCGATCTTTGCTACAGCGCCACTTCTCCATCCTCTCACGTGCCGTCTAGGCATCCCACTCCTCACAGCCCGGAGTCCACTGGTCATATGGGTGGATCTCCTGGTCGATCCATTTGCGGTAGGCACATAGTGGATCTAGAGACTACAGGAAAAGGGAAGAGCTTGTTAATGCGTGCCATACAAGAGAACTGGTAAGGGAATGTATTGTAACGTTCTTATCGGCTTCTGGTAGCGGGCCATGTCCCAACGCTGGTCAGGATAGTCCCAAGTGTAGTTACTGTAACCCCAGTAATGCATGCCCAAGCTCAACCGCTCCTTGGATTTGAAGAACTTGTATGCGTCCATGCACCAGCAGAGGGGGAGGCTTCTCCCCCATGGGCTGGTCTTGCGGCGAACGCTCAGTGGGAACGTTGAGATATGGGTTGGGGTTGGTGGTACGGGAGGTTCACTTTGGGGACGTGGCCTCCTAGCATGCTCCGCTTGTTCCTCCCGGGTTGTAGGAGCCCTTGCGAATCAGGGTGATCTCCTTCCATTGCTACTCCACACTAGCAATGTAGTGTTACAGTCATGGTAGAGGTAAACAAGCGGTGGAAGGGGCAGTACTTATAGGCTTAGCCGATGAAGTGTATCAAGTCTAATTCAATTTGGGCAAATTCACGTAAGTGAGGCAGCGGCACGCCGGACGATCACATTGCTGCACAAAGCTGCCCCTGGTCTCTTTTACTACGTAAAGCTACCCCGTTTGGTGTTGTCACTGTGCAAGGTTGTCTACTTTGGTCTTGTCACTATGCAAAGCTGACCCGTTTGGTCTTGTCACTATACAAAGCTGACCCATTTGGTCCTGTTACTATACAAGGATGTCTTCTTTGATCTTGTCATTGCTCAAAGCTGCCCCGTTTGGTCTTGTCACTGCACGAAGCTGGCCCGTCTGGTCTAATCACTACGCAAAGCTGTCTCTTTTGGTCTTGTCAGTGCTGAAAGCTACCCGTTTGGTGTTGTCATTGCACAAGGCTGTCTGCTTTGGTCTTATCACTGCGCAAAGCTAACCTGTTTGGTCTTATCACTGCGCAAGGTTGTCTCCTTTGATCTTGTCACTGCTCAAAGCTGCTCTGTTTGGTCTTGTCACTGTGTGAAGCTGGCCCGTCTGGTCTAATCACTGCGCAAAGCTGTCCTGTTTGGTCTACTCACTGCACAAAGCTGCCCTATCTAGTGTACGCACTGAGCAAAGCTGCACAAAGCTAAAACATGACCACTTTGCTAGAAAGAACGTTGGCTCCCTTGTGGGCTATAAAATGCACACGCCACCCCCTTAAAGTAGGAGCACTAGACCATGCCAACCGTAGGAAGAACAACCTTCTCTGTCCTACAGTAACATGCCATGGAAGACGCTGAGGGGCCAGTCCAACCGAGGTCACCAATGCAAGACCTTCCTATGGAAAGGAAGGAGGACATTAGCCCTAACTACTACTTAATGCCAAACAAGCTGTTCAACCGGTATGGCCAAAATGCAGACAAAGGGAGGATGCGGTTGCGTAGGTCGCGGATGGCCATTTTGAAGATGGATGACGTTTCTTCCTCTAACCACACTTTGGGATACCATTAGCTAATAGTTTATTTTTTGTTGCTATAAATAGAGCTTTCATGTTAACCCTCCTTTGCAATAGATGGCGAAATGTGACTTTGTCCGCTAGATCGATCCTCCCCATGAACGGCATGTTGTGACGTACGTAGATACATTGTGGGATCAAATCTTATAGTTGGAGGTGTGGATTGACAATCTCAATGAGGAGAACGAAGATGTCCACCACCAAATGCAGCGTGAGAGGGGCAACGAGGAGGTCGTCAACATAGAAAGTTCCTATGATCCCACATGCTGCTGCGCGAACTCTAGCTGCATATGTATGTACCACTACAACGATGGCTAGCCACATTCGAGATGCCCCCTCTATAACACTCCATATGGGTAGCGCAAGGCACCTTCTACCAGTAGCCACGCACAGAAAAGCTTGTACCATGGTACTCTCCTCTGTTATTCATGGTTATGTTCAATCTCTTAAAGTATGAAACTGAATGGTGTACGTGTCATTGTCACTGCACAAGGTTTTCTCGTTTGGTCTTGTCACTGCGCAAGGCTAGCAAATAAAGTAATAGTTTGTAAATGAAGTTACAACCTGATAGCATTTATACTGTTGGTACGAGTACACACACAAGAAGAAATGGTGCTGCACTTCACGGACTTACCCTACAAATGATGTTAAAGTTTGCAAATGAAGTTACAATCTGATAGCATTTGTACTATTAGTACCAGTACACACAGAAGAAGAAATGGTGCTGCACTTTGTGGACTGACACTGCACTTCACTTCACGCTAGTGTTCCTACTCATCGGCAGGTGCCTTGCAACGTCTCACAAGTCACAATGTGGCCTTCCTGGCCACAGCGGCCGTAATGTCTACTCGCCGATCTAGCTTCTCCTTCATCTATATCGTTCCTAATGCAACGACTCTGCTGACGGCCCTTCCCACCCTTCAATAGGTCAAGATCTAGAATCCAAGCCCTTTGTGTATCTGATGTGGCCAAGTTGCCCACAACCCTGAAGCCTCTTAGCTCGCTGCACTACGCCTGTAGAACCCTCTCCTTCATGAAGTACTCCGACATGAAGTTCGATGGGTCCATGTTGATAATCCCACATGCAGCGAGGACCTGAGAGTATGGCTTGTGAAAGAGTTTTGGCTTATTGTATGTGTAGCTAGGTTCGTTCATATGATCTTTAAGGCACACCTCGTGGGTAACAAGAGAGTGAGTAGTCCCAAATCTGGCATTGTCCCGAAGGAGAACGTCAAAATGATGCTCCGTATGGACCATACTGACTTGCGAGAAACTGCTTAGGTCAACAACGTATGGACCTTCACGAATGGTACCCACACCGTAATGCACTTTCAATGTTGTGGGTTCCGACATAACTGATTTCTCGCTGCAAATATTACCATTTGTCAACATGCATTCACTAAATACATGCTAACCAAATATGTACCTACATGTTGCCTACATTCGGATGAGAACAGGAACGGATGAGACTGTTACCTTCATACGAAGACCTTTTTCTTCTTATCAATGAGTTTCCTTCGTCTTCCTCTTACCTCACGAGCTCATCTCCTCTTCTTTTTTTCTTCTCCTGAGTTGCTCTCCTCTCTTTCACTCCCTCTCCCAAGCTCCTCTCTTCTCCTTCACTCCTTCTCTCGAGCTCCTCTACTTCTCCCCCTCTCCGTCTCTTTCTCTCCCAAGCTTCTTTGCGACCTTCTCCTCTTCATTTGCCCTCTCCTTCTCTCCCTCTTTGTTTCTCCTCTCTCGAGCTCCTCTCGTTTTCTTGCGAGAGAAATTGTGAGAGTGCCCATGAGGTCGGGTCAAAGAGAAAAGGATGATTGCCACCAAGATCATTGAAAGCAATGGCCGCGATCCATGATGAAGACCAATCCATTTCATCATCTCAATATGATGATAAGGATGATAGCAAGAGCACGATGTCGGGTTCGTCAGCAGCTAGCACCGACGAGAAGACATTTCCATTATGCGCGCTGCTTGGCTATACCGATGCAGTAGATTGGCTCCTCATGACCCTGGGAACTATCGGGTCTATAATTCATGTAAGTTGTTCCTCCACTATTGGGCAACTAGTACTAGTCACCCAACGGTTCGGCGACTAGAGCCACTAGTCACTGCACGGTTGGGCGACATGGACAAGTCGCCCAGCCGTTGGCGACTTGACCCATGTCGCATAACGGTTGGGTGACTTACCAGGTTGCCCATCCGTGGGACGACGAATGGCCATTTCTGCAAAATAAAAAAGACAGGTATAATACTGTCATTCGGAATTAAAAATTGATTATTCAAAAAAAATCTATCTGCAATAGTCATCTTTAATTGTCTTGTGTTGGCCAGTAGTTCCGCGTGAACCTGCTGGCTGCGTTCTATTCCGCTTAATTGAAATGCACACAAAGCTTTTACGTATTCTCTTAGAAAAAAAAATACAACGCAACAAGAGAGAACCAAACAAATTACGCTAGGAACCATACAAAAGAAATGCTGTTGCTTCTTCTTCATCGTCTTTTTTTTTTTTTTTTTGCGAAGCTTACGATTGGTTAAGGACTCTTTTACATTGGCCACAAGATACAGAAGAAGATATATACCAGTTCGTTGGACTAGCCATCTGTTGGCAGAAGGAATGCTTCTCTTCTGAGGGGCAAATTTCTGTGTGTGGCTATATAACCTACGTACATGAGGTACCGATTAATTAAGTAATCAATTGCCATTAGGGTTTTACCTAACCAATAACAAAAAAAAAAAGGAATGACACACGTATACAAAACAAACATATGTAGCGTTAGCTCAATATATTCTGCTAGCTGGTTGGCATAGCCGGCTGCATATGTGCTAGATGGCTAGCTCGCTTGATGGAAAACATTACAGAAATTACTAACCAATCAAGTAATGACAGTTAATCCTAGACCTAGATGGCTAGCTATATCTATGCATACGGATCGAAGTACATGTATACTGTACGGTGCACTGTACATATGTTCATAATGTAAATTGCATATGGTCCATCCAGACTTGAGAGTACTCCAGTCCAGACCAGGTGCATGAGAGCTGATAGGGGAGGGGAGGAGAGAGAGAGAGAGAGAGAGAGAGGAATAATCTGCATATGCACGCATATGCAGTAGTGCAGAGGGGAGGCACAGTGTTTGAATTATTCCATGGCAGTATCGATCGATCGTATGCATATGCATGTGGTGCTTCTGTGCTGTAATGTGTCATTGGCATATCTGTGAGTGGGTGAGAAGTGGTAGCCTACACTATCTTGTGATGCATTCATCGATCTCTGCCCTGCAAATGCATAAGCTAGCATGCATCTCTCTCTCCCACAGAGACCAAACCGAACCAAAACTATGGTGGCATGCAGCATCTATCTATACCACCTGGTGTCCCTCCCTCTCAATACACACACTTCCCCATTGCACAGCAATTGCTATATATATACACACACAGTAATAAGTCCATATTAACAAGCCAAAATTTATTACGCCGAAGTAGTGGACATTAAAGATAAGTGATTAACAACGAATAATCTGGACAAAAGGGCAGATAAGAATTATATATGTGCTAGCTATATATGCATACAGGCATGCATAATAATACGTACATATTATTGTAATTTATACCCACCTTTCTATCCGTCTAATCTTGATATGATTTAATATAAGAGAAGCATTTTTTTTTTGCAATGCTTGTGCCCTACAAAGGGAGTGTATAAGACAAGAACAGATGGTCACTTTGCCGTCTCTACTGTCTGCTTGTGGCCTGACTTAAAAGAAGAAGCAACCTCGGCTTGCCCATGGGTATCACATATACCATTAGTCGACACAAAAAAAAAAGAGGCATCACGAGACAAACATGAAAACATATATAGCAATTTGGTTGTACTGATGACATTGCTAGCTAGGAGCTTTTGCTTTAAGTTCAATCAACTATGAGGTAATATAACTCTACTTATTTATATTTTTAAGAAATGTTTTGGAAAGTAGTTTGCTCATGAAATCTAGACAGCTCATTTGCTAAATGTTACGACCAGTTATATTGATACGTGTTGTTTCGATTTCCAGCTGTTTACCTGTTGTACACAAAGGCCCTAGCAGCAAGCTCCTCGATCGATCTTTCTTCATTAAGCATCAAGCATATCGATAAATTTTAACAATTGACAACACCAAAAATCTAGCTAGTGATCATCAATTCAATGATAATTCACAAATAAGTAAATCATGTGTCAATCGGCATCAACTGCATGCACACATGAAAAGATCAAACATTCTAATCCGATCATGATCTAATTTATAAGCTATACATACGGTTGGGAAATTTAATTTATGAGGAACTATATATATATAGTATCAATGTGACAATTAACATACAATCTTCTACAGGACTTGGGTACGGATTGTAACATGACTTGAGATATTGAGCTATGTAGAAGAATTCCACATACACACACATATTGTAGAGAAATAAGGCCTTTGGCCAAAGACATATGGATTCCGATTGAATCCAGAACAATCAGAAGAAGACTGAAAGAAGCACAAACAAATTAAGAAGAGATGATGCGGAAAGAGCAGCTCGCTGGAACATGAACACACGCACAAACGCATACATACATGGTGATCAGAAGATATGAAACTGCAAAATTTGAAGGACTCACTCATGCAACTTTAGGACTACTCCCAAGTCTAAGCTCCAGATCAACTTCTTGCCGGCCTAAAAGATGGATTGAACTAGAGCTAGGGCTTGTGATTACTTTGGGTACCTTTGCATCACCATCAGCTCGTCGCAGCCCGTCCCTCTCGCATGACGCCGACGGCCGCACGAAGAACGGCAGCACCACCGCTGGCGGCTGATCGACACGCCTCCGCTTCCTCCTCTCCTCCAGGGTCTCCTCCTCACCATTATCGCTTTCTGCAGCTTCCCTTACCATCGCTGTAGGCATGGAGGTGAATTCCTTGTTCTTGCTCTCCTTGATGATGGTTGATATGTAGGAAGGAGAAGTAGAGCTACCTATCATGAACTGATCCTTATAATTAGGAGAGTGATCACTAGTAGATCTAGGGCTGGAGAGTAGCACTGCTTGAAGGTGCTGATCAGGGCTGATCGGCTGGGGCTGTTGTTGTTGCGTGTCCTGGAGGACCTGGACAGCGTCATGATCCGGGGAGGCGCACTGCCGGAGGCGAGCGCGGTCGCGGCGGTGAACGTTCATGTGACCGCCGAGCGCCTGCGCGGACCGGAACTCCCGCCGGCAGAAGCTGCACGTGTAGGAGCGCGGCGGCCACACACAGCCGCCATGGTGCCCCGCCGCGTCCCGTGCGAACGCCTGCTCCTCCCACGACGGCTCGCCGCCACCATGCGCAGCCGACGCCGGCGGCCAGGTGGATCTAAGGCTGGACGTACCAACGACGCCCCTGCTTGCTCCCCATATGCCCCAGTAGTACTTGGCCATTTGCTCCATTGCGGTGGTGTTCATGGGAGCTTGTGCCTGTGCGCTAGCTCTGGTTGGTACTTGGTACTGGCAACCACAACTAGATGATACTGCCAAGTTGGAGAAGGCTGGCTGCGTTTTTGTTATTTGCGTTTATATGCATGTACTGCTAGTAGAGTATATAGCTAGCTAGAATTAATATATACCATATGCTGTGATATGTGAGATACTAATTGCATCCTAGTATCTAGCTACATATGCTTAAGGTAAATGGAAGCAAGAGGGGGTATAAGGGGAATTAAATATGTGATTTAAAAGATAAGTCTTCTCAAAAGCAAGGTTTGTTGTCTATGTGTTAGTGGGTGTGTAGTTTGTTTTGTTTCTGATTATTCAATTCAGGAGGAGGCAGCAGGTGGTGTCGCTTGCTTTGGTGCACAGTGGCCAGTGGCTCTACATGCATTTTGTTTAGTACCACTGCTGCCGCACTTAAACTGTTTTCTCTCATTGGACAAAGACTTTTTTTTTCTGTTCTTGTTTTGAAGCTCAGATGCTCACAGGTAGTCCTAGGAGTTGGGCTGTGCCGTACACGATGGGCCTTTTGTCACCGTGGCACGGCACGGTGAGCTTGCCGGGCCATGCCGTGTAGACACGGACAGCCGCTGGCGAGGTCCAACATGGCACGATGGACCGCCGTCGGGTCGTGCCAACATGGGCACGGCACACGGCGTTTGTGTTACAGCTAGACACATATCTTGGCCATCGTCGGTGCCACGCTAGTCTGCCACTGCTGCCGCGGTTCTCTGACTCGGACCATCGGACACAGTCACTGTTGCACTTGTCTGCTGCTACCGCTGCGCTCTTGCCTGTCTTAGCTGCTACCATCGTGCACTTGCCCGCCTCCACCCTCCAAGGCTACCGCCGCCGTGGTTCCCCACCTCCACCCGCCTCAGCTGTTGTCGTGCGCTTGCCCACCTCCGCTCGGATCGGCCACTGCCGTGTGCATAGTCATCGCTACCGAGGCATGGATAGACATGGAATATCAGCACAGAGAAGACAACGAAAGGGTTGGAGAGCTCAACAAGGTGGGTGAATTCCCCTGCAATGAGGGCTGGGTTGGCGGGGGAGACGATAGGGCCAACAGCCATAAGCATGTAGTAGAGCATGGGGATGTGGAGGCTGGGGGCACGAGGACAAAGGCAACGTCACCACGAGAGACGCAGAGGTGAGTGCAGAGCACTGCGGCAAGTACGCCAACTTGAGCGAGGAAGGTGGGGAAGGGGATGGCCTCGCCAAGGTAGGAATTGATCAGGAGCATTGGGTGAGAGGGAAGCGGGGAGGGAAGGAGGGAGGATGAGAGGCCGGGAACGAGAGCAGCAAGACAGGGTAGCGGTGGGATGGTGACATGGAGGTTGTAAAAGGTCCTGGTGGGCACAGAAGCTGAAAAGAAGAGGGGAGAAAGAGAAAATAAAAGGAAAGGATGCAAGAGAGAGAAGTGGGAAAAGAAAAAGAGGAGAGGAAAAAAGGAAAAAGAGGAGGGGAAAAAAGGAAAAAGAGGAGGGGAAAAAGTAGGAAAATGGTGAAATTTATGTAATTGCACAAAATTATGGACACATAAATATTTAGGACAAAAGTAAAATTTCATTAATATTCTACAAATACGTTGTTACTTTCTTGTTGAGAACGTTACACCCCAGTGTAGGGTTCCCCCAGTAAGGAAAAGAGTATAGTAACTACGTACATATCGGCTACTCCTTGGTGTTGAGATCGGCTAACACCCTACACAATCTCGGAATCCTCCAATCGGTGGTGCTGCTGCTCATCTGCATTCTGCTAGTCCTTGAGGCAGGTTAGGGCCTCCGCTATTTTAGGCGTGAGGGACGATCTCCTTTCTTCAATTATTCTCACATCCCATGCAAAATGGCGTAGTACGGGAAATATACGATGGTTGTCTCTCCATCATTCAAGGAGCTTGATGTTCCCAGACAAAGGGAAGGATCAGTGGCTACAAAGTTGTGGGGTGAGGTAGTGATTGAGCTCTACATTGGGATTCCACCTTGTGGATTACTGAGATGAGGACTGGATTCCTTGCCCTTCATCCTCTTCCACAAGTACTCCATATTTTTGTATTAAACTTATAAAGGGTTATTATATGTTTAACAATATAAAGGGTTATTATATGTTTAACAATATTTATCCCACAGAAACCATTTTTACTGCCATTCTACTGATCGTATTATTTAGTAATTAATCATGATCGACATCACTACATTCTCCTACTACATGAATGGTCAAAGTTTTTGTCTACTCTTGATTGCACTTGTTGTCTTGCATACTTTTTTTTTAAAAAAAATGGACACTTCTATTAATTCAAAGGAAGAGTTAAAACAAGAATAAGAAAGAAAGGAGGGGGCCAGGGTGAAGACAAAACAGGCGCCCAGGAAGTGGCCACCACCACCAGGGTGGACCAGTTGTTTGATTATCGAATGTTATAGTTTGAAGAGTAAATCTAAATAATTAATTGAAGAATATAAATGCGTGTGTGTGGAAACTTTGATACAATTATTTATGTATTACTAGTTTTAATCAGTATTATT
Organism: Dendrocalamus sinicus; assembly: GCA_036346575.1. Lineage (NCBI taxonomy): Eukaryota > Viridiplantae > Streptophyta > Magnoliopsida > Poales > Poaceae > Dendrocalamus > Dendrocalamus sinicus. The sequence goes on along the minus strand of JAYEVI010000332.1, from coordinate 140,980 downwards.
AGGAGTACTTGAAGATAACCGAATAGCTTATGCCGATCGACGAGCACGATTTACTCGTTGACTGTGATGAGATATGATCGATCAGTCACGACCATTTAATTAGTCTGCTCTCTCTTTCTTTCTTTTTTTTTTGAAAGAACGGCAGGAGCTAGCTCCGCCTTGCATTAAAGAGAGAAGTAAATTAGTACAACATAGAGTCCAACAAGTTTAGCTCATTACAACTAAACTTGAGCAAAATAGCACTTAGAGCAGGTACAATAAGACTTAGTCAGTAGGCTATAGCAAATATAATATCAACAAAATCTTACGTGGCAGAGAGAGAAAGGAAGAGAGAGAATGAAGCTGGCTACTAAATTACAGCTAGCTATAGCACGTAAAAATATGTATTTCACTCTCTTACATGTGAGGCCAAATAGTTATTGTAATAGCTACCTTATTGTATGAACTATTTTTTTGAAGGCTATAGATGAAATGGACAAGTGTTATAGCCACTAGTTGGCTATACTATTGTACTTGCTCTTATAGCAACGGAGGCTATTACAAACTAGTGGGAGGTACTGGTTGAAATTTATGTGTAGGAAATCACATCAGCACCCTTCTTTGTTGCTCGATGTTTTCTTGGATTCTGTGGAGCACCTAATGGAAACTATATGATATCTATGCTCGAAAACTCTTCGATTGTGTTCCTTCCAAATATTCCAACAAGCATAAATTATGATACCGTCAAAAACTTTTCTGTGTTCCTTCTGGATCCCCTTTCGGAAGCCCTGCCAAACTTTTTGAGCTTGCCTGGATGCTGTGAAATAATGTTGAACCAATCTGGGAGGTTAATCCAGTTCCCTTTGGGGGAAATTGTGTGGTGATACACCGGCAACGATGAGAGTACCGAATTGATAAGCGTAACTCGACCTGCCCGAGATAGAAGCTGACCCTTCCAACCTGATAATGTAGAGCCAAACTTGTCTATTGAGTGGCCTGTTGTATGTCCACATTTCTTAGCTTCTAGTGTGCAGCGGGAGACCAAGTTATTTGCAACGGAAGCTCTTCAATTGAGCCGGGAAAAGACTAAAAATATTCTTCAAGTCGAGGTCAACGCACCTGATTGGATGAATAATTAATATCTGGTTTCGCTTATGTTGGTGATTAAACCTGGAGCTTGCCCATAGACCGGGACAATAGCCTGTAAGGCCTGTAGTTCTTCCCTGATAGGATTGGCTCTCGACCTAGACATGTATGATGTATCTGCTAATAATTAGTAGTAAACGTGCTACTCCAAGAAAGGATCGATCGATCGATCGTACTGCTAAACATGAGTTAGTTTGCACTGCTCAACTACCACTTTGTTTGTCTTTAATGTCTGTTTCACTTGTTCGATGCATGACGCACCAATCTACGTCACCCATTGCAACTCTCTCTCTCTCTCTCTCTCTCTCGCTCTTGCGCGCGCTGATCGGTCAATATATCCAGATGGATTATTCTCTCAAGTCATAATAAAGTTGATGCTTGTATGACGCCTTTGTCTTGTGACCTTTGTCTTCTTAACTTTCTCGTTATCAGTTAACTCCAATCACTACTAAAAAAACTAAACTGGACGTTTATATCATAGATAATTCTTAAAAACCGTCTATGCTGTAAATATCACAGATAGTTCATATGAATAATCGTCTGTGGTATTTTCACATACGGTTATTTATACAAAATCGTCTGTGATAATACAAGACATCACAGACGGTTCTTACTAATGCCCGTTTGTGATAATTAATGGAAATAGAATGTATTGTTGTGTTTGTCGCTGTATTTGCTTGTTTTCAGATGATATAATTAACATTTCCTAAGGCTAGCCAAAAAAAATAAAAAATTTAAGTATAGAAGGAACTATCATAGACAGTTTTATGGTATAAACCATCTGTGAATAATTATCACAAACGGCTCGAACCAGAAACCGTCTATGATGGGGAAGTATCACAGGTGGTTCTATATACCAACCTTCTGTGATACTCACACATCATAGACGGTTGGAACCGGCTATGATGTGTAAGTATCACAGACGGTTTTTTGTTTGAGTCATCTATAATAATATTCTTCACAGATGGTTCTAGTTACAAACCGTCTGTGATGTATTTATCACAGATGACTCACAAATCGTCTGTTATAACATCTGATTATCACTGACGTATAAATTCAGACAGTTCAAAAAACTGTTTGTGATGATAGTTTTGAACTGTCTATAATGACTCTTTTTGTAATAGTGACCGCAGCCTCTTCCGATATGCACGATCAATTAATGAACGACGATATATACTCATCTTGTACTTATATAAAGGAGCACACACTGATTAATTAATCTCTAGTTGTTGCACACACTAGAGAATGATTTCATCAGTACAATAATATTCCTTCCTTATTGCATTTTATTTTATGCATCGATCAGTATTATACACCCCCACCGTACGGCCGGCGCGTAACACGTACTAGCTAGATGCATGGATTGCCGTTTCTACTTTCATGTGCACACATATATGTACAGCCAACGGTGATTCATTCATCAATCATTTATTTGGAGTAGTGAAAAAAATTGGTATACTATTATGTGAATTCAGAGTACTTTGTATCATCTCCGTCAAATTTGGCTCGATAATATATATATATATATATATATATATATATATATATATATATATATATATATATATATATATATATATATATATATATATATATATATATATATATATATATATATATATATATATATATATATATATATATATATATATAGGCTTGTGTGGGCTAGATTCAAAATTGCTTGTAAAATGTATATAAGATTATATTAAGTCGAAATGAATCCACTTTGATCGGGCTAGCTCTTGATGCACGCGTTTAATTAGTTGGCAAAGCTAAGAAAGTAGCTAGCTTGTATAGAGAGAGAGAGAGAGAGGAGAGGAGTACATGCATGCAAGCTGTAGGGGATTTGAAAGTTGAATTAACCTGAGTGGAAAGCTAAGCTAGCTTTTCCCCATTAAGTTGCATTGCTCGGCCCTACAAATTAGTAGTAAGTGGCACTATCTTTTCGATCTGTCATGTCTCTCCCTCTCTCTCTCTCTCTCTCTCTCTCTCTCTCTCTCTCTCTGATTACAAAACAAAAACTATTGGCCAATCGATCGGGGGGCCGGGACAGCCAAAAGATTCTAGTGCTTTTGTCTCTACCGTTAGCATTAATGCTCGCTCATCCGAGAGCTACCTGCTGCTTTACACTGCACAGATTAACGGCCTGATCAGTTAGTTGATTCTGATCAATGTATGTGCACACATCACATAAGAATGGAGGAAGGTATGTAGCTAGCTAGCTAGGGTGAACAATAACTCCTTAAATCTGAAATACTTAACGACACTGCTGACTGACTCCAGTCAAACTCTTAATTAGCTCTCGACAAGTACGTAACATTTATCTAAACATTTTATTTTGTTCACATCATAATGATATTGTTTTATTATTTTTTCATAAAATACTTTAAATATACTATATGTAATATCATAACTTTTTACAAGTACTCCATATTTTTTTGTAAAAACTTATAGTCAAAATTAAACTTTGGAGATGGTGAGAAGTTTTGAGAACAGACGGATCAGGGAGTACATATATGTATGTATGCTAGCTCTTAATTAATTTGCACTTTGCAGCAGTATATATGTACGATTAGAAGGGAACAGAAATTAAGAACACATGCATGCATGTATCGATCGATCATCAGCACGCATATATATTATCATCGTATGGCCGGGTTCGTTTGCAAGGCGTGGATCGTCGACGTTAGTACGTACACTAGTGTCCTTAATGTATTTAGTGCATCTCGTACTCTCCATCCACTTTATCTAGCCACAGCGTTTGATCCATGATATGTGCATCCATTAATTGTGCATCAGCTTCTCAACTACAATCTTGATCATTGTGCTCATCGACCGTATATTTTATCGTATAGCAAATAATTATTTACTCCCCTCATTACGCGTGTCACGTAACGTACGTTGTACGACTGTTTATATGTGTACATATGCGGCATGTGATTTACTGTAACTTGTATCTGCCATAATTAAGCACGTATGGACGTATTACTGCAAGCTAGCGTACGTCGCCCTCGTTCTCACGAGCACACCTAATTTGCTGAGACGGAGTATATACTACTGTACGTGTAGTTAAGAATGATGCGAATACGTGCAGCTCGCAGCTCTTATTTTCTGTTGAGCAATTATTGATTGAGATACACATGTACTCCTCCATTTCTAATCGATCCATCGGAAGTACCGAGTACATGCGTGCTTGACAGTAATCGATTGCATGCGACTTATTTTCATGCAAGGAATCATATATATCCTTGCTCAACACTGAAAATAGCTAGCTAGTACGTACTCTGAAAATTCCCAAGCTTGCAATATAATGGGTCCGTCCTTCGCAAATTATCGCTCGCTCTCTCTCTCTCTCTCCCTCCCTCTCTCTCTCTTTCTCTCTCTCTCTCTCTCTCTCCCTCTCTCTCTCTCTCTGTGACGTGCGTCAGTAACCTGATCATTCTTTCTCTTCTAGCTAGCTATATTCTTCCGTTAATATCTTTCACTTCCAGCTACCATGAATTCATCCAACATGGTTTTAATTTACTTGTACTATAATTAATCAAGAAAGAGAGACAGGCCACCACAGGTATGTATACACTATCATGATTCATGCACCACCAATCATACATGTTCATGCATATATGTATAGATTGCATTAATTTGAGGGATAAATTGTAGCTAGCTAGCTGTAGCTGTAGCTGTGCACTCACATGCACCATATACATAGTACTACATGTCTAGCTAGCTTGTAAACAGCTAGGGACCCTCGCAGCAGTTTGCATCATTCTAGCTAGCTGCATATATGCATGCTGGGTGTCGATCATATATTCCACGCATGCTGATCTCTGCCCACAGGACAATTAGAAGCTTGCGTGCTTGGCTCTATCGATGATCGATCGCCTGCATGCAGGGGGCCTGGCCTGACCGAGAGTACTTGCGTGAGAGCCCAGCAGCTGGCTAAGACCGGCCGGGAGATCAGAGCTTGGCATTGCAAGCATCGGAAAACTCTGAATTCTTGCTCTTGTAGCCGTTCGATCGTGTCTTGGGATTCCTGAGATTACCATCGGACGGAGTAACTTGTTGGGGGAGGGTCCCCACCCTACCTTAGGCCTACGACCACATCAAAGTGATGATATCAATTGGAAGGTCTATCCCAAGCCGAGTCTCAACCTCGACGAGGTCTGCAAGACCAACCTCAATGAGGTCCGTAAGACTAATCTCGATGAGGTACATATGCAAGACCAACTCCGGAGGTGGTCTGGAGTTAACCCCGGGCGAGATCCAAGGCCGACCCCAGAGTCCTGAACATAGCGGGACCCACTTGGGGGCAAAGGACGTTGTTGTGGGGGTGTCCCAGCCCCAAATGACAGGGCTTGCAGCAGATCTAATAGTATAGGTCCAATAGTATAAAGAAATGTACCAACGTACCTCTACCTTTTGTAATTATAAAGGGGTAGAATGGAAATTATTCATCCTACCCCACTCATGTATATAAGTCCACGAGAGGAGTATGAAGGGGGCTAGATCCACCCATTTTACACACAAGTTCTCTCTCCTATCGTTAGCTCTCTCTAGCTCTACCTCCTATGGAGAAAGAGGTACACTGTACCCACTGTTGTGCTCATGCTACAATAGGTGGCGCCGTTCGCGGGGACCGCACAAGAAGCTACACAAGGGAAGGCGCTAGAAAGCAACGACAACCAAGCGAAAGAGAAGTACGGCGGCAATGACCATCGAGTCTAGCACGCAGCGACCGGTGGTCAAAGGCCCACCACCCCATGGCAAAAACGCCCTGGCGCCACAGGCAGCAAGAGGTCAACATCGACGCGAGAAGCTAGCTTCGACGCCAATATTGGCACGTCTGTTGTCGAAGCCACTAGCGCTGGCACCACCATTGACCGCGATGCCCATGCCGGCACGACCGTCAACCTCGATGCGTCGTCAGCATGTCACCAGGGAGTCGGCCTCCGTGAGCAATGCCATATCCAAAGATTCTCGTCACCATCATCACGACACCAGGGAGTCACGACCACGACAGCGACCACCTCATGGTCGTAGGCACTCGTCTGATGGACAGACTGTGCGAATCAAGTCTTCGTCCCACTGCCGATTTTGTTTACGCTCGTCCGAAGGGTAGGGGATAGGCACACTTCAAGTCCTTGACCCGCCACCGACTTCGTCGACGTCCGACCACTTCATCGGCATCTACAACCACGTAACGGTCAAGCTCCGCCGGACTTCGCCTGGTCTTCGTCGGACTTTGCACGATCTCCGTCAGACTCCACATGGATATCGCCTCCGCTAGACTTCTCATGGTCTTCACCAGATTTCGCATGATCTCCACTGGACTCCACATGGCCGTTGCATCTGTCGGACTTTGCATGGTCTTCACCGAACTTCGCACGATCTTAGCCAAAATTTGCGCGGCCTTCACCAGACTCCGCATGGTCTTCGTCAGAATCCGCGTGGACGTCGCCTCCACCGGACTTCGTGCGGCCTTCATCAGACTCTGTATGGTCTTCGCCGAACTCCGCGTGGACGTCACCTCTGCCGGACTTCGTGCGGCCTTCACCGGACTCCGCATGGTCTTTGCTGGACTTCGCCCGATCTTCGCTAGACTCCATGTGGGTGTTGTCTCCGCTAGACTTCGTCCGATCTCCATTGGAATTTGCATGGATGTTGCCTCCATTGGACATAGTCTTCATCAAACTTTGCATGATCTCCTATGGAGTCGGCCACCGCGCGCTGTGGCATCGCATGCACTGTGCATGTCGGGTGCGTGCCTTATCTATGAACATGATATGGTCATGACCTTTTGCCACCACCACTTCATGATCGTAGGCCCTGTCTACGATCATAGCATGGTCGTAAGCCTTGCCACAATCACTTCATAGTCATAGCCCCTTTCCACGAGCATGCTATGGTTGTGTGTCTTGCCATGACCACTATGTGATTGTAAGCTTTTCTACGAACACGATACGATTGTGAGCTTGGCCATGATCACTTTGTGATAGTAGCCCTTTCTACGACCATGATATAGTCGTCAGCTTTGCCACGACCACTTCTTGGTCGTAGGCCCCCTTATATGAGTATGCTATGGTCGTGTGTGTTGGCACAACCACTGCATGATCATAAACTTTTCTACGAACACAATAGGGTCGTCAGCTTTGTCATGAACACTTCGTGATTGTAGGCCCTTTCTATGAACATGATCTAGTTGTGCACCTTGCCATGACCTCTTCATGATCATAGCCAATCTCTTGACCATTCCCAGGTCGCTTGAGCCTAACACTGGGACCCTCGCATGTCCTGGGCAACTCTACAGAGTATTAAAAAAAATCCTACGACGGCCTCGTGCCCTGACATACTCTGCGGAGTATAAAGTGCTAAGAACTGAGCCATCCCTGCAACTCTACGGAGTATAAATAAAAATCGCATGGTGGCCTCGTGCCCTAGCGTACTCTGCGTAGTGTAAAGCACCTAGAACTTAGCCGTCCCAGGCAACTCTATAGAGTATAAATAAAAAATCATACGGTAGTCTCGTGCCCCTCATGTACTCTATGGAGTATAAAGCGGGCTTTATTTGTCTCGGTCAACTCTATGGAGTATAAATAAAAATCGCACGGCAGCCTCACCCCCAGCGTACTCTATGGAGTATAAAGCACCCCCAACGTACAGACTTCGTCTAATCACCTCATGGTTATGACTTCACTCAACCACCTTGTGGTCGTAGGCGCCCATCTGACCACCTCGTGTTCAGGACGGACCGCACGCATCAACATTTGATCTCGCCGCCACCTTCGTCGACGTCAAGTCCAAAGGATGGGGGACGGATCGCGCATGACAAGGTTTCATCTCACCGCCAACTTCATTGATGCCAAGTCCTGAGGGTAAATTTATAACTTCACTCGTATATTTCCTTTTTATAAATAGGACCCTTATAATATAAGAGGAGGGACTATTTGTAACCCTAGACACTCAGAGTGAATACACGTGATTATTTGTGTGCTTCTCTTTGAGTCCCTTTATATTTTTAGCAATCTTCATATTGAACTAGCTATATGTGTTTTTAAATTTACTGTGTGGTTTCATATCATATAGATAGAACTAAGGATAGGCATCCCGACACGAGTATTGTCCCACGGAGGATTTTTTTTCCGTAAGCATTCCTAGCTGGCTATTATATATACTCCACCCTGCTTTAAATTAATCTTAACTAGCTCACTTCACTGCCATCAACCCGATCCCCCTGCACATGCATTTTGCATATATATCTCGATCACTTCTGCTAGTGGAATGAATATAGTATATATAAATTCGTTTTCTAATAATCCTCTTGTGCGTATATTAGTTCTGCGAGATCAATCGATCTGTGTCATATCTCTATTTATATAACCATATACATATACATACATATGACACGGGGAGCTTGCAAGCAGTGCTTGTTATCGTGTGAAATGAAGTTGACTAGTCGATCTTAATTCTTAAGGAAAGAATTACAGGTGTCGTCATGAGTATGAACAAGCTAGTCATCTCCGTGATTGGCCGGCTTGGCTACCAACCTAGCTAGCTAACTGACTATCAGCTACAATGTAATTTCAGTTACAGTGTAATTTTAATCAGCTACAGTACAATTTCAGCCATGAACCAGCTTATTTCAACCCAACCGAATGACACCATATGCCTGAACCTGCGATTAAAATATATTCACAATTATATTCATTGTACCGCAAAATCAAGCACGTACTAATTCTTCAGTTCACACCGGCCGCTTTACTGATCGATTAGCAACCTGCAGGGTGTGGGAATAATAGTTCATTAACTAAATAAGCTTGGTAAGAGAGAAAAGAAATTAAACAAAAGGAAGATTAATAAGGTGTCTGATGAACATAACTATATATATGAGGTCATATATGCATCAATATAATGCATGTAAGCATGAGATCGATGGACAGGACTGTACACGCAGTCAAATCGATGGCTGGTGGTATGCGGTACTGACTGTATATATCATCACACATGCACGCAACGCATCCTACGATCGATGCGTGCAATGTCATGAAACCTAGTACGTAGCTAGCTAATAAGTAAGGTCGATCGAGTGCTCGATCACACTTTGTACGTAAGCAAGGAGATGATCGAGAGTGATGGAGTGCATGAAAGCTAGATACAGCACAAATGGATACAGACAAACTGAAACATCCAATTAAGCATCATATATATACTCCATATGCAAGGAATCGGAGGGGACACACACACTTGACCACTTGTACCATTGCAGTGCAATGGAATAATAGAATGGAAGACCACCATCCCATTCGTGATCCAATGCGTGCTTGCTGTAGCTAGTCCACATGTTTTCTTTTAAAAGAAGTGTGAAAAATTAATGGACTGTGTAGTATGTGTGTACATATTTCTACTCCTATTAGCCAGTCTTACTTGTATAATTAAGACTATCTGTTAACTGATTAATTAAGTAGCTCGCTAGGGACCATTATTGGTCTTACTTGTAGACTCAATTCGTCAACGTAAAGGTCAGCTCTTCCACACGCACATACATATATGCATACATATTTATATTCATACATACATGAACCATAAACAATAACTGGTGATATTTAATATATCTCACTCGCTTTAGAGATATAGAAAATCCCACAATATAATTCTTAAATCAGAAAAAATAAAATTCGTAGAGATTCTCTCACTAATAAAGAGAAAAAGAGAAGATCTACACCACTTATTTTGGTTGGATCAGATTATAATAACATAGATTAATCATGTATAGATATTGCAATTATTATAGCTATATATATATAATACAACTATATTTTCCAAAGGTGTTGAAGTTACGTAACAAGTAAAATATATATGTTGCAATATAATTGCACGGGAATCACGAAAGGATACGTACAAGACAATTAAGTTCCTCTATACGCATGCAGAACATGGTGAGAGAGCTCCACAGGACAGAAGCACGCATGACACACCAGAGCTGCTGTGTTTCTCCCTCAGCCTCTTAGAAGCCCTTGAAGCGATAGCTAGCTAGGCTTCGGAGCCCACTGCTTCTGTCTGGTTCTGCGTCCTCAAAAACACTCCTCAACTGACTGCTGGTCAAAAGATGAGGCGTACGTGCGACAAGGAGACCCACCCCTTGTCACCTGTGCTCTTCATCCTAGCTAGCAATTGTTCATGTACCCACTGCGAAAGATTCTCGGCTTGGCCTGCGAGTGACACACCATGGTCTGCTCACCCCCGGCCCCAAACAACAGAGCTGCTACTATGCGGCGATCTTCATCATATCAATCCACGTTAAAAGAAGAAGAAGAAGAAGAAGAGGAGGAGGAGAAGATTGACTCTGTCCATCAGATCGATCTTACTTGCCCTTGGGTCAACTCGATCAGTTCTATCCCAGCCTACCATTTGACAATCTTCCCGCTTGCCCAATGGGCTAAGAAAAAAGCTAGACAAGATTGGAAGGTCCTTTCTTTGGAAAGGAAGAGAGGATGCAAATGGGGGGCGCTTCCTTAGAAGAAGGCGTGCGTGCAGACCCAAAAAAATGGGTGGGCTAGGGATCACCGCCATGGACAACTTTGGCGGAGCCCTTCGCCCTACGAGTCCAAACCATGGGTTGGCACGGCCGATCGATCCCTGCGATGACACTGGCAGACACCTACGCAACATGTCGATATCACAGATAATTTGTAGATGAATCTGTTTGTGATAGCTCATGTATCACAAACAGTTTATAAATGAAATCGTCTGTGATAGATTATGTATCATCACAGACGGTTGCATGCTACATGTAAAATCAATACATTTACACTAAATATTCCCTAATAGTAAATATGCAAATCCATCACCGAAGTCAATTATCATAAATCAATTACTTGACATGGAAATAAGTAGCACATTTATATCTACATATACCTAAATCATTATCCTAGGATATGCCAAAAACAGCATATAATTGTGATCTGCCAAAAACAACATCTATCTAGAAATTCACTCATAATCTTTTTTGTCTTTAGCAGCTCAATAATCACATAGAAGTGACTTGGTCAAACACCGAATGATCAAAACAAGAATGCATCTACCTATGGCAACCAAATTTGTTCTAATAGCATATGAAAGAAGGAAACATCAAGTAGTGTATTAACTATTAACAAAGTACCAACAGAGATTTCCATTCCAAATATTTGTGCAGCTAATGCACTAAAGCAACAATTCTCTACTGGACATTAAAGCAACACTATAGGCATGTAATCAGTGATCAAGAATGCAGCCTAGGAGCCCGCCCAGGCGCCGTCTAGTCGCTGGGTGGCCTGGCTTCGCTGCGCCTCGAGTGGAAGTCATTGGCTAGGTGGTGAGTCGGTCTAAGGTGGTCAAAAGTGGAGGAAGGTAGCCTCGGCGCAACGGTTGGCTTGGCGGGGCGACCGTTTAGATGTACATAACGGAGGAGGAGGGGAACAGATGGGTTACCAATTTGGACATGAGAGAGTTGGGGCGTCGCACGGGGCATTAGGGTTTCTTCGCGTCACACGAACACGGGGCCGCCGCCAACGATTTGCCAGATTCTGCCTTGCCAGTTAGTGTCGTGCCCTTGTCTCACCAGATCCCACATCACCTAGGTGCATTCCGCCTCCCCTCCCCTTCGCAGTCTTCTTCGCTTCCCCTCTCATTCGTCGTCTTCCCTCTGTCCTTCCGCCGTCTTCTCTACCACTCCTCTCCTTCATGGTTCCGCTCTGCTCAGCACGGACCCACACCGCTGAGCTGTCACAGCTCCATGACTGGACAGGACGAAGATGGTGAGAGAGGAAGAAATGGAGGGCCAAAGGCGCCATTGGCTTGGGCTTAGCATGACAAGATGGCAAGGGCAAAGACTAGAGAAGGCGCCAGTGATCGGTGGAGATGGCGAGGGAGGAGAAGCAGAGATGGCGAGAAGACACAGACCGCCTTAAGCTCAACATGTGAAATGGTGAGGGACTGAGGGAGGAGATGCAGCGATGTCATTAGGCAGTTGGTGGAGATGGCCTTATTATTGTGTGTTTCACTGTTGTGTGTGTGTTTTATGAAGTTATGATTGCTAAATATGCTATTATGTTAATGCTGGTTATGATTGAAGGAAGGCGTCATGCAGGAAGGCGAACAGCGCTGGGCTTGGCCACACTGTCTCTGCCCAGGAGGCCTAGCTATAGACGGCCAGTTGGACCATTGTGTTGGGGGTTAGCTGTAGGGATGCGAAGCCCAGCATCAAAGTACGCGGTGAATACCACGGTCTTCGACTCCATTGGTTGGGGCTCTGTTTTGTCGGCGGTAGGCAAGCGAACCGCCTCGCATCCTAAGATCTTCCCGTTGCGCACCAACGATCGAATTAGCTCTTCGGTAGCTAGAGCTAGCCCTAGCACGTTCATGCAGATTTCATTCACCTTCTTCACCACCTTCCACCGCTTGTTGGCGGTTGATGTGTCACGCGCCACCAGTTGGTACTCCACCTCGGTTGCCGATGAGCTCCCACGACCGAATGATCTACCACGGCTAGAGGAAGCACCGGCACCACTGCTCTAAGAACGTTGGTCACCGCCATGAACCATCCTAGCGGATTGACGGAGCGGCTGTGGCACGCGCGCTTGGAGCATGGGGCAAGGTGCACAAGCTGCTAAGGCGGCAGCTATAGGAAATGCTAATGATGATGGCACCAACTAGTGCGCAGAGAGAGGGAAGGAAGAGGAGCAGCTAGTGGGCCGCTTCGACAAGCACATTGGATTTAAAGGCGCATAGCTTTTTCGACTATGTCCCGGGAACTATCGAAGCGCGAAACGACACCACACGACGTGCCAACCGGGGGCACACACGTGTCCTCCATCATCCAACAAGCCAAAGGGACGGATGGGCCAAAAGGCCTGGCGAAATGGTTTCGGCTTGCAAAAGACGAATCTCTTTACCATGAGAGGCTACTATTATAGGGGTAGCCCCCACCAAGATCCATTCGGCCTACTGGGCTTAAAGGCCCTATAGGGCATGTAAAAACACGTATATCCCTGGCATAATACTGCACTATATGGATATTATTGTAATCAAACCTTATAGCCATATATATATGCAGTCCGGGCAAAGGAGAGATCCAGGCTAATTCATTTCTCATACTCACTCTACTAGTCTCCTTTTCTACTATTTAGTCCGTAGCCACAACACTTTGCATTGTTTGTGATGAGAGAACCTATTTTTTCATTTTTAAATTTTATTATGCCGAAAAAACTTACAACAGCTATAGTAAAAGAAGAGCCTGAAACAGTGTCAAATTAATAAGCCCAAAAACCAAAAGTATAAGCCTAAATGAGCACCTTAAGATCCATCGATTGATCATGTGTGTGTATAGCTTCCAATGCAAGAACCTCCATATACCATCATATCGTAGAATAACTTACAAGCGAGCTGCTGCTGCTTCTTAAATAAACTTCTTTTGAGAAAGGAACTTACAAGCTAATCTAGGCAAACTTACACGTGTTGGACTTGTCTGGAAGAATTGAACTTGAAGCATGCATGCATGCATCAATGAGCAGACTCCAAAGATATGATGAGCCGTCGATCAAGCTAGCTAGATCCACTTAATGGGCCGGCTGTTAATTTTTGGTTTTTCCTCTTTCTTTTCTAGCCATCCTGAAACTCGATCACTGCTCGCGCGAGTCGGCCCCAAAGAAATTAAACAGGAACAGCACGTACTTAGGGAGGCTACGGATCATTCCAAGAAAAAAAATATGCGTAAGGGAGGGTACAGATTCTCACCAGTCCATGTAGATGAAAGTCGATGAGTAATTCCCAGACTTGGTGTAGAGCACACGGTGATGACAGTCATGGAATTCAGAACTGTTCATGAGAAATATGCGTGGCCATGTACTAGGTCATATACAAGTACCAAGTGAGCACAGCTATATAGAAGCTCACTTACCCGCCACACTAGAGTGGCAAGAAATTCGATGGGCTCCATGGGAAGTGATACTCTGTGAGCCTCGACTGCCTCCGACCCTCAAGGCCATCCACACCCACAGAGCGAACAGATGAGGGCCGGTGACGGCAGGACCGGCTACTGTGGCGAAGCCCAGGAATAGAATCTCAGCAGGGTGGGCGTATTCAGATGATCTGCTTAGAATACACCATGATGTTAAAGATGTCATAGCTCAATGATGTAATCCTGCAAGCATATATATAACCAGAGAGTTAAATTGTTGCCATCATCCATTTGCATCGTATTCGATCGTTGTCTAGCATGTTGCATCTGTACTTGCATGCTACTATCAATTGCAACAGAAGGATTGGAATACCAGTGTGGCAGTGGAAGAGTATGAATTTGAAGGTGCGGTATGATAAAATCATGAGATGGAGATGGTAGAGAATGAGACGCAGGACACATCGGTTCTGGTAATCGGGTGTAGAACTCTTTTTCTGCAAATAGACTGCATCACAAGATCAGAAAACTTTTTCATTAGGGGAGATAAGGACAAGACCAAAACCATGTCATGAAGGAAGAACTTAAACATGAAGCTAGATCGTCAGTGGTTCTCGTACATGCCAACCTCTGTTCATTTTTTTTTAAAAGAAAAAGAAAATTCCTAATTGTTCCCAAGACATATTTCAAGTGTATTGCTTTTATGCATGGTAGTCAACAGAAGCCAGGGGTCGGATGCTATCGTCAGTACAAGTAATTAAGGTTTCGATAAAATTGAAGGCAGGAGGGGGAGATTTGTGTAGCAGTTATGTAGCTAACAGTTGAGTAATATATGTAGGTAGCTTAATCAATAATATTTTGCTGTGCATTGGTACGTTCGATGTGTTTGTTTGTGGTATATGTTTTTGCGATGCATGTGTTTTATCAAGTATAGATTATAGAGTATAACGATTTTTTTTGTAAAGTTTATGTATGTAACTGAATTATATTAGTTTTATTTGCTTGTGAGAATCTGGAAGAGAATAGTTTTTGTTTTATTTGTAGTACAAACTGTGTTAGTCATCTGTATAGTTTGGTGAAGGCATTGTATATAGTAGATGAATCTAATGGTGGTGCATATGTATATCTTTTTGGGCTGTAAGCTGTAATTCGTATTGGTATAGGAAGAATGGAATACTGAAATTGGTTTGTCTGTGATGGCAAGCAGAATAGTCTGAATAGTGTGGGGTTGTAGTAATTACCAAGAAGGGAAAAAATATGTAAGTAAAATCAAAAGGTTAAAGTAACACATACAGGTGTGCGGAAAATGGTATATGTTTTGGACAATGAGGAAAGCAAAGGATTTGAACAGCAGGGCATGTTAGAATAAGTTCACATTAACTAATGCAGGGTAAGTTCTAACAGAGTGGTATTTAGTAACAATAGTTTTTGTTACAGCCTTTACGACTGCTCCCAGGATTTTACGACCATCTTGTAGCCGCTACGACCACCTCCTGCAGCCGTATGACCATGTTAAAGAGTCTACGACCACCTCCTAAGTCATTACAACTGCTCTGTTGGTTCACCGACCACGCTGACAGTCGTTACGACCACACTGTGAACCCTCCGGTCACTCCTCGCTGCTCTGATCATGTAGTCGTAATATCAGCTGAAGTTATTACCACGTTCACCGCTTCTCACTGCACTTCCTTCGACCACGGTCGATCACCGTAGTCGTAGCTCCTTTACCACCACGCAGTGATACTGTCGACCACGTTGAAGGCTCTGTCAGCTCCTGTTGTCGTAACCCTTATGATCACGTTCAACACCTTTATGACAGCGGTCGTAACTCCTTTGCGACCACATCTTCCTGCTGTGTGACCGTGGTCGTAACTCACTACGTCTTCAGCACATGCGAACACCTCCGCTCTTGTCACTGTGGTCGTAACTCCGTTTACAACCATGTCCTCTGCTCTATGACCATGTTCGCAACTCCTTTACGACCACGTCTGCTACTCCTGCAGATACCTTTGCTCGATCGCTGTGGTCGTATACGACCACGTCTTCAGCACCTACGGACACCTTCGCTCTATTCGCCGTCGTGGTCGTAACTCCGTTTACGACCACGTCCTCTGCTTTGTGACCATGGTCGTAACTCCTTTATGACCACGTCAGCTGCTCCTGTGGTCTTCTCCGCTCGATCGCCGTGGTCATAACTTCTTTACGACCACGTTTGCGATGCTCTGCTCGCCGTGGTTGTAAGTTGTTTACGACCATGTCTGAGAACACACAATGAACTCGATATTCTTCCCTGAAGCCAAACCACTCCTTTTCTTTATTTCTCTGTACTTGATTACACTAATCGCCTTCGATCACACCGATCAACACCACTACGATCACACCAATCGCCTCTAACCACACCAGGCACCTTCGACCACACCGGTCTTCTTCTCAGCGATCTCGCCGACCACCTGCGACCACATCGGTCGCCCTCTGTTCAGCACCTCTTCTCGACTACATCGCGTCAACTTGGTGCATCCCTCTCGGTACAATGGCTCTGCCTTTTATATCCGGCTATACAACTATGAAGCGGACTCGACTACCACTCAAACTCCGACTACGACTATGACACCAACTCCGACTACGACAAAGTCGTACTCGTACATGACTTAAAGTCAGACACAGACTTCTAACTTTGTTACAACCATGACTTCCGACTTGACTTCGACTTATGACTTTGACCTCTAAACTAAAAACAAGATTACAAACTCTAACAATCACCTCCTTAATCTTGTTTTCCCTCTGATCACGCTGATCTTCTCCTCTTACTGCTGCTTATTCCTTGCATGCCTGCACTCCCGTGCGCTTGAGCCATCACCGCTCTGCTGCCTACGCTTGCTCCATCCTGAGCCTTGCTCAATCCGATGCTTGCCGCGCCTCGCACCTGGACCGAACTGTCCTTCCTTGTACGCCTGGCTGGGCTGGAGCACCTGCTCCCACAACCACCTTGGCTTCGTCATTACTTGAGCCTCCCACTCCTTTCTCTTGGACCATGTGCACCTCCTCCACTCGATCACCGCCCTTGTGCATCGTCTGCAGCGTCTCCCACGCCTCCAAGTTAGTGCTTCACCCATGCTCTGATACCACTTGTTACAGCCTTTACGACTACTCCTAGGACCTTACGACCACCTTGTGGCTGCTACGACCACCTCCTACAGACGTACGACCACGTTGAAAAGGCTACGACCACCTCATGAGTCGTTACGACGGCTCTACTAGTTCACCGACCACGCTGACAGTCGTTACGACCACACTATGACCCCTTTGATCACTCCTCGCTGCTCCAACTATGTAGTCGTAACTTTAGCTAAAGTTACGACCATGTTCACTGCTTCTCGCTGCACTTTCTTTGACCACGATCGATCACCGTAGTTGTAGCTCCTTTACAACCACGCAGTAATACTGTTGACCACGTCGAAGGCTCTGTCGGCTCCTGTTGTCGTAACCCTTACGACCACGTTCAGCACCTTCACGACTATGGTCGTAACTCCTTTACGACCACATCTTCCTGCTATGTGACCATGGTCATAACTCCTTTACGACCACATCTTCAGTACCTGCGGACACCTTCGCTCTCATCACTGTGGTCGTAACTTCGTTTACGACCACGTCTTCTGCTCTGTGACCATGGTCGTAACTTCTTTACGACCACATCTGCTGCTCGTGTAGACACCTTTGCTCGATTGTTGTGGTTGTATACGACCATGTCTTTAGCACCTGCGGACACCTCCGCTCTCTTAACCGTCGTGGTTGTAACTCCGTTTATGACAACGTCCTCTGCTCTGTGACCGTGGTCGTAACTCCTTTACGACCACATCAACTACTCCTACGAACTTCTCTGCTCGATCACCATGGTTGTAACTCCTTTACGACCACATCTGTGATCATCTGCTCACTGTGGTTGTAAATTGTTTACGACCATGCCTGAGAACACACAATGAACTCGATATTCTTCCCTAAAGCCAAACCACTCCTTCTTTTCTTTATTTCCCTGTATTCGATTACACCAATCGTCTTCGATCACACTGATCAACACCACTATGATCACACCGATCGCCTGCGACCACGCCAGTCACCTTCGACCACACCAGTCGTCTTCTTCTTTGTGATCTCGCCGACCGCCTGCGACCACGCCAGTGGCCTCCACTGCGATCACATCAATCGCCTCTGACCACACCGATCACCTTCGACCACGCCGGTCGTCTTCTTCTTTGCGATCTTGCCGACCGTCTGCAACCACACCGGTCATCCTCTGCTCGGTACCTCCTCTCAACTACATCGTGTCAACTTGATGCATCCCTCTCGATACAATGGCTCTGCCTTTTATACCCGGCTATACGACTATGAAGCGGACTCGACTATGACTCAAACTCCAACTACGACTATGACAAAGTCGTACTCGTACACGACTTAAACTCGGACACAGACTTCTGACTTTGTTACAACCACGATTTCTGACTTGACTACGACTTATGACTTTGACCTCTAAACTAAAAACAAGATTACAAACTCTAATAGTTTTGTTGGTAGGTAAAGCATAGCTGGTCATAGCCAATACAACAAAATGTTTATGGCTGGTAGACATAAGTTTTGGTACCACGGAACCCATGAAGGCACTCTCAAGGAACTTATTCTAAAGAGGAACATAGTTAAACCTTAGAAGGTAATAGTAGGAAGAAGAATACAGTAACGGAATGTGAATGATGTAGTAAATAAAAGAGTAGGAGTCATGCACGAGTAGATGGATCAAACGGACATCAAAAGTAATAAGACATATGAAATAAGTAACTCTGATACGAGATGGTTTAAGAGAAACCGATCGCTGAAATAAGCAGTAATCTAACAGAGTAAGAGTAGGTAAGCATAGTGTAGTAACTAATTGTAACCATACAGGAATGCGGTAAAGAAATTCGTATTTCAGCACAATGTAGTAATAAAGCCGGCGATCTTCAGACGGTATGTAAAGCAACGGCGGGCCAGCATTGGAAAGGCAGCAACAGTGAATACAAAGACAAAGTACCAATAAATAGCGAGACAACAGATCCAAACAAACAAACAAACAAAGGGGAACAAAATCAGCGAGGCAACTATATAGATGATCAGCGAGGCAACAGTGAATACGTAAGGCAAGCGAACCAACCATTGGTCAGGAACAACAAAATCGGAGAGTCCCCGACTTCGATTTACGGATGATGCGCAGGCGCTGACTGATAAAAAGTCCGGTTTTCTTTCCCCGGGGGACTTAGTAGAGTGAGCATGTATTTTGTGGTGAAAATAAAATACTGCTCCGCAAGTGGTATCAATGTCGTACTAGTCGATAAAAGGATAAGGAGATGGTGCTAATTTTGTTGGATTGGAGACAAGACATCGTACAGATGTGATATCAATGTCTGATTAGCTATATGGGGAATGCCTTTTCTTCATTTGACTCAACATGCAGAGATAGAATTGGCAAATTATCACTAGTTATGTAATAGTGGCAAGTGAATGTTTTGTGTAAGCGATGGATGGATTGAAACGAGCGACATTTGAGTGAATGAATACATGGAGAGAGAGAGAGAGAGAGAGAGAGAGAGTGTGTGGGTACAAACCTGGATCTTGTACTTGGAGAAGAGGCTGAATCGCTCGAGGAGGGAGAGACGGAGAGTGAAAGATCGAATAGGGTAACAGAGGAAGTGAATGGTGCTAACTCAAAATTTTTCTCCAAGTATTCAAGATTCTATTCTCAGACACCTATATAGATGTAAATATAGAATCCCTAGCTAAAAATCAAACCAACTAGTTTAAGTCAACAAAACTTGGAATCTAACCCTTCCTAGCGGTTTGACCGGCCTCCAAATAGCGGTCTGACCGGCCCAGGAGGTTGGACCGCTAGTATAAGGGCGATCGGACTGCTGCTACAGCAAAATTAGGATAATGAATAGTGTTTTCAGCTTGGCTTTAAAATGAAAATCGAAAGAACTTTTGATCCGTAAATCCAAATGAAATGAAACTTTGTAGGATTTACTCTAGGATATCAAAAACATATTCCAAAAAACGATCCTGAAAATTATGGTCAAAGGTGTGACCTTTTTAAGTTTGTTAGAAGGTTGCATCAAAACCGAACCAAGACCAAAATCGGTAAACAACCAACCACCTACACCTCTTAATAGATTATATTCGCTATTACAATAGGAAACCCGTTAACCCCACGCACACAGGTTTTACTCTCACAAATTCACTTATGCACGTTTTTTAAAGCGCAGAAGTGTGCATCCGCTAAATCTTTAATCTTGATCCAACCAGCTCCACCTTGAACTAAACCGCTCTCCAACGCATCGCCGTGGTTTTGATCCAAGATGATTTCTTCTTCTTCTTCTTTGTGTTGAGATGACGAGTCAGGCAGAGCGCTCGCCTTTGTTCTTATTCTAGCTTCAAATATTTCTTCTTCTTCTTCCCCCTCCTCCTTGCTTGCTCATCTCACCTATCCTCTGTCGCTTGGACAAAACCAACCCACTATCTTCGGAAAATTTAACTATTTGCCACCCTTATGACTCGAGTGGCAACAGATTTGCCACCCGGGTCTATTGTCAGTGACTCAGGTGACCCCATATGTAAATAACAGAGTGAATTGGTCAATCTTAAGAGTGGCAAAAAATTGAATCTCCCTTGAAATTCAGTGCATAATGTATCGATCGGCCAGGAAATGCGTATCTCTAGTCTTGGATTTGATGCCATGCATCACAAGCACGTCCTCCGCCCTTGCAAACCCTCTACCGCAAGATTTCACCGTCACTGGGTAATAATACACGCGTTCGTTTGTATTGGGAATAGGCAAAACAAACTGCCAAGAAAGATTCATTCCATCCGTGCACGGCACTGCTAGCTTCAGTACCATTAAACTGAACAAATGAAAACGTACCCTAACACCGCCGTTTCCTCTTCCTCTTCCTAGACTGCTTGATTGCTTGCTGCAAGATACCTGCTACTGCTCCTTGCTGCCCAGGAAACAAACTGAAGATTCGAACCCCAACGCCAACCATATGGATGGATTGATGGATGCACACTTGCACATCTCTGCTTTAATTTCCTAAGCATTTCATGCTGGTATGCAAGTGTGTTTAGGAAATTAAAGCAGAGATGTGCTTAGGGGGCATCCTGAAATACCAAGGGGACCAGAAAGAAAAGAAAGAAAGCTTCTTTTTTTACCAGAGGACCAAAATTACAAAAAAAAAAAAAAGAAGCATAGCCTCCCTCCGCCGTCATCGACTCGACGGAACGCCTCTGCCCTTTCCTCGCCGGAAGGATCAACCACTCGCCTCGCCGGTGATCCCAGCCGCCGCCAATACCGAGCGGAAGCCACTCGATTCCCGAACCCCCGCTTCAAATTAAGCTGGGGTTTCGCCGGGCGCGATGGCGGTGCCGCGGCCTTCGTGGTCGCGCTCGGTGACCGAGACGGTGCGGGGCTCGCACCAGTACACCGCCAAGGGCTTCTCCCTCGCCAAGGGCATGGGCCCCGGCCGCTACGTCGCCAGCGACACCTTCTCCGTCGGCGGCTACGACTGGGCCGTCTACCTCTACCCCGACGGCAAGAACCCCGAGGACAACGCCAACTACGTCTCCGTCTTCGTCGCCCTCGCCTCCGAGGGCACCGACGTCCGCGCCCTCTTCGAGCTCACCCTCCTCGACCAGTCCGGCCGCGCCCGACACAAGGTCCACTCCCACTTCGATCGATCCCTGCAGGACGGGCCATACACCCTCAAGTACAGAGGATCCATGTGGTAACAATTCAATTCCCATTCCCATGTATCCACACCCTCAAGATAGTCTTTGCAATTTCAGTTAGTTGGCTACATTGCTAGTTTCGGTTGCTGGCATTTGCCCCCATTTCTTGTTCGAGCAGTGACCAGTAGTAGTATTTGTTGCCCGCCCCTGAGCAGGTTGTGCGCTTCCGAGTGGATTCATATCGAATTGGAGCTTGTGAATGAATTTATCAATATCAATTGATTTGAGGCTAACAATGACCTATCTTTCATTTGTAGCAAACCAAATGTACCTGTAGGTTATGTCTGGGTTGGTACATGTTGCATAAATTCTGGGTTTAGAAGCTTTTAGGAAGCCAGTCGCTTGTTCTGCCGAGGGAGTTGGGGTCTTACGTTTCTGCATTGATGACATACATGCAGAGGCTAACGGTTCTGTTCAGATTACCTATTATTAGGTAGGGGAAAAAAGGTTAGTTGGGTTTAACATGATGCAGCTAGGCTTTATTAACTCCTGCTGATCAATTACTTCATATATTTCAATATAAACCGTAATGCGCTCTCCCCTCCTTGGTAATTGGCATCTTTGCTTTTTCTGAGTATGTGTATTCTTCACTTCTATTTCACAACGGTAGTTAAACAGTGCTACACTCTTGTTAGGGGCTACAAGCGGTTCTACAGAAGATCGCTCTTAGAAACATCAGATTTTCTGAAGAACGATTGCCTAGTAATGAACTGCACAGTAGGTGTTGTCAAGAACCGTCTGGAAACACCAAAGAACATCCAGATTAATGTTCCACCATCTGACATGGGCTGTTGCTTCAAGGAGCTCCTCAAACTCGGCATTGGCTGTGACATTACTTTTGAAGTGGGTGATGAGAAAGTCCAGGCACATAAGTGGATTCTTGCCGCTCGCTCCCCAGTATTCAAAGCCCAATTCTTTGGTCCCATTGGAAACGCTGACCTAGACAGAGTTGTCGTGGAGGATATCGAACCTATCGTCTTCAAGGTAATGGTTGCATGCAGATCGCACCACTTTCCAGCATATTTCTGTTATGGAATCTAGCGCCTCCTTTTCAGGGTTTTTTTGTTCATATTTAATCTTTTTTGGACTGATATATAGGTGTTTTTTCCTCTCTATTCTACCGCCTAAGACACATGCTGTGTGCAGTTGTAATTTAACATATTTCCAGCAGAATACATAAGTACATAACTAAATCACTATAGAGTATGCATGTTTGGTTTCATCACATATGAATAATCTTGGTCTTTGTTTTTTTGTGTTTAGGACCAATCTGGGTCCGTTTTGTATTAGAACTTCTGTTGACCTCTCTAAGTTTGAACCTTTTCCTTTGGAAAAGAAGAAGAAGAAAGAGATCGTTACATTGATATTTGATCAAAAGTATCACCGTATGGTAATGTTACAATTTTCCTCCCAAATGCAGGCAGTGGTGAATTTCATATACTCTGATGAACTTCCTAGCATTCATGAACTAGCTGGATCTGTCTCGATGTGGACATCAACAGTGGTAATACAGCATTTGTTGGCAGCAGCGGATAGATATGGATTGGACCGGCTACGGCTCCTATGTGAGGCAAAGTTATGTGATGAACTCACTGCTGAAACTGTTGCAACAACATTAGCCCTAGCTGAACAGCATCATTGTGCTCAGCTGAAGTCTGCCTGTCTAAAGTTCACTGCTGTTAGAGAAAATCTGGGAGGTATGACTTTTGTTATCTGGAATATATGTACCCTTTTGCTGATAGAACACAACTTTGGGTGTCTTCTGTTTATCAATACTTGCGCAGTCCCAGGGTAATTCTGTTACAAGTTTTAGTGTATGACTAGATCTTAAAACAAAGAGTATTTCCCACTCTCTGATGTTATAGGATTCTTTCTGTAGGTGACAGTTCCCCACTGTTTAGTGAACTTAATTGATGGGGCTAGAATAAGAACTCTACTTTCCATCAGTAATATTTCTTCTCCTAGTTTTGATCCAGAGATGTAACAGTGCAGCAACAATCCAAGTAGCCAACAAGGTAGCATCTGATGCATGTGTAGATAACAGATAGTGCACGTAGTTGGGAAGGAAAATTGCCTTGTAAACATGGGCCAGAATGACAGGTTGGCAGCAAATAAAGATACTATATTTAAAAATTTAAAGCTTGTTGGCTTGTTCGAATGTCATAATAGGATGGGCAGTACACTAGTTCTGTCTTTTGTCACTTGTTCGAAAGTCATGGTAAGATGGATAGGGCTGCCTTTTTTGGGTGTTTGGAACTGCCAGTTTGAATGGCGCTAAGAAT
Source organism: Dendrocalamus sinicus (assembly GCA_036346575.1). Taxonomy (NCBI): domain Eukaryota; kingdom Viridiplantae; phylum Streptophyta; class Magnoliopsida; order Poales; family Poaceae; genus Dendrocalamus; species Dendrocalamus sinicus. Next base: position 116,842 of record JAYEVI010000332.1, on the reverse strand, counting down.
ATATATGATAAATATTGTAACCATTTGCTTCATGAGTCTTCTTCTAATAATACATGAATTTCGAATTTCTACCTGTAAGGCTGTAACTGCCTCGTTTCTTTTTATTAATGGTGATATATGTTGGTCTCAAAAAAAAATAACGGTGATATATGTATGCTGACTAGCAAAATAGCGATCATATTATAGGATGATTGCAAAAGGCACGATCAAAGTCTTACGCTATGGTGTTAGATTGTCCTGAAAATAATAGGATCGGTAGAACATTATTATCTTTTTATTTCTTTTTAATTTCCTAGTGTCTTAAAATAGTGTTTAGCTGTTGCTATTGTTCTCTAGGGCTTCCAGTGAGCTATCAAGATTGATGAATACATCTTGACTTGTAAAAAAACGACCTGCGGGGGTAAGACGGCTCCCGGGCATTTTGCTTAAGAAGAAGATCCTCTCACGCAGATCGAGAAAACCTCCGAACCCCTGCTCACAGCGGCATCATTGCCCGTGTGAGAACGACCAACGACCTGGGCGAGCCTTAGACCTGTGCTTTGGTGTGGTAGCAGGCGAGGGGATTTTTTTCCTCCAGCCTGAAATTCACTCCCACTGGGAGTCGAACCCAGGACCTGGGGGTGCTACTAGAGCCCTTAGCCATTACGCTAGAGGCCCGTTCGCAATACATCTTGACTTGTAGCATCAATATTCTTCTTTTTAAATAACACTTGCGTATTTGAAACTTTTGGAGTGCCTACAGTTCACTCCACTAATGCTAAAAACTCAGAGCTTTAAGTTCCTTAAGTCAATGTGTGTGCCCACGCATGCCCCTGTGGTCATGTGGGTGTGGGTGGGTGGGTACGCGCAGATGTGCGCTCTCATGTGTGCATGCGTGCATGTGTGACTTATGTCCATGTGTGTGTTTTAATAATTTTGGTGTGATCCTTGTGGCATTCAAGGAATTGATTATGCTTTTAATTGCATCATAAGAATTTCCAACCTTGTTTGTCATTTAGTAACGCTGTTTACTCTTCCCCTTTTCTCCCTTTGGTGCGGTTGTCTGGTTGCTTTGAATGCTTGCTGGATCGATGTCTAATTTTTCTACCATCTGTATTATTATGCTCCAAGTGTTCTTTCGTGAGTTTATAGAACAATGCTGTGAAAAGACTTCCTTCAGGTCCAGATAATTCAGCTATCAAAAGCACAGGTTTAGGATAATGTCATCGTCACTGGTTTGTACTTGGTTCATGACTATTGCTAACTTGATATACATCTTTGTGGGATAACATTATTGCAAATAGTAGAATTTAATAAGAATTTCTTATTTTCTATCTATCTGTGGAATTGTGTTCTTCAGTTGCGTTCTCTAAATCAGTACAACTGAAGAAACATGCTATGAGGTTATCACCGACACACAAGTCAGTTACTGTAATTGACTATTTTAGAAATCTGCTCCCTATGAATATGTGTTCACCGCTTTGAAGAGGAGGAGAAATGCAAACCATGTCATATTAAGTGAAGCAAAGAATACCAACTTTAAGCAGTAGAATTTTGTTAGCCCCTTTGAATTTGCAAAACCTCCTTCATTTTCATGGGCAATATTTGTGAAGTGGATGAGAAGACATGTTAAAGATAAGCAGTAGAAGTTCAATAGCACCTTTAGTTTGTTCGACCAGTAATCTCCCCATATTTTGCGGTATCGGTGTTCTTTTGCAAATATAGAACTCTTGTTCTCATGGTAATCTTTAACAAGTGGCTTTGTGCCTTCTTTCTCACTTGTACATTTACACAGTAGGAACCTTCCCTAGTGCTGTTTGCCAGGAAAAAAAAATCTCCAACAACAAATAGTTGTCTGCAGTTTACATGCCTTCTGTAGTGGTTGTAAGATTGGTGTGCACTCCTTCCAAGTTGAGCCTGTACATGTTTCGATTGGTCTTGTGCCTGCATTTCGTATTCCTAAGTTAAAGCTCTAATATGCGATGAGTCTTGCCTGCTGGAGTTCTCATGTTGTGCTGTTCGTTTTGTTGTCTTTGTGCAGCTGTGATATTGACAGAAGGGTTTAATTACTTGGAGGAGACATGCCCGTCCCTGCTTTCTGACTTGTTAGCAACCGTGGCAGTAGTGGACGATGATCCTGCATCACCTAACCGAAAAAGGGGAGTCAGTGGTAACGAAGGTGCGAATCAGGTGGAAAGCATTGAGGCTAGTGAAAGGCGCACCCGTAGGAGGGTTTAGCTGGTTAGATGCAGACTGTGGACTAATGTAGCTTCTTGCCGCCTCTCTATGCTTCCCATGAATTATATACAATGATTGGAGTTACGTGAAGTGCTATCAGTGACAAAAGTTTGATTTGGACACCAGTAGCTTGTGAATGATTCCCTATCCTAATGGCTTTGTTTCATTGCAGCAGCAGCAGCAGCAGTTCCTTGTAACTTCGGCCTTGGTATGAAAAATGCCCCTGGCAGGTTGGTTCGAATGTGCTAATAAGATCTGAGTCAGGAAAAAGCTAGGCTGGTGGTATCTTAAGATGCTCTATGGTGTACTCCGTATGGCCTGCACCGGTTTTCCAAGAAAAAAATTTCGTTTACGGGTTCAATTCGTTGTTTCCTGGCCTGTAGATACCTTTGGCAAGATGTAGCTGCTTCTGGGACTAACCCCGGTAGATCCTTTTTATTTCACAATCTTGTGATCAAAGTACGCTATTTAACAACAGTAAAGCAAGCAAGTCTTGCTAGTCTCCAATAACAGAAAAGAAAAGAAACAAGCTAGCAATGCATCTCCGGTACATTGTCCCTTGAACCAACCACAAGCACTTGAAGCTTGCTGTTGGTAAAGAAATTTCATCTCCTCTGCAACAGGTGCATCAATGGGCAGAGAATCTGCATCTGGTTGAAACCTTCTGAAGCCTGCGAGTGAGACGGCAGAGAATATGAGAAGGATTCTTGGAGACATACTAGGAAACAGATATATTATAGCATGATGTTTGATGTACCTCAATGACAAAGCGAGCCCATAGCTTGTCAGAACGGTACTCCAGCACCCCTTTCAGGATGCTCACCTGAAGGCCCTTGAACACACGTGCGATCTCAAGAAAGACTTCATACTCCTTGCACAACATCTGGATACAAGTTATTTTCACACGATCATGGTTAGGTAACATATAGCATGGGTTGACGCAATGACGAAGCTGATGAATGTAGCATCAGTTACCTCAATGAGAAGATGGCCAGGCTGATCGAGCTCTTCAACTCTCAGAGGGGACCTTTCCAGTTGCTTTTTTGTCTCATCACCGGACTCCTCATTGCCCATTTTATTCTGAAGCTGTTTTAACGTCATGGTAATGGAAATTAAGCATGAGACTGAAACATGTAATAGATGACACGGTAACAAATTGCGATTTAAATTTGAAGAAGCCCACCTTCTCAGCTTTCTCGGATACACTTTGGAGGAACAGAATGTGTGTTATTGTTCGGTCCAATAGAGCATCAATGCTGCACTGTTTTTGCAAGAATGAAATCAATACCTTTTTTTTTGTCTATTTGCAAACAAACCCAATTTAAAGTAGGGTGAGACATCAAATGATAGAAGAATCTGAACCTTTGATGTGTTTGGAATGAGCTCCCTCAACTCCTTCATCCTATCTTGGATCAATTGCCTGTCTCTCGGTCTTGATCTGTGCAGCTCAATTTTTCTGCATCGTTTTTTTATTTCAACGGAATTTCCCCTGTGCATGTCTTGAATTGTATGATCCATGCATTCTTCAATTATGGTCTTGTTGATTTGCTTAGGGGAAGAAACAGTCATTGTAGAACTCAAGAAGCCTTCATTGATGGAGATAGGTGAAAATTCTTGACTGCCTGGGGGTTCTGGAACTGACCGTTCATCCAGCCTCAGTGCGTGATCTTTCATCTGAATTTGTGTCGCACATGAGACCAAAGAATCAGTTGAGCGAGAAGATTCTCTGTTTGGGGTATTACCAACCTGATCGACAATAGCATCTAGTAAGAATTCTGCGTAATCGTCGTTTTCGAGCTGCGAGTAAAAATCTGTGTTGTTTCCATTCGCTTGAAGGAGAGAATGGCTTGTAGACTCCTCCTGTTTCAATCTGCTATGCCATATGAAGTCCTCAAGGTCTTCCCTGGATATTACCTCAAGACCTTTGTGCAGCTTTGAATGAATTGAAGAATTTGAAGTTACAACATCATCATTTAGAACGATGGTGTTGCCATGAGTGTGCTCTTGATATTCTTGTGCCATATCCGTCAGGGTAAAGCCATAGATATTATCAGACTCTGGATCTTCCATATTAATTACTGATCTGCAGCGCAGTTTGGTATTCGGATTGGTTAACTTATCCATAAAGGGCAAATTTGCCATTTCTGGCTCGAATACTGTGTTGTAGTGAGCCAGTTCAGAAGGTTCTTCGTGAACATTGGTCCATAGATCACTCTCATTAGCACCCAAGGTTTCACTTGGGCAAGCTGTTAGACTAGTGTTGTAAGCTCCTATAATGGCGTCTTCTATTGGAAACTCCGACATAGTGAAGGGATGTGGAAGACTAAGGTGATCAGTGGTCAAGAGCTGAGCAGAACTATTGATTAAATCAAACAAGTCATGAGATAAAACGTCTGGAGGATCCATTGATGAAGTTGCAGTAGGTTTTCGCGAAATATTTGAGTAGACAAACCCTGTGGCTGAAGAATTATGAGGAATTGAGGGGTCATAAAGCTTATAGAACAAGTCCTTGATGAGTGTCACCAATATTAAGCTTTCCAAAACCTGAAGGTCGAAAATTTGCTACACTGATTAGCTATGAGGTAAAAGATGTGGAAAGATGAAGAGCCTCAACATATTCTAATCATGGCCATTACATTAAGGATCATGTTGTTTTTGCCATGAATATGTTGATTATGCAGTTATGGTGCAGGATATTCCAAATCATGTTGTTCCTCTCACTAAATAGCAAAATGCAGTAAGCCAACACTTGGGTATCAAAAATTAAATGAACATACCGTATCTAAAGAGCCCAATTGAAGAACCCCATGAGGAATCACCGGTATAAGCAGAACTGTCTACAGATAAGAAATATTAACTGTCAGTTAGTCAAGCAGGGAGTTCACACTGTTGCCGTTCAACACAGGCATACGTTGATTTAGAGGATAATTGAAAATAAGTGCATACATTGATTTAGAGGATAATTGAAAATAAGTACCTTGATTCCTGCTGCAAACTGAAGCTGCCAGTCTTCGTGATACTGAAAAATAAAGTTGCTGAAGCCACATCCAGTGCTATGCAAGTACAATATTACATGAGCTGTGGAAATTTAACTCACCTTATACATAATTGTTGAACAGAGCTCATTGGCAGAAATCCAGCAATGTTGTCCCGTAACCGCCACTTTACCAATAAATCTGCCAAAGGTGGGATTATTACAGAATCAATCACAACTGCATGTAACATTAACTAAAAGAATTAGAGTAATATGCAAACATACTTACTCTTCTCCAAGAGAGTATGAATGGCTAGACATGCTCAGTATTGCTGCCTCGATGGGGCAGAACGCATAGCTTTGATACTGGCCATTGTTGCACCAAGTAGATGATATTATCTGATTCTTAGTATCAATGGGGTCATCATAAAGGTGTCTTACTTGGGTGTCTTTGATTATCTTACTGACATAGCCATCGCCCCAAGTCAAGATCCTGAAAAGTTATTTACCAATTACGCAGTTGAAAGAGTGAAACTATGACTTGTAACAAACAAGATTGTCGAATAGAAAATTCTAAATGCCAAGTTTGTGTTAATTAGTACATGCAACTTCATGTATAAACTGTAGGCTTATGTTCCATGCACAGCATCCATGGAACCATAGTAGCTCTAGTGACAGTCATAAGCTGTGACAGCATTTTCATGTTACTCAAATGCACTTGAAGGATAGTACAGTAAGTAAATCTTTTAACTTAATATGCGAGTCATCGTTTATTTTGAGTCCTGTTCATTATTTTTCTTTGAATCCTCGTGGTAGTTGAGTACTATAGTCCTATCAGACAAGCAGAAATGGAGATGACAAACAGTAGGACTTGCCCGTGCCTCTCGCTTCCGAGTGACCACAAAACCGCATACTTCCATAGACCATCAGAACACAAGCCTTGCAGCAACTGTGTCAGCTCCGTATTCATGCCCATGTGCCCACAGCCCAAATCTCATGCATAAACAGAAACTGAGAGAAGTGGCAGACTGCGAGCGAGCTTTCACAAAACATATAGGTGCTAGCTGCAACGGTAGGACGCTCGACCCGCTTGCTTCCACCGCAGACAAGCTCGTCGTTTGATCAATTGGCCCAAGAAACCCAGAAGCACAACTCCCATAACTCTCCCTCCCTCGCACACTGACTTGCCTGCCTTTCAAGCTCCTTGCCAGACTAAAAGCAAGAAGCACAAGGATTGCAGCCAAGGAAGACAGAAGATATCTTGTAGTTTCTGCAGGTGATTGCCATCGAAATTGAGTCGATTGTTCAGAAATACTGCTGGTCTCCGACAAATTCAGTGATCGGGCTTATGTTCAAGCGGCAACATCTTGGCGGCTGCTCCTGTACTCAACAAGGGGAGGCTCTGTGCCTGCTGGTCGGTGCTGCAGATTTATTGTTCAGACATCAGAAAACATGCGCCATCGCTGTAAGAAAAAATTGCACAACAAAAGAACTCCTAGAAAAAAAAAAAGGGAGCAGACTAAACATCGTTTAGGCAAATCAACGAACATAACTAGTACCGTACACGTCTAGGCATGTGAGATATGCAGGTTTACCAAGTTCGATCATACTTTTACAATTAACCGGCACATATATTTCCAAGGAATGAAAGAAGAAGAAATAAAGATGGGAAAACTACCGCAAGAACAAATAATCTTCCGCTTTGGATGTGCGTACAAGGAAGCACACACAAAAAAAGATCCCCAAGAAAAGGTTTGGTTTTGATCAGACCTGGGAACTTACTGGAATACGATCAATCTGTAGAAGCAAGCAAATCAACAACGCGAGACTACGAGAGGAGAGGAGGCAGGTCAGGGGGGGTGCGCTGACATGAACCGCCTTTTATTAACTCAAAGGGACATGAATGGAGGGAGAAATGAATTAGTACTAATAAAATTATTCTTATAGTATAAATTAAGCAAACAGTTGGTAGGTACTGGAATGAATCCAGCCACCGGCCTGTTACAAGTCAAAACATTATTAGTGCATATATTGGTTTGTGAATTTTTTGCAGAATGACGAAAGTGCTTCCATCACCAGAGGTGAGGTGACATTATCAAGAAGCAACTGCACAACCATGTACTGAGTAAAACACAGTACAAGACAACGAGGCAGGGGATGGTGATGAGTACTCGTTAGCCCCGATTTTGATTGAAAAAGCTTATGTGCGTTGTGATGGTTCTCCACAGGATGATGATGATAATGATGATTTGAGATGGCCTGGTAGCTTTGACTAGGTAATAAAAATATAAGACAATTCACACAGCATCTTTAGTAATCATTTTTTTTGGTTTTCTGTCGGCATGACATAAGCTGATAAGGATCGAGCATGGCCTGAGAGGATGCAACCGGCCGGACAGGTTTAGAAAACGTCAAGATAAAATGCAGACTTCTGTGCGTCTGTGTATATGCTGTTCACATTGATTCCGTCTTCTGGTTCGGTTGGTCCACTCATATCAAAACTATTATCTGTCATCAAGCATACATTTCATCACAGATGAATACTTCAACTAGCACATAAATATATTATTATCTGATGCTGAAAGCTTTTGCCTATATTATTATTTACGTCAAATCATATTTTAGGCAACTCTTCAGTGCCTTGTCAAACCAACCAAAACTGCCAGCCAGTAGGTTGGAAGTACATATTTTGTTTTTCATGACTCAGATTACTCATGCTATTTACATCTGTGCTCTTCCAAACAGGTATGAATTCAGGAGCAACACTACATGTTTTGCCTTTCATTACAGCTGACAAGTGCAACTGAAAGCAAGGTTCAGAAAATTCTGGTTTCTGGCATATACTTGCAACCAAACCTGCAAGTTTAACAATACATTGGACACATACTATGCTGTTGTGGCTTTACTGACTCAGTGAGTCATACTGCTGCGAATGAGTGGGAAAACTATACATGGGCAACCATAAAAGCTAATACTACCAGAGTACTAGTCGCACCTCCGTCTCAGTTCCAGGTAGGGGAAAAGGGCCCCGACCTGTTGTTGATCCAACAAAATAAGCAGAATGTGCAACGGTAAGTGCTACACGTTTTGCATCCGGAGTACTGCAACATTCTGGTGTGATTTTAACAGATCAAGAAGACATTCCAATTCTCAGTGTCCAAAATAACCATATGTTAAAACTTGATCCAGCAGAAAACACACACATCGTAAATAAACGAAGAGAACACAGAAGAATTTCTCTATTCTCTTATTTGCTTCCCCTCTTTTCTTGTTTTTCTTACTCTTACAAAACTGGCTACAAGCCTTCTCAATATATATGCTAATAATCTCATACTAGTATACGTATTCGGATTTCAAGTTGGACACAACTTCAACTTGAGTTACACACGGAGACGGACTCTATTACGTCTTGAACTCTAAGTCAATATTATTTCTAACAATCTCCCCCTTAATCTTGACTTGATATACTCTAGTTTTAGTCTCAATGTATTATGAACTACCAACCACGCCTCCACATGAAGTGTTCTACATGCAAACTACATATAGGAACTCAACTTAACTGGCACATATTCATCCAGATGCAAAGATTCTAAAATATTGAGGTAGTCGGACTCAACTACAACTTACTAAACTTATACTTGATACAGAACAGTAACACATCTCCTCTCCTTTGCCTTGCTGCGTTGTTTCGGGACGGCTACGTTGTGTTGCTTCTCTTGGCGCTGACTTTTGCTGCTCCAGCTATACGACGCGCGCGCGGAGGCCTCAGGAGCACCGCTCAAGACGAGCGCGAAACGGAATCGCCGAGACGATTTTTTTCAGCGACTCGGTTCTCGCCTAGGCTTTGATACCACTTATTAAAACTTGATCCAAGAGAAAGCGCACACATCGCAAATAAACGGAGAGAACACAGGAGATTTTCTGAATTTCTCTATTATCTTATTTGCTCCCCCACTTTTCTTGTTTTTCTTACTCTTACAAAACTGGCTACAAGCCTCCTCAATATATATGCTAATAATCTCCTACTAGCATACGTATTCGGGTTTCAAATTGAACTCACTTTCAACTTGAGTTACACACAGAGACGGACTCTACTACGTCTTAAACTCTAAATCAAGATTATTTTTAACACCATAGATGGTATATTGGTATGCAGACAGTTGACTCATACCATTCACGTATAGATCCATTGTAGAATATAGGAAGAAAAGGTGAATTTCTTTAGCAAACCTCCTGTACAGTAAAATCATCGCATCCCATGGCGTTGCTACTATGGGATCTGGAATCGTACACCCATCTTCCTCCCCAGTTGTGACATCACTGATCCAGAACTCAGGTGATATTAGGAAAGAACTTGAACTATATTGGTAGTTTGTCAAGAATTGCTGCTAAGGCTATGGTTGTTTTACTTCAATGAGAGCATCTGAAGGTCGATCAAAGCAATACCTTCAGTTCAAAGCTGTTGCTTGTGCTAAATTAGCACAAAAATGGTGGAATGAGTTAGTTTGTTGCGTGCATAGCACAAATATGCTTGCTTATAAACCCAGTGTGTGTGTATATCTTGTGGACAACGGAATATATATTGAAGAATAGCGGAACCATAGTGAAAGACAGAAGATGGCAGCAGAGAGGGTGAATGGTGCCAACTCAAAATTTTCTCTCAAATATTCAAAATTTTATCCTCAAACACCTATAGAGGTGTAGAACATAGAATCATCAGCTGAAAACCCAAATTAACTAGCTCATGACAATAAAACTTTGAACCTAACCCTTCCCGGCGATCTGACCGGCCTCCAAATTATGATCTCTGACCGCTAGTGTAAGGGCAGTCTGGCTTCTACTATAGTAAAATCAGGTAAATGAATAGTATTTTCAGCACGATTTCAAAAACAAAAATTGAGAGAACTTTTGATCTGTAGATCCAAATGATATAGAACTTTGAAGGGATCTACTCTAGGGTATCAAGAACCTATCCCAACAAACGATCATGAAAATCATGGTCAAAGTTGTGACCATTTTTAGTTTGTTGGAATGTTACACCAAAACCGAGCCAAAACCCCCCAAACGGTGAATACAACTTGCTCGTGAGTAGATGATAGCCAAGATGGCTCTAGATATATTCCTATATGTCACAACAATCTAGACCACTGAAGAATCCCAGCCAAAAACCCTCGGATCAAGAGATGGACCAAAGAGGCCAAAATCAAGTAAAACTGGGTTTTCTCATGAATCTTGCTATCAAGGTGCCTAGATGGATGGAGATGTATTTCCAAAGATTATTTCCATCTCTTGCACGTCCTTAGCACAACAAGATCATAAGAAAGAAAGAAAAGAGATCAAACCAACCAAAATCACAAGCACATCAAACAAAACAAGAGAGATTCAAGAGTTGCACAATGTTTAATGTATTACTTACTTAAGAAGGTAGGTTTTATAGCCAGTTTACCTTGGAGGACAAAGAGTACGCAAGGTATTCGCTCTCGAACTCTAACTCTAAATCTAGAGAAGAGAGCACAAGAGAATGGTTGGATGGTTAACCTCATATGTCTCCATCCCAACCCCCTTTTATAGGTGGGCAACTAGCCACCTACACCCCTTAATAGATTCTATCAACTATTACAATGGGGAATCTGTTAACCCCACATACACGGGTTTCTCTCTCTCAAGTTTATTTATGCACGCTTTTCAAAGCATATAATAGGCATCCTGTTGTAGCTACGGGCTAAACAGGAATGAAGGGGACTAGTAGAAGGAGAAGATGAGAGCTAGATCTGTGTGGAGCTGGTAAGAATGAGAGGATGATGATCCCCCCTCCTGCCCCTCCTGGGGGCTTATATATATAAGAGGGGTAGAATGGGAAATCCCCATTCTACCCCTTAGTACTTATAAAGGATGAGGGTACATTGGTATATTAACACTGGTATACTCCTCTACACTATTGGGCCTATTACATGTTGGACTAGTTGCACGGCCCAGTCACGGGGGGTTGGGCCACCCCCACAACACACCCGCTAAATCCTTTGTCTTGATCCAACCAGCTCTATCTTAATCTAAACCGCTCTCCAACGCATCGTCTATGTGCCATGGTTTTGATCCAACATGGTTTTCGTATTTTGGTCAAACTACTAAAATACCTTTCCTTGATCGGGTCATCATAAACCACTGCAAGCAATCATCATGCTTGCCATGTGTAGATGCACCACTAGTTCGCCACGCACCGTCATGTCTCTTCTGTCCCGGTTCCACTGAACAACGGCTCACTTAGCCTGTGCAAGCCACATAGCGTCATCTCACCATTCAAACTCGCCTTCAATATTTTCCGCCTTTCTCGTGCCATGCTTGAACTCACCGTCTCACTGACATCCTCGATCGTTCTGAGTCTCAACTCCTCTATGAGCCTAGCCCTGATCCTCGCCATTGACCACAGTTAACTCCAAGCGACCATGCACATCCAAAGACAAAGAAGTTGTTTCTAGACATAAGTTCTTCACAACTTGAGCTTAGCCAAGACATGCATCATGCACCTTTAATCCAATGACCCAGGTTAGCCCAACTTAATCCATGACTCAATTCCCCAGAACCCTATTTTTTAGGAAGATCGGAAGTACCACACTTACCATGGTGGTACTTCTACTCTGCAGTACTACCGCTATCCAAAGCGGTACTTCCGCATATTGAAAATCTCATCTGGACCTCTCTGGAAAAAACGTACCGCAACTCAATACGACACTTCCGCCGAGTGATACTACCGCACTTATGCATGCGGTACTTCCACAAAGCAGAACTACTGCACTAATACATGCGGTACTTCCGATTTTCTTGACATTTCTTGAAAACAGTCCAAATGCAATATTGCAAAACCAATTGACCACTCTATAAACATTGCAATGATTCATCACAATAGTATTATAGACTTTCTCACATGATCCTTCACATAGACAAGAGGACAATAAATACATAACTAGAAGAAATAATGTATACTACCTTGGTTGGTCACCCCTCAGCTTTGACGTCCTGGATATCTACCTTGAAAATTAAAATACGAATAGGGGTAAGCTACAATTTTTTTAGGAGAAGCTCATTAATAATTGAACTAGAGCCATACCATTCACTTGCCCAAGATTATGATAGGACTATTAGGCCAGTCTCAGTGAAGATTTTATGTCCTAATTTTTAACACATCCATATTTTGGAAACAGTGCAGAAGAGTTTCATCTATACGAAACTCTCTCTACTCCCATGAAACTTTTATCATCTCTCTCTTCATCAATACAGTGCCATGTCAGCGTATTTAATGCCCATGAAACTCCATAAAACCCCCACTGAGACTGGCCTTATTGGGGAGCTGGCACTTCCTTGAAAACCAGCCATTAGAGCAGGTACAATAAGGCTTAGTCAGCAGGCTATAGCAAATATAATATTAACAAAATCTTACGTGGCAGAGAGAGAAAGGAAGAGAGAGAAGGAAGCTGGCTATTAAATTACAGCTAGCTATAGCACGTAAAAATATGCATTTCACTCTCTTACACGTGGGGCCAAATAGTTATTGTAATAGCTACCTTATTGTATGAACTATTTTTTTGAAGGCTATAGATGAAATGGACAAGTATTATAGCCACTAGTTGGCTAAACTATTGTACTTGCTCTTATAGATGCTTCGTCGACCATTAACAACTCCCAACTATCCTGTAATATGCAACTTTCTTTTTAGCGTGGAACAGCTTGAAACTTAATGCAGAGAAGACTCTTAACCTTAGGAAATGTCAAGTACAGATAACTGCAACAGACCTTTGTATTATTGCATCAAGGAACAGATGCTCTCCATATTCTGAGCACAATGGAGAACTAATGCCATAAGAAGCCCAGCCTATTGTGACCGAACGGCCCATGAGAAGCCCAGGATCTTCTTCTTCTTCTTCTTCTTCTTCTTCTTCTTCTTCTTCTTCTTCTTCTTCTTCTTCTTCTTCTTCTTGCCCTGGGCTGCAGCCTGGGTGGTGCCGTACACCGTCACATTGTGGCGATTACCTGAAGTCACGCACACGTCCACACCACTACGCACCGCGCACATACCGCATTCACGTGTGCTCATAAAATTACCTTACGTGATGCTTAATTGGTGCAACGATGCGCATGCAGCAGCTCCGTGGATTCGCCAATTAAGCGCCATGCACGAGCACACAGATACAGTACTCCCTAGACTGTTAATTAACTGTTTGAGTTTCATGAGACAGAAAAAAAACTTATATATTATATTTATAGAGAAGATGAAGCCTATCGCCTGCCGACTGGTTAGATTAACGATCAAAGTTCAATTTTATAGGTTGTGCCAAGTCAAATCGTACGTAATTAGGAAGTTGCTAGTTAAGCTACCGCTACTGTGTAGATGTGATGGGTAGAGGGATGACCTCCACGAGTTTTTTTTTACGAATAATTCATTTTTTATTTGAAATTACAGAAATATACCTGCGAGAAATTTTTTTACAAAAATAGGCTCCAGTCGTCCAATGGTTAGGCGACTGGAACCTTTCGCCCAACCCAGCGGCGACACTGGCAAATCTGGCAACCGTTGGGCGATTAATTGTAGTCGCCCATCCAACCGTGTGGCAATTGCGTTATAACCATGCCGCGCTCGGCCGCCGCCGAGCACTGTTTGCATTGCAAAACCGATCGATCCAGCAAGCGTGAGAGAGGAAGGAGAGGAGAAGAAGAGAGGAATAAGGGGAAGAAGAGGAGATGGATCCAGGTAATTTTTTTAGTATATTATTTTTGTTAGTGTTAGTAAAAACTATAAAAATCTATACAACAATACTACAGATTGTTGACCCTGAATTACACAAGACCAATTGGATTTCTCATAGAAAACTCCAGCGGCCACGAAGGAAGAAGGCTCTGAATATATACTCAGTGCTAAACATTGGACTTTGCTGCACCAAGCCGTCCCCGATTGAGCGCATGGACATGAAGTGGCTACAAGGTTGCATGGAATTAAGGAGGCATATCTCCGAGCATACTAAGGTAATACGTACTATCTCACTGATATGGTCTGATTATAGTTTTGAGATTGTTTATTACATGACGTGTTTGTGCATTCTTTCCTAGTATAATCACAACTCTTGCTACTATATCGTAAATAAGATGAGGACTGAAGCCGATGCTTACACTGCATGTACTGGACAATCCTTTGTAGCCTAGACCATTGTCGAGGTAGAATTGGCAACTAGGGCTGACTGCCTCAACCTGCAGCATGTGTTGTCTTTTTTCTATGGCTTACTAAGATTGTTAGCTTTGGACGGACGAGAACTAAGATTCGAAATGATCTTGCTTTTTTTTTAGATTAAGCTATCCCTATACGCACGAACAGGTAATTCTATTCAAGTGGCGTGGGCTTATAGCCCTTTCGCCATGGCCTAGTGTGATTGCAATATAAATTATGTATATCTTGCTTTATTATTGAATAATTCTATTAATATATGTCATCCAACCTAAATTTTATTCCTAGATCTGTCACAGACTATATATGCATGTGTTCTACGAAAAATATTGTATATATAAAAACACATCGATCCACTACTATAGAAATGCTCATTACAAACGGTTCGAAAATATCATCATAGACGGGTTTTGAGTTGTCTATACTTATAGGTCTGTAATACCCTAAGTACATTACAAATGGTTTTTGAAATGTCCATGATACAATTATCACAGACAGTTCCTAAATAAAATTGTATGTGATAACAATTATTACATACGGTTCTTACTACGAACCGTCTATGATAGTATATTATCACAGACGATTCCTAAGTTTTGACCAACTCAAAAATAGGTCTCCTTCAGTTCATCAACACTCTTTGATTGCGCTGTTTGCGCTAATTGTGCTATAAAACAATACAATCAGATAATGCAGATAAATCAAAGCAGACCTATTTATGAAAACAAGATCATTCTAGTCATATCCATCCAAACATCACATGTAAGAACTAAGACATCAACAAATAGTTTTCATATGCATCATATCCATCCAAACATCATGGAAGAGAGGGGAGGGGATCGGACGGGGGTATGAATAAAGTACTAGCGCCGATGAAGGAGAGGAGACAATAGCGCCGCTATTGTGTCACGACAGTGACACTGCAGAAAGTACTCTTACGACAAGTGTGTCTTGTGCAGTGAACCGTGGCGTCACAACAGGACACGAGGAGCTCGAGGGAGGCGGCCGACGCTTTGATTGGTGGCTTGGGGGAGCTAGCAGGTGGATTGAATTGGAGTTTGTTTGGGGGAGGTGTGTGGGGAGGCATATATAAGGACATTTGGGTAGTAGAATCGAGAGGTTGCGACGCTTCAGTTTGAAAGTTTGAATAGAATGGGCGGCAAAATCGGATGGCAAAATATCATAGACAATTTTTAATACAAACCGTTTGTGATGAGGTAATATCACGGATGGTTTTTAATACAAATCGTTTATGAAGTTTAAATAAAAAACTCTCTGTGATATTTAGTAATATAACAAAGGTTCATGGTGAAAATAATCGTATGTGAAGTATGAACCGTATATGATATTTCTTTTCATAGATGGTTTATATTAAAACCGTCTGTAATTATACTTAATACTGATGATTTTGGTTAATCGTTTGTAATAAGATGTTTAGCATAACTTATTTTATAGTAGTGAATAGTGATCTTGCTTGGATAACCGATCGGGGATAGTTGTTGATGAGTAAGTCAGTGATCCTGAGGTCGTCGTGTGTTCCTGCATACGCTGATACGCAGGTAACTGTAGCTACTAGTCCAGGTGTATATGTGCACCGTACAGTAAATGACGTCCCATGCATGCATGGCCATCCACGTACCACATACAGACAACAGCTGCTTATTATTACATATGATATGTAGGTAGTAGCTAGATAGCGCAGTGAGGCAACGAACTGTCAACCACCGACGGTTGCGAGGCATGTGCTGGCGACACGTACGTACGGTTCGTTGTCATGGATTTTCGCGCGCGGCACCACAGCTGCATGACACCTCGCCACAGTACCCAGAGCTAAGTAGCCACCTGGCTAGCTGCAGCTGCTTCCTAGCTATCTATAGGTATATAGATCACTACTACAGCCGTGCTCGTGCATATCCATCCAGGATTCCTTCAATTTCCTGGTCAAACTCGGAACCCAACACATCTTGGCATCTCCAATTGGTCACGCAAGGTGTCTACAGATGAGCTAACAGCATGTCATCATCCTAGAGCATCTCCAACAATATGAGCTAGTTACTAACTCTAAAAAAACTTCTCTAATAGTACTAACTTTTAAAGAAGTTTAATAAGGCTGACTGTGCTAGCTATAAGGGAATCCATATCAGCATAGTCCTATATGGAGGGGAGAGAAAAGGAGAGAGAGAGAGCCAAGCCGACTCCCATGCAAGAGTCAGGCTATAGCACAGGAAAAGATGCATTATCCATGCATGTACCCATAGAACTAATTGCTATACCCATGCATGTATTAAATTATCAATACCCATATATGTATTAAATGATTGAGAGCTCTTGTGGAGACAACTTAGAGCAAGTCCAATAATAGAGCCAAATGTTTGGCTATAAGTCAAGTTATAAGAGCCAAGTTATACAATAATTTATCTACAAAAAGTTTTTTATTATTATGTGGTACCATGTCTCACATTCTCTTTTCTATTCCTCCTCACATACATTTATTATCTAGGCCCACCACTGCATAGGCTCCCATGCCCAGCTTGTTGCTTGCATGAAAGCCAAGCTCTCATCTCTCTCCTCTCTTCTCTCCTCCACATCAGCAAAGATGCTGACTAGCTTGGCTATAAGACCATTATTGTACTTGCTCTTATAGCCAGCTTATTGTATGAGTTGACTGCATCATTATCTTTTGATGACATAGAAATGTATTGGAGATAGCAGCTATCTGTACTATTAAACTTGCTCTTAGCACATAACTCATAACATAAATAGCCTCACATGACACTCTCACATAATTTTGGAATGTGTGTATAAGACTAGCTCTTGATCAAGAGATAGCTTTTCTCTCTCTTCTATTAAAATAAGAAATAATATGCTTAGAGCTAGCTCATAAGTCACTATTGGAGATGCTCTTATCTGCCCACCGAGTATTGGTTGAGGATGGCCTCGCCATCTCGCCAATGCAGGTTGGTCGCCGCCGCCACCGTCCCCGTTATTTTATGTTTTGTGTATGGTTACCCTACCTAGTTAAAGCTAGAGACATGACCCCACCGCCACACACCGGTCAAGAGTTGTAGTAGGGTGTAGTTTTTTCGGCTGTGACTGATAGCTTTTAGCACGAGCATGAGCGTTTGTGCGACTGAAACGGATGTTAATAAATTGATAAACCACTTTTAAAAAATTATTTTGATAAATCACTTTAAAACGACGGTGAAGAAACGGTCCGTTTATTTGGGCTGTACTAGCACGATACTTCTCAAAAGTAATTAACATAAAAAATTGGCAGCAGTACCAATGAGCCGATATTGGGCACCCTTTGACGAAATTTGCTAGTCACAGCTAGCTTATAAGCATCCAAACCCAATGATGTTTGAGGCACATGATAACAAAACTAAATATTTTCAGAATATTTCTCCACTGAGTAGAATTAGTAAGGTGCCTTAGCATTTCATTCTTCTTATGCTCCTCTAAGTGTCAACACAATAGTTTTGCCTTATCTGGGTTTACAAAAATTGCTTTAAAAGGAGAATTATAGGAAGATACTATACGACCTTAGTAGATGGTCCTCTCTTCACCTCTATTCCCTCGCCGGCATCTGATTTATTCTTGCGCTTGTATCGGGATGTGTTGCACACCAGACATACATATGTATCTGCATACTCTTTATGGTATAGAATACAGTCGTTCGGATATGCATGTATTCTTTCTACTTCCCTTCCTAATGAATAGAGAATCTTCTTGGCTTTGTAGGTGGTTTTGGGCAACGCGTTTCCCTCCGAAAGCATGTCTGCTAAAAGACCTAATAGTGTCGTGAAACTCTTGTCGGACCAACTGTTGTTTGCCTTCAATTTTAGCAGTTCAAGTACGGCTGACAACATCGTATACTTTAACTTGTAGCACGTGAACAAAGGTTTCTCCGAATCCTCCATCAAGCCTTGGAATTTAACATACTCTCTCTCATCGCAGTTCCTTCAGCATCGCAAAGCATCTGATCTAGATTGTCATCATGCAGCCTATCTGAATCGGAACCACAATCGACATGATCATCTGGCGGCATATCATTGATTTCATCGGCGATATCATTATTACTACCTTCTTGTGTAATTTACTCTTCACCATGACTGGTCCAATAGTCATACTCCTTTTTGAAACCCTTTGAATTAAGTGTGCTTCAATCTACGCTCTGTTCTTAAACATCTTTAGATTCTCGCAATCAATGCATGGACAACATATATATTCCATCCGCTTATTTAATATATTCTCCTCGGCAGCTCTTGTAAAAGTAGAAACGCCATTAATGTACTCTTCACTCACACAGTTCCCAGCGTACATCCAGCTTTGGTCCTACGTTACACATATAACAATTTAGTATAACATATTCAATTAATTAAATTACTATACTATATATGTACGATCTAAATTAAGTAGCTGTATGTAGCAAGAATAATTAATTACATTGAATTAAGTAGAAATAGACTATGAATTGGCTAAACTGTAAACCCTAAACCGTGTTTGTAACATCCTGAAATTTGAATCAGGAATATGTAAAGCTTTTGAGTTAATTTTGTAATGTAATTCCATTTGCGTTTGGAGTTAGAATGTTTTCCTAAAAATTTGGGCAAAAGGATTTAAGAGTTAAAAGGATCCAAAAAGAAA
Source organism: Dendrocalamus sinicus (assembly GCA_036346575.1). Classification (NCBI taxonomy): domain Eukaryota; kingdom Viridiplantae; phylum Streptophyta; class Magnoliopsida; order Poales; family Poaceae; genus Dendrocalamus; species Dendrocalamus sinicus. Next base: position 97,796 of record JAYEVI010000332.1, on the reverse strand, counting down.
CATAAGTTTGAATAGTGGAGAGTTGAAAATTTAAATAAGAATCTGAAAAGATGATCCTTAAAATATAAGTAGAGAATTGTAATTAAGCACAAAATGTCATCTACAAAGATAAGGGTATGAGAGGTAAAGTGGCAAGTAAATAAAAATGGGTCCACATATGAATATATATATACATATACACATAACAAAACAAAACAAAACACATTGGGCAAATAAATCAGTAAATAAAGAGTATAAATACCTGTATATAAGACTATAAGTGTATGTGTATATTTTCATATACATGTGATGAAGATATCAAAAGAAAAAGAAAAAGAAAAAAAAATATAAAGAAAAAAATATGTTGGGGGGGAGTCAGGCCAGACCGCCAGCCCAGCCCAACTCCCCGCTCTCCCCTTTTTCAGCGTGCGGCCGCCTCCCACCCCTTCTGCCCGAGCGGCCGAGCGCCCCCCCTAGCGTTGTTTCTCTTCCTCCTTCCTCTCTTTCCATTGCGCGGCCGAGCGATCTCCACGTCGTCCCCTTCCTCCGCGTCTCCTTTCCTCCGCCTCACCTCGGAAACGATGGCAACGTCGCCTCCCCCCATTGGTTCGCCGAGCCCCGCCGCTCTCTTTTTCTTCCCCGCCCTGCCGCCGCTCTCTTTTTCCTCCCCGCGCTGCCGACCGTCTCTCCGTGCGCGGGGATCGAGTCTTCTGGCACTCAGCAGGTGCGGCATAGGGGCATGATGCCAAGTCCACCCCGCGAGACTTCCCTGCCCTGCCATCATCGATCTCGGCGCTCCCCGATGCAGCCGCGCGGGCAGCCCTCCTCGCGCGCCTATAAGAGCCACCGAGGGCCTCTACGGACTCCCCATCTCGCTGCTCCGTCCGGAAAGAAAAGAATCGGATTTCACCCCAAATCGCGCCACACCCCTTCTTCCCAAACTCCGTGAGCGGGCGCGCGCGCGCATCTCGCCACTTCCGTCCAATTGCTCCTCCTACATCTCCCTAGGACCCCACCGGCCGATCCCACCCTCGGCCGAGCCTCTCCGGCCCTGTAGCTCGCCGGCGACGACCTTCCCCCTGGACCGCCGCCGCCGCACGCCGCCGACCCTACTCCGGTGACTCCCGACCGTCGCCGCCAACTCCATCCTCTTCACGAGGACGCAAGGATTCCATTTCGGCCGTCACCCGCAACCCTCCGTGCGCCGCCGACCATGCCGCCCGCCCATCTTCGGTTCCAAATTCCTCTGCTCCGGCCGCTACTACCTCGTACCCTAAGAGGTAAAAGTCCTCTGTACAAGTGAGAAACATCGGTGAAGTCCTCCTGGTTAGCAGCGTCGGTGTTAAGAACGCACAGGCAGCGGCGCGCGTTCGATCCCTCACCGCCGCGCCTGGTTGGTTTTTGGGGGTTTTGATTTTTGCTATTTTACTGTACATCAAAGAATCCAGCCGACCGTGAGTATTCATATGTGTACAGATGAGCTTGGATAATAAATAGCTTTGTTTAAACCTTTAGCAAATGAATAGAATGAATGATTAAACATAATTTAAATGGCACATGAAATAGCAAAGATCTTGTATTTAGACATTGAGTATTAATCTTTACAGATTACAACTAAGAGTATTTTGGGACTCTTGAGGGTGGATGTATATATCATATGATGGAAGGTAGCACTTGGATATAGATGTAACATGAGTAGTTATTCTAGTTTCTTGTCAAAAGAGAGAATTTAGTAATAGTGGGGCTAGGGGAGAATGTCACATGAAATAATGGCCCATCAATTGAAGAGTATGGAAATCAATCATTAGCAAGATCTTGTAATTAGACCTTGTGTATTAATCTCTATAGAATGCAGTATATTCAAATGAGTATGATTAAAACTTTAGCTACTCAAAATGGGATTACTATAACACCAAAACAAATAAAACTAGAAAATGGGTGTTGAAATTATTTGGGTCTTTTGGTGAATGTTTATTGGTTTGTTGATTGTTTTTTTCCTTTTATCCAAATTTTCGCGCGCTAGCTTACGAAGCACAAGAGGAGGAGGCAGAGACAGCGGCACTAGAAGCTTCAGACAGTCCAGAAAACACCCCCTGTGACCAAGGCGAGTCAATACTTTGATCATGTTGAACCTACATTTTCTGCAAATTACTTTGATTTAAATTATCAAATTGCATGCTGTAGTTTATATGCAAATACATGTTTAATTTACGATTCTAGTTATATGCCCATTGTTTACCTTGAATAATATTACCCTCCTTTGGAATATTTGAATGTGTGAACCTTGTCGCCTAGCAAAATTATAATATTAACCTTTTGAAATTAAGTCCCTAATTATATGCCATGCTTAGTATTGCGTAGATACTCATGGGCGCGAGAGCGCCCAAGCATCACTTTTTAATCCTGAGAAAAATTGGTTGGGCAGTCATGGTGGTAATGACTGGTGTATGTTGGATATAGTTATTTTATAGTCCCAAAAACCTCGAATTGCTTAATTATCTGGGCGGATGGTTCGGGGGTATGGTGTAGGTGTGCACGAGAGTGTGGTTTGTGATAGAACCGCCCAGATACCACTAAGGACCGAATCTTGTCTTGTCAACCCATGTAAAACAGTACAACCACAAGTCTGTAAAATACAACTTGGCTAAGTAGACTTATCGAAATCCCGGACTCATCTCACTGGTAGTGGATTGATGGGGTTATGCTATGGCAAGGGGCTGAAGGGACACTGTAGGGTGAAGTTTCTCGGTCGTACTAGCGCAGAGGAGGGGAAGCCCGTACGCTAGTAGCAGTGAGAAACATCCCGTGCAATTAGATGGGACCCATCGCAAATGGGAGAAGCCCATATAGTGGGATGAGAGAAAGGACTAGATACTTTGAAAAGTCACGGTGATGGTCTGCTCAACCACACTTCTAAGGAATCGTGTGGGGCAATGAGTTGATTGTCTCTTGTGGTGAAAGTGTACAAACTCTGCAGAGTCAAAACTATTCGAATAGCCGTGCCCACGGTCAAGGGCGGACATGGGAACTTAACCAGATATAGTTCTATTTCAAAATGTTTTGTGGGTGGGATGGAAAAGTGGAGGGCAGTGAAAGGCCCTAGTTTGGAGTTGTCCTGGGTGTCGTCCCAGTGGTAAGTTAAGCGACTATAACGCTGAAGAAATTGCTATATGGTGCAGATGCCATGTAACGGTGGATGGAATCTGAATCGATATTAATAATGCATTTCCTTGTACATTATGATTTGTTCCAAAATTGCTAAGTCATAGGGCTTTTTAATTAATTGTATTCAAAAGCACTCTCGCAAAATAAAATAGCCCGAGCCTCTCCTTTGTTAAGCTATGCATACTATTTATTTGCATTCGTGTATTGGCTCGCGAGCACGGGTCGGAGTGCTCACGCCGCTTTGCGACAAAATTCAGAATCAGAATCAAGTCATCGCACCGCAGCAACAAGATTGGACAAGCTGGCGAGAAGATGAAGATGTCAAGAGCTAGGTCGCGAACCTCCGGTTGGTGCTGTGGGCATGTCTGAAGGTCCCACCTGTGTGCCGTTCTTCCGCTATCGCAATTTAATGATTTCGCCTAATCGCCCATGAGTAAATCTACTATTAAATTTTACGCTTCCGCATGATATGTATTTTGATATTCATTACTGTAACTGTGAGCACTATCTACTGATCCAGGGAATAGTGCAGTAATCACAGAGGAATCCGGATGTTAATATCTGGGTCCCTACAGTGTTAGATGTAAATAATTTTCTCTCTACATCAAGCTAGCTAGATCTAAACCATATACAATTCTCCTCTCACCAAAAGTTAGATCTAAATTATAATGCAATTAGGAACATATTACTAACCATAGCTAGCTAATAACTTAGTGGATCCACAATTACTCTAGGCAAATAGTCTCCTTCCACCAAATGGCCTCAGCCCCGTCTCCAACTCAGAACAGCGGCGTATAGATCTGGAATTTAAGACAGAGAGTCGACGGATCTGCATGTAATTAATATAGTAAAATTATCATAGATAGTTTCTATTAAAAAACATATGTGATAAGCTTGCTCGGGCTATCCAAGATATGATTAAAGCTGCTTTGAGCGCTGAGTGCGACAGATCTTGATCGACGGATATATTCTTGTTGGCGCGCGGTCGAAGAGAGATTAGGATCGGATCTTTGTTGGATTGATGAAGGGATAAGGATCGATCTTTATTTCCTGGTCCATGTAGATATGCTCATGACACATTACTGTCACCGATCGATCGATCGATCGATCGATGTAGAAGCTCTCGGGCGGTCTATGATATCGATCGATATGATCCATGTAGAAGCTAGCTAGCTTCCTTTCCAATAATCGATCTTCATCTCCACACGGATGGAGCAGTATTAATAGTTATATTACTAGACTAAACTAGATAGATGCATATGGGCATGTATATGATTGTTGTGGGGTCGGGCCTAGCTACCAGTACTGATGGATGGATGGATCGATCGGTGGGGCATATATATCTAGCAGAAAGAGCTAGCTAGCTAGCTGGAGGATCGGAGAATATATCTATATGAAGATAACATCGACCGGATCATGCATATATGCGTGCCACCTGATCCGAATTATATATATATTTGCCCCACGATAATATATGATCAAGTTAATGGACTCCATGCATGCATGCATGCGTGTGATCGAGTATCGATCTGGCTAGAGGAATATATACCACTCCATCAACTTCGTATATGCCGGATATGCACGCACGCACGCATGCGCGTGTGGATGGCTAGCTAGCATCGCAGGTGAGGTGGCAGATCCTTAATTTATTCACATCGATCAATGCATGGACGCATCTGCAGTGCATGCTATATACTCCGATCGACGATATGATCCAGAAACGCATATATTATATATGTGGATAAGTAGGGTCAGCTAGCTAGTCCATAATCTGATCCGTACGTACGTGGCATTTGGCATCGTGAAACAAACAATCTTAAGAGATCCAAGGGAGCGAGGGAGGATGTATCTCGTACGTACGTGAGGCCCGCGCGCGACTTATCCGCTAGCTAGCTTTCATGGTGGTTTTTTTCCCCCTATGATTTATGATTTTAACTTGTAGCTTTTAAATTTCATTTGTTCACGACAGAGTACTAAAAGAGATAGTCATATATGATTTTGATCGATATAGTTGAAGTCGGTATAATATTTATTACAATACATCCATAAACCCAGCCTATATTTATAGTACGTGGTGTCTGGAATCCAAGAAGCTGTAAAACCAAAAAGGTGTCAGTTTAGATATAACTATATTTTCAAAAGACAATAGAGTTATCTAACCTGTTATGTCTAGCTTATGCAGTGGCGCGGGAAATTCCGCTAGTTAATTAAAACTACGGTGCATATTGAAATATGCGGATACTAAGAATCTCAGCCATCGGATCAAGATCGGACGTCACACGCATGTTCCCCTGCCTGCCCAGGAGTCTCGGTCGGACCGTTAAAAGGCGCCGGCCGGCCATATGGCAAGCTAAGCTAGCAGCAAGACAGACGGATCGATTATATTGATCCATGCATCCATATCCTTCAAGTGCCTAGTTAGCAAGCAGCCAGTAGTAGCTAAGCTTGCAGCAGCTCCATCCCAATTAAACACCGGTGATCCATCTAGCTAGTAGCTAGCTAGTACAGAATACGGGTACTTACCATGGAAGAAGGTGTAGGCAAGAAGCAGCAGCTTCAGGCGACTACGGGATCCACAAGCTCCATCGTCGACGAGCTCTTCGGCCCCAAGGACGCCACCGCCGGCAGCTCCTCCGCCGCCGGTTACTTTAGCACCGTCTTCCCGCCTCCCTCCGCGGTACGTACGTACGTCTTAATTAATTCCCATGCATCCATCTTACTCCAATTTCTGCTGCTAGCTCCATCGATCCCCAATCTCGTCTGATCCGATCCATCCATCGTTTTATCCATTTTAATTACTGGATTTCCAAAGCCGGCTCTCCTTTCTCTCTCTTTCTTTCTTTCGTATTAATGCGTGCGTGCACTCTGATCTGGACCTCTCTAGCTCGATCCCACGACGATACGTACATCATCCATATCATCGATCGGTTCGTAGGTATATGCATGCATGACATAAGCATCGTTTGTATCATGCATGCATGCATTGATGGCGTACTCACGAGTAGTAATTTGTTTCTTCCTTCGTGCTTATCTTCTTCGCTAGTCTTCTCGATCGACACAAGTCAGATCGGCTAGTTGATGCTTTGATCTGTTTATTACTTTTTTTATTTTCTTGTCTTATTGGTTTCTGTTTTATACCTAATTTTACGGTGCATCTAAACTTATTACCTTGTGGAGCTAAGCGAGCGAAGGAGTCCAGAAAATATTGATTTTTGTTAAAGTTTAGAAAGGAGCTAAACTCTGTATGTCAGTACGTTTTCTTTTACTGGCTGAAACTTGGCTTATCTATCATTTTTTGACGGTAGTGGTCAGATATGTAAGTGGTTATGTCCATAATCGATCTTCTAATTAACGGTAGTGGTCAGAGACGTAAGTGGTTATGTCCATAATCGGAAAACATAGTCTTCTCGATCGACGCGCGTTAGCCGTCCTGCTTATCATGATCTGCGGTAATTAAGAGTCTTCTACTTATGGTTTGTTTCCTATAATTTATACTATAATAATTAGTTTTCAAACGATGTGTTTTTAATATAAAGCTAACAGAAAAATTATAGTAAAAAATATACTAAATTTAACTGTACCAATAAAAATCATATCTAATTATTTTTTTCTATATATTATCTCTTGTAATTAGTAAGAATTTAAAACTTTAATTCATAAGTCACAGCAAAGAACCACACTATACCATTTGTTTTGGCGTGTTTACTAATGTTACGTACGTGTATGTGCATGTCTATTGATGGGATGGTAGGCGATGGCCGAAGATGCGTCACGTCGGGCTCACGGTAAGTCTTGTCTCTAGCTATAAGCTACTCCCCCCCCCCTCTCTCTCTCTATATATATCTTTAATTCATTTTTACCATCTATCTCTTTAATTCGATTATATATATAGGGACTGTTCTTTTTAGCTAAAGTTTATAATTTTTGGCTGCGACTTGTGGTTTTTGGACTGTTTGTACGAGAGATTATAAAGTAACAGAAACTCACATGCGGTTTTTGACGATATAAATGAAATCGGTACAGTATGTACTATAGTTCACTAGTAAACCCAATTTTAAAAGATATTCCGTTTAAAAGCTAGTTCTTGTGAGAAAAAAACCAAAAACAGCTTTTAAAATTTTAAAAGCTGAAAACAACAGCCCATATATATATATATATATATATATATATATATATATATATATATATATATATATATATATATATATATATATATATATATATATATCACGTGCAAATTTTTTGTGAAACTAATGGCTATATACTCTATTTTGTTTTGCTAGCTCTTAGTTTTAGGTAGCTAATGGCTAGCTAATTTAATTACCCACATTATTTTGCCCAATACATGCGTATATTGATGAGTGGTGGAGCTGGGACAATTGGTGTTGGGGTGCGATTCTTAGAGCAGTCCCAATACTGAAACTACCAACTAGTTTCTATACGTGCCATGTCAGCAAGACTCTACTCTTAGAAACTACGAGACACAATGCAAGGTTTCTAAGTGTTGTTCCTCCTAATAAATTCAACCAATCACTTCACTCTCTGTAATTCGGCGGGGCCACGCGCAGGCATCGGCAAGACGGATGGAAACGAGAAGATGTTCACAATGTTGAAATCGGTAGTTTCTTTGACTTTGGAAAGCGAGACGAAATCGTTTCTTGAGGAAGAAACGGTTTCCTTCTCTCTCCGTAATAACACTTCTTCCATGTCATCAAATTATCTACGTGGCAACCTCATTAATGATAAGAAACTATCCTAATCAGCAGCGTTGGGACTACCCTTAAAGATAGGGTAAAAGAACGGTTTTAAGTGATTACGACTAATTGAATGCTAGCACCAAGTAAACCATACAATGTGAGCACTTCATGTGCTACCTTAGTTCCTGTGTAATTAGTTTTGCTTTCTTTCCAATTAATCGACTAATTAAGGCTCCGTTTGGCACAGCTCCACCACTGGCTCCTGAAGCTGTTTGGAGCTGTTTTTGTGCCAAATGGGGTAAAACAAAATAGCTCCACCCAAGGAGTCTCTTAAAACATGCTGAGACCAAAGATATGTACGAGATGGAGCTGAAAAAAGTAGCTCCACCCGGCTCCATTCGCAGGCCCGCATGCCACTGGCCTTGTACTTTCGTGAATTTACGCTATCTGCCACCGGCTCTTCTATTCTCCCGTTCCCGTTCCTCTGTTCGGTCTTCTCGTCTTCGACCGTGAAGGGAGCGCCGCCGCCATTAAATATTGGTTGCTAATACTTTGTGTTATTTTAAATTTTAATTTTTTTTGAATTCAAATTTACTCGGATGAAAAAATGTAGAAACATACAGCTTTTGATGTTACTACAAGCCAAATAGACAGGGGTATATTGGACAATTGACATATCTTAATCATGCATGATAAAACAGGTGGAGCTGTTTTGCCAAACAGTATACCAAAACAGCTCCAGCTCCACCGGTGGAGCTGTTCGTGGAGCTGAAACAAAAAAAAAACAGCTCCACTTGTGAAGTGGAGCCGTGCCAAATGGGGCCTAACTTGTTTTGCACTGGTTAAGGCCCCGTTTGTCACAGCTCAGCTTCACTAGTGAAGCTGTTTTTTTTTTTATTTCAGCTTCACAAGCAGCTTCACCGGTGAAGCTAAAGCTGTTTTGGAAAACTGTTTGGCAAAACAACTTCACCAACAGCTTCATGCATGGCTGAGAGAGGGCAATTGTCCAAGATGCCCCTGTCTACCTGACTTGTTCTAATATTTGGAGTTGTATGTTTGTATATGGTCATATGAATTAAAAATAATATATTTGAATGAGTATGAATTAAAAAAATAAAAAAAATTAAAACCAGTGCGAACGGGAGGAGAGGAAACAGGCGTGGGGACCCAGTGGCAAAGTGCTGTAATTTCTGTCAACTACAAGGCAGTGGGTTCCTAGAACTGCGAGCCTTAGGGAGAGAGCTGTGAAAAGCTACTATTTTCAGTTTCACCCCACCTCATTCCCTTGTGAGAGCATGATTTAAGGAGCTTCATCCATGAAGCTGTTTGCAAAAAGGGTATTTGGCAAAAAACAGCTCATAACAGCTTATGAAGCTGTTGATGAAACTGTACCAAATAGGGCCTAAATCGATCGATTTATGTATGCATGCATGCATGCATGTGTTCTAATTGAGATGCGTGCATGTGGAAATCGTCAGGGCAGGGGAGCGGAAGCATGAGCAGCAAGCGGGAGCAGCAGCAGCAGTGTGGGTCATCCGCAGCAGCAGAGTCGCCTTACTTTGGCTCCTCCTCCGTGCACTACGGCGGCCGGGACTTCTACTCCGCCGCCGCCTCCCAACAATCTCCGGCGGCTAGCAGCAAGCAATATCACGCCGCCGATCAAACCGCTGCACCGGCGCCCAAAACTACTGTACGCTAGCTAGCTAGCTAGCTTTTAATTTGATTCAATTCTTGCTCTCTCCCTCTTTCTGCTGGCTTAAGAATGCATTCCTGATGGTAACTGATCTATTATATCATTGTTAACTACTGAATTTCAGCACAAGCAGAAGGACGACGACAAGGACAGTTCGGCAGCCACTCGTGGTGACTGGTGGCAAGGTACGTACGTACTACCATACAGCTAGATTGATATATACCCATCGACCTACCTAGCTAGTTAGTATCTCCTCATCATACGGAGTACACGTACTAGCTAGCTAGATAGATGTACGTACTCGATCTTGGATCATTTCGACATCATTAATTATTTCTCGTAATATCGATGATCTCTCTTCTTCCAGGCTCCCTCTACTACTAGCAGCAAGCAATTCATACTAGTATATATAGCCTAGCGATCGATGCAGCTCTCCGACGAAAACTAGGTAATTTAATTTTACTACCTGCCTGTCGGCCATCCAGAAATATAATTTTTCCCACTTAGTAATTAACCGTTTCTTCTCTTTTTCCTTCGGTGACAGCTAGTGCATGGGTTCGGCCTGCCCTGGCCTGCCGGTTAATTTGGGGAGCCATCTAGCTATATATACTTACAAGGTAGCCATGCATGGCTATGTAATATATAGCTATGCCCTGATGATGAAATAACTAGCACTATGTAATAACTTCACTGTTACTCGCGGCCTGCGTCGAGAAGATGATCCATCATGCAGCTTTAGTTTACGGGTATGCATATATGCGTAGACCGATCGAACGATCATCAGCTTAATCACATGTGCCGTCTGCAGCCAGATGATACAAACTTATATTGTACGTGTGTGTGTGTGTGTGTGTGTGTTCATAGCTACTAGCTAGCTACATATCCGCATGTCAACTGCTGCCAGCTTCTTGTTGGGGTCGATCGGTGTGTGAAGTCTTTAACCAAATGGCTTGTGCGTGCCCCTGAGGCTTTCCCTCAGCTGGTCTGTGTATAGTAGTATGTTGGTTTTGATATATGTATAGAATCACTGATCTACGTGTATGTGTAAAATACGTATTTGTGAGTGAAATTACTATCAAATATATGTAAAATTACTATCAGTACATGACAGGGTAATAACTCTATATGTATTTGGTAGTAACTTCGTAAATAGTATTAACTTCCTGGCGCGCACACGCTCGTTAGCGCGTCCGTGTATATGTGTGTGGGTCGGAGGGGGGTATAGTATAAATAACAGGGTATCATGGTGCCTAGGCATCATAATTTAAAAAAATGTATTTTTTCTAGGTATCATGCTTGAAATTTTTTGAATTTTTCAGATGTCGAATTTAACTTGTTTACTAACTAGTTCAAATAAGTTTAAACTAAAATTCAAACTAGAGTTGCTTTTTTAATGATAGTTTGATTATAGGTATATACCGGTTATATATAAAAATAGCAAAGCATGTGAAAACAATCATTGAAAAAGTTTGAATTCAAGTACATTTTTTCAAAGATATGTATTTTATTTGAATTGTTGTGTATAATATTGCCGATCAATCAGAAGCGACTGATTCTAAGGAAGCTTATCATGGCATTCTCTTTGAGATTATGGACCATACTAATAATTTTCCTAGGCTAGAGGAGGAAGTAGAGAGCGCAAGGACAATCTTCACAGCATTTGAGAACTCAACGGCTGATCCACTAACTCCAAAAGTCAAAGAAGAATCATATGAAGCCCAGAAGACTAAGATCTAGGAATCTTTTTTTGGAACTTTTGTAATAAATTTGCCTTGAATTTATCTTTTGTAAAAGTGACTAATCACACTAGCACACTTATGTTCCAGCTCAATAGCTTCTATAGTTCTTACGACAAAGGACCAAACACAGACGGTTGTAAATAAAAACCGTCTGTGATAGTTTCATAGACGGTTCTAATTAAAAATCGTCTGTGATAATGCGTATAACACAGACGGTTTTTAAACCTAACCATCTGTGATAGTTTTAGAGATAGTTTTGCTATGAACCGTCTGTAATAATTAAAGCACAGATGGCTCCACATGAACCGTCTGTGGTGAGCCATCTAATATAGCTTGTATTGTAGTGTGCTACCGATGTGCAGTCTTCTATTCCATGCCAAACTCCTCTGCAACTAACCAACCCATGCAAGATGCAATGAAAAGCAGCAGTACCTAGTAATTTGTATGAATAAAGCTCAGATAATCATAGACGATAATGAGGCATATGAGCATGCATAAGCATAGTACAATGGTGATATGTTAAGAATAGTACATGCTATCAAAGATGTGATGAGACTTAGGGTATCCATAATTTACACTAAGACACAAAATCATGTTTGGCCAGTCGGACTGCCAACCATTAGCCTGTCCTCGTTGTCAACTCTGGTAACAGAGGAGCTTGTGTCTGATCGTGGCAACCATGCTAGTCAGACCGCTCGACACACCTCTGGTCGGGTCGCTATCATACGATCAGTCACTCTGCTAGTAAATCCTTTGCTCAACCAAATGAGGACCTTTTTGGAATAAATGTGTCGCCAACTACGGGCCAATACAACAACTCCTTGGCCAAACTGCCGCCCACGGCCGGTCTAACCGCTCTCCAGTTTGACCGCCAACCATGCCCTAATTAGACTGCCAGCTAGGCCGGTTAGACTGCTTAGCACCTGACAGCAAAAATCAGAGATTGCGATAGACATGCAATCAAACTCAAATTTTGATATCGAAGCACAGCAAAGTCTAGTACTTGTCATATAATATGAAATGATCTTCACATAGTCTCATAGGTTGAAAGAAAGAAAGAACGAACGAAAGAAAGAAAGAAAGAAAAAAAGAAGCGTGTCCCAGGCCGACTGAGTGCATGGTGCGTCGGCTTGGGAGGGCCGCGCGGCGCATAGTATTTCCAGCTACTTGATGCATGTCCGACTGTAACTATAGTTCCTCTAACAAATAACAACTATAATTAAGCAGTGCAGACGGCACAAGATACAGATCTGTCATGCTATCTATATATGCACAAGGATATCCTGCCTTTTTTAAAAAAAAGAAGAAGACGAGGACGAGGACGACGACCTGAGAGAGAAGGGTAGTAATCGCAACAGGACTTTTGTTTTTTCGGCCATAGTAGCTAATCTAATAAGGATCAGTAGGCAGACGGCTGCTCTGGTTAGCTCACCAAACAGGGCCATGCAGCAGGCTCGTTGGGCTGGTCAAGGCCCATGTTGATCCAGGGCATGTCACGTTAAAGCAGCACCGAAGCAGAGGAACAGACCACCAGACCTGCTACTCCCAGTCTGAAATCTGTCCAGTTCCCTCTTATTCCTCCTCAATTACCAGTGTGGTTGTATCTAGGCAGGACCGTAACAGTTAGTTGAACTGAAGGCTCTATCCAGGTCTAAAATCTATCCAGGTTAATTCGTTGAAGAATGAACTGAAGGCGAGATCCAGCAGAGGTCTACTCTACTGTATTCTACCCCAATCCACTCCACTCTACTGGCGCAAGCAACATGCATGCAGATGCAGCTGCCTGCCCAAGGAACAAACAATTGAACAAGATAATAATGCACGCACGCATGGTATATTTACTGCTACTACTAGAGAGGGCGCTCTGCACTGCACTTGGACAAGCTATAACTAACTAACTAATCATCCATTACCTTTTCAGTCCCTTTCACAGCACCATGCATGCACTTAGCCCACCTAGCTCTTCAAAACAAAAGTATATATGTTGGGTGTGGCCTCCTTCACTTTCTGGTAATCCATCTCTCTTGATTTCCCCCATCCACCCATCTATCTAGACGCGTTATTGAACATGCCTATGGAGACAGTTAATAACAAGAATCAACTTTCTCTAATGGAAGAATCTACTCCCATTTTTTTTTTTTTTAAAACAAAGTACATCTCCTTACGTTCTTCCCTTGATACAGCTAGCAGCATACATATCATGTGCATTCTAGAAACAACAAGAGCTAGCATACAGCATATCATGTAGGAGAGTACCATCGATCATGATAAGCTCGACGGGAACAGCGTGCCCGAAGAATTAATTTTGATTAATTTATACCACCACACCACACCTACTGAAAATTCCTCTGAAAGCCAAGACTAATATATGGAGTAATTAAGATGGTGGCAGGTACGAACAAGTCGTCTTGTAATTTCCAATATATGGAGCCTAGCTAGACTTACTGGCCGGCTTCCATGGAATGACATAAGCTCTGAAAAATTTCAATGAAGGGCACGAATGCTTTTAAGCAAAGGGTATTAAAACCTGCATTAAACCTGAGGAGATCGGGGGTCAATTCCCGCTGTACTGGCTGATATGGAGAGGATCTGTAATTGTACCGGCTGCTGCTTTATTAACAAGACCGTCAAATTAGTGGCAAGTTCTGAAGCACTGTCAGGCAGCTCAGCGGAAAGACCAAACCGCTCCAAACAATTCGAGGCAGGCAGGTCCTGCATGATCGATCGACGACGTTGCGTAAGCTTGCTGTCCTTGGCAAATGCAGCTTTCTGACAACAAACTCCGATCGATACATGCATCCATCCATCCTTGCTAGCTAACCAGAGCGATCCATCGATTCGTTTCCTTGTCGATAAGCGAAGTAAGTTAATTTGGTCACCGAGCGTGCCTCGCCGATCGAGATGCCCATGCCACAGTTGCTAGCAGCGCAAACATCAACGATCCCAGACTGGTACAGACTACCTACCTACCTGCAGCAGTATATCATCGGCTCCTTGATAGATAGCATGGGCTTTAAGCTTGATTTTGTGATGTGTGATGTAATGCCGACTAATCCTGCATCGATTAGTGCTAACTTAATTTCTACGTTTCCTAGCCTATATATACATATGAGATGCGTCCAGCAGCTATCTATGTAGCTTGTGCATTGCAAATAGCTTCGCAGGCAGGCAGCAGCTTTGAACATACATATATACTCTCAATCTCAAATATATCGATCTTGCATTGTCAGCAAACAACACATACATATACACAACTCGATCGATCATATCGATCCTTGCCTCTACCTACTGCGAGTAAGAGATCGAAATGGATCGGCCATTGTTATATCTTGCATATGCTCTCGTGTTTCTCGGATGCTGCTTGGCTGATGCTGCTGTCGTCGAGCACACATTCCATGTACGTTATTAATCTCGATCTTTACATCCTTATATAATTATGGAATGCTAGCTAGCTAGCTGCTCCATTTTTTCATGCATTCGCGTCCTATTTCGTTTTTGGGTAGCTAGGATAGGTTCACTACTAAATGGTGAAGTTAATTATGTCTAATTTAGTTTAATTTCGAAAATAGTACGCATCAACAGTGCCATATGAGCTCAATCAGGCCGCTGGGGATACTTAATTTGTTGGGGGAAAAATGTGAAATTCTACCATATGTATGTACGTCGTTGCGAGTAGTACGTAAGTTTGATGCATTGTCAGCATGCTGTTGGAAATCGGCTGGCACGTCTACCAATTCTAGTCGTCGACAGGAGAGCGCCCTCCATACGGACACGGTATTGCCTACTGGATGGACGTAACAACAGTTAACACGTGGAAATAGTGCAGATGCCATATTAAAATTAGGTTGCTGGTGTAGGTCACCGTCCTTCACAGACAACGCAAGTAGCTTATCAAAAGAGGTTCATTAATCTAAGAGTTTTTACGAACATCATCCGAATATTTTTCTTCTAAAAAATTATCCAAATTTCAAATATTAAGATGTGCGTGGAGATTTATGTGCTGTCACCTCCACCTTCTTCTCTGACGACTTTTTTTTCCTCCTCATCGGTGAGCTTAAGTGTTATAAATTTAGATAATTATTTAAAAAAACATTCGAATGGTCATTAAACACACCCTCCCTTAATCGAATTAGTGCAGCGCAGCCGTGTAGTGCAACCATGCAGGCCAGGTGAGGTCGCACATCATTGTATCTGTTTTGTTGGTTGAACAACCATGGATTGCGATAGATAAGAGTACGGATGGTTACACACACACACACATTCCAATTGCCGGCCTACCCTTCGGTTTGGTATCACCTAACGGGTACCTCAGGTACGTATGTACGCGCGCGCGTGCCAAATACAAATACCTGTTTAGCCTGCACTATCATTATTTAAATCTATTAAAATAAACATCGTACGTAGTTCTTTCTTTTTTATCCTCTGTTAATACGATAGTTCAGATAGACGTACCTATATATACGTCTATAATGGATGGTTGATTCATCCGTATATGTCTATACATGTTTAGACTGCAACATTATAATCTAACCCTAAATCAAAATAGATCTTTCTTTTTAGTTATCCTCATGTGGACGTGGTAGTTCAGATAGATAGATGTAGTATGCGGCCGGGCCGGCTACGGCGGGTGGTTGATTGACGTACGCGTGCGTGCATGGATATGATTGGATGCACTGATGGATGCAGGTGGGCAACCTGACGATCGAGCGGCTGGGGCAGAGGCAGGTGATCACGGCGGTGAACGGGCAGTTCCCCGGCCCCAAGGTGGAGGCTCGTGACGGCGACACCGTCGTCGTGCGTGTCGTCAACGACTCGCCGTACAACATCACGATCCACTGGCACGGCATCTTCCAGCGCCTGTCGAGCTGGGCGGACGGGCCGAGCATGGTGTCGCAGTGCCCCATCCGCCCCGGCGGCGGCAGCTACACCTACCGCTTCAACGTCACCGGCCAGGAGGGCACCCTCTGGTGGCACGCCCACGTCTCCTTCCTCCGCGCCACCGTCTACGGCGCCCTCCTCATCCGCCCTAGGCCCGAGGCACAGTACCCCTTCCCCGCACCCCACGGGGAGGCCACCCTCCTGCTCGGCGAGTGGTGGAACGCTAGCGTCGTCGACGTCGAGAGGCAGGCCGTCCTCACCGGCGGCCCGCCCAACAACTCCGTCGCGCTCACCATCAACGGCATGCCGGGCGACGAGATGTCGTCGTACGAGCTGACCGTGCAGCACGGCGAGACCTACCTGCTCCGCCTCATCAACGCTGCGCTCAACTACCAGCTCTTCTTCAAGGTGGGCGGCCACGCCTTCACTGTCGTCGCCGTCGACGCCTGCTACACCGACCCCTACGACACGGACGTCATCGTGATCGCGCCGGGCCAGACGGTGGACGCTCTGATGCACGCCAACGCAGCGCCGGGCTGCCGCTACTACATGGCCGCCCAGGTGTACCAGAGCATCGCCAACGCCACCTACACCGCCACCACCACGGCAGTCCTCCGGTATTATTCCGAGTCGTCGTTGCCAGCAGCAGCTGCTGATAAAAGTATACTGGCGCCAAGCATGCCGGCGTTCAACGACAGCGCAACGGCGCAGGGCTTCTACGGCAGCCTGACCGGGCTGCTGCAGGACGGCAAGCCGAGGGCCCCCCTGCACGTGGACACGCGGATGCTGGTCACCTACGGCCTGGGCATCGCGCCGTGCATGCCGACGCAGACGCTGTGCAACCGGACGCGGGGCTCCGTGGCAGCGAGCATGAACAACGTGTCGTTCCTGCTCCCGACGAGCATGTCGCTGCTGGAGGCGCACATGAGGAACGAGGCGGGGGGCGTGTACACCCGCGACTTCCCCGACAAGCCGCCGGTGATGTTCGACTTCACGAGCGACTCCATCAACAGCAACAGTGCCCTGGCGCCGCTCAGGTTCACGTCCAAGGGGACCAAGGTGAAGACGCTGAGGTTCAACTCGACGGTGGAGGTGGTGCTGCAGAACACGGCCATCCTGGGGTCGGAGAACCACCCGCTGCACCTCCATGGCTTCAATTTCTTCGTTGTCGCGCAGGGCAGTGGCAACTTCAACGCGCACAGGGCCGTCCGCACCTACAACCTCGTCAACCCGCAGCAGCGCAACACCGTCGCCGTCCCCGCCGGCGGTTGGGCGGTCATCCGCTTCACGGCCGACAACCCAGGTACGTCCACTATACACCATTCGACCGATCATGGATGCGTGCAGTGCACCGCCACTTGGATCTTGCATTGCAATTCGTTAAAATGGAATTAATTCGTGAATTCATTATGCATGCTGCAGGTGTATGGATCATGCACTGCCACTTGGACGCGCATCTGCCCTTCGGGTTGGCCATGGCGTTCGAGGTGGAGGACGGCCCGACGCCCGACACCATCCTTCCCCCGCCGCCGGCGGACTACCCCCAGTGTTAGGCTACCTGCAGGGGGATGCATGCAAGGAATGTTCAAAGTCGAAGTTCGACCTCTCTACTTGAGGCAACCATGCTAGTTCCTACCAAGAAGCACCAAAGATTCATGTCTAGTCAAGCACAGATTCTGCCACTATCCTTCATTCTACTATTTATTATTCATTTCTTTTTCCAATTTATTTTCAGCGCTAGATTGATTCTGACTTTTTGATTGGGTATTTACAATCAAGGATACCTATAGTCGAGAGACCATGTATAAGATATAGTATATGTTTGTGATGAATAATTGGTACTTTGTTTGAGTTGAATTTAGATCTTGCAAAAGTTTTAGAAAACTCATATTTCAAATTGTGATGTTAGGGTTTAGGCGATCTGACCGAAATGGGGCGAGCGGTCAAACCGGCCATGGTCTTTCGGAAAAATTAATTCCAAACACTTGTGTAGACTTATTTGGGGGATGAGTTTGCACTTGGTACTATTGGAATTAGAAATTAGAGCTGAAACTAAATAGAGTTTAACCAAAATTTGTGTAGACTTATTTGTGTAGGACCGATAGACCAGCTGCCAAGGGCAGTCTGACCGCCGGCTAAGCACCTGTCTGACTGGCCTCGGGAGGTCTGATTGGAGGGGATATGGTCTTACCGCTCCCTGTTCTAGAACTAAAAACTTAGCCTGAGCCAATGCAAATAATATGAAATTTCGCACGCATCTTAATTACTTAAGGTCTCAAGAACCTATTCCTATCAAGGATCGCATGAATCTATGACAACGTTCAGACCTTTCTCAAAATCAAGCAAGATTACACCAAAACTGGGCAAAATATGAAAACGGGCAAGATTACGTTGGACTCATCATTGTTGATTAATTAATTAATTTTGACTTAATGCGATATTGAATCATGGTGGTGAACCATAATTATGAATTTTATGTATCATGACATGGGTAAAATCATTAGTGTTGCTTATACAAAATGGTTTTCACTTAAGTGAGTGATCGTGCAGTAAAGAGGGAAGTATGTCAACACTTTGGAATGTGGATACCTCGCTTGGATAATAACTAAGGACTTAACTTCGTACGCCATTGAAAACATAACCCAAGATGGAAACGTTTTGGGGTGAGGCATAACCCAGGATGAGAACGGTCATTATCGTCAGTGTTGAGGATTCACCCTAGAGTGGGAGTAAGCATCAAAGTGAAATATCACACTTGTATAGTTTTCATAAATTAATGGTTACTTGGTAATGGTGGTGATAACTTAATTTGGGTGGAAATGAAAATGGAGGGATTTTGAAAATGGTTGTTAGTTTTAATATAAAAATGTCTAAGTCATAAATTTCAAAATTAGCTAACTTAGTACATTTGATGAATTGGCTTTATACTAAAAGAGACATAATACTTTCACTTGGATAAGCCTTACATGTAGATACACACACATTTTTATTCTGCTATAGGGACTTACTGAGACTTTTGTACTTATTGTTGTATAATATATGGTTTTAGATGATGGAATCGATGACCCAATGTATGGATACATCCATGCTTCCGACTATGATATGGAAGATGAAAATCACGACTAGGTTTGCCTTAGTTGATTTCCTATGGTAGATCATGGAGGCTCTTTTGATTTACTTACTTTTTTGCTAGTTTGTTATAAACAATCTTATTTGGCCCGCGTTGCCCGTTATGTAAAACTTTGTCATAAGATCACTTCTTTTATTATTACACATGTATGGATGTGATATCTACTTATTTATATTGTGTGAGCTAGTTACTGATCCAATGACTAGTTCAGAATACACCGAAGATTCAGATGCCAAATCCAGGTCGCTACACACAAAGCCACAAAACCATGGGTTACAAGAAGTTTTGTGAGCAGAAACTGACAGCACAGAATGATACCCTAAAAAGGTATATCATACAGAGTAGCCAGGCAAAGCTAAAAAGGAATATGTGGGCATACATATTGGTCAATATCTATATTAAGCATGGACATAATAGTTTACAATCATCATTAGACTGTGTTAATAGCTCCTAACCATCTCAGCTCAAGCGTCACGGCGCATATATTTTCACTGAACAAAATACCACATTTGAAAAATTTTGGAAATTTGGGGCCACTTGAGTAGCTTCAGGCGCATATAATATCTGGATGGAAAGAAACCTTTACAAGATGGTTATGGTGGCAAGAGCAAAAGTACTTGTTTCACATCATTAGCAATGAGGGATGATTCCCAAAATCAAAAGGGACCTTCCCTCTTTACCACTCACTTGTATTGGCATCCAATATGTGCTGCCAAGCACCAATAGCATCAAGGGGAGCAATCAGCTCAATAGCAGAAAAATCAGAGGGGAAAATCTTTTCGTAGTAGGAATGCTCATTTAAATCATTTGCATATTGTCTCTGAAGGAGGAATCTAGTATGCCACAAAAATGCAAATACTGAACATGCATGTTTCATCTGAAGCATTGTTTTGTTTTTTGAGGAAATCACCAGGGGGGAGAGGTTCCCCACTTGAATTACTGAAGCATTGGTTGTAAAAAAAACTATGGAGCTAGGTGGCCTAAAAAGCCTTGAGCTAATGCACATGGAAGTGAATATGCACCAAGATGCCCTGCATGTGCAGGCAAGAGAAGGGTCAATTGGTGTCCTACAGTGAAGCGAGGTAGATTTTTTTTTTATTTCACTTCTCTGGCTCAATGAGGCAGTAGAAACTAGCTAGTAGGCAGTGAGTGGTATGGACTAGTTTGGAGCATGCAGTTGATGCAGGACAGAAGGCTGAAACATACACCTACATTATCTATGGTCTGCGACTGGTGCGATCCAATGGTAAGTATAGTTGGGTGACAAAGCTGGGGCAGGAAGCAGCATACATGTCTGGTAAAAAGGGGAAGCAAAGGTTTCAGCGATGTGCACTCTTGATGGGCTGAATGAGTGTACCATGAATCCTTCACTTCAAATCAAACCCCAACACTGTCGACCGCAACCATTGATTCTGCTACAATGCCTCCACCAAATTTAGAAGATGGAAGTATCAACGCAGAGACAGAGAGGTCCTTATCTTGAAAGATTATTCTAGTCCCTACCAAATATTTCCTGGCTCAGTGGAAATATTGCTAGAATCAGGGAGAAAACAAACAAGAAAAGACAGGTGTAAAAACGAATCCTATCCTATCAGCCGCACAAACATTTTTACTTGGAAAAGAGGGTATGAGATTAAGATTACCTTCTCAGCAGCACCAGGTTTTTTAATTTGCCCTGCTTAACAATTCAATTCCTAGGACCTACTCTCCATGAATACTGTTGATGTACAGGAAAAAGAAGGAAATCTACATCTCCAGAAACAATTGAGTGTAGAAAAGATTAGTTGGCAAAATAAGAACATCTGAAATGAAAGAGTTATGTTGATGGGATGAAGTAGCCAAAACAAGATAAACCGAAAACGGGAAGCCACTAGTAGTTTCCTTTTCTATTGATACTTTAACATTCCCAAAAGAACATATCTTGGGCTTGTGGAGATTTTTCACAGAAGAATTATCAGTAGCTGTTGGACACAAAACTAAATACACGTCTGGGTGCACACGAGAGAGAGAGAGAGAGAGAGAGAGAGAGAGAGAGAGTCTATAAAATACCATTCCATCTCCATTTTATGAGGCAAGGTCCACCTTTCTGAATTGATATGCAGCTGAGGCGCCCAATGTTGTGCTAATACATGGCGCCACTGCATAAGTGGCTTGAGGAAGCATCCAAAGGGATCGCATTGATCCGTTCTTCCTCGATTATGGCATCAAGAAAGGATCATGCGATCCTTTAGGATGCCTCCCCAATCCATTTTCTCTAAGAACACTTACCCTTTGTTCACTTCATCCTCTCGCTCCCATGAGATTCTGCAAGCTGGTTTAGAAATGGTGCAACCTCATTACCCCTCGTGTTTTCGCCCTATTTATGTATGTTGTAGAGGTGGCCCCCATCTAAGCTCAGCCGGCCTGCTAGAGGAATGTAAAGCCCAGAATAGGCCATGTGTAATGACATAAGTGCCCTAAAGGGGATACTCGGATGTAAGGGTGCAATTGTAAAAGCACTCCCATGTGTATGTATATATGGAATACAGCCGTGGGGAAGACCTGTGCCATTACTCATCACTTTCTCCCAACTCTCCACTACCACCTCTCTCTGTTTGGTGCAGAACCACAACATTGGCGCCGTCGTGGGGAGGACAGAGCAAGCTCAAGTCCAAGAAGGATGGCATCGAAAAATCTTTGTCGGCGGCGGCGGGAAAGAAGGCGGCTGGGTCGAGCGTCGCATGGGTACCGGGGCCGGCACGGCCGCTTGCGCGCGGCGACGACGCAGCGCGGTGGTCGAGGACGTCGACGCTGCGCTGCGACGACCAACCCGCCACCGGCGCTGCGACGGCCAACCCGCCATCGGCGCGGCGACGACGACGACCGCCAATGGCGCCGCGACGATCGACCCGCCACCGGCGCTGCGCGACGGCGACGCACCGACCGCCATCGGCGCCGCGACAACCAACCCGTCAATGGCGCTGCGACGACCGACCCCGCCGGCGCGACAGCAACCAACCTCGCCGCCCTCGCCGCAACGCTCGTCGGTAGCGCGGACCGGGCGGTTGGAGGTAGCCACAACGAGCGACCGGCAGCTCGGGAGCTCGCGAGGCGATCGTACTGTGGCCGACCCGTCCCACTGGCGCGCGGCGCCCCACCCGCACGAGCGGTGGAAAGCGCCTGTTGGTGGCCCTCAAAGCGTTCAGCGAGCTAGGGGATCTTCGTGGGGCTGTCGCGACATACAAGAGGCTCGAGCCGCGAGCGCGCCGATGGTCACGCCAGAGCCCACGCCGAAAGGGCGGACAGCAGCGACGCCCCCACATCCAGCCGCGTGCCGCTGCAACGTGTCGATCCAGAGTCCCCGCTTTCGGCAGGACTACAGCAGGCGGCTTGGCTCGAAGACTTCAAATTCCCCAGTGTCATCGAGCCCTATAAAGGCGACACGGACCACCGCGAGTTCGTGCACGTGTACGAAATCGCACCGAGGCCGCGGCGAGATGACACCACAAAGGCGAAGGGACTCCCCCTCGCGTTGCAAGGAGTGGCGCTTTCCTGGTTTTTTACCATAGAGCCAAACTCCATCTACGCGTGGGAGCAGATCCGCGACCGCCTTTACAATAACTTTCAAGGAAATTATGTTGAGCGGGTCGACGCGGATCAGCTCTTCGCCGTGAAGTAGAAACCTTCGGAGAAGCTCCGGGACTATTTCAAATGCTTCGCGAAGATACGTTGTCAAGTCAAAGACGTTAACAAAACCACCGTTGTCAATGCAGCTATACAGGGCCTTCGCCCGGGCCCGATGGCCGAGTATAACGCACGGAAGCCAATCATGACAGTGACGAAGCTCTTTGACAAAATGGATTCGAAAACCGAAGATCCGCCGAAGGACGGTCATTCGAAGGGAAAACGTAAGCAGGAGTCGTCCAAGGACGCGCCTGAGCGCAAGGATGCCCCGCACAAGGAGCCGTCCGATAGGCCCAAGCGCGGCCAGCAGAAGTCGCGGTGAGGCCGGTACGTCCTCGACATCGAAGGCGGTTCCGAAGAAAGCGCTCCCGCGGGTCGGGGCGGTCGGGGGCGCCGAGGCCGGGGACGCGGCCGTGGCCGGGGCCGCGACGATAGAGGCCGTGGGGATTACGACGACCAGCACCATGGGCTGTGGTGCGAAGTCCATGGTCGCGGCACCCACGACACGCGCACGTGCACCTCTATCGCGCGCTCGCGAGCGTCACCAGGGACAGAACACGAAGCACGCCCGCCGTGGTGGCCCACGTCAAGACCCATACGGCCCCATGCACATCCGAGCACAAGGGACGCAGCCCCATGAGGGTCCTTTGTGGATTCGTGCCCATGTGCGGCGGCCTCGAGAGGGCCTCCTGCGGCTACAAGCTCGAGGCCGCCCACCGCAGGGTTATCAATGTCATCTCTGGAGGCTCCTCGGAGTTCGCCTCGGACGGCGGCGGAAGGCCTACGTCGGAGGCTACACCACGTGGCGGCATACCAGCGCGAGACACCGCCGGATCGGGCACAAAGACGAGTCACGTTCACCCCGCCGATGCCCAAGGCGTGGAGCTTCTCACCAGACCCCAGTCGTCCGGTTGTAATAGCGGGATGCGACGTGGGACGTGCCCTAGTTGACGGCGGCTCCACGAACATTCTGTTCGCGGTAGCCTTCGACCAGATGGGGATCCCGGCCGCCTCGGCCATCAGAGTCCTGTTGCAAGGCTTCGGAGGACAACCTCTACGGGCGCTCGGCCAAATATGCCTTCAGGTCTCCTTCGGCCAGGACGACAATGAAAGGGTCGAAGATGCCATATTCGACGTCGTCGATCTCCCATACCCTTACAATGCCATATCAAGCGTCGATCCCGAACTCCTTGGCGGTACCGCATCACGACTATTTATGCATGAAGCTCGGCCGCGGGCCATCATTACCGTTCGTGGCGACGAGACATGGCGGCGCGCGATCGAGCACGGCACGAATATCCCGTCGCGACGACCAACGGCACACTTATAATCGGCACCACAGCGCGGGGACCCACGGCGTCATCCGGGGACGGCTCGGCAAGCCCTACAGCTAGCGCAACTACTAGAGGCTCCGGCAGCGCCAGAGAAGTGGTTAGTACCTCTGCCATATGTAATCGCTTACCCGCGCAAACGGGAATGTAATAAAATTCCGTTTGTCGCCAACCTGTTATCATTGTGCAAAAATACGCGGCGAGAGCGCGCGGAGGCCACACGGTGGTAGAACCACCGTTTCATCCAGTGCGACTCCCACTTCCCGCGAGTGGAGTTCACAGGGAAGAGCTTACCGCAAGTTGACCGAAGAATGAAGGTGACGCTGCCGAAGCTCGACAGCGTCCCGTCCTTCCGCTCCTTGGGTTGGCATCGTGCCTCGTGCAGGTAGGAAAATAACGGCAGACCGGCCAGCACGCTCCGAAGCGCAAGGCGAATCAGACACCGCCACCAAGCCACGGCGTTCGGTCGATTGCGCCACCACTTCGGAGGCAAAGAGCTGGATGTTGGGGTTGACATATTGTTGACCTCTGATGAGTTCTGAACAACAACGGACGATGTCTGAGTGTAGTGTATGATAGGTGAAGCATATCCAACCATGGTTATTAAGGCGGTGCGACGAGACGCAGTGACTCATCACCTTCACACAACAATATCGCTTATGACGCACGCGTGGCGATGCCATACACACAACAACATCGGACTTCCAGAGGTCCCAAACAGAAGAAATACAAAGAGAGAAGATTTTATTGCAATTTCAGAAAATTGAGAGGGCTAAATCACAAAATACCAAAATCCCTCAAAACCCTAGCCGCCGCCTGCATTTCTTGAGCTCGGCATTTCTCTTCGCCCCCATTGCCTCTCTGATTCTCTCCCACTGCATCCCCCATCTCCTCCACCTCCGGCGCCGGTGAGGCTGAGCTAGCTTGCCAGCAGCCGCTCCCTCTTCCCGCCGCCACTCTCCACCGCCCCCAAGCGGCAGCCGGCAAACCGGAGGAGGCAAAGGAGAGCTGGCCAGTGAAGCAGGAGGTGATGGTGGACTGGAAGAGTGGAGGCGGTGCTGCGGCAAAGACCGGAGCTGGTGGAGCCACAAAGGAGGCGGCGGAGAAGACTTGCCACTCGGTGAAGTAGGAGGTGGTGCCGCAGCAGAGACCGGAGCAAGTGGAGCCACGAAGGAGACTCGATTTGGCAGAGACAATGGATCTAGCAGCGTCGATGATGGAGACGGCAGATCCGGTGGCGGCGACAACAGATCTGGCAGCAACGATGACTCTCACCTCACTTTTTCTAGCGGTGGCGGAGACCTCTCCTTAGCTTCCCAAACCCCCACCCCTTCTATGGCGCCCGCCGATGATGCCTTACCGCATATCGTCGCTGAGCCGCCACGGCGATATGGTGATGATATATCACCAATATAGCGATAGCTTAATAACCATATATCCAACAGTACCTAAAATAACAGAAAAGGGACGACGTTAATTTGATGATGAAATAGTAGCACCAGAGAATAGACTGAAAATCCTATTAGCAATATCTGGATGACAAAAGTAGAACCATATAATTGTAACAGGACTAGACTAGAATACTGAGCCCATGTAGAGGACATTGGAAGGAACTAAGTGTTGAAATAAACGCAGTTTTAGCATAAATTTAGCCAAAATTCTAGAATTAATAATTAGAGTAAATATATTATTCCAAATACAACTTAATGACAAGAGCATAAATAAAATCATCACATGATAATAATCCAATCTCAAGTCATGTACCATTGAAATCATATCAACAAGAACTTGAGTAAACAAGTAATCAATTAACATATTGCTCAAATTATTATTTAGATGAAAATTGCCCTCGGAAGACCGTTAGAGCAACTCCAACCGGTTCTTTATCCTGCTCTTCATTGTATATTTACCTAATATGACTCAAGAAATAGACTCCAACCGGTTCTTTATCCTCCTCTTCATTTTTATCGAGTCGCTATTTTCTCCCGGCCGCTAGCTAGATTTGGCGAGCGCCTCCTCACTCGCTTCTCAAATAGCTAGGCCATTGGAATGCTAACTCAAATAGAGAACTGAAAATAATAGCTAGCCTCTTCATCTTAGGAAATAGAGAGGGAGAAATGACTAATGGGATGGAGTTGCTCAGGTCCATACACTCACGGGTCGCCTGGATACCCTCAGTCATTTCCTATCAAGGACGGCGGAGTGAGCGCTACCATTCTTCAAAATGCTTCATGGCTTAGGCATATTCAATGGACCAACGAGTGTGCATATGCCTTCAGAGATTTGAAGGAAGGAATACCTCGCCAAGCTCCTCAGGCTCGTGTGTGTGTGTGTGTGTGTCTAGCATCCGAGGCTCTGCTACCATTGTTGTACTGAAGGAAGAGAGCCCCAGCCGGCCCAAGGGAGAGGAGCACAGGGACAAGAAAAGCAAAACCACAGGACAGGAGAAGGGTAGGTCCACTCCGGCGCTAGACTCACAGTCTCACTGTCCACCCCCCAAGATTAGAAGAACGAGAAGCCCAATCCCCAATCTGTCAGTCAGTCAGTCTCAAGAGGAGAGGAGAGGAGAGGAGAGGTTGTCATTAATCATTCCATTCATCATCAGTCGAGCTCCATCTCCAATTGCATTCTCTGCTGTGCCACTGAGCATTGCAATCCGAAGAAGCAGCATCAGCAGCAGCAGAAGAAGAAGAGGCTATGATGCTCCCCTTGCTGCTGCTGCTGCTGCTGCCACCGTCCGCCGCCCTCGCCAGCAAGGCCCACTCTTCCTTCTCCCTCGATTTCTTCCCCGGCGACGGCGCCATCGCGCAGCTCGCCCTCTCCGGCGGGGCCAATGCCACCTCAGGCTCAGGCGCCATCTCCATGTCCTCCCCCCACGCCCGGGTCGAGTACAAGAAGCCCATCACTTTCGCCGGGCGCAGCCCCGGCTTCTCCACCTACTTCTCCTTCTCCCTCCGCCCCAACAAATCTTCCCCAAACAATAATAACGCCTCCCCCTCCCTAGCCTTCTTCCTCACGCCCTCCGCGCCCAACGCCCTCGCCGTCATCTTCGCCGCCACCTCCACCAGCAGCAGCCACATCCGAATCGACCTCGCCGGCGACACGGCCGTCCAGACCGCCACCCGCGGCATCCCCTTCGCCCGCACCCCAAAGCTGCATTCTTGGATAGACTACAACGCCACGTCCGCCACGCTCCAGGTCCGCCTCTCCGCCTCCCGCCTCCCCAAGCCACCGGCCGCGCTGCTCTCCTGCCCGCTCGATCTCTCCACCATCCTCCGGAGGAAGCCCATGCACGCCGGATTCGCCTCCTCCGCCGCCGCCAACTGCAGCCTCTTCAGCTGGGCCTTCCAGGCCAAGCAAGGCCCTTCCTACCTCTTGCACTCCCAGCCGCTCGATCCCAGCGACTTGCTCACCACGCCGCCGCCGGAGGAGCGTCTCCACCGCGCTCCCGACCGCCCGCGCTACCGTTACCCCTGGGGCGTTGCGGCATCGCTGCTGTTCGCGGCCGCCTGCGGCGCAACGCTTACCTTCTTCATACTCTTCGTCTGGTACTCCGTGGTGGCGCGCCGGCCCGTCGCGCCGGCGGAGTACCCCATGCACCCGTCCGACGTCGTCTACGAGAAGATTGTGCTCGTCGGAGCCAAGGATGACGCCGCGGCCAACGGTGTGGCCGCAGGTGGTAAGAAGTAGACGCTCCTCTAGCTCTAGCTGCTAGCTCCTGTTTGCTTGTACACACACACACACACACACACACACTCACTTCCGTTGTATTATTGCTGCCTTGCAAGTGTGCTGTAAGTACTGCTACCAGTGAGGTGGAAACTGCAGATTTTGTGGGCAAAGAACAACGCAAACTCTGCAGTTTCCACCGCGGTTAGAGGGATCGGATTCGATGCTGTTTCTAAGCTGTAACTCGTCACGCCATCCACCACTACAACTTTTTTTTGTGATGCTTATTGATGCTAGTGTTTCAGTTCTCACTCTAATGGAGAGCAACATGGTCGTTTATTTCCTTGCCGTGTGTCTCTGTCTCTGTCTATCTCTCTCTCTCTATATATATATATGTGTATACATACATACATACATACATACATACATACATACATACATATATATAGAGAGAGAGAGGGTTTCACCTAATTTCTGCTTATCCTATATTGAGGTGATAGTAATTCCATAGGTTTCTTGTGTATATTCATAAATTTGCAGGGGCTCTCCCATCCTGCTACGGAGAGTATCCATGTCTTGCTATTTGAGTTCCTTTGTAATTCCTCTCCCCTCAATTCATGTACTTCTGCTTTGCAAAATTACCTTGCTATGCTTTCTAACACAATTCGCTAGGTCTAATTTAGGCGTGCATTATTAGATTGTGAGTTTCTTCTCAAGCAACATCAAATGGAGACTCATCTTGCAGCTTGGTGACATAGGTCCATCTCAAGTTGCCTAACAAAATGCAACTAGGATCAGGTCACCAGTATTTCATATTTCTGCATAGGCACCAAATCTTGGACTGCTTTCCGTTAGCCAAAGCCACTTTGCATTAATATCTTGGAATATTATATATGTATATATATTCATTGCTGCTTTCAGTTAGGAACTACTACCTGTTATATTGTGGAATTCCGGTTTGCTTTTTGTTAGGACGGTTGTACTTTGGAACCAGGTTCTGCTTTTAGTTGGGCTAGTTGCATCTTGGAAAATCTGTGACAAGCAGACTTGGAAGACCGGATATATCGATATGAAATATGAGTACATATAGTTAGCGCACATGATGATACGACTAATATTCTACTAGAGTGGATATGTTGGCGTAAATTGTGTGCCTTTCTCCTAGAGACACACTGGCCTTTGATTGGTGATGTGAACCTTTGGACTTTGGCTTAAGTGCATGTTGTTTTATGTTCAACCTTATTATTTAGCTGCTTTGGTATTGTACTACTGCTTTCTCTATGAGGAGTAATTTTGGATTGCTAAAATCTGGAATTGATGACAAAATAGAGGCTATGCATATGACATTAACCAATGAGTTTTTGGGAAAGAAACTAATCGATGAACTTAAATTTTGTAGGAATCGGTTAATTCCTGCAGTGTTTTCATTTGCACTGTGCCATGCTTAACTCTCTCTCTCTCTCTCTCTCTCTCTCTCTCTCTGCAATCATGCAAGATGTTGTGATCTTGATCTCTGTCCCTTAGTAGAATCAGAGAGAAGCTCAAACCAGCATGTTAGTTAAACTTTAATGCTGCATCCTCCCTGGGTAATCGGTGCTATCTACAAGTGCCTTGTATGTCTTGCTTTGCTACATGTTGGAGCATGAAGATACTTCATATCGGTGTGTTGTTTCTGATCAGTCAAAAGATGTGCGTCTGTCTCTGGTATTCCTCTGATAAGTGCATTTTAGACTTGAATAATAGGAATTTTTGCTCTTGCTGTTGTTGGGCATCTGGTTCATCTGAAGTGCGCACTGCAGGTATATAATTAATACTGATAAAATGAAGCCTTTCAGACTAGTGCCTCTGGGATGATGGCTCTTCACCGTTCTGCAGAGAGGCAGGCAGGATATTGTGCTGCATTGCCTTTGCAAGTTGCAGCACTACTGAACTCATTTGGAGCAGTCAGAGAGTTTGTAGAAAGGATCTGACCGTACACACAGCAAGAATAAGTTGTTGATCTCATCCAGCAGTAGTGTTTTTTTGTGGAAGTTTACTTCATCTAATTCTGTAGCTTCGAAGAATACCCTAGAAAGGATGGAGTAACATGCAATTGGTTCAGGCCCTAAGACATGATACTAGTAGTATGATACTGGCGATTCCGTCCTCCTTTCCTTCGTGGCTAGGACGCGTTTTGCTGTGTTTGAGTGAGTGCAGTAGCTGCGTCGATCGGTTTCTCTCAACTGAGTCATGTTTCTGTGAAAGGAGAAAAGGACCAGCACTGATGAATGATGATCTTTCCAGGAGTAGGCGTGTTATATTATGCTATGCATTCACTTTTTATGGTGCGCTCACGCAACAGCATGACCCCCCCACCTCAAAAAAAATCTGGATGTACTTTTTGATTTAACCTATCTATTTATAAAATTTCAAGCTCAAATTCGTTAAGAGTAATAAAAATAAGAAGAATGCTACTATTGACAGTAAATTTATCTTTTTCGTTTCTTCTAACACATTTTGAATTTGAAGTTAAAATTTTAAAGAATGTTAGAATACTCTATAGATTACATCGTCATTTTTTTTGGAAATGTTTATGTTGATTTGTTGCCAGAAATGAAAGATGATTGTACTAGTGCACCAAACAGGGTGCTTCGTGGTTGCAGAGCATATGTTCCCATTACGTGCTCCATATGTCTTCATCTGAGACTTTAGGTCTGAAAACTGAATTCGTTTCATTTCACAGCCGGAGCTGGTGTAATCGAAGAAACCACTGAAACTCAAAGCACAGCTATTACATAGTCGCAGAGTAATGGTGGTGATCGGTTCGGCTGAAAAGCTGATGGCTTATGGCTGAAAACATCAGAATTGGTGAAAAAAGCATCAGAATGACAGAGGCTTATTTAGCATAATTAAATTTAAAAATTTAAAAATATAAAAATATGTTAGCCCATTACGTATAATACAAACAAATACGGAGAAAAAGAACCGCAAAAAGCTCAACAAAAGCCAAAAGTTCGAAAAAACGAAACTTATGAATAGTGAAAAATAAGCCAGAAGCCGAAGCCGAGTTGATCAGGGCCATAACAGAAGAAATCTTACGGGGATGGCAACCTCTGTTAAGCGACCCAATAGAGTTGAATCTGATGGCCGCTCCCTTTCTTTTATGTTTGGATTGGTCGGTGTCGGACCGTATGGTGCAATCAAAGGGGTGAATGATTGTCTCTACTTCTTTAAATCTTTATGTTATTGACGACGAATACGACCGCTCGAACAAACACTCGTTGCTGTGTTTCTTTAAATCAAAGGGGATGGCAACACTCGAAAACCACAAGTACTCAGGAATTACCATCACTCCACTCAAAACAATTAGGAATAACACCATCGCTACCGACCAGAGAACCAACGAGTATCAACAACCAAGTACCGATCACATACCACAAGTCTCAAACAACCAATTGCAACACCCACGACTACCGTTCACCGATCATAGAAAAACCTATGACTATAGACTAGTAAAATCTACAACTACCGACCAGTAAAATCTACAACCATCGTGAATCGACCATGAAAATCTATGACCATAAAAAGGTACTATAGCTACGACCATAAACAAAAACCTGTAGCAGATGATCTTACAACCTCCGACCAGTTCCCTGTAGCTTACGACTGGTTTGCTGTAGCTTACTATCGGTTTCCTGTGGCGTACAATCATCAACCAAAATGTCGTTCTATTGTGATCGACTCATCATGGTTGAAGTTGTACATAGTGAAAATGTCGTAGTCGAACTGACGTGGTCATGGTCGAACATGGTCGAGGCTTCTCGTGGTCTGAGCCAGTCGTGGTCGAAGTCTGTTGTGATTTGAGCAAGACATGGTCGAAGTCTATCGTGGTTTGAGCTAGACGTGGTCGAAATTGAACGTGGCCATAAAGCTGTGCTCTGATCATTAATTACTTTGCTCAAAAGCCGTCCGATCTTCCGATGGTACTAGAACACCATTCGATCCTCCTGGGCCACTCGAAAGCCATCTGATGTGCCAATGTTAGTCGAACTCCATCCGATCCACCTTTGCTACTCGGAGGCCATCTGATGTCGTTTAGACCCGATCGGATTGGTCGATACTCCGCTACCACTTGAGTGACGTTCGATACAACTCAGACGCGACGGAAACTACTCGGACTGGACTAAAACCACTTGGAGCTGACCAAAACCACTTGAAGCTGACCAAAACCACTTAAAGCAACCCAAAACTACTCGTAGCAACCGAAACCACTCGGAGCTAACTAAAACCACTCGGAGCAGGACAAAACTACTAGAAACCAACTAAAACTACTCGGAGCAGACCAAAACCACTTAGAGCAACCCAAAACTACTCGGAACCGACTGAAACAATTCAGAGGTACTCAGAACTATTCGGATTAGACCAAAACCACTCAGAGCAACCCAAAACTACTCGGAGCAGACTGAAATCACTCGGAACCGACTGAAACAATTCAGAGGCACTCAGAACTACTCGGATCAGACCAAGACCACTTGGAACCATCTAAAACTACTCGGATTCAAAATCTATGACTGTGATTGATCGAAACTTTTGCAAATGTAAATTCTAAAGCAATCCAAATATCAATTATTTATCATCATATTAGTCATGACCATCCGTATAGTCTAACAGTCAGCAAATAAAATCTGAAAGCAACCTGCACTATATATGTTATCGTGTACGTTACGGCCACAGCATATTGAATCGCTGAGAGGTCCCATCTCATAGTCGTATAATAAGTTAATAACAACTCTTATCATCTCACTAAGAGGTGGCTTCTAAATAGCATTGTTTGACTAGATTAGATAGGTTAGTTGGTTTAATTGGGGGTGGGACAGGTTAGTCTACTCTTTTTTTGTTTTCTTTTTAGCAGTTATTTGGGACGCGAGAATTTTTTTGCTTCGTTTTGGTTTCTTGTGAAATTGGTGTGCTGCAAATGGAAGGTCCGCCCAGAAAGATGGATGTGAGTCGTCTATTTCGGCCTCCTTCCTTTCTCGGTGGTCACCTTCTTTCTTTCCAGTATACAAGTTCCTTTTCTCTACTTCGCTCGCTCAATGATTAACACAGCACAGTATGCTGTTGCTGTTCGGGTTCACCAGCCCAATTTGTATTCTTGTTCCACTCTACAAACATTGGCGAAAAGGATCACTCCTCTCCATCACTACACGTAGGAGAATCAGTAGGTTATGTTGTGTATCATGTGTGATACATAGCAATGCATATGATTTGATAGGATCGGATGAATGAATGGAGCGGAGTGGACTGCCTTTGAGTTGTCGCATTGTCACCAATTGATTCCATTTTCTTTCTTCAATATACCTGTTATTCTTCCGCAATCATATGTGTGATGTGGAACGCGAAGGACGGCTTCCTTTTTATAGGCCACCAAGCAACGCCACGAGCACCACCACGACGAGGAGTACCAGCGAGCCTGTTCTCCTTCTTCCTGGGCATCCTCCTCTGCCTTCTCTTCCTCCTCTTGCTTGCCCAGCCAGCAGGGTCCAGAGGAGAGGGAGAGGGCGCCGCTGCTGTCCAACAAGATGGCCGATGAGAAGGGTGAGACCGTTGACGTCTCCGAGGATACGGCGCACCAGATTAGCGTCGGTAATGATTTTCTACTTCTGCCCTTTCCTTTCTACCTCGTTTGTTAATGCTCAAATGTTAGTTAAATTGCTAAACCTGACTTTTCCTAGATGACAACGGCCAGATGCTTGCTTGCTTATTGATTGTCGTCTTATGAGTCCATGATGTATTTCTGTTCAGCTGTCTCATAATCTAGTGAAAGAACGGAAACTGTTCTTTCCTTGTATGTTTCTTTAGTGACTTTTACACCGTTGTGAATGTTAGTTTATCTTGTCTCAATACTCATCAATCTGTTGCCATGCTTGTCAACAATATGCGCTGCTATTAATTTGTTCACATGCTGCTTTGTTTCCAATGAATGAAATTTCTGCTTTTCGCTGGAGTTGTTGGTACATTCATGTTTAGCATATTCAGACTTTGATCATGAAAAGAGCTCAAACACACACACACACACACAAATGCTGATTTCATCTGAATTTGCAGTGATACCTTTCTCACTGCTTCCACTACCTGCATGTTGAAGTAGCATGTATGATTAACTCCTGAAAGATTTTGGTCATTTTCAGATCCTTGGTATCAAGTTGGATTCGTCCTGACAACTGGGGTAAATAGTGCATACGTTCTAGGATATTCTGGATCAGTTATGGTCCCTTTGGGCTGGATTAGTGGGGTATGCGGCTTGATCCTGGCTGCTGCAATATCGATGTATGCTAATGCTCTTCTTGCCCGGCTTCATGAAGTTGGCGGCAAACGCCATATCAGATACAGAGATCTTGCTGGACACATATATGGTACATATTCGTGTGCTCAGCTCCAACATTTCTATTAGATGGACTTGATATTTCATAAAGTAGAGTTTCATTCTCTCTCTCTTTTCACCAATTTCCTTGTTTTACTTTCCCCTTACATTGTAATTGTGAATGAATTTTCATATTGTTTGGATGGAATTCAAAATACGATCCTTCAATAAATTTTATTTCTTCATAGAAAAAGTAAGTTTGTTTTTGCAACATGATTGGTTTACCCTTACTTTGGTGACTGCAGGAAAAAAGATGTATGCGCTTACATGGGCTCTGCAATATATTAATCTTTTCATGATCAACACTGGCTTTATCATCTTAGCTGGCCATGCCTTGAAGGTACGGTAACATAACCACTATCATGTAACTTTTGTTATGGTGAAACCAATTTTGTGAAAAATGTTCCTTCTATTCTATCTTAGATAGTTCAAGATTATGTGATTGATGCGAGTACTTACCTACATTTGTTGTCACAG
This sequence comes from Dendrocalamus sinicus, assembly GCA_036346575.1. Taxonomy (NCBI): domain Eukaryota; kingdom Viridiplantae; phylum Streptophyta; class Magnoliopsida; order Poales; family Poaceae; genus Dendrocalamus; species Dendrocalamus sinicus. The sequence goes on along the minus strand of JAYEVI010000332.1, from coordinate 62,975 downwards.
AAAAATTGGAGTACGATTAGTGCCATTTTTTTTGTGTTAGATACTTGCACAATGTTTTGTCCTCCAAAACTTATTTGCGGCATCCTCTGTGCAGGCAATATATGTACTCTTTAGGGATGATGAAATTCTAAAACTTCCCTACTGCATAGTATTATCTGGGTTTGTCTGTGCTCTTTTTGCCTTCGGAATCCCTTATCTATCTGCTCTCAGGATTTGGTTGGGATTCTCAACAGTTTTCAGTCTCATCTATATTGTGATAGCATTTGTGCTGTCACTTAGAGATGGTATATATTATCCTTTGGTGCCTTGTTCAGCTGCCTTGCCAACTTTTATACCATGATTCCATCATGGTTGTCACGGCGTCGCCAAGTCGTCACCTTGGCGTCGCCTAGGCGTCGTGGCAGTCTAGGGGGGACGCCATGGAGCTTCGCCGTTCTCTCCTCCTCCCCCACTCCCATCCCGTGGCCACCCCCGTCTTCCTCGGCTTCGACCAGCGGGAACGGCCAGATCTGGTTGGGTTATGGCTGGGAGTGGTTGGATTCGACGGGGAGATGGGTGGGGATGATGGGTTGCAGTGGCAGCGTGCACGAAGACGGGTGGATTCAGCGGAGACAAGGTGGGAAGCAGCAGCGCGGAGAAGCCGCACCGGGGACAGGAGGTAGCAGGGAGGGGAGACAAGAGTCGGGTGAGCAGTTGGGGATGGGAGAAGGCACCGGGAAGGGAGGGAGGAGGGGAGGCGGAGTCGGGCGAGCGGTTGGGAATGGGAGAAGGCACTGGGAAGGGAGGGAGGAGGGGAGGCAACATCGGGCGGGCGGCTGTACCGTGGAGGGGAAGCAACACCGTGGGGAAGGAGGCACGACGTGACGATGGTGAGTTCAGGAGAGAGAGAGAGAGAGAGTCAAGTATGGGAGTTATAGATAGAGGGGAGGACCCAATTGTAAAGAAAGTGATTACAAGATTCTTGGAGGACTTGGTTGATATTTCACATTGATGGGCTGGATTAGAGATCGGACAGTCTGTTTGCCATTTTGCCTGGACGCCATGGTGTCCTAGCGCCTCTTAGACGCCGTGGTTGCCAATTACGCCGTGACAACCATGGATTCTATATGCATTTCTATTTGTTGTCATAATATATGGTACTGGAAGTGTGTTTAATATGGTATTTCTTTTCATCACTGATTTTTTCGAAGGGATAACCGCACCTACAAGGGATTATAGTATTCCTGGACCACACTCAACCAAAATCTTCACTACGATAGGAGCTGTGGCAAACCTTGTATTTGCTTACAACACTGGAATGCTGCCAGAAATTCAAGTGAGTCAGTGTAGCACATATGACTAGTGGCTAGCTAGTTTATTTGCCATGAAATTAATTACCTTATGTGTCTCATATATTGCAGGCAACGATAAGGCCTCCTGTGGTCAAGAACATGGAGAAGGCTCTATGGTTCCAGTTCACTGTTGGTTCGTTGCCTCTGTATGCTGTGATCTTCATGGGGTATTGGGCTTACGGCTCCTCAACATCAAGTTATCTACTGAACAGCGTCAAGGGACCAGTTTGGATAAAAACTGTTGCAAATCTCTCAGCCTTTCTTCAGACTGTCATAGCATTGCACGTGGGTCCACCTTCTTAGTCCAATTATTAAACCGCATGTTTTTGATTCATCATGAGGTTCACGGTTGCATTATTTAATCCCAGTGCTGTTTATTTCAATAAGCTAACATGAGGCTAGCTCGCCTGTATATTGCTCAGATATTTGCAAGCCCAATGTACGAGTACTTGGACACAAGGTACGGCAGTGGACATGGTGGCCCTTTTGCAATCCACAACGTAATGTTCAGGGTTGTTGTGAGAGGAGGCTACCTGACCGTCAACACCTTGGTGGCTGCGATGCTCCCGTTCCTTGACGACTTCATGAGCCTGACAGGAGCCCTGAGCACCTTCCCCCTCACATTCGTCCTTGCAAATCACATGTACCTGATGGTGAAGCGGCACAAGCTGTCTGCCCTCCAGAAATGCTGGCACTGGCTGAATGTCGGTGGCTTCAGCTTGTTGTCTGTCGCCGCTGCAGTTGCTGCGCTGAGGCTTATCATGGTGGATTCCAGGACTTACCACTTATTTGCTGACCTGTAAATTTCATTCTTCTGGGAGGGGGTTGAGTCAGTAGAGCAATGGAGATGCAGATGCTAGCTCGGTGATTGCAATAAAGAAAACGATGCGCCTGCCTGTTCGGCTTCGGTCTGAATTGCAATAACCTGTTTGCCTCGAGTGAACACACACTGTTTTTTGCGGTCGTTGTGCAGGATGTAGTAGAGGAACGTAACACTGCTGCAGTGCACGTAGTGAAAATCTTCCTCCAATCGAAAGCTTCGACTGCTTCAAACGCTTCATCTGCTTGATCACTTCGAACGCTCAAACACGAACAAGCCAAAGACAACACCGTGCTCTGACCAGTTGGATTGACCCAATGACCGAAGACACCGTGCTAGTAGATCGCAAAATCGTGATGCAATAGCACATTGACGAGAACATAGGAAAGCGATGCTCAGAAAAACTCATCGTGCTTCGATTGAGACAATGAGACAATGTCGACAGTGATTTGATTGTTTTAGAACAGATCTGATATTTTAATTCTATATCATATTTATAGCTACAAAGAGCCATCATAGCACCTCTAAAACTCTAGCATAAAAAGCCTCCTCAAAGCTCTCTACAACCCCAGCTAAAACTCTTAGGCTCTCTCTGCATTTATAAGCCAAAGCCCTAAACCGTGTTCACCTCAAACACGAACACAGAATAATCTCTTCCGAAAACCAAGGAACCCGAAACCCTTCCGAACACATGTTTTATTCAAACTCTCAATCTTCTTAGTTATGAACTCTATTCACAACTCACGCGATGAAACCTCTAGGACTGCACCTTCTATAGCCTCATCAACTTTCGTGTCGAAGCCTCTAGGACCACACCGCTCTTCACATGCTCCTGCGTGAGTTTGACCACCTCACGTGGCATCCTCGACTATCTAGACCTTAGATCTCCCTATCCTAGTTCTAATCCTCCTTGTCACCGACCATGATCATCTCCATGCCCACCTGCACATGTAAAGACCAAAGAAATATTTTTCCAGCATAAATTCTTCCCAACTTGGTTAACATTAGTCTGCACACTAGTATCTCACCCTTATCCATCCATCAACATCAACCACGATCACAAATTCCATCACTTTCCAAAAATTAGTCTAAGATCATTTATTATGACCGCTAGCTCATTGAGTACTCAAAAACAAGAAGCACTCGAGAATTTCTATCACTCTAAACACTCGGGAATAACACGCATAGCTCATTGAGATGCTGCTGGCCAAGTGTTGACGTGTGGGAGGTCAACTCTTTCATTTAAGTAATATACTAAATAAAGATCCGACTAAGAATTTGTACAATACAAGATAACACACTCAAAACTCTTATCACCCGACAAGCATTTGTACAACTATGCCATCCAACTAGATTAGAAGAGGTATATTTTACTCTGTACAACACACTACCTTCAGAAGCTACAGAAAGTTGTAAAGCTTAGAGGACACCTAGCATGAACGCACCACACAAAAAAAAAGGCCAATAAACTGGACACTATTTTCTTGCGCAGCAGCTTTGGAATACCAGCTTTAATCTTCTAAAAGAAATAATACTATATATTATGAACAAAGAGTGATTAAGCCACATTGAGCAAATGACCAAACTCACTAGCCGGTTCTCCTCTAGTTTGTCAAAGTAAAATACAGTACAGACAACTAATTACATTTGCCAACCAAATGAGCCTTTCGGCAGGGCACAGAAATCATAGCAAACAGGCTGCATACAGAGGATCACATTGCCTGAACCATATAGCGTATTACAACTGCCGTTCAAAATATTATGGCATTTCGTAGCTAGTTGATAGTGCTCCTTTTCTTGTGCCAGACTGTTGCAAACTACATTCTCTGAAAATGCTGCTAATCACAATCGTCGCAGGTATAATCATATTCCGCAAACGTTGCATGAGCATCATCTCCGCTAGAAACCTCATCCTCCGAGCCTATCTCCATGGCTGCAATCCCACTTCCAATCACATTGACACCGCAAGATGAACTAAAAAATTTGTCGTTCAGATGGACACCAACATGCTTGTTCACCTATGAAATAGACCAAGGGCGGATAAGCCACATGAAAAAACAGTTAATTGTGTTGAATTACAATGTTCCCTTGACTTACATTAGTAGCTCGAGAAATATTTCCTGGCACATCAGCAAGGACCGCAGGGAGAATATTGGCCAACTGGGGATTGCTTGCGGGTGGTGTTGAAGCTATAAGCCTCATTAGTGTTTCCCTAGCGCTTCTCTCAACCAATGATTCTGTTTCTGGAATTAGAGGCTTCAAGGTAGGAAGAAGGGGAACAGTTGAAGATATAGAAGCCCCACAACTTACCAGATAGGTCTGGCCGGAGGAACACACATCAATGACTGGGACATGCACAATGGGATCAGACATCAACGGTGTGAATGTTGGAACCTGTGAACCATGCAGGGGAACAAGTGGTGAAGCAGGAAGCGACAGGTGAAGTAAAGGATCATGCAGTATGGATGGAAGATTAAGTGAGGGGAGATCAGTTGTATCCAGCTTTGCAGAAACTGCTGAAGCAGGTGGCGGTTCCTTTGATAGCAGTGAACTCAAAGGTGGTAGGGGCAACGGTTCTACAAATGTAACTGGCATATGCAAAGGGGTTACACTGTACTGTAGTGAAGATGGGCATGGTGGGCACCAGCAATAGTAAGGCTTAAATGGTTTCTCTGAAGAAGCCTCAGGCAGCGGACATTGAGTAGCAAGAGGATAAAGAGATGGCAGAAAGGGAAATGAAAGAGGCAAGGCTAAAGGAGCTGAAGTCAAACTGTTTTTTGAACAGTCCCCATCACACTTCTCACTTGTAGAATCAGTGCTAACACTTTTTGATATCAAAGGATTTGCATCAACAGGAGCAGTTGACAGGCTCAACCATTCCCCACGCCGCTTCAGCTTATCTCGACCAACAATCTTTGCACAAGAGGTCCTTGGCACCCCATCTTTAAAGGTGCCGGATCTGGGACTCAGACTGGCTTGATAGACAGAATTTGCTTTTGTTGCATTAGCTGCAGAGGTGCGAAACCTCGAAGACTTGGAAACAACTGATGGGGATTGTAAATATTGATCATGTGGGCTTGAAGTACTCAGGAAGTTGTGAAGTGATCCCAGCGATTTAACATCCCCAATACTTGATGCAAGAAGATAAGCATGTAGATGCGTGGCAAAAGCATCAAGTCGTGAATTGGAGATGCCTGTGAGCTCAGCGAGCGTTGGCCTCCCCTGAAGTAGATTTTTCATCTGTGCACACAAAAAAAAGTAGGGAAAAGAACCAACATCCTCATCAGTATGTGCATATTTCCACTGACACCTACATTCTATGTGACATTTTTAGTATCATGTGGACAGGCTTAAGTTCTTGTAGTTTGCTCTCCACGGTAGATGTACATATCACAGTCAATAATCAAGATTGCATATAGGTCATTGTACATTTATGTAAAAAGTTGGCAGACAGTATAAATACAGACCTTTGCAAGAAGCTCCATTCCATGTTCCCTTGACTTCTCAGCGCACCAGTAGTAAAATACTTGAGATTCTGAAATCCTGATGAGAAACGAGCGTCCAGAATTATCAGCAGATATTTCTTCAATCCTAACTTCTGAAACGTCTAAGTCATTGTTCAAGAGAGCTAGTTGCTCTGAATGACCATCATCACCAGCAAAGGTAATGCGCATGCTTGATGAAGGCAGAAGAACAAGGCTCAATCTCCCTCTGTACATAGGAAATGAGTGCATGTAAGATCCCTGAATTCCTATTGTTAACAAAAAGAAGATAACTAAGAAATATATATTTATAAAAAAAAAAGTATCACAACAGCATTGTTGTTTGCTCTGATAAGAACATACACAACAACTATTAGTAAGAATTTTTAATTCAACTAAATCAAGATCAGAAGACAGACTTCAATAAAAAGAAAATTCAAAGGTTATTACTAAAAAGGGGTGCCACTGCAGACATCTATGCATGTAATGCGTAACCATGGGAAAGAGGGTACAGTGAAGTGATAGAACATTTCATTAAGACCTAAGCTCACTATAGATTTCAACCAGAGACACCGGAGGTTAGCAAAATATATTGAAGAGTGAAGACCTTCAGAAATTAACTCACCAAAATACAGTGTTTGACAACTATTTTCTTTTTTTTAAAAAATAGCAGCAGCCCTGCCTTTTCACTGGAAGAAGTTAAGAGAATTGAATGCAAGTCTAGGGCCACGACAAGGGGCCAAGTGTTTGACAACTTGTTTCTTTGTTCGACATCAGTTCATAAGAACTACGCATCAGCTAATGACATTTCCCTCACAGGTGATAAAATGAAGCATGTAAAACCTCCCAGAGAAATATCCCAGACTAGTGACATAAATTGTAAACATTAAAGAGTTGTAATTTTCTTGGACATGAGCAAACCCACAATACTTTGCAATCTAGGGAGAATATTAGAGCTATGCACCCTATAGAATACAGTTTTGCAAAAATTTTAGGGCAGAGTAAATACCAACTACCCATAGTCATTTAATAGTCTGTAACCTCCATTTTAGGAATAAACTCGATCAACATGAACTGAAAATAGGAAAGAAATGGTTGCCAATAGTTGAAATGTTGATAAACAAAATACATTGGGGGTATAAAAAAGGGCACATGCAACAAGTGCACACAGGGTATCCTTATAGAGAGCAAGACAAAAATGCAGATAGCAAACACAAAATGATTGTGGATGGAACAACTTGTTAGGCACAAAATAATTGATTTCAGAATAAGCACTGGTCTGGCCATATTTTACATTTGTTCATAGTACAAGTTGTCCACAATGAACAAAATAGTAAAAGTACTATGTATACTAACGGCACCAGAGGAGCCTACAATAAGTTAACTGAAAACACAAAACATATGCATGAATGATAACTGCAGAACAAGACATTCATAGAAATAATACCAGATGTGAAAACATCAACAAACAAAACATCACACACTAAACAGTACCATTATAAAATAGCATCTAAAGCATCAAATAATCAGGAATCCTATTAATCCATTCTCATGTAAGATTGCAATTGAATGTGATTAGTCATTCAACACAGGTAACATAATATCGTAAGGCCATGAAAGAAACTACCTTCTCTTTCTTCATATATCAGATTATGACACACGCCCAAATTACCTACAAATGAAAAGATATATTTATTCGGTAGGACGAACAATGCCATCACTAATACGATGAAACATGTAATCCTAGAATCAACAATCTCTAGGTATGCATCCCTTCTAAATTAGGTGAGAATAGTTGAAAACATCTCCCCTCGAAAGACATTATTATGTGTCATAAAGTAAGAAAGAAGAAACCACATGTTCATGTTGAAAGCAGGAAAAGTGCTAAATAGCAGAGAGAATCACAAGAACAACAAAATTTATGAAGTAGTAAATATATGGTACTGAGACCTAGGACAGCGGCTGCATGAACCACATGTGTAACTGGATTAGGGCACTGGTATGAAGAAGGCATAGAAAGAATAGGAGGCACCAACAACATTATACTGACCAGAGAACAAGAACAGGTCAGTTTGATAAATATTGGAGATGGTGGTACTGAACAATCTATTGAATCATGTCATTTGTGGTACTTACCTATTCCAATGCAAGTAATAGACAATTCATTACTTAACCAAACTTATCCGCCTGACTCTTGTAACATGAATCTAACAGTATGATAGCCTAAGTTGTACTAACATGTTTACCATTTTCCCCCCAAAAGCACCAACACAACTACACGATCATACATATTTTTGTTCAATTTCCATTGGCAGATAAGTACATATTGATCAACAATGCTTGATTTACATGCTAAACTTATAGGATTCGAGATAACAAAATTTTAGTCAACACATTGCTGCACCTTTACATGGAATCAGATGCTAGGTTGTGTCTAAAGTAGACATAGCTCAGAAAAACAAGTTAGCCATCAGCAATAACATATCAAAAGTTTAGAGTCCCACTGGAGACAAACTGATAGAACACACAATTTCCTCACACAAGTATAAGAAGTATCTGGCCGTGGCCATGCTCAGCAGGTGCCGGACATGCTAGACAGTACAAGAGTCAGTGCAACCTACCTGAGCAGCAATCTAAAGATCACAATTCTGTATCCTTTACATACATGTGGCAAGTAGGCAAGAACGGACCGTAGTTTAGCGTTGTGGGCTACACTGACTTGGTTTGGAATGTGATTCAACCAACAAATTGACAACTATGAACTTATGAAGTGAGTATGTGACTTTTGTAAAGAGTGGAGAAAAAGACATACATCAATGCAGAAGGCTAGTATAGCAAACAGCGATGTTGCAAGGAGATTTTAATTGCATAATCAATGTGAAGCAACATTAGATTGACTAGCCAACCTGTATAACAAGTAAAGGCTAGCTGCACGTGAGGAGAGTATACAAGTTAAGAGGCAGTGATGTGAAGGAAGATGCAGCATGAATAGTTTATAAACTTGATTTTAATCATTTCATGTGATTGTGCATAACAATTATGAGAAGGTCTGCAAAATATACAATCTACAAGAAATTAGTTCATGTGATTTTTTTTCCTTTGATCGCTGGATAGATAAATCGAAAGCATCCAATTGAATCAAATCGAATCCAGTAGATGAAGTTGGCAAAAGAAAGGAAAGCATGTTTGAGCGTGCCTACCTGATGGTTGTTGGGCAGAGGAGGGGGCCGTGGCGGTCGACCTTGCCGATGCGCAGAGAGACGAGGGGAGCGCAGAGGCACCTGGCCAGCATGCCGACCTCCGACACCTGGAAGTGCTGCACCGACGAGGCAAAAGAATCAATCGATAGATGGATCGATACATCACTACTTTTCTTCTTCTTTCCTCTTGTATAAAAGAAACAATCGAAGGAAAAAGAAGGAGCCTTACCTGGGAGAGGTGGGAGATGAAGCGGTCGTCGGCGGCGGCGCATGAGACGTTGAGGGTGAGGAGCGGCCTGAGGAGATCGTCGGCGCGGCAGGCCCCCATCAGCTGCTGGCGCAGAGGCACCGGCGGCCGATGAGCATCCTCTCCTCCTTGTTCCGACCGGGAGGTCTCCGGCTGGTCGGCGTCGGAGTTGGGGTAGGAGGAATAGGTTTCCTCTCTGCTCGGCGGCGCACCCATCGGAGGAGAGAAGGGAAGGGGAATTAGGGTTTGGTGGAATTGGGGATTGGACGACGAGCTGGGATTGGACTTCCTTGGGAGGAGGAGGAGGAGGACACGACACGACACGACACTTACGAGAGCACAGGAGGGGTGGCACCAGACCAGACCAGACCAGACCAGACCAGATATTTTTTCCATTGGTGTGGTGTGGTGTGGTGCCGGTGCGTGCGCTTCCTTTGGGCCCCCCCGCTCCACCCATCGGTCGGTCATCCAACTTGCTTCAAATACCTACAAAACGTACACCGGTGTCACTGCATGTTTAAGTGCAACATTTAGGTCACTCTGACTCCTCAAGCACCTATATTTGGTTTCCATAAGTGGCCCCTCCCTCACAAATTCCTATTCTTCTAAACTAGTAGCGGACTCAGAAATTTCAGAATGAGTGTTCGAAGTTATAAAAATATTTGTTCGGTACAAAACATAAAAGTCCACAATATCAATATTTAAAGTACAATTGTTTATAGTAGAGATAATATCTCTAATAATATAAATAAATTACAAAATAATTGAAAAAAATATAAATTAACTCAACGATGTTTCATGACTTAGAAGCGTGATATAATGTCATTGTTATTAACTCTCTCTCAAGAAATGTAACCAAGCAGTCATTCAGGTATTACTCTCCTATTCTATTTCGTGACTTGTTCTTCACATAATTCATTAAAAAAACCCCTCTCTCTACACTAGTAGTTGCTACGGGAAAAATGAACACTAATTTGATAAGCTTGTAAACAATTGTATAATTGAGATTTTTCTTTGTTTGAATAAGCATAATGGAGAGCTCAGAAAGGTTGTTCACTTTTCTAAACCTTTCATCTCTATTCATATCAGTAATGAAGTGTGTAAATTGAAATGGAAGATACATCAATCCTGTGCTTCAGAAATCCTTATGATAAAACTGAGCAAGCCTAACCAAATTGCCTTTGTCATAAGCAGTGAATGAATCAGTAGGATTGAATGATGCCATGCAAAGAAGCAAGTCTGTGTTTATCTCATCAAAGCTGTAAGCTCTCGAAACTGCCTATCAACAACATTTAAAAAACATTTCAACATAAAAATGATGGAGATTTTTGACTTTTTTAAAGAACCTTTTGGATTTTGCAACTGACTTATAGAAACCATCCATTTAAGTAATTTTGATGGCATGTTTCACACAAAAGGAAGTGACATTTTTTAAAAAAAGAATCCCACCCGTTATCTTCCGACTTCTTCATTGTTTTAAAGTTCAAAGATCTACAAAATCATAAATACAAGATTCGTGAGTTTACTATAAAATCAAATGAGGGAGACTGAACAACATGTCTTATTACAGTAACTCACATTTGAGAGTCCACCAATGAACAATCCAAAGGAAAAATCTTGCCACTGATTGATGCACTGAAACTTCAGTTTTGCTTTCCCTAACTTGGCATAATCCGATGAATAATTTGCCTGCTCATACTGAAACCGACACAAAAAATCAAGTTAGGACTTAGGAGTCCATTTGAAGAATAAGAAAATCTCTCATTATGTCCACTAATAAGACCCTTCCATCTAGTGGCTTCTCATGAGAACTAGGCTTTTTAAGGTGGTAAGATATAACTAATATCATGTCATTCTAAACATTTATTGTATATAAAATAATAGTGTGCAAATAACATAATAAAAGTACTGATAAATAAATAATTAAAGGAATGTAGATTCAATATGATCAAAACATTATGACTTACCTCCTTATCCAAAGTTTATGTGGTCTTCAGGTTGGACACTTGACTTCTTGAATTGCTCTTATAATTCTTCTGTTGACTAACTCGTGTGGTCCAAATACTAACATGAAAAATGAATGCAAATAAATTCCAACTTTGCAGAATACAAGTTGGGAACAAAACACAATAAAATAAGCAAAAGACAAATAAAATAGGTTTGGATGGTCAGGGTTTAGACAATATTTGGTTTGGCTGATCGGAGTTAGGAATTGGCTTGGAATGGTTGAGTGGTTCTGGTTTCGTTAAATGAAGGCAAAAATGAATCAAAGGTGTTTGAGATGGTAGATATGGTTATAGATGGGTTTCTATAAACAGTAGTAGGTCTAAAATATTTCTGGTTTTGACTTGAATTAATATCGACTAGAGCTACGAATAGGGTTAGGTTATCATAATGAACTTGGTTTGGTTTTATTGGAGCTTAGTTTGGCAACATGAAACAAAAATAGTAAGAACGGGTTTGAAATAGTCAAATGGGTATAAATGGGTTCGGGACGGTCGAAATGGTTAAAATGAATATAAATATGCTAATTAGGTTTTGGTTGAACGGAATTGGGTCTAGGGTAGTACAAACTCTGAATTTGGTATGATATCCAGTTTAGGTTAGAAAATGGTCAAAATGGCTATATATAAATCCAACGGATTCCGGCGAATGAAAATGCCTAGAACATTATTGGGTCTAGGATTTTATCGGCATCTAATTTGGCCAAATGGAGTAGAAAATGGGTTCAAGACAGAATCACCCATTAAACATTTCCAAATTAGAGATTAACAAGTCTAAACCGTTCCGAAAATGGAGTAGAAAATGAGATTAACAAGTCTAAACCGTTCCAAAAATGGTTTAGAAAATGAGATTAACAAGTCTAGATCCCTGACTACCTTTAATTTGATAGAACTGCCTCCCAACTGATGGAATCAACTAGTATGAATATGACGCCCTAAAAAAACTAGTATGAATATGCCGTTATGATTGATTTGTTATGGCAGGCGCCGGCCTGAACAACCTCCGGACTACCCACTGGACGGGTCTCAGCAGCTGTGCCCTCTTCTTGCGCCAGAACCAAATCGCAGCACTGTACTGCTCGTTCCGAATTTTCCTCGTCGCCGCTCTCCAATCGAACTTCTCCATCTCCTTCCTGGCAGCCTGCCCCATTTTCTCCCTCATTTCTTCACATGACAAGAGACACTCAATCTTACCAACACAGTCGTCGACATCCCCTGGTGTATACAGAAAGCTGGTCTTGCCCTCCTGGTCTTCTGGTATAATGTCAGGTATTCCTCCAGCTCGAGCAGCAACTACAGGAACTCCAGATGACATAGCCTCCAACACGACAAAACCAAGCGTCTCTGACTCAGAAGGCATCACAAAAACATCCCCACTGGCATAAGCCTGTGAGAGTTCTTCCCCTTGTAATGTGCCGGTGAACACTGCAGGTATTCCCGAGAACATCTGTTCAAGTTCAGCCCTGCACAGAAAGGGCAAAGAGAACAATTCACATTCCCAGTACATAAATCAATAGCTACCTGCAATTTACTTCATGCATTTCAATACAGTTCTAATCCACTTTTCCAGGGGATGATGCAATCAAGTCCACATAGTTGTTTTGACAAAATTAGCATAGCCTTCTAGAAATCTCACAAGAATGTTTTCCTCAAGTGAGTCATCATCCATTCACATGAAAACTATGAAGAAATATCTTTTTATAGAGGGTTCATAATCTAATTAATATCTATTATTTGACCCCTATCACTTCCATACATATAATTTGTTGGAATAACGCATGTATTCCTCATGAGGCCAAAGGGCCAATATATATACATGTACAGGTGGCATATATGCAAGAAACCCCTTATACAATGGGGTAAATACACAGATCTATAATACACATCTAACACCCCCCCTCAAACTTATGGTGGATCAACAACATGAAGTTTGGAGAGATGAAAACTGTTTGAGCCCTGGTTTGTGCCTTCGTGAAGAAATCACATGGCCAAGCTCGGAAGGTACATCTTGAAGAGCAACAATCTGTCCTGCACTGTGTCGCATGTAGGAAGCATCAACACCAATATGCTTTGTAAGCTCATGCTTCACCGGATCTTTAGCAATGCTAATAGCACTTTGTCTTGTCGGACAAAAGAGAGTCGGTGCGAAACGAAACACCAAAGTCCTCAAGTAACCACCGTAGCCAAATAACCTCCATGATCAACAAAGCCATAGCACGCTACTCACCCTCGGCTCTCGAGCAGCTGCATGCGCTTCTTAGTCTTCAAGCAATGAGAGAACCACCAAGAAAAACACAATAAGCGAGAGAGACCGCGATCGGAGGATCACTAGCCTGTGGCATCAAAATATGCCTGGAGATGTAAAGAGCTGGAGCAAGGGAAAAAGAGACGGCGAGAGATAGTTCCACGAAGATATCGTAGAACACGAAGAAGATGACTATAGTGGAGCTGAGTGGGAGCGAGACAAACCGACTCAAGATATGTACAGTGCGAAATGTCGGGACGAGTGACACCAAGATAAACAAGACTCCCAACAAGATGACGATAGCGAGTAGGATCAGTAAGAGGGTCACCATCAAATGGACGAAGATGAACATTAAGCTCCATGGGAGTCTCGGTGTCTTGTTGATCGATGAGAAGCACGGTCAAGAAGATCCTGGATATACTTTTCTTGGGACAGATAGAAACCCACAGGAGTAGAAATAACCTCAATCCCAAGAAAGTAGCGAAGAGGACCCAGATCAGACATAAGAAACTGCTCATGAAGCCGCTCCTTGACAAAAGTGATATACTGAGCATCATCTCCAGTAATGATCATATCATCAACATATAAAAGGAGAAGCGTCTGACCACGAGATGAAGTGTGGATAAAAAGAGCAGGATCATGAGCACTCGCCGAAAAACCAGCTGCAGTGACCACAGAGGAGAAACGATCAAACCAGGCACGAGGAGCTTGCTTGAGGCCATAGAGAGATCGGCGAAGACGACAAACCATACCCTCGAGAACAGTTACCCGGGTGGTGCATATAGACCTCCTCACGCACTCGCCATTAAGAAAGGCATTCTTGACGTCCAAGCGAGAGATAGACCAGCGTCGAGCAGAGGCCACGCAAAGAAGAAGAGTGCGAGCGGTGGTCATGTGGCGACGGAGCAAAAGTCTCATCATAGTCACGGCCATACTCTGCTGAAAACCACGCGCTACAAGACGAGCCTTGTAACGCTCAAGAGAACCATCATCATAGTCACGGCGGCGAGGGCCAGTACCAACCAGAGTTCCCGTGCGACGATCCTGAACACAACAAGAGTCAGAATCGAAAATAACACGACAACCATGATCAGTGAGCTGGCCAGCAGATATGAGCTGCATGGTTAGTTTTGGAACATGAGAAACAGCAGGAACATGAAAAGAAGAATTTGAAAGAGTGCCTCGTCCTATGATAGAAAGAGAGGTACCATCTGCTGTGTGGATAGTGATAGGAGCAGCTAAAGAACTAATGGAAGTGAGACAGGTGGAATCAGATGTCATATGAAAAGAAGCACCAGAATCAAGAATCCAAGGTGATGTACCTGAGGAAGGAGAAGTGGAAGGTGGTCTCTCACCAGAAGACTGAGTAGCAGAACCAGCAGAACCAGACGATGCAGAAGTAACCATGCGACCTAGCAATGTGAGAAACTGCTGAGTGTCAAAAGGACCAGAACTCTGCTGAGAGGAGGAACCACCAGTGCTCTTCGGAGGACGAGCACCACGACGAAGATCCTTCTTCTTCTTGTAGCAAAACTGTTCGACATGTCCATCCTTGTTGCAATAGGTGCAGTGAAGGCCCTTACCAACAGCAGCTGTCACTGGTGGAGGCACAACTGAGGAAGAAGTAACCAATGGCACAGCGGGTGTAGATGCCTGAGAAGCCACCAAAACTGAAGGAAGTGATGATGATGATAGCAGGCCCGCTCCACGAAGTCGAATCTCCTCAGTACGAACAGCTGTAAGGGCCTCTAACAAAGTCACACGAGGATGACGAGCGACAAGCGAGCACGGTCGCTCAAACTCGGGCCGGAGGCGTGTCAAAAAGTCGTAGATGCGACGAAGCTCCATGTGAGGCTGCGATCGCGACAACAGCGGCAGTACGGCAAACATCGGCCCCAAAGAGTCGATCGGCGCCATATCGCGAACAAGCGAGCATAGAACTCATCCACGTAGCATCTCCTGCTGCGGCGATCGCTCTGTCGCTGCGAAAAGGTATAAGGAATCACCGGATGGCTCGTAGCGGCTGCGAAGATGCGTCCACATCGCATGTGCAGAAGTCAGTCCAACAACATCACCAGTCAGATGCACCTCCATGCTAGCAATCAAAATAGCAGAGGCACGAGCATCTTCATCGATCCATGTCTTGTGAGCAGCATACTTGGTCTGAAAAGTCTCCATGGCATCGTCAAAAGTCTCAGAAGCCTTCGTACGAATGTCTTCGGAAGCATCGTTCGGGAGAACAGGCTCAACAGGTGGAGTAGGACGAGACGGGCAAGACAACTCGCCCGTAAGAAACTCCCAAAGACGCTGACCACGCATGTGGATGCGCATGTGCTGAAACCAATCCCGATAATTGAGACCATCGAAGATCACTGGGCAACGAGGAACAGAAACGGTACCTGAATAAGAAGACATTTTTTCCTTTTTTTTTTCTTTTTTTTTCTTTTTTTTTATCCGGTCAAACGAACCGGCTGACCGACCGAACGCCTACAAAACCGGCCGAAGCGGCGGATCGGCCTCGGCCGGCGCAGCGACGCCGGCGAGGCGGAGCGGCGGCCGACAGCGGCGGCTCTGCGGCGACCTCGGCAGAGGAGGCGAGCGCGGCCTCGGCGTGGAAGCGGCCGGCGGCGGCGACTCCGGCGGCGGCCTTCCTCGAGCGGCGCGCGCGAGCGAGCGCTCCGAGGCGCTACCTTGGCGCGAGCGGCGGCGCGTTGCCTCGGCGACCTCGGCGGCGAGTCGGCGACCTCGGCGCGAGTCAGCGAGCGGCGGCGGTAGGCCACGGATGGGTCCTTAGCAAGAAAAGCGCGCGGCGGCGCGGGGCGCGCGGCGCGGCGCGGCAGTGAAGATCCGAGCCGACGGGAGGCGAAGTTGAGGAGGCGCGGCGCACGGACGACCGCGACAATAGTAGTGCGTCAGATCGGGCCGACACCGGGTAGCGGCGATCTCGGGGAGGCCGTCCGGATCTGAGGCGACGAATCCGGCGGCAACAACGCGATCTCGAGCGGGTGCAGCAGCGTCTCTTCTCTGATCCAGCGCTAGCAGCAACTACAAATCGATCTTGCGATGGAAAACTGAAGAGAAGAACCAGCGAAGATGCCAGGCAAAACCCTAGGTATGAACGAAACCCTAGGTGTAACAAAACCTTGGCTCTGATACCATGTTGGAATAACGCATGTATTCCTCATGAGGCCAAAGGGCCAATATATATACATGTACAGGTGGCATATATGCAAGAAACCCCTTATACAATGGGGTAAATACACAGATCTATAATAAACATCTAACATAATTATCCTCATTTTGCCACCTTTCCTACTTAAGGAAGAGACTTACTACTTAGTTCTGCCAAAACATAAGGAACAGGAGACAGAAATGCTCTTACGCTCACCTGAATGGTCCATCTCCAATAAATGCAACTCTTGATCCTGGAAGTCGCTCCATGACTCTGAAAAAAAGAACCCAAAGTCAGCAGTGAATGGCAATTGACGACTACAGGATATGACTCAAGTGAAAAAAAAAAGGGAGAAGTGACTAAAAGCAAAAGGTGTGCCAATAAAACATTACGGTAAGAAATAAGAACATGAGCAGCAAGTGAAGGTATTTATAATACACCACTCAGTTTGCATTCCAGCATTTTAAAAAATCAGCCACATCAGGAGCTCACCTTTTAAGAAAATCCAAGCTTTTCTCAACTCCTAAGCGTCCAATATGGATTATGAGTGGCTTGTCTGGTTCACCATTACTGATAGAAGAAAAAGGAACATATAAGCACCATAATTAGAAACGTGCAAGAAAATATTTGTTCATTTCAACTCATTCAGCAATTTTCTCTACATAGAGGAAGAGGCAAGAACCCATAGACATTATTGCATCTGCATTGCAAAAAGACCAACTGAGCGAAAGAAGGTATTGCATACGTTAGCCTTGCACGCATTTTCTCATTACGGAAACGGGGATGGAAGCTTTCTGAGTCAACACCCTTGTTCCAAAGGCGTATCTTATTGGCTGGAAACATGCACCATCAGAGGAAGATGGTAGAAATAAAATAACACGCAGCTATATATATATATATATATATATATATATAGGTATATATAGGTATATAGGTATATATAGGTATATATATAGGTATATAGGTATATATAGGTATATAGGTATATATAGGTATATGTATATGTATGTATATGTATGTGTATGTATGTGTATGTATATGTATGTATATGTATGTATATGTATGTATATGTATATGTATATGTATGTATATGTATGTATATGTATGTATATGTATATGTATATGTATGTATATGTATGTATATGTATGTATATGTATGTATGTATGTATATGTATGTATATGTATGTATATATGTATATGTATGTATATGTATATGTATGTATATGTATGTATATATGTATATATATATATATATATATATATGTATGTGTATGTATATATATATATATATAGAGGTATATATATATATATATAGGTATGCAAACCTGCTGTAACATGGGCAGCTTGAAGGTCCCTGCCAATAGCAACTGATGGTACCAATGTGAGATCCGCCGCTTGGTGCAAGAATTCTTTAACAAGAGAGAAATGTATCAGTTGGTTAGTCTTGCAATAGAGGCTGTATACATATAGTAAATGAGTGAAAACTTACTTATAATCAGCCACATGGGCTTGACAAGCCAGCTGAATGTATATCTGGGTATATAACTGGCACAAATCAGAAGGATCAGTCTCTAGGATAAATTCATAATTCCTTAGGATGTGAACCAAATAGAATTCATTTACCGGATGCAGATAAAATCCTCAATAAAAGTTTTTGCTAGGAGCCTAGGATTATGTTCCAGTGGTGTTAGCCAAGATAAGAGAAGATATGTCTATTTCCTTCAAGATACAATTCTGTTGGTGATACACAAGCTCTGTTTGTTATTAGATGTTACAATGAAGAAAATGAATAACAGAATAAGGTTGAATGTTTCAAGCATTGTGCAGAACTGCCACATGAATGCTGATGAAAAGCAAGCTATGGAAGCAACAGGTACGCCATTATCTAGCAAGCGGCAGTGGTGACCAGTCAGAGACCCCGATTCCCTTCATCCCTTCTATGTAAAATCCTAAAAATTACCTTTTACTACCATTTAGCACAGGAAACTCACATTGGAACATGGGTGTGGTATGACATTACTAGAGGGACGCAGAGCAACTTCGCGATTATTAAGGCACCAAATACCTGTTATATGAATAAAAACAGGCAGTTAGCAGCATATATAGAGGTCGGTTGGGATACATGATTGTTATTAATATAGAAATTACCATTATTCCAGGGGAAGAGGCGTGAATAATGTCAGGCTTAAATCTAGCAACTTCTCCAATGATTCGAGGACTTAGTGCTAGTGAAAGTGGAACCTTTTGATACCACGGGCAAGGGAAACTGGAAGCAGGAAAGAATTGGGAACATTAGCAGCAGAAAGCAAAAATAACCACTAGAAAGGATTGATTGAATGATACTAAGAAATGGGAATATAAATTGGCTCTGGCAAGATGGTAACACAATACAATTAGTCAATTATGGGAGGGGAGGGGAGTACCTCCATGACCCAATTAGTTTAGCTCCATAGAATTCTTGAGGTACGCCCTCATGCGTAGTGACCACAATCACCTGCGGCAAGCGGCGGGAAGGGGAGGAATAGCTTGAGTGCAGTGAGCAGATGAAGAAAGGGAAATGCAACGTTGGATTAGATGGAAAGAAGAAGATAGCGCATGTACCTCATCGCCCATCTCTCGGAGGTACTTGATGAAGTTCTGGAAGCGGTTCTTGTAGCCGGAGACGTAGGCGAAGGGAGAGGGCTCCACGAAGAGGGCGATGCGTCGGGGCCTCGAGTTGTTGTTGCTGTGCTCCAGGAAGGACGGGGGCTCCTCCTGGTCGTCCCCGATACGCATATCCTCGGCCGGCCCCCGCAGCAACACCGACGACGACGACGAGGAGGAGGACGCACATGGAAGGTGGCCTTGGCGATGGCAGCGACGCAGGCGGAGAGGCCACGAGGGGGCCCTCTTCAGCGCAGCGTTGGGAGGGCGTGACGGCAGAGGGGGCTTTGACACGAGGATGGACGACGACGGCTTCCACAGCGCCGCCATCACCGTTGCTTGCCTCGCCCACCCAAAACGATGGGGGCGTCGAGCCCTCTTCTGTTATTCCTTAGCCTGCGCTTGCTCCGGTTCTTTTGAAATACGGGTTACTCTGAAATTTTTAAATTTTAACTACTAAAAAAGATATTTACATATAATTTTAGTTAATATAGATAAAATTAATATAATATCTACTATAATTAATTTATAAAACTATCTTAAAAGATACTTCGTTTAAAAATTAGTCACTGTAGAGAAGTCAAAAGCCAAAAATGAAAAGAACAAGCCCAAGTTTCCGCCAAATTTGATTGGATATATGCCACTTCAAAACACTGTCCATCGAAAAAAGTTGTAGAGCGAAAAATCAATTAGCAAGACAACTTCAGGATAAAAGATCAATAGTAAAATAAAAGAGGATAAATGATCAATTATACCTTGAAAAGATGCCAACCAGTATTTTGAAATTATAAATGTGCCACTCCAGATTCTGCCTGCTTTGTGAAATGCCGTTTTACATATTAGTCGTTCCCTATTATTTTTCTCCTCCTTTCCCTTATTTCTTCAGCTGATTTTCCTATTGCCTTTGTTATTGCCAGTCAAACAACTAAATCAAATCAAACTGTTGTAGGGGTGGCCCCCCACCTAAGCCCATTCGGCCTGCTAAAGAGTTGTAAAACCCAAAATAAAATGTGTATAATGACATAAATACCCCTATGAAGAACATATGAATGTAAGGGTAGGATTGTAAAATACACTTTATCGAAATGTATATACATGCCCTGGACATAGGGAATGGGCAAGCATTGTCCATTTATTATCTCTACTACACTACTCTCCTACTTTATTATTTGGTCAGTAGCCACAACAGTTGGCGCCGTCCGTAGGGATGATGGAGAGCAAGCCTTGAAATTTGAGAAGTGATGGCACCCAAGAAAGCTTTATCGACAGCATGGAAGAAGAGGAGCACGACGGCGGCGCTCGCAAACACCACGGCCTCTACATCAGCAACTGCGCGTGGATGGCAACGCTGGTGTTGCGAGAGCCGATGGTGACATCCGTGGCATGGCAGTTGGGCCCGTCGTGGGTGCGACGGTTGGCCTCGATAGCGGCGCCGGTCGGCGAGCGATGTGGCGATGGCCACGCGGCGCATGCCAATGACCCGGCGCCTAGCGCGGGGCGATGGGTGGCTCGTGGCGATCGACCTTGGGACCCATCGCACCAGGCCGCGGCGACTCGAGCACATGCCGTAGTCATCCTCGTACTACCATAGCAAGTACGCCTCGAGGTGCCATGACACCTGGTATTCATTAGTGTCTAGGTCTATCCGCTCGACCTGTGCACAAATGAAAAATTAGTAAACCCATCATATGGCAAGGATAGTGCATATCTAGCACATAGAAAATGGATACATATGTATCCGGAACTGCGAAAGCCACCGCATGGGCGGGCCATGCTTTTGTCACGCTGGGAAGACGTAGTATGCTAACGCGACCTCAAATGAAAGAACCCCATCAAACTCGCCCAACAGGTCGGTGCGCTAGTTGGCAGGTGCATCTTTTGGGAAGGCAACCTCTCTCGCAATAGGCAGGCCTCACACAGTTGACGGAGACACACTCCTAACTTCCCTCGGCATCCTCTCTGACTCACAGAAACCTGCTCTAATACCAAGTGTTGGCACAGCCCAGGGATCAAATGCACACAAGTAGGGAGAACAAATAAACACATGTGAGACTTGTTTTGTGGTGATGCACACCTTTTCTTCTTTCTTTGTTATTCACTCACCTCTCACTTTGTTTAACAGGAAATACATGGCTTAAGTAAGCCTCACACACAGTCATACTCCACGCACCCACTAACTCCGCTAGCTAACAACCAAGACCTAATGTCCTGCCACTGACCTCCTGGAATCTCTCTAAGATCTGCATGACTTGACCAACTTATTGACTTACTCGGACGCCCATCTTTTGACCACAGCCACTACCGACTACTACATATACTTGGCCACTTCGACTACTACACGTACTTGGATGCTCCGACTGCTACATGTACTCGGACGCTCCGACTGCTACTGTATTCGGACGCTTGGCGCTCGATGCTCGGATGCTCGACTCGTAGTGCTCGAACATACCGATTGCTACAGTACTTAGACACACCGACTGCTATAGTACTTGAACGCACGAGTGCTTGACACATGACTACAAAGTACTTGAACACACGAGTACTCAACACCAACAACTATTAACAACAAGATTAGTTCCAACAGTCATGTGGCATCTTGCATCTTGCCCTGTAGTATGGCACCTGTGCTGTGTATCCACCCATCGATTGTGTGTTTCTTGGCCTTGAACTCTACTAGCCAAGCACGGACGGTCCATCCATTCCATGAGTTTTTTTTGCTATTCTAGTACTCCTCAAATGCGGCTTCGACGAAACGGTATCTACGTCGTGGGTTTCTCTAAAATAGTATCTATTTCGTGTACTCCTCTCTATAATAGTATTTTCAGAGATTTAAAGTCATTTGAATTTGATTTTCGAATTTAATCTTCCTCATATGACTAAACTGCCCTTGCTCATTTTGTTTAACCCTAATAACTCTTATTTTCTTCCTTTCACGTCGTTTCGGTGTCCTTGGCGACGGCGGCATGGCGGCGCGGATCGCGAGACTCGGCGGCCGTCGCGCGCGAGCGCGGCAGCGGCAATGTGATCGCACGCCACGGCGACTCAGCGCCCGATGAGCGCGCGCCACGCACGCGTCGGCGGCGAACCAGCGTCGGGCGGCGGGCGGCGCGCGCATGGGCAAGAACACATTTTCCCTCTCAAAATTCTCTGCCTCATCACTACTTAATCAGATTCTTTGCTCTATCATTACTTGATCGGTTGTTGTATGCGCCTTTGGCGGGACGGAGGATCGTGTGACATTTTCTTTGTGCATTTTCTTAATCTCGATATCAAAGTTTAATATCACGAGGCGGGACAGAGGCTCTGTTTTGATATCATCATTCTATTTGGTATTGTATTTTTAATATGGCATTTGTATGTTTGTGCGGATCATTAGTTAATTAAAATAATTCGAATCTCTTTGGAGTTCCAAATACTATAAAGCTTCTTGACATTCTCCTCTGTCCCCACGTGAACCAAGTTTGGTATAACCATTAGATGCACGTATTACAAGCACTTGATACTAAAAATATTAAAACATATGTTTTAACAATACAATAGGGTGTGGATTTTTATTATTCTTGTCATGGATAGAGAGGAACCAATTGAGATGGATTGCAACCACCAACAGGTCCATTGATTGATTGGGAACAACGGTGTCTCCATTGATTGATTGGAATTCAATAGTAATTCAAGAAGAAGCAGAGGAGCAAGGAAGGGTAGAACTTTGCAATGAGGAACAAGTTTATGAGTTTTGGGGTTGAGGAGGAAGATGAGACAGTGAAGATGCTAATGAGTTTGGCTCAAATTGATGGACCATGAAGCAAGTGCTTGAGGATCCCTAATATAGAAGGTACAGAAGGTGCATCTATGCCTATAGATGATTCTATTCCAGAGGAGATCTGCGATGGTGTATGATAAGGATAATCCATCGATGGAATTGAAGAGCTTGTACCCCTCATGGAGGAATTTAGGTAGCGGTGAGACAGTATGCTATCAATAAAGAATTTGAATTGGGAATTGAAGCCACAACCAAAAAATATAGAGGTTATTGTAAGGGTGGTAATTGCTCTTGGAAAATTGTTGGCGCGCATAGCGACAACATAATCATTATGGTAAAAACTTATTGTCTTAACATTTTATTGCCATATTTCATATTGGTTATAACATTTTGTCTTATATGTATTTTTTCTCATGCATTTACAGTCCTGACCTTGAATAGCTTGCACAAATGCACATCTAGCAGTGAGAAGAATGACCACTACACCTTCTTGCAAATGGGTAGCTTCTAAGGCTGTTCGATTCTTCGCAAGAACTCTCAAATGGGAACTAAAGAGCTGCAGATTAAGTTACAAGATGAGTACAATTGTACGATTGGGTATGATATCTTGTTTGAAAAGGAAAGGAAAAGGCTATGGAGTTGTTGTATGGATCATGGGAAGAGAGTTTTCAATTGCTGTATAATTGGAAGGCAGAAGTCATGGAAAAATGCCAGACAGTGTCATTGAGATTGATTGCAAGACAGATGATGGCAAGGTTTATTTTCACAGGTTCTTTTGTGCGCTTGGTCCTTGTATCAAGGGTTTCGATCAGGTTGTAGGCCATGGCTTGGTGTTGACTCCACGACCTTAAATGGCGAGTGGAATGGTCATTTAGCTGCAGCTCTTGGTGTGGATGGTCACAACTGGATGTATCCGGTTGCTTTTGGATTCATAGACTCGGAAGCAGAAGATAATCGGCGTTGGTTCATGTCTCAACTGCACAAGGTTGTCGGAGATCTTCCTTTACTTGCCATATGTACTGATGCTTGCAAAGGGTTAGAAACTGTAGTGAAACGGGAGTTTCCACAAGTTGAACAAAGGGAGTGCTTTAGGCATCTAATGCAGAATTATATTAAGAGGCAAACCGGTGAGAGTGGTGGACATATGTGGCCCGACTAGGGCATATGAGAAGGATGTGTATGAAAAGCACATGGCTGCCATTTATGCGGGTAACCGTCAACTAAGAAGTGGTTGGATCAACATCATCGATTAAAGTGGTGCAGTCGACTTCAATCCTAACATCAAGTGTGATTATATAACTAACAACATAGTGAGGTTTTCAACAATTGGATCAAAGACATAAAGGACCTACACATTTGTTGAGCTTGCGGACAAGTCGAGAGAGATGATTATGGCACTGTTCTACAAGAGGAGAAGAATTGGGAGCGACTTCATGGTACGATACTACTGCGGTTATACTGATTATTGAGAGTCGGGACCGGGGCTAGGACACTTATGCATTATCAAGGGTGATAATTATCTTTGAGGTTTGGGACAGTTGCAATCACAGATTTGTTGTCAAGGCATACAAGCACGAGTGTTCATGCGAGTGGCGACTGCGGAAAACCTTGTCAACATACTTTATCCTTGATAACACCCAACAGATTAGAAATGTGAAGATGGAAGACTTTGTGCATGAATACTACTCTGTTGAGAAGTTTAGAAAAGCTTATGCTCGGTTGATTGAGCCAATACGTGATAAGACAAAATGGCCCAAAGTGGAATTAGAATTTCAGGTGGTTGCGCCCCTTTGTAAAAGAAGCGTTGGAAGGCAAAGGAAAAATAGGATCAAAAGTTGCCTCGAAGGTGGGAGTGGTGGATCGAAATCAGTTGCAAAGGCTGCTGAAAATGTCAATGAGAAGACAAAAAAAATGGTTAGAGGCAAAGTACGGTGCTCGCAATGTGGAGAGTTGGGACATAGGAAGACTAGCTACAAATGTTCTTTCAACGGCACTAAAAAAAGGTCAGTTCTTTAGCAATGTTTCACTTTGAATGTCTATTTCATACCTTCGTTACATGATTTGTTTCATTTTTACCATGCGAAAAAGAAAGCCAAGAAAAATACGACTAAAGGGTGGGCTCCAAAGATATAACACGGATCGATCAATCAACACAAGGAACAAATAATGCAAGAGAGTCCTGGAATTGTGACAAGAAGGTGCAGAATTGATAGTTCTCAAAATATATGTGCTGTTTTGACTCAAAAAAATTAAAATAATATCTGTACATGTTTGTGCAGCGCTTAACTTTATTGATGGAAGAAGGCACATCTTATCAAGAGGCCCCTTCTCCTCGGACTCCAACCACCATTGCATTTGTTCCTAAGAAGATTACTCCAAAAAAGGCTAAAAGGGGTTTAGTTATTACCGATGTGTAACCATTTTTCAAAAAATGGGATTTGAACTTCTTTTGTTTTATTTGGTTGGAGACATTTTTCTTGTATGCTTGGTATGGTACTGTTATGTTTGTGATGCCTGGCACAATTAAGTTCTAGGAAGATGGTTAATTTATAAATGAACCTTCTTTGGTTAATTTGGCATTATGTTCTTTTGTGAATTTTCGTCCAGACCATATACTTTGTAGTTATGGAACTCTGCAGTTTTGTAACGTCTTATGGTTCATAATGTAAATGTCAAAAAATGGACAATTCAAGCTGAAGCTGATTGCACAGCACATATTACAAGTTTGAGAATGAAGATGATTCGGTCATAACGTCTTGCATAGATATACAACTGAGTTATTCTTCTGTCATATATCTTACACACATATACAAGTTTGAGAATGATGATTCGGTCATATATCTAGTGAACTTGATTCAACACAAACACAGTTTCATACTGATTTGTCCATAGAAGCAAGACATATTACATTCTTGAACTCGACACAACCTGCAATTCCCATTACAAATTGGCAAAAGAACTTCTCACATCCATACGAGTTTTGTAATCATTACATTATCGGACAACATGCAATGTAAATTTCGCAACAAATTTGGCATACAAATTGACGATTACATTGTACTCATCAACATCATCCAAAATTGCAACTTCTAACATGAGCGGAGGAGAAGTGGTCGCTCTGTGCCGCGTGGTCGCCCGAGGCGCTGCGATTAAGCGGGCGTGGCGCATGGCGCGCCGATTGAGGATGGGTCGGGGCGCGGAGGGCGTCGCGGTCGGGGCAAAGAGCCGTCACGGGTGGCGTGGAAGAGGTGCCGCGGCCGCCGGCCGGCGCGCGCCATCGCGCGAGGCGGCCGCATGGGCGTCGCCGGCGAAGGGCAGTCGCGGCCGCGGAGGACGCCGCGTCTCGGGCGGAGAGGCCGTCGGGGTGGCGCCGTCGCAGCCATGTGGAGGAGGTCCCGAGCCGGCGTCGCCATTCCTCACCGGCGTCACCTCGGCCGGGTCGGGGCGTTGGAGGAGCGCCACCATGGCGTACTCGTCGCTGGGAGGAAAAAGAACTGGAATAGGAGAGTGCGATTGGGTCGCTGAAAAACCAAGGGCATTTTAGTCATATGAGGAAGATTAAATTAAAATCAAATTCAAATGACTTTAAATCTCTGAAAATACTATTATAGAGAGGAGTACACGAAATAGATACTATTTCAGAGAAGCCCACGACGTAGATACCGTTTCGTCGAAGCCGCATTTGAGGAGTACTATAATAGCAAAAAACTCCCATTCCATCGGGCTTGGGCTGCACTAGTTGCTTGAAATACCGTTTCATTGAACTATCCATAGATGGAGACGTTGTTGCCGTCGAGAGCCAGAAGATTGGGAGCAACTCAACGCAGCAAATAAATCTAAAAGGAAAACAAGAATACGTGTGGTACGCTTGCCTTCCTCTATCCTCGAAGTTTTTTTGGCATGCTTCTCTCAGTCTCGAAAAGGGGAGGAATTTACATGGCTTATGTACTCTCTTCTTACTTCGTGCGGATACAACTATTTGTGGCACGAAATTTACGGCGAGACATAATTTGTTGCACGTTGTAAAGTCTGAATACGAAATCACATCTTGATGGGGTGGTATGGCTCTATTTATCTTTACACATACAAGAGTGCGCTTAATTGAAACTTTGTGAGGAGATGCGCTCGTGGACATGTATGCGTGATAAGGTGTATGCGTGTGTGTTGGGAGAGGTCCCCACGCTTCCCCCGGGCCCATGACAACCTCGGCATGACATGCTACATCGGGGAGCTCAACTCAAGACGAAATCCGGAGGTCAACCCCGGGCGAGGTCCATGCCATGCCAATGAGGTCTACACTACTCTGGATGAGGTACACAAGCTCAACCCTAGAGGGGCCAGGGTCAACCCCATGCGAGATTTGCAAGACAATCTCGGAGGGGTCCAGGGCCAAACCCAAATGAGGTACGCAAGGTTAACCTTGAAGGGTCTGGGACCAACCCTATGAGAGGTATGCAATGCCAACTCCAAAGGGCTCTGGGGCCGACCCCGGACGAGGTACATAATGCCAACCTCGAAAGGGTCTGAGGCTAACCTCGGATAAGGTACACAAGCTCAACCCCACACGAGGTTTGCAAGACCAACCCAGAGGGGTCCGGGGCTGACCAGGGTGAGGTACACAAGGCCATCCCTAGAGGGGTTCGAGGCAGACCTCGAACAAGGTACGCAAGGCCAACCTCGGGTGAGGTCCGAGGCCGACCCCGGACAGAGTCCGACACTAGCCATGAACGAACCCCAAAGCCCCAGATATGGTGGGGCCCACGCGGGGCAAATGACGTAGATACCTCTTAGAGTAAGCTAGGCCCTAAGAGCATACTTGTAACTTCACTCATCTCCCCTCTCTCTCTAATATCTATAAATAGGGTCCCTTGTGATGGGAGGAGAGAGGCCATTTTGTAACCCTAGACACCCATATTGAATACACTTGGTGGTTGTGTGTTTCTCTTTGGGTCCCTTTATATCCTCGGTGGTCTCTGCATCCAACTAGAAGTGCATCTAAGTTTACTGTCTAGACTCATACTGTCGAGAGTCATAGACTACGGCTCTATGGTCTATGGCCGAAGCTCACCACACAAGTGAACTCCAAGCACAACTCGAGAGGGTGTGAGCCAAGGCAAGGCCCCTATCACCTGAGGAAGCCCAAGAAGCTAAAAATTTAAGGAATCAGCTGGAGGAAGCACGTGCATCAGCACGAGAGGCAACATGCCCTAAGGTCCCCAAGTTGAAGCCCTTTGGGCTGAGCTAGCTGAAGTCCGCGCCTAGGCAAACCTGCCACCTGTGGTCAAAGCCCAAGGAGCCCACGATCTTCAAGTGCAACTTGACCAAGTGTGGAAAGAAGCTCTAGCCTTGATAGGGGGCCCGGGAATGAGCTGCGGATACCAAGGGGTTGACCTGCTCGAAGTCAGCCGAGGGCAAGATCTCGCATCCAACCCTACACCAAACCGCTCGTGCCCTCCCACCTTAAGGGGCTCCTACCCATGAGGTTGTACATCAACTTTAGGAGAAGTTGAGTAAGCACTTCCAAGGGAGCTGAAATAAGCCGGTTACGTCCTTCGACCTATACACACTCAAGCAAATGCCGGGCGAGTCTATCTGAGACTTCATGTGTTGATTCGTCTACATTCATTACCAAGTCTAGGGCATCTTCGACACAAGTGCCGTCGAGGCAGCGTGTCGGGCTTTACATAAGGGGGAGTTGGCTCACAAGTTGGCAGTGGCAGAGCTACTTTCTATCATAAGGGAAATTTACTTGGCTCGGTGTGCAGTTAAGTCCATGCTTAACTATTAAATGGCAATGTTCTTTTTTTGCACTGTTCAAAGACTTCTCTCGTGGAGTTCTTTGGGTTAATTCAATTTCCTGTGGGAGTACTTCTGAATTTTAGATGAAAAAAATCACCCAAACTACTTGGCTTGTTAATTGGCAATCATTAAAACAAAAATTCACACACTTAATTAAAAAACGAATAACATTTCCATAGGGCTGCGTTGTGCCCGGAAGGCAGAAACATTGGCCCACACATAAAAGTAACTCTTCCAAGACGATGACAGACTGGCTCTGCTCGGTTGGGCTGAAAAGCTATGGTTTATGACTGGAATTGCACTGTAACGGCTGAAATTTTACTGTAGTTGAAGGTGGCTTATTTAGCGTAATTAAATTTAAAAAAATTTTAAAATAGAAAATATGTTAGCTCATTACAGACAACACGAACAAATACGGGAAAAAAGAACCAGCAAAAAAGCTAAAAAAAGCCAAAAGTAAAAAAAAACGAAATTTATGAATAGTGAAAAATAAGCTAGAAGCCAGAAGCTAAAGCTGAAATCAGCGGGGCCATATTGTTTTACTTCAATGCAAAAGCAAACAAGCACAGGTGAAGCATTTGGTAAAGTCTTGAAAAACGTATGCGAAACATCCAGTTAATTTGCTCTATTTAACAATCGCTTCAGTGACAGAAAATGCCACCATATGTAGCAAGCCTCAAAATAAGTTTGCAAGTCATACGTTCTGCATATGCATGTAAAGAGAAGAGTACAAGAACTAGAACTGAACCAAAAATGTTATATCATTCTTGGAGAATTATACAACACCATAAAATTCCAACTTCTGTGGGCAGGACTCACATTTAGTATCTGTGTGATTGCTTCCCCTGCTCCTTGTAGTACATTGCATATCTGCATAGCCACATCAAAACATATCAGGCATCAAGTGTGTCAAATGTTTCGAAGTGTGCACCCCACTTATCAAAAAAGGATGTTCAATTGCTTGAAATGTGCAAGTCACTTGTTAAAAAAGGAAGTTCAATTGTTCAAACTGCATTTTGTAAATCATATTTTCTTCAAGCAACCATAGATCAGCATAAACTCTAGCTCATTCCCTTGTTAATGCATTAAACACACAGAAAATATTGTTTTTTCCGGTTTGCCCACAATGAATTTGTATAAGACGATAATTTTGCTGCCAACATTGCTATCATAACTCATGTATGCAAGGAAGATTTCAATGAGTTTCAGCGTTGTTGTCTGCTAATTCACAATCCTGAGTTGAGGGTGTCCTGGTATACTGAAAACAAACATGTCTAAGACACTACTAAGCCCAAACTCATGGTACTTTCTAGGAGGAGAATTGTCAGGAGTTGCAAAAGCACCGTAAGACATATTCTTAAAAGTCGCAATCAAACCTAGAACTTGAGCACACAATGGAAACCAAAAATAGATTCGATCAAACCCTAAGCAGATCATACAGCCAAACGAAGCTACAAGCGACCAACACCAGGGAGCCTGTTTGGTTGGGCCATTGTAAATGGATTCCTTTGCTTTGTGTTTGGTTTAGACACCCTGTAATCGAATCCCGGCCCAGTTCACGGCCCATTCGGGGCAAACCCTCGACTGGATCCGTCGCCCCCGACGCGCCGGCGCCGCGCCGCGCCTCGCCTCCGCCCGCCGGTCGCGAAGATCTCCATCTCCGACGCCGCCCACACCACCTCAGTCCAGGTAAATCATTACCCACATCGCCCATCGATTGATCTTGCGTTGGATTCCCTGCTTGCTTGGATTGGATCTGAGAACGGGAGAGGAAGCAGCACATTTTCTTTCCCTCGCTTGCTTGCTTGATTTGTTCGCCTGTGGAAACTCCGGACGATTCAACAGTCATTAATCTAATCTCGGCTGAAACATTGCACATTACGAAACTTGGGGTCACTTTATTATGACCTCATACGGCCTATGCTTCTGTTTGGATTAGACTTGCATAAGCTAATGTACGTAAGAGTGTAGGTTGCCTTTAGCTGCCAAGAAGAAACCAGCACATTGTCTTAAGCTGCCAAGAAGAAACAGTAGGTTGCCTTGTACATTTGTCTATTAATTCCTTGCAGACTGTAGCTAGTTCATTTAAGAAACAGTAGACTGCTGCTGATGGGCATAGGAATGGCAGCAGGGCACTTCATCTGCATGAACGTGGCTGGTTAGCTCATTTGATATAACTAGCCTAAGGTTCTCTGACTTCCAAACCCATTAATTACTTGCCGCATCAGATTCCTCTGCAAGTCACTACTACTTTTCACCATCTAGGTGAAGCATATATAAACACTAATACTGCCATTCTCATTGTGATCACGTGGAGATTCAGGGGCTTCTTGAAGTATGCATGACCATTGTTTCCTTTTCTTTTGCGCTCTCTGATTCAGCGAGCAAATGTATCTGATTTTATCGATGCTTACTTTTCATTGGAAATTGGCTGTGATGGCAACAAGACACTGAAGAAAGGTGCTTGCTTGCTTGAGTTGTTGTGTCGCTCCTTCTGCTGCAAATCTGGTTGATCAGGTGATAGTATTAGAGTAAACAACAATTACCACACTTGTATAGTAGTTCCTCTGGTTGGCCTACATCAGTACATCTCCTCATGGAATAAGTGGGTATTACACGTCAATAATTCTACCATGTCAGTTTCCTGTATGTCTGAGTGCCACCAGTATGCATGAATTTGGTGCTGTAATTTGGTGTTTCTTTTCATAATTTGGTGCTTCTTTACATAGTTTTGTTTTGATAGTAAAAGCTAGGAATGAGCTGCACGATTTCAGCATCTTAGTTTTGTTTTGGATAGCTGGTACTAGGTAGTAAAAGTTCTTGGCGTGCTGTTGAAATAAGAAAGACTATGGGAACAGGGAAGATGATATTGTGATTGACTACTGTAACAGCCTCACAAGAAATCCTAAGTTATGGGTCTCAGTAAACATTAGCTTTGTGCCGAACTAAAATTTGTCCAACAAAACTTTTCTTTAGTAATTTGAGGTGAAACTTCTGTGAGGTGGCTTTGTAAAATTTGTCCAATTATATATATTTTTTTGTTATGTACTGCCCAATTATTTTTAGATGGAAGAAGAAAAATATTTATTGGGTATGTTAAATATTTTTGGTGGATGCTTGTGTTGGTTTCGTGCATGGTCAACTGTTAGCTGTCACTGCAAGTTTGTTGCGGTTTCTTGCACCGGGGCGGCGTGGAGTCCCGAAGCCGGAGCGGTGCGGGGAATCCCTGGTTACCGGAGTTGCTCCACGGGCGGACCTTCGGGGTCAACCGGGCGCAGGAGAGTCCTGGAGCTGGCGAGCGCCGAATCGATCCAAAGCGAATGAAAGTGAGCCTTGTGCTGTCCAAGAAGAGGATGGCGCCAGCGGCTCGAGCCTGGGCGGCTGGTGACTTGCTGCTGCTTAACGAGGCAAGGAAGAGTTGGATGCCTGCCTCCGGGAGTGGAGGGAGATTGCTCCTCCCAGGGGCAGCGATACCATGTTAGATCTATACGAGGAAAGGATAAATAGTTGGTTCATTGAACTCAGACCACAGGGCTATATATAGAGTATATGGGACATAAGACTAAACCCTAAAAACTAGAAAATACTACAGATATCCTTAACCTGAAAGAAGCCGAGTGGAGGGAACTCGGGAAGGTGAAGCCGACCGATTTTGCACAAGATTCACCAGCGAATGTGGACTTCCCATAGAAAAGTGCAATGGGGCTGATTGAGCAGTAGAGATAGCAAGCAGTAGCATGGGTTCTACTTGTTCTTGTATTCCTATTCCTTCCTAAGAAGTAAAAATCGAAGGCTGCAGCTGCTTGAATGGGTATGGATGAACACGATCTCTGCTATGGCATAGTATGCATGGAAGTGAGCAGTATGTTAGGGACTTGGGCTTGTGTCGTCACGTGCCATCTTGCGCCCGTGTATTCACCCACCGATTGTGTGTGTTCTTGGCCTTGAACTCTTTGTTGGGGGCATAATTTAATTGTGAATCACCTTTTGGTGGGGTAATATAGCTCTACTTTATCTTTGTATGCGTGTGCGTCTTCAGTTTAATCAGAAATTGGAAGAAAACTCGGTGCCGCTACTACCAGAGCAGTAGCAGAAAATGATGTACGGAGGAGAATAGAAGAACGAAACATGTGATGGGTGATAACGAGACAGTCATTTTTTTAAGAGAAGCAAAAAAGAAAATGAATGGAAGTAGTGGCACTACGTAGGTAGGTAGGTTCGTCGTAGAGAAGGTGGGATCGGATTTGTTCGTCTTTTTGGTTGGTGGCTGGTGCTGGGCCTCGGCGGCGGCACGGCAGGGCCGGCTAAGCGAGCGAGACAGGGAGAGGAGCGGGAATCTGGACCGTCCGTCCGTCCATCGGACCGCCATCCATCGGTATAAGACCCGAGCCATCCACCCACCCCATCCCATCTCCTCTCGATCTGGACCGTCCGTTCGCCATCCTGTCGGTATAAGAAACCAGAGCCACCCCCGAGCCATCCCATTCCCACCCCATCCCCGCCGCCGCCCCCTCTTCTTCCCCGACAAACGCCAGAGAAACCACAGCTACACGGAGATGGCGTCCGACGGCAGCGGCGTTGTGACTGTGTACGGCGGCAGCAACAACGGCGCCGCGCTCCTGGAGCCGTCCAAGCAGAAGTTCGCCACCTTCTCCGTCAAGGTGGGCCTGGCCCAGATGCTGCGCGGCGGCGTCATCATGGACGTCGTCACCCCCGAGCAGGCGTGCATCGCCGAGGAGGCCGGGGCCTGCGCAGCTGCGCCATCATGGCTCTCGAACGTGTCCCCGCCGACATCCGCGCCTAGGGTGGCGTCGCCCGCATGTCCGACCCGGGCCTCAACCGCGACATCAAGCGCGCCGTCACCATACCCGTCATGGCCAAGGCCCGCATCGGCCACTTCGTGGAGGCCCAGATCCTGGAGGCCATCAGCGTGGACTACGTCGACAAGAGCGAGGTCCTCACCCTCGCCGACGACGCCCACCACATCAATAAGCACAACTTCCGCGTCCCCTTCGTCTGCGGCTGCCGCGACCTCGGCGAGGCCCTCCGGCGCATCCGCGAGGGCGCCGCCATGATCCGCACCAAGGGCGAGGCGGGCACTGGCAACGTCGTGGAGGCCGTCCGCCACGTCCGCTCCGTCATGGGCGACATCCGCGCCCTCCGTAACATGGACGACGACGAGGTCTTCTCCTACGCCAAGCGCATCGCCGCGCCCTACGACCTGGTCATGCAGACCAAGCAGCTCGGCCGCCTCCCCGTCGTCCAGTTCGCGGCCGGCGGGGTGGCCACGCCCGCCGACGCGGCCCTCATGATGCAGCTGGGGTGCGACGGCGTCTTTGTCGGCTCCGGCATCTTCAAGAGCGGCGACCCGGCGCGCCGCGCGCGCGCCATCGTGCAGGCCGTGACCCACTACAGCGACCCCAACATCCTGGCGGAGGTGAGCTGCGGCCTCGGGGAGGCAATGGTTGGCATCAACCTGTCCGACCCCAAGGTGGAGCGCTTCGCCGCACGCTCCGAGTAGCCGCGCGCGCGGGGTTCCATCTGCATCTCCATCTCCATCTCCATGGCAATAATAATGAAATCAAATCAATCAATCAATCAATAGCGTATCAAATCAAATCAGTCTGCTGCGTATGAATTCTTGATGATGATAACAAGAAGAAGAAGAAGATGAAGCGGCAGCAGTCTACTTATGTATTGTGGTCTGCATTGTTTCGGGCTTGTACTGGGAGGCATCCTGTTGCTGCTTGTTTTGGTCCTTCTTAGTCTTGCAATGGATGATACATCACTGTTCCATCCCATACTGTCAAGTGTCCTTTCACTACACTATAATTTTGATTGCTTTGCAATTCTCATTCTCTTGTAGCAGCAAACAGCATGTTTTTTTTTTAATTTCATTTGTTGGATCTATCTTTCTATGCCTTGTGCGCAAACAACAGCTTAATATTGTTGCAGCCGCCGCGACGTACAACAGCTTAATATTGTGCCAGGATCTATCTTCGAAGCCTCTTGCTTGTAGGTTGAAGAATTCGCTTGTGTGTGATGATAACACTTTTTTTTGGCTTGTGTTCAATAACAGCTTAATATTACTGTTATTGAAAACAAAAGTGCACGTACAATACTACTCTGCGAAAACAAAGTGCAGGTACAAGCATGTACGTTTGGTGTAAAACGACCAAAAGCCAGTTTTGGAACTGTACCGTAGCGTATTTACAAAAATAGCAATATACAAGAGGTATTGACAAAAATGTCATTTTTGCCGCCAGTGGACCGGGCGGCAGCGGCCGTGACGTGACACCTGGCGATGTCGTAGGCGGCAGGCGCTTGTCGCCCAGCCAGTAGGCGGCAGGTAATTAGGTCAGCTAATTAGTCGGCTTAATTACCTGCTAATTTTTTCGGTTTAGTGTTTTTTTGAATTTTTAAATATACCAAATGAGCTCAAATTTTTTTGAAAATTTATGTACAGCCTTTCGACACAACGTTCCTCGCAGTGTAATTTTTGGAGAATTTTATCCTTGACGAATGTTGCTAAAAAATTCAAACAATTTCGATATTTTTATGAGTTTTTAGATATAGGAAACGAGCTTAAAAAATTACGAAATTTTATGTGAAGCCTTCCGATGCAGTAATAGTTATTATGTAATTTTTTTAGAAATTTTATGTAGCCCAAATTAGCCATGTTTGTTCGAATTAACTTAACCATAAATTTAACAAATATTTCACATTTTTTACAATTTGATACATTAAGAATTTGTATAATTAAAAGTAACTACAATACTACAAAAATACATCACAGGATGCGACATGGGTCACTCTTCTGAGCCACTGCTATCTTCTCGCCGCACTTGCTTGCCCGTACGCGGTCTTGTCTTTCGTTGCGCACGAGCATGTCCCGTTGAGTACGTTAGTCGGTCTGGAGGTTGCGTATTGGGTCGGAGTAGGTATGGGGACTGTTTAGTCTGCTCAATGGGTGGCTGTGGTCCAATAGGCAGAGGTACAATTTACTAGGTCCAGTAAGGGTCGAAGTTGTCCAGCTGAGACGTGCCAAACTGCGAGCCGCCCGCAATAATATCGTGTACGAATGATTCTAAAAATCTCCCTTGTGGTGCGAACGAGCTCTCGCCCTGACCGTACGTCGCAGCGAAGCCGGAGGAGCTCTGCCCACTTAAGTGTCCAAACCCTGGGTATGCCGATAACGCTAAGCCTTGTCCTACGTATGATGCAAACCCTGACGTCATGTACTGCTCTCTAGAAGCATCTGGGAGGCCCGTGTCGTCATCAGTGGACTCATCGTCACCTCCATGTTGAATTAGAGGCTGCAAAACAAAACGATATTATTCACGACAAATATTTCAGATGTATAATACGAATCTCATACCTCCCGAGTGTGCAACGAAGATGAACGACGGGAAGTGGTAGTCTGTGCAGGTGGTGCGAACGGCAAAAGAGATGCATCTCGACGATAGACCTGCGGCGGGAGAACGCCATGATGTTAGTGGAACACAAGGCGAAATAGGAAAAATATGTACGTTCGTACGTAAGTTACCTCCTTATCAGTACGATGCACGGATGATTGGCGGCTAGTACTATGACGCAATGTAGACTCAGTATATTGCGATGGCCGGCCGGACTCGCTGGGTCGCGATGACCTAGCGGGTGAGCATGGTGCCCCCACTTGGTGGGTCATGTGCACACTGTGATATGAGGAACGGCCGCAGGCTACGGTGAGGCTGCACAGGAGTAGACAACATTTCCGGAGAACCATGGGGCAACAGACTATATGAGATGCCACGGTGAAGAAACGCCTTCTCTCGTGGATCGTTGCTCTTTTTAGTGAGGACTAGTTGCTAAGTGTTTATTTTTTCTACGAGATGGAACCACCCGGTGACGCATAGCTGGGATACGGTGAGGCTGCACAGGAGCGGGCAATATTTCCGGAGAACCGTCTGGCAACAGGCTATATGAGATGCCACAGTGAAGAAACGCCTTCTCTCGTGGATCATTGCGCCTTTTAGTGAGGACTAGTTGCTAAGTGTCCATTTTTTTTCTAAGAGATGAAATTTCCCGGTGACGCATACCTGGGGTACGGTGAAGCTGCACAGGAGCAGCCAACATTTCCGGAGAACCGTGGGGCAACAGGTTATATAAGATGCCACGGTGAACAAACGCCTTCTCTCGTGGATCGTTGCGCCTTCTAATGAGGATTAGTTGCTAAGTGTCCATTTTTTCTACGAGATGTAACCACCCGGTGACGCATAGCTGAGCTACGATGATATTGCACAGGAGTAGACAACATTCCGGAGAACAAATCAAGCAATACGGCGCAGCGGCAATAGAGCCGACGGTGATCCCGGATGCGCCTTCCAATGAGCTCAGAAGCTTTTGATTGCAAGGGAAGGAACCCGACAAGCAGGTGCGGCGCTGGGACAACTTCAGCTCAGCGGCGGAGACGCTGGGCAGGAAAAGAAAACATCTCGTATCCCGATCCAAACCCCACCCTCTTCCCAAACCCTCAATCCAAACACGGATTAAATCTATCCCACCTCTCGTATCCTTGGAATTTCAATTCCTTAAATCTCCTGAGGTTTGGGTTTTCTTAGATCTCCTACGCTAGCTACGCGATCGATGATATATATACTAGTAGATGATTAATTGCGATTGGTTACGTACAGTACATACAGTTCATTCGCTTCTTACAAGTAACACATGCAAAGCACTAGTCAAGTCGCTAGCTAGTGCAAACGCGACCCCGCCCTTATGACTGAATTGATCCTAAATTTGTGGCCACGACATACTCCAGTAGTATTAGTTAATCAATGACAAGCTAGCCTGCACCAGATAACCACCTGTCGTTTGATAATGGCGCGCGCTCTGCTGAATTAGCCAGCCAGGCAGGCCTCTCTCAAGTTAGACAACACACTCGCCTTCTCATGGCCAGCACCTAGCTGCCAAACTGACTGTAATTTAGAACGAACATAGCGTCCAATTTAGAGGATTTCTATTTTCAAACACAATCATACGAGAGATTCAAGATTTTCGTCTTACAAGAAAGATAAAACAGTGTAGTCTGAATGCAGGAATTACCTGTTGATTAGACGCATAATCAACACATTTCAAAGTGGAGATGTCATTTACACATGTTTGTGGAGCTTCACTTATGTGCGACATAACAGCTAGCTAGCATATATACCGCTTGACAAGATGTACTCGATCAGCTCATTTCTTTGTGATGCATGGAGTGTGAGCGATGTCAGCACTAGCTAGTCCATGCATGCATATATATATATATATATATATATATATATATATATATATATATATATATATA
Source organism: Dendrocalamus sinicus (assembly GCA_036346575.1). NCBI lineage: Eukaryota > Viridiplantae > Streptophyta > Magnoliopsida > Poales > Poaceae > Dendrocalamus > Dendrocalamus sinicus. The sequence goes on along the minus strand of JAYEVI010000332.1, from coordinate 24,944 downwards.
TATATATATATATATATATATATATATATATATATATATATATATATATATATATATATATATATATATATATATATATATATATATATATATATATATATATATATATATATATATATATATATATATATATATATGGCTGTTCTGCTCTTGTTAATCAACCAAAAACACTGATAGTGGGCTTGCATACTTATGATGCCTTTAGACATGATGGATGGGCTCCATATATATCTAAGCCCTGCTACCAGTGCAGTCCAATTAATGGACCAGGAGCCAATTCCCTTTGCTAAGCTGGTCCACATACGCATACGCACAGGGCAAGAGAGTCGTCTAAGGAAAGAAACAAATTAAACTGCAGACTGCAATGAAATGCTCTGAAATATTGTTCTGCACTGCATAAAGCAAACACTAACGCTTTGCTACTCGATCGAACTGGATGGAGCTCTTGTTATGATTACACACACATAGCTGTTCCTTGACCCTCTCCATCCCTTCAGTCCATTGGATGATTGCCTCTTCGATTTTCTGCTTTTTTGCCACCGATGGTTTTTGCACGTGTGACACCCGGGATCAGGTTACACGTAACGACACTATCTCTTCCAGTCATGCGACATGGGTCGTCGCGTTGGTTACGACATCATACACATCCCCTGGATTCTCGCGCTCGTCGTGCCGGCATTAAATGGCTCTGTCCCATCTTGTACTTAAGCGCCATGGCGATGAGCTTTCGGTCTATTTGCTTCTCTTCTCTTGCGCCTGTTCCTTGCTGCTTGTAGTTTCTTTGGTCGTCACCATTCATTCCGCGTCGAGGTTTTGCCGTTCGCTTTCTCCCCATCGTGCGTTCATTGCTTAAGATGGGCCGTAGAAGTGACCGGAGCAGTTGAAGTGGCGCGTCAATTCCATCGAGCAGCCACGCCGGTCAAGACAAGTGCTCCGAGGCTGCCGTCGGTAAGCAATGGAAGGCGTTGGAGAAATTTGACGGTGTGTTCATGAACACACTTGGCCCGTCAATTGCGACGGACGAGCTAGTGGAGTTCCTTGTGCCCTTGGAGACGTGGAAGTGGACGGCCGTCTGCTCGGTGTGGCGGCGGTTGGCGAGCACGAGCAGGCCAAAGGGGCCGAGCGCGCCCCTACTTGCGCCGCCGCCGCTGGTGCTGCAGGTGTAGCTGACGTCGGCCTCGTTGATGGCCTGGACGGCATGGCGGTTCAGCTGGAACTTGGCCTCGATGTCGAGCTGCGTGGCGCAGAAGAGGCTGAGCGGGAAGATGGAGCTTGTAATGCCCAAACTGGCTCAGGTCTAACCTCATTCTAGATAGGCTACGCACACGTAGCAACCCGCTTGTACTTTCATTCTCGCTTCACGCAAAACGGTTAACCAGAGGTTGCTACCATTGGAAGCTCTAGGCTTATATGTTAGTGCTTCTCAAACTAAACTAGTAAAGTGGAGCTAATCCACACTCTCATGTGCACACACACATATGGGCTATCATGAACCTAATTCTACAGGGCCGAGGTATCACACACACACCCCCTCAAAGGACCGGACATCCTCGTCGGCCTAACATACCACATTCGAGCAAATCATCCGTATCTCCCCTCCGTGTGTCCAGTGCCAGCATATATGCTATGCCGTGTATCCTCCGGGCCTGCACGCGCCATGCGCCATAGCCTATGCCCCTGACCCGCATACGCTCATGTAACCACGAGGGTCGACTCTGATACCATTTGTAACGCCCTAAGGACCAAACCGGCTTAGGCTTAACCCTATTCTGGATAGGCCACGTACACGTAGCAACCCACTTGCACTTTTGTTCTCGCTTCGCACAAAACTGTTAACCGGATGTTGTTACCATTGAAAGTCTTATGCTTATATGTTAGTGTTTCTCAAATTAAACTAGTAAGGTATGACTAACCCATACCCTCATATGCACACACACATATGGACTATTATAGGCCTAATTGATCAAGTGTCAGAGAGCCGCGGTCGATGGTGATGCCGTCGAGGCCCGTGGAGTTGATGCGCAGCGTCTCCACCTCCTGCACCGGCCACTGGAGCAGGTTGCTTCTCGTCTTGGTGTCCAGCACCACCATCCGGAGGATGGATTGCATGTAGAGCCATGCATGCACACGCACACAATTAGAGTTACGTTAGTGGCGGCGGCGCACGTACATGGTGTGTGTGATTGCCGTATAGTATATGGGATGAGATGGCACAAGCACATGTGGTGTAGGAGTAGCTGGTATTAGTGGTATGTCGGCGACAAGCACAAGCACAAAAGTAAGGTTTTGGTATCTCGTTCAAACTCAAAACCTTACTTTACCGATATTAAGCCACTATACCATTTTAACCCATCCCTCTCCTTGGTACCGAAAAGATCATATATAGTACATGCATACAAATGAAAACAGAAATAATAAAGATCAATTACATATAGTAGTATGATTTAACACTTAATTTTTGAATGCTTGAAGCAAATTAAGGCGTACACCACAAGTAAGATATATGATCAATACATAACTTATTTATTTATATATTTTGGTCTGAAGGAGTACATTATGTCGCAGATAAAGAATCGAACCCCCCAACTTTCAGGTTAGAGTAAGGGTCGGTGCTCTTACCACTTGAACTACATGATCAATTCGGGTTCGGCTTCTGGCTTCTGGTTTATTTTTCACTATTCATAAGTTTCGTCTTTTTCTGAACTTTTGGCTTTTTGTTGAGCTTTTTTGCCGGTTCTTTTTTTTCCGTATTTTTTTTTGTATTATACGTAATGGGCTAACATATTTTTATATTTTTAATTTTTAAATTTAATTATGCTAAATAAGCCTCACATCGATTCTGTGCTTTTTCACCAACTACAGTGTTTTTAGCCATAAGCCATGAGCTTTTCAGCCGAACCGATCACCACCTAATATATACATAATTTATTATTCAAGTCAGTCAATAGGGGCGTTGGCCTAGGATATTTCCTGGAGGATAATATTCACATACAAAATAAGGCATATATATCTGGTTCAGAACAATCATTTTTAATTTAGCACAACCAATATGAGTTGTGTTACGCCAAGCCATATATAATGTGTGTAAAACCCGCAACCTCCACCTTCAATGCAAGAATTTTTAGCATAGTTATAGTTAGTTTGTCTAGAACCCCATCAAGGACCAAGCATCGATCACTGCCTATATAGGGTATGGATGCGCTCTCCCCAAACAGACTTTTGGTACTAGAACGACATGCTGAAGCCACAACCGTTGCATAATTAAGCTTACCATTGATGGTGTTGTCCCATGCATGAAACCAGGCTGCTTACCCCGGCCAACACGTTCACGTTCCTCATTGTGGGCTTGTAAGATAGTATCCTTTTCAGCTTGGCTAAGGCAAAAATTGCCGCGCGTGTATTAAGAATGACAAGATGTACTAAACAAAGGCTATTGAAATTTTGAGTAACCCCATTTTTAATTTTGCGCTCTGAAATGCAACAAGACAGCAGGATGGATGTAAATAAGCTTGTGTATAAAGTATGTTTCACAATTTGTTCATACTAATTAATAAGGAACGTTAACTGAGAACAAGATTAATGACTTTTTCAAGATTTAACATTCGTCATCAAGGTCTTATTTTACTCTTGGGCCTGTTTGGGATTGCTCTGCTCGATGATTTTCAGCTCCGCTCCATGATTTTCAAGCCAAACGGAGTAACTCCACCATGGAGCTAGCAGATCCAAGAAAAATGCAGGGCTGAGGGGCTAGCTCCATGGTTTTTGTGGAGCTCCTCAAGAGGTGCTCCAGAAATACATATTTCAAACGTACGTCCTCGTGGAGTTCTATGATAATTACCCACCATTTCGTACCGGTTCGATTCAAGCCCCCCTCCAAAAAAATGATCTAGGGCGTTGGATCTCCATCTAACGGTTCAAAATTTGACTGAATGTTGTATAGACACTCCCTTCTTTTAATTTCCTCCCACATCGTTCTCCCTCCCATCGAAAATAGAGAAGCGCCGCCCGGGTATCAACCTAGCGCCGTCGTCCCTTCGATTCCGGCCGGCCAGAGCTCGCACCCGTCATGTTTACCGGCGAAATGGAGAGATCCGATGGTCCTCCACTGGTTCCGGACAGGGTTGGCGCCCCAAATTCCTCACGCCCTGTGAGATTTCCGCCGCCGACACATCGCACAGGTGCGCGCAGCCACTGCCGCGATGACCGGGCAGAGCCACACCCTCGCTCGTCGGGTGCGCAGCCGCAGCCACAAGCCTCGCACCACGTCGAGCTGCGGCTGTGCGAATGAGCTGTGCTGCGTGTCCGCATGGCATGCCCGGCCGGGCGTTGGTGCTCCCATGCAGTGGCGGAGCATGCACGCAATTCTTACTGGTACATGCTACTCGGAATCATGCACATCCGGCGGCGCTGGTGCCTGTCCCAGTGGCAGTGCCGCAGCTAGCTTACCAGTAATTAATACTACTCCAAGGGCATGTATGCGTAGGCGTATAGGCTAACCAGTAACCACATGTGCGCTTCACAGCTTCATAGGGATGGAATACTAGCATGCAGCTCCTAAGAAATTTTGACGCAAGAGGGGGCGGCGCGACCCAGGTTGGCGATGGGTAGCTCCTCGGTGCTCCCATGCCATGTGCTTGACCCGTGGGCGAGCCAATGATGCTATCTAGGTGCTGATTTAGGTGGTGAATACTGAATTGAGGTGAGTGTGTGATGCTATTTTCTTTGATTTGTTTGCTAAATTTTGGACGAAGGATGTCGGTTCAAGTATTTGCTTGCTAGATTGTGCCTTGTTTGCTGCTAATGCAAGAACAGTGTGTTTGACAATTTGCACTGCAAGTGATCAATGAAATGCCTGCTAGAACACTCATGTTTAATTAGTTTAGATATGAAGTATTCAGTGCTGCACAAATTCTGTTATGATGGACCTAAGATGATTCAGCTGTACTGCAACTGATTATTATATTCGTTCACCGTGGCATTTTACTTGTAGATTGAGGCTATATACGAGCAGCTGCTAGCTACTGCCCTTCATCAGAGCCCCTCATCAGTTAGTTTGTACAAGATGGCCTCTAGCTAGTTTCAGCACCCTCCTTCATGTAACTTGCAGCTCTGAACCAATGTGTCTTCAATGTGTAACTTGCACTCTCTGACATTTCTAATTTTCTATGCATGATTGCAATCCCTGGTTAAGAATGTCCTTTAATTTCCACTTGAAAGACTTATTGAACATCCCTGCTTGACCAATGTGTTAGCGTTAAATTCGGCGAACACACTTGGTGCACGAAAGCACGAATCAAATAGCAGCAGGAGTAGGTAGAATAGTATCATGACTTTGATGCTTGGCCAGATTATCAATAACAATCGGCCCTGGACCAAGCTCTTGCATAGACGCATATATCTCACCTATCTTGATCAGCATCTCTCTTCTTCTCAACCCACCTTGGGACCACCTTGGAATATTTTTTTGATGGCCGCTCTTTCGAAACTGCCGTTTGTTTCTCATATTTTGACAAGAGGTACTCAAAAGTAGGCTTGAACTTCTTCTGTGCCTTTGCTTCATTCACTTTCCACGCATCAACCTTGGGGCACTTTGGCTTGAGCATCTTTGGGCAAAACCGTTCTGAACGGTTTGTACCATTGTCTTCTTGATAGAACCAAAACCGTTCGAGCGGTTTGTACCACGCTACCGCAAAGAGAAGCAAAACCGGTCTGGCTGGTTTACCCTGCGCAATAGGCAAACCAGGCGTCTTTGATGAGGGCTTCGCTTGCCCCCCGAGCATGGGAGCTTTTGCAGTGATCTTCAGAGACTCCCTTCCATTAGCAGTAGTTCCCAATGTCATTTTTCTTGATATTATTGAATCATCTACCCGTTTAGGTCTTTCTTCACCAATGACAACATTTTTCCCTTTTGTAGATTTGGCTTGTTCAGGCCGAATCAGCACCTTAGCATTCTGTAGATCAAGAGAGTATTAATAGGGAACAGCTGTTTATCTATTTGCATATCTCTAAAACTCAATCGACCTTCATTGATGGCCGATTGGATATGCCGACAGAAGACATTGCAGTCATTAGTGGCATGAGAGAACGATTTGTGGAATTTACAATAAGCTCGCCGCTTCAACTCATCAAGCGGCGACATAGCATGAGACAATCTAATGTTTCCACTTTTCAACAAATCATCAAAAATTCTATCACACTTGGAAACATCAATGGTAAACTTGATCTCATCTTGCTGATTCTTATGAATCGGCTTAAGAGAAGCACATGTACTTGAATTTGATTTAGACAGCCATACAAATTCAGTAACATAAACATTCTTATCTTCATCGTCCGAAAATTCAGATTCATAATCAAGCATATGCATGTTAGGATGATCAGATTTCAATATATGCTCTCTTGACTCCTTGCTTCGGCTTTCTTGAGCCGAAGCCTTTTGTAGGACTTGATTAATGTTAACAAAGTCATGTCCGTCTAATTTTTCTCTAATGTAAGAGCGCAAACCATGAAAAGCTAAATTTGCCAAATCTTTCTCAGAAATCTGCCAAATTCCTTGTTGCGAAAGACCAAGTAAGTGAAAAGATTGCAAATCTCAAAAATATCCTCAATAACTAAGGATAGATAGCTTCTCCCAACCTCCTTCCGCACAATTGCATTACTCACAATTTGAGAGTCGCTTTTGATCACCAGTCTTTGGTATCCCGCCACTAAAGCCACTTGGAGAGCCATTAAAATCGCTTTAGCCTCAGCAATCTCCACTGTCAAGCAAGCCTCCACATGCTCAACCGCACACATCCTCACCCTACCATATTCATCTCTACCAACGCATCCTAACCCCACTTCCATCTCACCATCATACCCACATCAACATTGAGCTTCATATATCCCTCTCGTGGAGCCTCCCAAACCCTCTCATAGGATCTTTCATACTCTCCGCCATCAGTCTCTCCACCCTCTCTTGTAACACCCCTGCCACTAACGGTCCAGAGGTTGTCACCACTGGCTGCTCCGTAGGCCATAAATTGACCCCATAAACCAACACAAGTCTTTCCGGCGCACTTTGACCTCACTCGTGCGCACCCTAGAAAACTTTCCAGGAGGTGACCCATCCTAAGACTATTCCCAGCCAAGCACTCTTAACTGTGGGGTTAGTAACAATGGGTTTCCAAGAAAAGAAGACGCATCTCGTTGGTATGGGTAGTACTATCAATCCTTTTAAGCTATTATTTGAGCTCCTACCATATCATATCATACCATATTAAATTTGGGGTATTACATCTCCGCCATCTCCCTCTCCCCCTTGAATATTCTCGTATTACGACTACCCTGTATTGCCCAGCAAGTGGTCATAAACCACTCCCTCTTATCTCTATCCAACCTCTCCCACTCCTCATCTACCCAATCTGGCACACACTTGTATCTCCCTCAAAGATCCACTTCAATCCCATGCTCCCTCCAAATGTCTTCCGCCACACCACATTCCCTGATAGCATGCAACCCTGTCTCCTCTAACCCACAAGCATCACACACTGAAGGGATATTGGTAACCCTTTTGTGTAATCCCACCCTTGTAGGTAGCGCCTCATGAAAAAATCTCAAAAAAAAAACTTCACCCTAGGAGAAATCTCCGACCCCCAAATGGAGGCCCAAACGCCCGAACTGTCCCTACCAGAGGCACCCTCCCACTCTCCCCCATAATAGCCCAATACGCTGATCGAACTATATACTCCCTTTCTTGTCCAAATCCCAACACACCTCATCAATCCTTTCTCCCCGCTCAATGGGATACTCATAACCTCGGCACCTCAAAAGGCAAGAAAACCTCTGTAACCCTTTGCACGTCCCAATTCGCCCATCCCGAATAAGTCAACCACCTCATCTCCTCCTCCATATCTCCCTAGGTGATAAGACCCTTCTAGTCCGAGTCCCTGGGATCCACAGGTCCTTCCATACTCTAATATGACTCCCATCCCCACCTCCACCTCAACCCCCATAACAACCTACGGCCTCCCATATAGCCCTCCAAGTGTAGCTCGAGTTACTTCCTAACTCCGAATCAAGATAAGAAGAGTTAGGGAAGTACCTAGCAGCATATGACCGAGCTAGCAATAAGAGATCCCAGATGTGTGAACACTCTCCAAGACTGTTTACCAGAGCCCAGCTAAACATCTTACAATCCCGAAAACCTAGTCCACCAATCGCCTCCTAGCTACTCCAACCCCTTTACTAAACGACACCTTGGTCTTCTCAAAACTCACCATCTGCCCCGATACTCTCTCATACACACCTAGCACATCCTTCACCCTTCCGGCCTCCTCTACATTAGCTCTCACAAAGATAACACTATAATCAGGGAAGAAAAGGTGAGACACAATAGGTGCACAGTTGCAATCCTTAATCCATGAATCGTCCCTCTCACCACCTCTCTCCTCAACAAACCTGACAACGCCTCCGCACACAGAATAAATAGATAGGTAGACAAAGGGTCCCCCTGTCTAATGCCCCTGCTAGGAGAGAATGACTGAGAAGGGACGCCATTCACCAAAACAGAAAATGAGATAGATCTGATACACTCTATAACTCTATCTACCCGTCCTACATCAAAACCCATCCTCCATAACAGCGCCTCTACAAAATCCTACTCCACCCTATCATAACCCTTTTTAGCCATATCTAAGATATGCCCCTCACCATGCCTCTCCCCCTTCATGTAATGGAACATCTCAAAGGGCCACCAGAATATTGTCAGTATTGAGATGTGAAGGTGTGAATGCACTCTGATTCTCAAACACAATCTCATTCAGAAACGAGCTTATACACCACATTACACAAGCTTATAAGTCTAAAATCCGCCATCCTCTCCAAGCTCTTCTTCTTTGGGATTAAAACCAAGTGAGTATGGTTTACATCCCTTGGAATAGGAGCCCCCCTCAAAATATCAAGCACCAATCTAGCCACCGACACCCCTCCCCCCAACCACCACCACCACAATATGCCAATGTTGGTATTTGTTAACGCAAACAGAAAGATCTGCAAGCGCACGGAATACTGTTGTAGCATTTCACCCGGGAGTATTCCTGGTATCGTATTTATTTCCACAGGGAAGCAATGGTTGAAAGAGTATTGATAATTAACAAGGAGGAATCTACTAATTAATATACCGACTAACCAGAACAGGGGTAAATGATAGGCGTGAAGATAGGTGACACACAGAAGGTTTCAAGATAAAGATACAAGTAGAAGGCGTAGCTAGCTTGGGAGGACAACGAGCGAGCACTAGATTCCTATGTTCCTCTCTACCTTTGGGTTCTATTAGCTAAACTATGACACACGACTATGGCGAGGTTGAATATGTAGAGGATACCCTAAAGCACACGGGGCACTGGCCTGTCTAGCATCCGTTAGACAGTCTCAGCTTCGGGGCGCCTACGTTTTAAGAAGTACCCAGCCACGTGATGGATTACGAAGACTAGACAGGGCTGTCACCACCTGCTGGCTACCAAACTTCCGTGGGGTACGCCGCACTCTAAGGTATCCTTTGCCTAAACATCATGTTTATGCTAACGAATACTACTCTAGCCCTCGCGTTAGAGCTAAAGCACTCGAAGAATCGAGCGTAGAACCGGTGCGAAGTCGACCCAAACTACTCCAACCTTCACCAGGATCGAACACCGAAGAAAAGACTAAAGTAACCAACACTACGACGAGCGTAGCGATATGAATAAGATAAAGATAGAGATGATAACCATATTGAATATAAAATGTCTTCCAAAGGAAGGATACAAGGGCCGACCCCCGAAGATGATTCGGAACCTGGGCCGAACCCGACTCGACTCTAACTCCCAAACTAACCTAGCCTATACTACTACATAGTGAGAGAGATGGCTTGGAGAGCTCCTTCTTGGTGTGTCTTGAATGAGAGGGGGTGCCCCTCTATTTATAGTGGAGGTTCCTTGGAGGGGTGGAGAAGGTCCTTTGTATTTTAGGAAATAAATCCCCTTGATTTGATCTTGATTGATTTGGTTTGATCTCTTTGATATGTGGGCCCATGAATCCATGTGATGCTTGATCTTGGCTCTTGGATCAAACTGACCTTGAGCCACCGGCTAGGATTACCCCAAAATGTGTTTCTTTGCATGTGGCAAGAGTTGGGCCTCATTGGGCCTGGGCCTTGGTCAGCCGACCTAGGGGGTGGTCGGCCGACCTGGCCCAGAGCCCAATTGGGCCCATTTTTCACCAGTGGGCTCCTGCATGGGTTAGTTCTCCAAAAACTAGGTGCAAGTGTTTATTTGATAAATATGTATAAGAAATATATTAGTTTCTCTTTTATTTCCGGGATGTTGATGGTATGAGTTTATGTGATAAGAACCGTCAACAAGCTCCCCCACACTTAGATCTTTGCTCGTCCTGAGTAAAAAATATGAATTAAGTACAAAGGATCGAGCAAGGACTAAGGTGGTTTTTGATGCACAACCTCTCAAGAAATGCAGCTAGCATAAAGGTTATTCCAAGACATTCCTCATACCTGTGGGGTTTAGAGTGGCTGGCTATGATGCTCGCCTTGGGTGGTTGAGAGATAAGGTGGTTGAGAGATGGAATAACTCGAATGAAGACATGACTCCCCTCCTTTCTCAAGTATACTTGGAGTTTTTAACAAGTTTTTCAAAAAGAATTATCCTTAGCTTACTTACTCCTCAAATGGTATGCTCATATCACTCATGTGGTTTCTATATGTCCTCTCCAAGAGCCATTGGCCTTTCTTTTTTTTCCTACAAACTATAGGTTTATGTGGAGCTCAAGGTAGGGGTAAATAAGGCATACTTATGTCATGTATGTTGTCAAGTCAAAAATTGGCCCTCGTGAAATGTCAGACCCAGATTTTACAATCCGGAATCATCAGTGTTTAATCGCACTATTCCTGGATCGAGATAGTGCACACGCTACGATTCTGAATATCAAAGTACATATCATGCGAAAACGTAAATATAATAGTAGACTTACTCATGGGCCGATTAGGCCGAAATCAATAAATTGCAGCAACGGAAGAACGAAGCACACAGGTGGGACCTTCAAGACATGCCCACAGGCAGCCAACTGGAGGTTCGCGACCTAGTTCTTGACATCTTCATGCTCTTCGCCATCGTGATCCAAAAGTATTATTGAAGCGTAGTGATCCGATTCCTGCTTCTGAATTTGTCGCAAAAGCGAGTGTGAGCACTCCGACCCCGTGCTCCGCGAGCCAACACATAGAATGCAATATTTAACATGTATGGCTAATCAAAGGAAGGTTGGGGCTTATTTTTGCGTAGAGTGCTTTTGAATACAATTACCTAAAAATTCCTAAGACCTAGCATTTTGAACAACAACATAATGTTCAAGAATATGCAATAATAATAGCGATCCAGATTCCATCCACTATTACATGGCATCTGCACCATATAGCAATACCTTCAGCGTTATAGCCGCTTAACTTACCACTGGGACGACACCCAAGACAATTCCGAACTAGGGCCTTCCACTGCCCTTCACTTTTCCAATCCCATCCATAAAGCATTTTGAAATAGAACTATATCCGGTTAAGTTCCCATGTCTGCCCTTGACCGTGGGCACGGCTATTCGAATAGTTTTGACTCTGCAGAGTTTGTACACTTTCACCACAAGAGATAATCAACTCATTGCCCCACATGATACCTTAGACATGTGGTCGAGCAGACCATCACAGTGACTTTTCAAAGTATCTAGACCCTTTTGTCATCTCACCTTATGGAAACCGCCCACTTGCAGTGGGTCCCATCTATGCTGCTGGATATTTCCCACGCCACTCGCACTTCGGGCTTCTACTTCCCGCAACGTAGGACAGCTGGGAAACTTCACCCCCCACTGGTGTCCCTTCAGGCCCCCTTGCCATAGTGTAGCCCCTTCAATCCCCTACCAGTGAGATGAGTCCGGAGTTTCGATAAATTTACTTAGCCAAGTTGTATTTTACAGACTTGTGGTTGTCTTGCTTTTACACAGGAGGTCGTGACAAGATTCGGTCCTTAGTGGTATCTGGGCGATCTACCACTAACCCACTTTGTGCATCCACTGCACCACACTCACACCCTCAAACCAATCCGCCCAGATATTTAAGCAAGTTGGGGATTTTGGGAGTATAAAATAATCATGTCCAAAATATACCAGTCGTTCCCATCATGACTGCCCAAACCATTTTCTCATGATTAAAAGCGACGATGATGTCTAGGGCATTTCAGCGCCCCCTGAGTATCTATGCAAAACTAAGCATAGCATATAGCTAGGGACTTATTTTCAAAACATTACTATTATAATTTTGCTAGGGCGACAAGGTTCACACATTCGAATATTCCAAAGGAGGGGGTAATATTATTCAAAGTAATCAATGGACATATAACTAGAATATTAAATTTAACATGCATTTGCATATAAAATAACAGCATGCAATTTGATAATTTAAAACAAAGTAATTTGCAGAAATGTAGGTTCAACATGATCAAAGTATTGACTACTTTGGGTCACAAAGTGGTCCAGTGCTTGATTATCCGGAGCTTCTAGGCTACGACTTCCGCTTCTTCCTCCCGAGCCTCGTGCGCTATTTAACGTGCGCGAAAATTTGGATAAAAAGAAAACATCACATCATCAAAATATCACCAGAAATTCAAATGAACTCTAAAAATTATGATTTCAGTTCCATTGGATAGATCTTGAATTTAGAAAATTGTCTCATCCAATTTGGAGTTAAAATAAAAAAGTTATGATTATTTGAAGTTCTCAGGTTGAATTAATTCCAGAAAATATGAAATATCTGATAGGTGGGACCCACTGGTTATTTTAATCTTTTAATCTTTTTATTATATTCCATAATATGTGTGTATGACATGTGGGACCCACCAGTCAACGGGTCTTTTGAATCCCAGTGGCTGACATGTGGGACCCCACTGTCAATAACCATGCATGTGGCTGGTCACTGACAGGTGGGCCCTTGGCCTCTGGCCCCACAGGTCAGTGGGCTGCCTTGGCGGCGGTCCGGTGCTGCGGTGGCTTGCGGTCCCGCAATGGGCCGACGAACGGCCCATCTCAGCAGCGGAGAAAATAAAGAAAACTCGACCTCAGCACGCGGAGCCGGGGGCTCGAACGCGCGCCGAGGGAGTCGGGGGGGAGAAGAGACGAGCGCTGGTAACCAAGTGAGCGGGGAGGCGTTGCCTACCCTATAAGGATAACCAATCCTTTTGGAGTATGCCGTGGAGGGGGCCGGGCAGAGGGAGAAGAAGGCGGTGGCGACGGCGGCGAGCGGTGGCCGGAGAGGTTCGGGAGCTTCGTGAAATGCAGCCCCGGTGATGGCGGTAGCCGTGAGGTCGGCGAGACGAAGGCACGGATGGCGGGCGGCGCGTGTGATGGCGGCGGTCCAAGGAGGCGGTCGACGCCGGCGATGTTCACGCAACGGGAGACCCGGTGAGGGTGGGATTCAGCTTCGCCTTGCTTCCACGAAGCTCTGGAAGCAAGGGATTGCTTGGAGGTGACCGGAATCAGCGGCGGCTCGGCCGCCGGCCGTGAGGAAGAAGGAGTCGCCGGCGGGGATTGGGGGTGCTACGGCTCATTTGCTCACAGGGGAGGGAAGAGTGAGGTATTGCGGCGCGGTTGAGACTCCCAGGCGGGGCTTTTATAGCCGGGAGAGAGGCGCGCGGTGAGGGCAGCATTTGGCTTCTTTTTGCTTGCGCGGGGAAGGGGGGGAATGAACTCAATCTTCTCCGGGATTGCGTGGGAGAGAGATGACGGGGTTCTTTGAACTTGCCCGCGGGGTGTGTGTGAGAGAGAGGGAGATTTGCTGCGGCAGAGGGAGCAAGCGCGAGGGAGAAGCTGCGACGCGTGCTCGCGGAGGAGAGGAGCCGGGGAGAAGAGAGCGCGGCGCGGGAGGGCCACCGGCCAGAGGGAGAGTGTCTGACGCGTGGGGCTCGCGCGGCAGTGAGAGAAGGCGCGGGTGGAGGCGGACGGGCCAGATGGGCCGAGGCGCGCATCGGGCGGCCGAGCGAGGGCGAGAGGCGGGCGGTGGATGGCACGGGCGGACGACGTGCAGCGCGCCGATCGGCCGCCAGGTGGCGGCCGAGAGGAGGAGGATTTTCATTTTTATTTTTATAGATTTTCAGAAATGCGCAGTTAATTGAATAAACCTCAGGAAAATATGAAATTACTTCCAAAAATTTCAGAAACATTCACAGAAGTTCATGAGGACATTCTGGACTTAACAAAAATATTTTCAACTATTGTTGGTATTTAATTTATTTGCTTCCCTTGTTATTCATGCCATTATTTAAAAATGAGGGTTTTATGTTTAAACCAATTTCCCCCATTCCTTTCTGGATCATCTTTTCAGATTCGTATTTAAATTTTAACTTTCTAATATTTAAACATGTTTGTTTCCTCTTTAGCTTTTGGAACCTTTATCAAATTTTTCAGGAAAATCCCATAAACTCCAAATTCAAATAAAATTCATTGCAAAAATTAATTCCAAAACTTAACATTTCCAGATTTAAATTTTTAGGATGTTACATGAAAACCATGACACTTCTTTAAACTAATCATTGGAAGGAAAATGTTCCGGGGTGAGGGCGAGAATGGACTCACGCCAAGGAATAGAACAACACAAGCGGAATAGTGAGGTACTAATGAGTCCATCACACCGAAGCTTGTGTTGGCGGGAAAAGTATAGTCATGTTATGAACTCCTTATTGTTGGATCCCTTTATATTTTTCTTTTAAGCACTTGAGATCATGGAACTATATATTTCTTTTCTCTTCTTTCTTTTGCTTTTTTTTTTCAATACTTGAACCTTCATGTGTCCAAATTTTTTTCCTTCCTTCTTCTTTTTTCCTATATGTGGCCTTCATGTGTCCAATATATTTTTTTCTTAGCTCCATGTCTCCTTTTTGCAAGGGTATCATAGGAATAAAAGGATGATACATGGTGTACTTATTTGACAAGACTATACTCGTGGATAGGTTCAAGGATTCGCGAAGGAAAGGATGGGGTTTCTATTGTGTCGAGGAATGTCTCAGAAGGTGGATGCATAAATCCAATGTGAAATTTTGCATAACCAGGACATAAAAGGCTAGCACAACAAAGATAAACGAAGGAAATGATCAGCTTTGAAGTTTCATTTCTTCATAAGGGCCCAACGTTTGAAAAAACTCAACACGACAAAAGGCAGCGTATGTGTAGTTTTGATCATGTGAAGCATTTGGCTGTGGTAGGATATATTAACCATTGAGGAGATGTGAAGCTAGAGGCTTTTGTATTTTTGCTCAAAAATAGAATTCTCCAAGCATCACTTAATCAGGGAGAGAGAAATGCTTCTATCTTGCTATATCTCATTTCACAACAACTTTGGCAAGATCTTCCTATTTGAGATTTTTCCCACAAGGATTGAGTACTAACCCGGGAAAAAAATTTATGCAAGCCAATCATGTGAGAAGCAAAGTTGTGCTCAAACACTTGGGCCAGATTAGTTTGATCAAGCTTTTAGTCGTTTTTAAGTTATTTGATCAAAATTTGTATAAAGCAACTTGAATTGGTTTGATCAAAATTCAGGTATGTCCAAGTTAACTTGTTTAAACAAGTGGCATTAACGAGTGAGTCACGCTTTTAGCAAAATGTGATGCAAAAAAAAATCCCTGGAATCCCCCGGTAACTCCGGAATGACTGGAAAAGCTGAAAATTGTGAGCTATAGGTCACGCTTTCGGCCAAATGTGCTCCGAAAAATAAAAAATCCCTGGACTGTCCTGGTAACCCCGAAACGACTAGAAAAGCAGAAAATCGTGAGCTATAGTTCACGGTTTCGGCCAAATGTGCTCCAAAAATAAAAATCCCAGGACTGCTCCAGTAACCCTGGAACGACTAGAAAAGCTGAAAATCGTGAGCTATAGGTATGCTTTCGACAAATGTGCTCCGAAAAATAAAAATCCCCGGACTACTCCGGTAACCCCGGAACGACTAGAAAAGCTGAAATCGTGAGCTATAGGTCACGCTTTCGACCAAATCTGCTCCGAGAAACAAAATTCGTCGGAATGCTCCGGTAACCCTGGCACAACTAGAAAAGCTGAAAATTGTGAGTTATAGGTCACACTTTCGGCCGAATGTGCTTCAAAAAATAAATATACCCGGACTGCTCTGGTAACACCGGAATGACTAGAAAAGCTGAAAATCGTGATCAATTGATCATGCTTTCGGCCAAATGTGCTCCGAAAAATAAGAATCCCCGAACTGCTCCCGTAACCCCAGAACGACTAGAAAAGTTCAAAATCATGAGCTATAGGTCACGCTTTTGGCAAAATGTGAGGCGAAAAAAATCCCTGCAATTCTCCGGTAACTCCGGAACGACTAGAAAAGTTGAAAATTGTGAGCTATAGATAATGCTTTCGACCAAATGTGCTCCGAAAAATAAAAATCCCCGGACTGTCCCGGTAACCCCAAAACGACTAGAAAAGCTGAAAATCATGAGCAATTGGTCATGCTTTCGGCCAAATATGCTCCGAAAAATAAGAATCCCCGGACTGCTCTGGTAACCCCAGAATGACTAGAAAAGCTCAAAATCATAAGCTATAGGTCACGCTTTCGGCAAAATGTGATGCGAAAAAAATCCCTGAAATCCTCCAGTAACTCCGAAACGACTGGAAAAGCTGAAAATTGTGAGCTATAGATCACGCTTACGGCCAAATGTGCTCCAAAAATTAAAATCCCCGGACTGTCCCGGTAACCCCGAAACGACTAGAAAAGTTGAAAATCGTGAGCTATAGGTCACACTTTCGGCCAGTTGTGCTTCAAAAAATAAAATCCCCGAACTGCTCCGGTAACCCTAGAACGTTTAGAAAAGCTGAAAATCGTGAGCTATAGGTCACGCTTTCAGCTAAATGTCCTCCGAAAAATAAAATCCCTGGACTGCTCTGGAAACCTCGGAACGACTAGAAAAGCTAAAAATCGTAAGATATAAGTCATGTTTTCGACCAAATTTGCTAAGAGCGATAAAAATACCCGAATTGCTCCGGTAAACCCGGAACGACTAGAAAAGTTGAAAATCAGGAGCTATAGGTCACGCTCTCGGCCAAATGTGATGCAAAAAAGATCCCTGAAATCTTGCGGTAAACCTTAAATGACTAGAAAAGCTGAAAATCGTGAGCTATAAGTCATGATTTCGGCCAAATGTGATGCGAAAAAATCTCCCGAATCCTCCGGTCACCTCGGAATGACTAGAAAAGCGGAAAATCATGAGCTATGGGTCACTCTTTCGGCCAAATGTGATGCGACAAATATCCCAGGAATCCTCCGAAAACCCCAAAATAATTAGAAAAGTTGAAAATCATTAGCTAGAGGTCACGCTTTCGGCCAAATGTGCTCCAAAAAATAAAAATTCCCGGACTGGCACGATAACCATGGAACGACTAGAAAAGCTAAAAATCGGGAGCTATAGGTCAGACATTCGGCCAAATGTGGTCTGAAATATAAAAATGCCCGACTGCTCTGGTAACCCTGGCACGACTAGAAAAGCTGAAAATCGTGAGCTATAGGTACACTTTCGGCAAATGTGCTCCAAAAAATAAAAATCCCCGGACTACTTCGGTAGCCTCGGAATGACTAGAAAAGCTAAAATCGTGAGCTATAGGTCACGCTTTTGACCAAATATGCTCCGAGAAACAAAAATCGTCGGAATGCTCCGGTAACCCTGTCACGACTAGAAAAGATGAAAATCGTGAGGTATAGGTCACGCTCTCGGGCAAATGTGCTTCCAAAAATAAAAATACCCGGATTGCTCTGGTAACACCGGAACGAGTAGAAAAGCTGAAAATCGTGAGCTATAGGTCATGCTTTGGGCAAATGTGCTCCGAAAAATAAAAATCCTCGGACTGCTCTGGTAACCAAGGAACGATTAGAAAAAGCTGAAAATCGTGAGCAATTGGTCACGCTTTTGGCCTTATGTGCTTCGAAAAATAAAAAACCCCGGACTGCTTCGGTAACCCTGGAACGACTAGAAAAGCTGAAAATCGTGAGCTATAGGTCACAGTTTCGGCCAAATGTGATGCGAAAAAAAATTCCCGGAGTCCTCCAGTAACCCCGGAACGACTAGAAAAGCGGAAAAATCTTGAGCTATGGGTCACCTTTTCTACCAAATGTGATGCGAGAAAAATCCCCGGAATTCTCTGGTAACACCGGAACGATTAGAAAAGTTGAAAATCGTTAGCTATAGGTCACGCTTTCGGGCAAATGTGCTCCAAAAAATAAAAATCCGTGGACTGCTCCGGTAACCCCGGAATGACTAGAAAAGCTGAAATCATGAGCTATAGGTCACGCTTTCGGCCAAATTTGTTCCGAGAAACAAAAATCCCCGGAATGCTCTAGTAACCCTGGAACGACTAGAAAAGTTGTAAATCGTGAGCTATAGGTCACTCTTTCGGCCAAATGTGCTCCAAAAAAATAAAAATCCCCGGACTGGCCCGGTAACCTTGGAACGACTAGAAAAGCTGAAAATCGTGAGCTATAGGTCACATTTTGGGCCAAATGTGCTCTGAAAAATAAAAATCCCTGCACTGGTCTGAAAATCTCGGTACGACTAGAAAAGCTAAAATCGTGAGCTATAGGTCACGCTTTCGGCGAAGTGTGCTCCGAAAAATAAAAATCGCTGGACAGGTCCGGTAACCCCGTAACGATTGAAAAGCTGAAAATCGTGAGCTATAGGTCACGCTTTCGGCCAAATGTGCTTCGAAAAATAAAAAACCCCGGACTCCTCTGGTAACCCTGGGACGACTAGAAAAGCTGAAATCGTGAGCTAGGTCACGATTTCGGCCAAATCTGCTCCGAGAAACAAAATTCCCCCGACTGCTCCGGTAACCCTTGAACGACTAGAAAAGCTGAAAATCGTGAGCTATATGTCACGCTTTCGGCCAAATGTGACGTGAAAAGAAATCCCCGGAGTCCTCCAGTAACCCCGGAATGACTAGAAAAGCGAAAAATCTTGAGCTATGGGTCACCCTTTCGGCCAAATATGACGCGACAAAAATCCCCGAAATCCTCCGGTAACACCGGAACGTTTAGAAAAGTTGAAAATCGTTAGCCATTGTTTCCTCCCGAAGAAACCCGCCCTAGAGTAAGGGAGCTTTCCTAATGCGTAGGTGAATAAATAAAGCGCAGGCGTGCCAGTATACATATGTATACAAAGTAAATAATAAAAGAGACAACAAAACTCAGGGAACACTGCTCTTTATTAATTCATAAGATCATTACGGAGTACATGTTCCCACTTGGGATTTACATTGAATTGCGCCTAATACATCTCACTAAGCAGGCGAGCTTTGATCCCGTGGCCTCGTAAGGCCTGTCGGTTAATTAAATCCACAGTTTTGAGCAATGGAAAACCTCCAATTAAGCTACGTTGATGGTCGTTATCTTGAAGTCTCCAATTGTGCATGAATACAATATAAGATGAAACAAGAATATAAAAGTGCCAAAGCCTCGTCTTGTCGCTGGCATATCTGTCCGACTCTCGCTCGATTAGAGGATGATAATGACATTCTCTCGCCTCGCCGATCAAAGAGCGTGATCGGACTTCATTGCAAGCACGCCGCCGTGCCATCGATCACAAGTATTGTATTTCAAACACGCCAAGCTTCTTTGATTAAAAGAGCAAGTGAAGACTCTGCAGAGGCATGTCTCGAACACATCGATCGCCGATTTAGATTATCAAGCTAATTAAACACCGATTGCCCGACTATTGCATTGACATAAGGGCTGCCCACTATCGACTCCTTTGCCTATTAATTGACTTTTGGGTGCATCGCTAAAGCTCGGAAGAAAACATGACAACTTCTCCGAACGTCAAGGAGGTTCTTCACCGAACCAGGGCTCGGTCTTGAAACATGAAAAGTTGAAAATCGTGAGCTATAGGTCACTCTTTCGCCAAATGTGCTCAAAAATAAAAATCCCCAAACAGGCCAGGTAATCCTAGAACGACAAGAAAAGCTGAAAATCGTGAGCTATAGGTACGCTTTCGGCAAATGTGCTCCGAGACACAAAAATCGTCGGAATGCTCCGGTAACCCTAGCACGACTAGAAAAGCTAAAAATCGTGAGTTATAGGTCACGCTTTCGGCCAAATGTGCTTCAAAAAATAAAAATGCCCGGACTGCTCTGGTAACACCGGAACGACTTGAAAAGCTGAAAATCGTGAGTTATAGGTACGCTTTCGGCAAATGTGCTCCGAAAAATAAAAAATCCCTGGACTACTCCGGTAATCCCGGAACGACTAGAAAAGCTGAAATCGTGAGCTATAGGT
The DNA here is from genome assembly GCA_036346575.1 of Dendrocalamus sinicus. Classification (NCBI taxonomy): domain Eukaryota; kingdom Viridiplantae; phylum Streptophyta; class Magnoliopsida; order Poales; family Poaceae; genus Dendrocalamus; species Dendrocalamus sinicus. The sequence goes on along the minus strand of JAYEVI010000332.1, from coordinate 4,615 downwards.
TACGCATTCGACCAAATCTGCCCCCAGAAACAAAAATCGTCGGAATGACCTGGTAACCCTGGCATGACTAGAAAAGCTGAAAATCGGGAGTTATATGTCATGTTTTCAGCCAAATGTGCTCCGAAAAATAAAAATTCCCGGACTGCTCCGGTAACAAAGGAACGACTAGAAAAGCTGAAATCATGAGCAATTGGTTACGCTTTTAGCCAAATGTGCTCCAAAAAATAAAAATTCCTCGGACTGCTCCGGTAACCCCGGAACAACTAGAAAAGCTGAAATCATGAGCTATATGTCACGCTTTCGGCCAAATGTGATGCGAAAGAAAATACCTAGAATCCTCCGGTAACTCTAGAACGATTGGAAAAGCTGAAAATTGCGAGCTTTAGGTCACGTTTTCGGCAAAATGTGCTCCGAAAAATAAAAGTCCCCGGACTGCCCCGGTAACCACGAAACGACTAGAAAAGCTGAAAATCGTGAGCTATAGGTCACGCTTTCGGCCAAATCTACTCTGAGAAACAAAATTTCCCCGACTGCTCCGGTAACCCTTGAACGACAAGAAAAGCGAAAAATCATGCGCTATGGGTCACCTTTCGGCCAAATGTGATGCGACAAAAATCCCCGGAATCCTCCGGTAACACCGGAACGTTTAGAAATGTTGAAAATCGTAAGCAATAGCTCACGCTTTTGTGCAAACGTGCTCGATAAAATAAAAATCCTCGAACTGCTCCGGTAACCCCGGAACGACTAGAAAAGCTGAAATCGTGAGCTATAGCTTACGCTTTTGGACAAATTTGCTCCGAGAAACAAAAATCCCCGGAATGCTCCGGTAACCCTGGAATGACTAGAAAAGTTGAAAATCGTGAGCTATAGGTCATGCTTTCGGCCAAATGTGCTCCGAAAAATGAAAATCCCTGGACTGCCCCGGTAACCCTGACACGACTAGAGAAGTTGAAATCGTGAGCTATAGGTCACGCTTTTGGCCAAATTTGCTCCGAAAAACAAAAATCCCTGAATGCTCTGGTAACCCTGGAACGACTAGGAAAGTTGATAATCGTTAGCTATTGGTCACTCTTTCATCGAAATCTGCTCTGAAAATAAGAATCCCGCATCGCCTCATTAGCTATAGGTCACGCCGCCAAATGTGCTCAAAACAAAATCCCGAATGCTCGTAACCCCGAACGACTAGAAAAGTTGATAATCGTTAGCTATTGGTCACTCTTTCATCGAAATCTGCTCCGAAAATAAGAATCCCCAGACTGGCCCATTAGCTATAGGTCACGCTTTCGGCTAAATGTGCTCCGAAAAATAAAAATCCCCGCACTCGTCGAGTAAACCCAGAATGACTAGAAAAGCTGAAATCGTGAGCTATACGTCACGCTTTCAGCAGAATGTGCTCCGAAAAGTAAAAATCCCCGGTCTGCTGCGGTAACCCCAGAACGACTAGAATAGCTCAAAGTCGTGAGCTATAGGTTACGCTTTCGGCCAAATCCACCACGAGAAACAAAAATTGACGGAATGCTCCGGTAACCCTAGCACGACTAGAAAAGCTAAAAATCGTGAGTTGTATGTCACGCTTTTGGCCAAATGTGCTTTGAAAAACAAAAATACCCGGACCACTATGGAAACACCGGATCGACTAGAAAAGCTGAAAACCGTGAGCTATAGGTACGCTTTCGGCAAATGTGCTCCAAAACTTAAAAAAATCCCCGGCTTGGCACGGTAACTCTGGAACGACTAGAAAAGCTGAATATCTTGAGCTATAGGTCACGCTTTTGTCCAAATGTGCTCTAAAAAAATAAAAATCCCCGCACTGGTCTGGAAACCCCGGAACGACTAGAAAAGATAAAATGGTGAGCTATAGGTCACGCTTTCGGCCAAATTTGCTCCGAGAAACAAAAATCCAAGAAATGCTCGGGTAACCCTAGAACGACTAGAAAAGTTGAAAATCGTGAGCTATAGATCAGTCTTTTGGCCAAATTTGCTCTAAAAAACAAAAATCCCCAGCATGCTCTGTTAACCCTAGAACAATTAGAAAAGCTGAAAATCGTGAGTTATAGGTCACGCTTTCGGCCAAGTGTGCTCTGAAAAAAATCCCTGCACAGGTCCAGAAACCCAGAAATGACTAGAAAAGCTAAAATGGTGAGCTATAAGTCACGCTTTCGGCCAAATGCGCTCCGAAAAATAAAAACCCCCGCACTGGTCTGGTAACCCCGGAACGACTAGAAAAGCTGAAATCTTGACCTATAGGTCACGCTTTCGGCCAAATGTGATGCGAAAAAAATCCCCGTAGTCGTGCAGTAACTCTGGAATGACTAGAAAAGCGAAAAATCTTGAGCTATGGGTCACTCTCTCGGCAAATATGATGCGAAAGAAATCCACAGAATGCTACGGTAACCGTGGAACGAATAGAAAAGTTGAAAATCATTAGCTATTGGTCACTCCCTCGGCCAAATCTGCTCCGAAAAATAATAATCTCCAGACTGGCCCGGTAACCCTGGAACGACTAGAAAAGCTGAAAATCGTGAGCTATATAGGTCACGCTTTTGGCCAACTGTGCTCTGAAAAATAAAAATCTACGCACTCGTCGAGGAACCCCAGAACGACTAGAAAAGCTGAAATCGTGAGCTATACGTCACGCTTTCAGCCGAATGTGCTCCAAAATTTAAAAATCCCCAGACTGCTACGGTAACCCCAGAACGACTAAAAAACTCAAAATTGTGAGCTATAGGTCACGCTTTCGGCCAAATCTACTCCGAGAAACAAAATTCCGCCGAGTGCTCCGGTAACCGCTGAACGACGAGGCAAGTTGAAAATCATGAGCTATATGTCACGCTTTTGGCGAAATGTGACGCGAAAAAAAATCCCCGCAGTCCTGCAGAAACCCCGGACGACTAGAAAAACTGAAAATCTTGAGCTATAGGTCAAGCTTTCGGCCAAATGTGATGCGAAAAAAAAAATCTCTGAAGTCCTCCAGTAACCCCAGAACAACTAGAAAAGCTGAAAATCGTGAGCTTGTAGGTCAGGCTTTCGGCCAAATGTGATCCGAAAAAAAATTTCCGCGGACTGGCCTGGTAACCCTGAATGTCTAGAAAACCTGAAAATCGTGAGCTATAGGTCACACTTTTGGCCAAATGTGTTCCAAAAAATAAAAATCCGCGCACTGGTCCAGAAACCCAGGAACGACTAGAAAAGCTAAAATGGTGAGATATAGGTCACGCTTTCGGCCAAATGTGCTCCAAAAAATAAAAAACCTCGCACTGGTCCGGTAACCCCGGAACGGCTAGAAAAGCTGAAATCTTGAGCTATAGGTCACGCTTTCGGCCAAATGTGATGCGCAAAAAATCCCCGGAGTCCTGCAGCAACCTCGGAACAACTAGAAAAGTGGAAAATCATGAGCTATGGGTCACCCTCTTAGCATAATATGATGCGAAAGAAATTCACAGAATGCTACGGTAACCCTGGAACGACTAGAAAAGTTGAAAATCATTAGCTATTGGTCACTCTCTCGGCCAAATCTACTCGAAAAAATAAAAATCCCGGGATTGGCCCGGTAACCCTGGAACGACAAGAAAAGCTGAAAAATGTGGGCTATAGGTCACGCTTTCGACCAAATGCGCTCGGAAAAATAAAAATACCCGCACTCATCGAGTAACCCCAGAACGAGTAGAGAAGCTGAAATCGTGAGCTATATGTCACGCTTTCAACTGAATGTGCTCCGAAAAGTAAAAATTACCGGACTGCTGCGGTAACCCCAGAACGACTAGAAAAGCTCAAAATCGTAAGCTATAGGTCACGCTTTCGGCCAAATCTGTTTCGAAAAACAAAATTCTGTCGACTGCTCTGGTAACCGTTGAGCAACAAAAAAGCTAAAAATTGTGAGCTATAGGTCACACTTTCGGCCAAATGTGATGCGAAAAAAAAATCCCCGATGTCCTCCAATAACCCCGGAATGACTAGAAAAGCGGAAAATCTCGATCTATGGGTCTCCCTTTCGGTCAAATGTGATGCGAGAAAAATCCGCGGAATCCTTTGGTAACACCGAAACGATTAGAAAAGTTAAAAATCATTAGCTATTGGTCACGCTTTCGGGCAAATGTGCTCCGAAAAATAAAAGTCGTCGGACTGCTCCGGTAACCCCGGAACGACTAGAAAAGCTGAAATCGTGAGCTATAGGTCACGCTTTTGGCCATGTTTGCTTCGAGAAACAAAAAACCCGGAATGCTCTGGAAACCCTGGAACGACTAGGAAAGTTGAAAATTGTGAGCTATAGGTCACACTTTCGGCCAAATGTGTTCCGAAAAATAAAATTCCGTGGAATGCCTGGAGTCCACCGGTAACACCGGAACGTTTAGGAAAGCTAAAATTGAGCTATAGGTCACGCTTTCGGCCAAATGTGCTCCGAAAAATAAAAATCCCTGGATAGGTCCGGTAACCCCGGAACGATTAGAAAAACTGAAAATCGTGAGCTATAAGTCACGCTTTCGGCCAAATGTTCTTCAAAAAATAAAAATCCTCTGATCGCTCTCGTAAATCATGGACGACTAGAAAAGCTGAAATCGTGACCTATAGGTCACGCCGCCAAATCGCCCGAGAAACAAAATTCTCCGATCGCCCA